>CM067483.1:24256596-24343937 GCA_034552555.1 Semaprochilodus insignis | reverse complement strand
GTTTTCTGTGAAATGCTCAGTTCTAGAGAGACTTGCCACAGAAACTTGCCTGGGAACCAGACATCTGAGCTGTTTCATGCCACTAAAAGTTCTTTCCCAGAAAGACAGAAAGTTATTTCATGTAATGGTTATGAACATAGCCTGATGCATGAAACATAGTTTTGTGCTAAAGTTTTGCTCCCCCCATAAAAAAAATCTGATTTTCCTCTATTTTAAAATCATCAACAACACATATAAAACTCGGAAGACACGTGTAGGTTCACTGGTAGTTTTGGGTGGTAAATAAAATGGTGACACCTGGTTTCCATCACCACCACTGTAACTGAGTCTGTTTGTTTCTCTATAATATACGATTTCATACCAAACCACTCTGAATGACCCTGTTTACATCTCAAGGACTGAATTATTTGGGAATGTTTGAAAATTTAGTGGAATTCCCCTTTAATACTGCAGTGTTTTTGAAAGCTTGTATATGACATTGAGTAGGAAGCTGCTGTTTACTACAGGCCTTTATCCTTTTCCTCATGTCTACGTGCTGCATCCTCCTGGTTCATGGAGAAACAATGTTTTTCATCAGACACATTCCAAGAGGCAATGCTAAAAGCACTGACAAGACACAACAGATTGATCCATTAGTGTGCTCCTGATAACAGTTTCTTGGCTGAACTCTGTGCCTACATTCCGCTTCTTCAACAGCACTGAGTGAAAAATAGAGACCAGTGAGTTGTGAACAGGCCCTGAAGAGTGGGCCAAAAGTCTAAGTTTTGTTCCGTTGTTTGACTCGACATTTAGAAACTCTGTAATGTGAAAGAGACTCATGTATGAAATATATGTTTTGGGTGCACCTTTCCTATTAGCATGCATCAAAATACAATTTCAACCTGATTTCTCCACACATCCGTCCATCATCCTTATCAGTCTACAAACCTGAATATTTACCGAAAGGATGTTTGTGTCCAGAGCTGCGCCGATATGACAAAGTAGTGACTTGCAAGATGCTAATGTGCTGCTGTTGCATGTGGTTTTGTACTGATATCATAATATCACGGAGCACAATAGTCTCTGCAGACAAAGCTGGGCTGAAATATGGACAGTCTTAAACAAGATACAGTACACATCCCATTATTGGTCACAATCACACTTTGTGCTCCACATTTACTCATCAGCTCACATTAGATAGAGTTTCAAACACAGAGGCCACAAAAAAGTTGTGGTCCACATTCAGGGACACAATGAATAATGCCTGTAAAAAAGAAATGAGCGGGCCTTAGTCACGGCCGAGTCACAGTCATGATATTTTCCAAGCCTCGTGTTTCACTTCATAGGATAATTTATTCAGCACTATGGTGGATTTGTCTATATCATGCTACAGAAAGCCCCCTGTTTTTAATGTTTACCTAATGACCGTGTTCTGAAAACACTGTGAAATTATCCCGGAACACAGTGCAGTGTTAGACAGTACTGAACTAATGAAGCCTTTGTCATTTCCACATCCAGACTATCATTTCAGGCCACTTATGTTATCAAGGGTGATACTGAAGAACTTTGCTCTTCTGTTTTATCTTTTTATCTTGCCATGTTTCTATATATTTATGGTATATACTCCTAAATATAAAAGTTTCTAAACAGACTTGCACTGTAAAAACGGTTTATCAGTCACATGTCAGTCACATGTACGTGTCACGTGGTAACAAACAATTTAACTGGTTTTATTAATCTCAAATGAATCTTTTGAATTACTCCATTCATGCTTTTTTACAATGAGGCTTAGATGTACAGTTACAAAACCTATTCTATATAGAAGCTGTATAAGATATGACATTTCCTATGAAATCCCATGCTGATTAATTACATTATAAATAATCGTTTGTCTTCTTTTGCTCATTTTTTGGACATACTAAAGTATAAGCCTAAAGCAGCAAAATGAGCAGAGTAGTTAGCATGCTTTCATGCAACTGCTACTTAGTAGCTC
Source organism: Semaprochilodus insignis (assembly GCA_034552555.1). NCBI lineage: Eukaryota > Metazoa > Chordata > Actinopteri > Characiformes > Prochilodontidae > Semaprochilodus > Semaprochilodus insignis. The sequence continues at coordinate 24,341,965 of CM067483.1, read as the reverse complement.
CCAAGTAATGACTAAAGCCACTCAAGATCAAGTAAACAAACATTACTCACTGCTGCTCTCTAAATGGGCGTTCATGTTCTTTTCAGTAAGTGTGAAGCTTACCAATAAGAGCTGGTTCCTCTGCCTCTAGAACGACTCTTCTTTCAGTAGCACTGACAGCTGTTTCAGCTATAGCGATATTATCTGTAGTTAAATTTTTCGGAAAAACAAACTAAAGTCAGATGTTGATGTGCAGATCATTAGATGAAAATCTAGTCAAATCGAGGCAGGAACCACAATATAGGCAGTTGGGTTTTTCTATCAGTCTTTCCTAGCCACTGAGCCTCTGTACTGTGCCTGCGCATGTGAAGTTACACAAACTTGGTTTTTTTTTTAGCATTTTACTGTGTTTTTCAGCCTTACTTTCAGTGTATTATATAGATTCAGTTTAGTATTACTACTTACCCTGATATGGTCATATAGGCTATCAAATGATTTCACCTACTAGTTTTAATGCAGGTAGTGTTTGCTGATAAGGTAGTTTGGGGTAGCAAATATTCACTACAGTGGAAAATTTCAACTAGGTAGGACAATAGGACAATTCATTAGAACAAAAGGAGATACAGGTGGAGGAATGGGGGTGGGACTTTTAGCTGCATCGTCATAAGATGTACCCATTTGGTCTACATGTATTAATAAAAATGGCTCTTCAGTGCAAGTTGGCTCCCAGTGCTCACTTAAAAGAGTTGTTTGCAAACTTCACGTCACTAAAGACGTTATAGCACCAGCAAGCCTGTGCTGCTGACCTATAAGTCATTAGGGAAATTGCATATGCTTGATCGCTTAAGATATTTGGCATATTGGTCTGGGTCAAGCACTACTAGTACTCTGGGACGAATCTTCAGAGTTGGTGACAGATTGATGGATTATGGGTGAACGCATGAACTCCTCCTGCAGTCATATAAATACAACAACATTGGTTGTATGTTTGGAAATAAGAGTGTAAATTTATGTTTAAGGTATTTTTAATGCTTTAATAAGCCATACAAATATAAGACTTTAGTCAGATGTAAAAATCAAGCTCAATGATATCACGTGATGATGGAATACGCATCCTGTGCTCTCAGCGTCTGTCGCCCTCACCAGTACTTCACTCAATTACAGAGTGGAGGCACGCTAGACATTACATCAATGGCACAAACAATCATCTAGTGTCTGCTCCCTCAAAGCAGGGTCAGTCGTGGAGGTGGATTAGGAAGATAGCAATCTTGATCACCACTGAGACACACAAGCAGAGCAGGATAGTGTCGAATTCAGCTTAACCAGATTTAGAAATGGTGTGAAACATAATGGTATGAACATGGCAGTACTGTTACAAACAGCTCTTTAGAGATGACTGCTGAGCCTTTCTAGATGTTCCAACACTTGTAATTCTCATTCGGAGAGCCCCTAAGATGCCATTCATGGGTTCATATGTCGTGTTTTCACACCAACAATGACATGATAAGTGTTTAAAGGGGATTTTTCTACAGGTTTCATGAATATCCAGATAAACGGATACACAAGACAATCATGTCATAATTTATATGTTAATCCTGTTACATTAAGTCTTTTGTCACCTGATATGTTGACTCAGTGACTGTATAACCTGGATAGACAGTGATACTCGGCACATAGTACATGGGAGGATGGGAGTTCAGTCCTTTACTCCCACAAAGCAAAATATTTGCTGGGATTTAACACCTTCTTCCTTTATATGTAGACAATTAAACAATTAAACCTACTCAGCTTAGTTCAACAGTAGCCACGTTGACATTAAGGCTATTTGGAAAACAATTTCTGTCAGATTGAATGCAGTAGGTAATCCTGTATATAATCAATTAAACAGAACAATAATAGCCACTTAAACACCAGTATCTGATTACATTCCCAATTGCAAAGTTCAAGTACGTTCTGTACATGTGCACTTGAGTAACAATGAAAATGTATAATATTGTTATTGTGAAGTCTATGCGATGTGGTACTCTACACATGCATGTCATTTTGGACCTCATTACTTGCAATGTGCATGTAAATAGATGTTTTCATCAGATGGTTGAGTAGAGTATTAACAGTCTGTCTTAATTAACAGTCATCAGAATCAATTCAATTGGATTGGCGGAAATCTTTGCATGTAAACGTAGCTGGTGAAATTGTACCAAATCCACTCAAAATCTTGGTCGTTTTGGTAATTATGAGGTTCATCAAAACTAGGTCTTGTTCAGTTAATTGAGTTTTAGTTATCTTTCTTTTTCAGAATACAGTCACTCAGTACCTTCACCTTTAGGTAAAAATGGTTCCTAAACCGTTATATTAAGTAGTGCTACATCCGTTCTGTTTTCAGTCTTTGCATGGAATACATGACAGAGTTTTTCCTAATAGGGCTATCTTTGTCTCGGATTGTAAATGTTTCCTGCTATGGTCTGTTTGCCCATGGAAAACTCTGAAATCCACTTTGTTTATGAAAGGAAACAATTATCACTTAGATCTACATGCTGTCCAACAATCTACTGAACGTCAGCAGTATCTGAGCCCAAAGGACTTAATGAAACATGTCTTTGAGCTTTTTGTAGTCCTGGAGCGCTGTACTTCCTTAACAATGTAATGGCTGAACCCCATAAATCATACTTTGTGAGTGCAACATGGCTTTTCATTTGAATTCATTATTCATCATGCTGTTTTCAGAGGCTTGGAAACCTCAGAAAGACATGCTCAACAAATGGCACGCTCCAGTGAATACAGTCTTTGGTCTTACAAACACTAGAACCTGCACTTCTAAAGAGAACTGCCTTACACTAACAGGTGTGATGCCAAAAGGCCTCATCCAAAAGGATAAATATTTGAAGGTCTATTAAATATATGAATGTACACAATTAAGAAGTAGATGCAAACAAAGCTAAACTGTGATAATCAAAAAGAACTCAATTTTCACTCCTTTATTCTTTAGTCTTGTTTCAGTCTGGAATGGCACCTCTTGTGTTTAGGTCACCAGAGATTGATGCGAGGCACAAAGGAAAGTAAGAGTGAGAGAAATGATATGAAGTAAAGCAAGTCAAACAGCAACCCTGTTCTTCAGGACTAGGGAAGAACTCTTCTGCCTGCAGCTCTGTAGTAAGACAGGAATGGCATGCCCAAAGCTGAAAGAGAAGGCTGGACGAGCAATCTATATTTCACCACGTTGGCTTAGCCACTGGACCTAAGCCGCGACTGTCAATGCATGTGTCATCGATCTCTGCGGCCTGCGCTCTGACTTACCAGTGGAATTTTGTGGATTTCAGCAATCGTTCCCAGACACTCTTCGAGGGTTTAGCAAACACGCTTTACAAGGAATGAAGTTATTAATGGTGCAGTCTGTTCATTCTCAGCGGTTGCCTTGTTTTATATTTTAGATGCTGAAAAGTTTTCTTTTAAATACAGCCTGCGATGAATTAGACAACACAGATAAACCACATATAATAAACCACAATACTATCATATGCAAAAGTTTGGGCACCCTGGTTAAATGACATGTTTTGTTAATACCTACTCTATACACATCTGTGCACTGTAATGAACAATTACTGTTTATTTAGTAAGTTCAACCTCATTCACTATCACTCTTCTTCCAAACCTCTTTTTCCTTCTGGGTCAGGGGGTTTGCTGGAGCCTATACTAGCGCTCATTGCGGGGAGGTCACGAAACACCCTGGACAGGCCATCAGTCCATCACAGGGGTAAAAGTAACCTTTTTGGGGAACAAATGTGGCCTATGCAAAAACTATGGCACATTTTATAAATATGGCACATTTACGGTGCCTCCGCACACGGATTCGTTGGTCATCTTCACTAGGACAAAAGCGGGACTCATCACTGAAAATGACCCACCACCATTCTGAGTCACTCCATGACAGTCTGCCACGACATGATGTTGACATGGCGTTAAGTGAAGTCGTCGTGAAGGTCTGCATGCATGTAGTTCTGTGTTGTGCAGCCGTCGGCCAATGGTGCTGGCACTAACAGGATGACTTATGGACGGCAGCACAGCTTGTTGAATGTCTGCAATCGTGGCTGTTGGGCCACTCTGTGCATGTCGGACAATTCATCGGTTCTCTCTCTCTCCATGGTTCATGTAGGTCTTCCAGATTCTTCATGTCACCGTGCCAACAGCATGCTATGGTAGTATCCGCACAACCGGTATGGTGCACAATACGTCAATAAGACCATCCCGCTTATTTACAGTATATACGGTGGACATGCCAGGGGTGTTCTGCATTTTTTTCAGTTCAGTAGTTAATGTTTAGTAGAGCATGTTGTTAATCTATTGAACAGTTTCTCTTGCTTCATCATAGCGCTTCTGCATGTGGAGATGATCCTCTTAGCTTGCCCTGTCGCCTTATGCTGGAGAATGCAGACGTTAACAGCCATGGAGGAAGCATTCAGCTTTGTCCTTCTTTAGTGAAAAAGCTGGTAAAGCCGACATCTGCTTGATCAATTAGACACTTATGGCTCTGAGCATGCTGCTCAAGAATGATGAATACTTAGTGGTTGGAGAAGATGCGGTGGAAGGACGGGGTGTTTTGTAGCTTGATGTTGGTGGAAATGATGAAAAACTGACAGAAACGAACTTATTAGAGCTGTTTTCAACAAGGCTGTGTTTTCCTCTCTCTCAAGTGTTTGTGTGTAGATACGAGCTTGACATTTTGTTCCCGTTAAATTGTGGCCAGAAGTTCTCTTGCGGTTGCACTTGGAAAGGATGTGCTCCCATTCCGTTATGGCTAGAACTAAGCACATTACACCATGTTTTATTTGTCTTATATTTGCATCTGCTGGTTTCTTTTAGGGAATTTCTTCTGCTGAAAGCCCGAGTAAACGATCCTTCAGTGTGTGAATGGGTAATCGGAATGTGCTTTGTAAGCCAACGTGTGTTGTATTTGCACAGTTTTCCTCCTGATCCCAGTTCCTCGGGCCTGCTAATGAGTGCATGTGGCGCGGCATTTGCAGCAAAGATCCAACCTGGCTTTTCTGCTTAATTATAATGAGTGTCGGTGCAGAAGCTTCAAAGCCAGGGAAGCGAATGAGTGTGAGGATGCTCTCATGTGGTTCATCAGGATCATCCTGCGACAGGCTAAACACACGCTGCATTATAAGGACAGTCTTTCCTTCAGCTGGCTTCACCACAACGCACAGAAGCTACAGAGAGCATTGCACACATTCCACTCTAATTGTACACTTGTTGCCTTCAAAGGAAAGAAGCTGTAGTCTAGATTCAAGGAATCTGGGATACAACAATAAGCCACACATCCGTCCAGCCCAAACCCGCAGGCTATTTAAAGATACAGTAGGCTGTACTTTTTTGCCACTAAATGAAGCACCCACCCTTCCGCTACGCTACATATTGGAAACAGATGCTGCTGGTTGTGATGCTCAGCTAAATTCTGTGGACTCTGGTTTTCTTTTCCTTTCTGTGTGAACCAAGTAGCAGATTAACAAACGCATGTATGCAAAAACCAATATGAGAGTCAGCGATTGGTCAAGGCGAAACGCAGGCTCCAGTCACTGACTGTGGTGCTGATATTTTAGGTGAAGTGATAAGCTGAAGGTAAATCGCTAAAGAAGACCTTTTGAAATCCCATCTAGAGATGATATTACCCACAGTAAAGCTCAAATGGAATTTCTCAGGTATGTTCTGCATAATTCAGTGGTTGAGATGTAAAGCTGGAAAGGTAAGCTGCACCATTTGTGCATTAATGGCTGGTAAAGTTGATCACAGAACCATCATAAAGCAATGTCTCAGGCATCAGGCAACAAATTTTTAACTGTTTCATCTAATAACTCTCAGAGAGGGAGCTTTTAGAGGCCAATACCATAGACGTCTGGTTCCTATCACATCTGCTGCAAACAATTCTGACTTGGTAAGTTTCCCTGGGATTGAGCATTTCACATTAAATCATTCTGAATGACTTTGTTTACCTCTTAAAAGGATATTTTCCCCACAAAATTAAGTGGTTAGGATGTAAACAAATTCATTCAGAGTGGTTTGTTGTGGAATGCTGCCTTCTAGAGCAGAGGTTCTCAACCTTTTCAACCTCACGGCCTACCTGTATGTAATTAAAAGCATTAAAAAGCAAACCTCAACTTTTTACGTAAAATCTTTTATTTCTCAGGTGCTAACAAAAGATGACTCGTCTCTCAGCATATTTCTATGGCAGCCAGCAGCACCAACTCCTTAGCAATCATTAAAACTGTCTTGCTCTGTGCAGCATGTCTGGCTAGGAGGTAGCTAGCTTTCAGGGCACACTTGGACTGTGCCGTTATGGTTTTAGCACATCATTTAAAAGAGTCAACTCAGACCAAACACACTTGGCTTCTGTGTCACCTACCCCCTGCACGAATCCATATTTTGTATATATTTATTTCACCCAATTATACTTTTATGCTGTTACTGGCCCACTGCAAGGCCCACTGGTGGTCCGCAGCCCACAGGTTGAGAAACCCTGTTTTACAGTGGTGGTTAAAGGAACTAGGGGTTGTAATATGCAAATAGAACTATTGTACTCTGCACCAGTTACCTTAAACATGTATATTGAGTTTTTAATTATAATGGTGATGATGGTAAAATAGTTGTAAGTGGTAAAAAAAAAAGTTTTCTTTGGGGGCTATTGTGCTTTACAACACCCTGCATGTATTTCTCATGTGTCTCTAAATCCCACGAGTGGGTTTAGAAGTAAAAGATTTTAGGCCAAAATCTTTTTGTCAAACTATGATAAGACAAGTGTCTCAAATATGATGCAGCTATATCATGGTGTATCAACTTTCTGTAAGGGGTCTTTTACAGGCATTAAGCTCTTCATGATGTCTAGTTTCCATCACTACCACTGTAAACAATTCTAACTCTTCCCTAGAATGGAGCATTGCAAATCAAACACTCTGAATGACTTTATTTATATCTTAACCATATTTAAATAATTTATGAATGCAGACATTTTGAAAGGAAGCATGGAGTTTTCCCCTCTAACCACAGGATTTTACAGAAATCCCCCCATATTATAGAGTTTATAGAGTGGAATTCCCCCTTAAGTGGTAAATTTGTTCAAACTTACTTAAATATAAACATTTTTCCTCACTACATTTTTTATTGCACATCCAGGTTTTATAGACCTCAAGAGATGAAGCATAAATCATCAAAACCTTCGATCGTAGGATAAGGGGTCATGACCTGACAACCTGGAGCAGGAATTGATAACATGCTTCTAATTTGACTCAAATGGAAACTTCTGTACAACCGTATGTTAGCTCTAATTTTTTTTTCCTCCCATTTAAGTTGACAGTGAAAGATAAATTATTTCCCTTTCTGTGGCCCCACATTTGCAGCGTGTTTGATGTGCTCAGCTGTGTTGTGGGACTACTGTTTAGCCCGCCTCTGTAACTCAAGTAATTACTGCATCTGCTCCCCATTAAAAGACCTCCAACTTGATGTTTTGACAAGTTTATAACCATTGAAACACAAGGATCTAAAAGGTTCACGGCAACATGTTTTGGCCAGCAAACAGCAGTCGCAAATTAGAGGGCAACAGACAATTTGCTTATACATAGGTTAACTCAAATTTAATTTGAAGCTTTGAAGAAAAAATGTGCAGAGGGGGTTGAGGGCTGTGTGGGGGGGGGGTCATTTCTGGTGACTTGCTCAGCAACTTGCTGAAATAAACTTCAAGGACCTCATTAGACTTGACTGTTAATTCGATGCTCTTTTCTTTTAATTGCTTCACTTCCCAAAAATACAGATTAAAGGTAAAGGTTTTTCAGCAGGCATAGATCTGGCTTTACACCAGCACATTCCGCAGCACCGTTTTCACATTTAGCCCAGTATGTTCCTGTTGCAAAAGGATGAAAGGGAAGAATTGAATGGGAGGCAAGGATATAATCACTGCTGGCAAAGCAGCAAGTGATGCAACCCATTTTGAGGATTCACAGGCTGGCATGTGGAAACTCGTCCTGAGCTAAAGTCCTGAAATGAGCATAGGAGAACAGGGATATATGCTATACTGACAATTATGCATGAGAGCACACTGAAGATGTTGGCCTGTATCTGGCCTCCGGTATCCAGTATCCAACACCCTTAGTGTATTTGCTCCACTGTACAGATGACGTGCCATTTGTTGTCTTAGCACTGTATTTGAACTTTGGCAATATCACATATGGTAAAAGGGACTCATGATCAAAAATTAGACAATATAAAATAACATGAACAAATCGGAATCTTGAAATGTTGTAAAGGAATCACATAAATTGTGAAGATGTGCCAAGAAAAGATTTTTCCTCCTGATGAATCCATTTTCTTTTTAGCATTATCAACATTACTTACATGTAGACTGCTTATAAGACTGGTCATGTTGAAGACATTGCGACCCCTGGTTCCTATTGTCATTACATCAAACCACTCTGAATAACTTTGTTTACAACTGAACAACAACTGAATTATACAGAGATTTTGATGGATCTGTGTAGATTCCTTTTAAGATGTCCACTGGAAGCTGAAGGAACCTTTTGAGCTTTTCAATCAGTTAAATTACATTACATTCCAAAACCCAGCTTCTGGACATTCAGAAGAATCCAAAATCTCCGATCTGGATTACTCCTAGGTAATAACATAAGTTCACTGTCCCCTCACCAGTTTGCACTATTACAGAACGCCTTTGATGAATACAGTATTAAACGGAACGAGGGAAAGTACAGCTTCTTCAATAGGCTCTGAACATGCAGCAGCTTGATCTATGCAAAAACCACTGTACACAGTGTGACAGCCCATCTGCAGCATCCACCCCCTCCTTTCTCTCTATTCCCTTCTTCTTTTCTCTCCGATTTCTACTGTATGAGAGGCAGGTGCCTGTGGCCTTAGGGGGTTGGGATGGCTGCCAGATGATTTTGTTTAGAAAGACAATAGGACCGGTGAAGTTTCAGATTACTGAGGATGCAAAATAAAACACCAAGGAGTCTGTGCAGCGGAGGCCGGGACTTCTTCCCACCGTGTCCATAAAGAAAAACTGTTAGTCAAACAATACTGTTATTATGAAAGGCGTGTATGTTACGTGGTGGTTACGTGAACAAAACTTCATACTCTGTTGATGCATGTCCGTCTGCCCTCCCCTAAGTAAGGAGACAAACCCACAGTGTTTCCACTGAGGTTCATACCCTCCTCTGTCCTTCTCTTCTTAACGCACTCATAAATCCATATAGCAGTGGTTTGGAAATCTTCCTTGAATGTCACATTAGGACCGAGATTACCAGAATTCAGCATTGAGTGAATGCAGTGATGGACCTGTGATTGGAATTAAAGGCGTAAGAGGATTAACCCTATTTACCAGATAAAGCTCAATTGTTTAATTAAGACTTTCTGGTTTTCACCTTTTCCACTTCAAAGCATGTTTTTTTGCAAACAGCCACAAATGAAAGGAAACGTTCAGTCAAAGCAGTTTATTTGGAATAGTGGAACAGGACTTAAACAGCTGTTGCAAGATATGACAATATAAGTAAGCTACTTTACTCAGAGTCACAGACTCTGCTGAGGCATTTGGAAAACCTTTAAAGGATGTTCTGCAATACACAAGATAAAATAGTTTGGCCTGATAAAGCATGCCCTATGCGGTGGTCATGATTAAGCATGTCCAATTGGTGCTAATAATAAAGACTTGTAGCTGTTTCCTTTTTCCGTGGTATATGTATTACAGTAAGTGCAACATCATAAACTAAAAATATACACCATCATTGCCACCAGTTAAAATGACTACAGCATTTTAGCATTTAGCATGTCTTGAATTGCGTAATGATACATGAGCAGGCAAAAAAGTAATATAAATATAATATACAGTATATTGTCAGAACTTTACAGTAGAAGGAATATATTGTAACTGGTACATGTACCAGATGTTTTTCCATTCTTATGAAATTTATACGAAATGTAAAGCACAAGAGGCATTTTAATTAATAATAAAAAAAAAAAACAGAAAAAGGACAAAAACAGAGATTCAAGGCTTTGTTCCAATTATATATACTATATTTGTATCTATCTATCTATCTATCTATCTATCTAATTTGCATGTGCGTGTGTGTGTGTGTGTATTATGTGTAGTGTTTTATACTTGGTTGCTAAGTTGAGAGTCAATGCATGATGAGATGGTTTTGAAACATTGAACAATGCTGCCCTCTGTTGAGTTATTCAGTCTTTAATGGGGAAATAATGAAAAAAAAGAAGCTTGAAGCAAAATCATCAATTTTACATCATTATGTTTGTCTGTGTGTGTTTTCTGAAAGTGTGATGACTTCTCAGAGTAGATAATGTGTAAAATAAGATGACATTCATCATATTTTGATTAATTTTACAATGAAGTTGATTGTAATGGCCACAAAGTGTAAGCATTTAACATTAAGCACCAGATTAAGTACACTTTTTAAGAAGATATTTCTGATAAGAATAAAGACACATTACATTTCTGCGTTTTTATGCCGATGCTGAAAAGAGATTAGGTTTTTGTTGATATCCATTTTGACTGGAAATGAAATAAAGTGAAGGTAGCCTGACTGTGTGCACGGTACTGTATGTCTTAAAATGCATGCAAAATTAAAGCTGCCAACATAATAGTTCCATTTAAGTAGAAGAGCTACACCAGTTCAGACACTGCTTATTATGGTAGGTTTATTTGAGTGCAGCCCCTCCTGCTATGCTTTAGGCAGTTAGCTTTTAGCCACGAGTCTGTGTGATGACTATGAAAGACAGGAAGAATTTGAATGCCGTGCCTTTTGCTCATACAGACATCAGAGAAACTAAGTACCGTAGTGAGTCACACATAAATTCTGCCGTTACCTCCATTAAGCACTCTGTCATTAGATTACTCAGGTACGAGAGAGGTCACGCACTACCGATGGTTTTTATACTATAGATACTGTCTGCCTAGCGAGGAACTTCGATGAGACAAGCTGGATTTAAAGATGCAATGCATATTATACTGTTTGAACATAGAACATTGTTCTGATACGCCTTCTGTTAGTAAACCAACAAACAAACAAACAAACAAACAAACTAGTTGAAATCAAGTTCACACTATTTCTAAATTAGCGTTTAAAGTTTGGTAGTTTAGAAAGTAGCAATGGAAATGTTTACTTGCTTCATCAAAAGAAGGTATAGCACAAAGACTAGCATAAAAGTAATTATGGGAGGGCAATATGAGGGAAAAAAATGCTTGTAAAATGCTGAAATAGACTTATAAAATATAATCATGATATACAATATTTCTGAAATCTAATAAGTTGGAACAGACAAAAAAACCCACTAGTGCCACATTTAAAAAATACTATCAGACATAATGTGTAATAGTAATAAAACATTTATACTCAACATTGCACATACTGCTCTGCACTGAATCCAGTAAACAGGCCTGATATGATTTCAGTGTAATGAATATTGTGGTTTTGCGGTGTTCTTTGCAGTTTTCTATTAATAATAATTCAGCATTAAAACAGATACGCCCCCCCCTTCAAACATTCATGGATGTAAGCAGGTGAACAACACTGGGATAGCAAACAGTTTCTTTCTTCATGGCCCTAAAATACTTTGCAGAAACCCTTTGTCTGTTGTATGGACAGATACCATGATACAACATCACAGTGAACGACACAGCAAGTAATGTAATTAACCTTAGTTAACCTTAGGTTGTGGGTCAGCAAACTGTCGATACAACTGCTTCTGCAATGTTAACCAGTTGCTAAAACAAACATTAGCAAATGGGACAAACGCTTCAGGCACCAGAAAGCAACATTTAAATGCTGCACCATTTAAGGTTGAATGTGAAAATGTGAATAGGCGGCGTCTCCACCATTGAAACACCTCACCACCAACTTTTGGAGGTCTCTTCCCTTTGAAACGCCCTTACCTGATCCAGAAACATCCTATCTTTGTTCTTCAGATCTTCTCTTCTTTGAGAAGAAGTGAGGGACACTCATAATGCACAGTCTTTTTGGTCTTAAGTTATCTGGCTGAACTGAAAAATCCTGCTTTGCAGAATTTGAATATGGCTTGAATATACTTGAATATAATTTGAATATGGCTTTATCTGCCTAATTTGCAGTGCAGAATTGACATAATGAGGGAAAAACATGAAAACATGCAATGTGCAAAGACGTTTGTATATGCCACATTGTGTTTATTTTCCCCCCAGTATGTTAAATTCAGAAAATAAACAGTAATTTCATAAAAAAAGAAAATCAACAAAACACTGTATTTGACCAAGGGTGTTTAAACTTTTGCATATGACTGTAACTGTACAACTGCAAAAACCTTGTCTATAAATTATTTATGCACGTTTTAGGACTCTTCATTGTTAGTGTCCAAACTTGTTGACAACACAGGCGAATAAAAGAATAATCCAGGAGAAGAAACATGTTATAATAATTTTACAGACTTTTAAAGCTGTTAAACTGCTTGCCAAGCAGTATAACAGAGATATATTATTCCATAAACACCACAATAATTTTAGTACTTAGGCTTTATCACAGAATTTAGTTGACGCATGTATTTCCAATATTTTAAATTGGCTTCAGACTTGGCTCAGCGTATTCGATTTTAGAACTGGATTGAATCATGTTATAAGCATAACGAAAAAAACATGTTTACTGTCCATAAATCTTATTTTATTATGTCCCATAGTAGATTAGTGCGCTCTCATACTGAAATATTACCATCTTTGAAGAGATACGATTTGGCTGCATTGTAGAAATCTCTTATCGCAGCAGGCTGTCAGTGAGAAATGCGGGAGTGGCCTGAGAGCAGATACTGAGCTGGTACAGTTTCCCCTCCTGCACAACTGAGAACACTTACAGCATGAGTCATACCCTCACCCAGTCTAATGAACAGTTCTGCCATCTACACACCCTGTCCTGTATTCACCATGTGCATTATCGTAAAACAAAAACAACAGTGAGCTCTACAAGCAAAATCAGTCATGCATGCCAGCCATAGTGGAACGGACCTGCTACTGTCTGAGCACTGGACCCCATGTACAATGACCATCACTTTGGCGCAGGGCGTGGTCATGTTTTATAAGTTAGCTAGTTTAAAGTCTGATGTTTTTCTGATGGAATAAATGTAGTTTCATCTCAACAGTACCATCATCCTTACAGTATCGTATTAGTTCGCTTCTTCATTACTGCAGCTCTGTGAACGCAGCTCATACATTCATACAACAGTAGAATTACCAAACACACCGGCCCACTTCCACTGCCTCAGCATGCACATACCAAAAAACTTTATTTCTCCTTCCAGTGTAAAAGAGGAACCTAATGTTCCAGCAGCTTGTCCTTCACACACCAGCTTCAAAACAAGCTTCCAACCAGTGCACTGTCACACTCTTGAAATACTGTTACTACATCTGTGGCCATGAAATGGGTGCCGTTTCAGTGATAACAGGATCACTATGGAAATTCATTCAATTTAAACCAGCCTACCTGAAGTAAGTCCAACCTCTCTGTTGTGCATTATGAAGTGCCAGCTACCTGAATTATGTAACAGACAGTAACATGTCCAATGTCTTTGCATTTGTAGTTTGTATTGGGAGTGTATTTAAAACTCCACCTGAGGTAAGAGATGGATTCATCATACGTTCTGTTAACTTTTAAGTAGAAAAGCTGGCCAACATATGGCCAGCATATATTCCCTTCTTCTCATTTAATATTATAATATTAAATTATTTTTTGCTAAAGCAAATGCCACTTCACAGAACTGTAAAAAAGTGCCATTAAACTTTAACATCCAATTTATAGTTGAAATTAATCAACCTTCCACATAATGACTCTCTAGAAAACTTCTGTGAAATTCTGACAAATGTAAAATGTTGATTATGTATTCCATCAGAAATCATTATTATAGTGTGCCTGCATGCGAAGCCAGAAATTCTGAGAACAATGCTGACTGGTTCTACAAATGGATACAGTGCCCCCTCATGGACACAGAGCACAGTTATCACTGCCAACACTGTGACAAATCCCAGGAAGCAGCCGGAAAAAACACCTACACCAGCACGCAATGGTGCCAACCATCCAAGCTTTCAAAGCATGTCCAAAGATGGACCCCAGGAACCGAGTGCAATGTTGATCACTGTGATGCCAACATTTGCATTCACATCCCAGAAAAGTGTCAAAAAGTAGCAGCGAGTACAGTGACTAAGTTCACAACGGCTTTAATCCATAAAGGAGGTTTGAAGGTCACAAAACCAAATCATTCACAAAACAGTCACCAGCCTTACACCACTCCGACTCCACCAAAGCACAAGGCCACTACTACAGTTAATTCACAACACTGTATACATCTTGTACCGACTGCCAACATCACTATAATTCATGTACCCCTACTGCCTATACCATCAGTATTTAGGTGACTGCCAGATTATCAGTATCTGTGCAGCTAGTAAACGTAACTGTGAAATATCTTTAAACATCTGTGCAATATCTCTCAGTAACCGCGCAATATAAGTCTGTGCAATTACAATGTAAATTTGTATAGTTTCATATTGTATTTTCAACCTAATAATAGAGATTTATTTATTTTCTGTAATTTCTTATTTTGTATTCTGTAAACCTGCACTTGAGCCAACCTCGTTCTGTACCTTTTCTGCTGCTATTCTTCTGCTGTAACAATGCAAATTACCCCATGTGGGATAATAAAGGTTATCTTATCTTATCTTATCTTAACCAAAAAAACACTACACTCATAAAGGATAAAACAGCAAGGCCTCAGTTTGCAAAGGTTCACTGTGACCTTTTGTCCCCTCCCAACGTGGCCTTCTACTCCTCAACTTATTAATGCCCAAAACATCACACACACAATCCAGTGGTGTGTTTTATACTCCACAGTTGAAGAGTACAGGGTAGTGCTCCAGCACCACAGAACACAAGCCTTGGTCCAGGACCTTGAGAGACATTCATGTCAGACACAGTTTGTGTACCATGTCCGTGTACAAGTCTAATCCTTATTTCAAATGTAGAGTTTTCCTACCTGGAAGGCAAACAAAATTACGGACGTGTCTGCTCCTGGCTGTAATACTGACTATAGTAAAACAATGAGATGTGTACATAGTGTGTACATGTGTACATATAATTATGGCTAATTTGGCTAGGTGCACTGTTGAGCTCCCGGTAGTATAAATCCTACATGGTGTTGCTTTTATCCAAGAGGTTGTGTTGGTAAGAAATGTCGTTTAGCCAGTAATACCTTAAAAAAACCTGGACCTACTAGGTAAAGGTATCTGTAGCTTCGCTAGCTTTCAGGATTACATCACAGTAAAACATTAACCTACTCAGTTTTCCATTCAACAGCTAAAACCTACAGTAAATCTTGGTGAATCTTTTTGTAATAACTACTGAAAACATTAAAAACTGTTGTTATGTGCATGTTGTCAAATGTTAAATAACACTGGTGCAGATTGTTTGGGCATGTGGGAAGACAGACCAAAACAACTGGCCCAAGATGAATGCCCATATGTAATCTTGGGCTACTTCAATCATAATGGCACTTTATGAGGAACCCCTTGTATCTACACTCATTGTCCATCACATCAGCTCCACTTAAAAGGATGGTAAAAGGGGATACCGTATGCAGAGAAACAGATGGAGTACATTCTGTAATAGCAGAATTTAAAAAGTGCATCTATGGTAAGTGAAGCTGATAAAAAGGCAGTTTGAAATGTCTACCTTGACTTGTAGATTTCCATGAACCACAAAAATCCCCCAAATTGTCCCTTCTTGTTCTTTGTACGCAATTTGATAACAAGTTGCCCTTTACATTGTCTGAAAATTTCATGTTGAACTGACAAAAAGAAATGGTCCAAAATGAAATAAAATCTTGTTTGATTAAATCACATTGTAAGACAAAAACATTTCACCTTCTCATGAAAAGTTAACAATTTTGGAGATTTGACCAGACAGCAGCAATTTGCATCCCATAATACACCTTACTACACCTGATGTGTCTTCACTGCATAGGGAAATCAAGACTGAATGCTACAAATGAGTTTGGTTCAAATTCAGTTTTAATCAAAAAATTGTGGTGGTGATTGAAAGATAAAAAATATTCCACATAGTTACAGACCATGTACTGACTGTTCCTTTTAGACAGCTACATGGTGATATCAAAATAGTTGTGATTCATTCAGTTGCTGTACACTAAAATGTTTAGGTTACAAAGAAAATAGGAGCGCCAGTATATACACATACTGTTTCTTTAAATGATTTCCAGCCATTCAGTTACACTGATGATAAAACTATTTTGTGTTGTTCAGTACTTCAACAGTTTTCCTACCATAATGATAGTAACTGTAACCAGATGCTGTAGTTGTCAGTGCAGTGATGTACCTGTAAACAACAAAAGGCGTTTTACATGTAATAACGTTCATATAGATTTGAGCTATGCAAAGATTAACGCTGCATTGCGTTCTTACCACAGTGACTGCAGCAGAACACTGTCAGTGTAGTGAAATATTGGGGAGGCAAGTGACGCCGCTACCAGTAACAACTGGACTGCGGTGTTTACCTGTAACACAGAGATGTGTTTAATGTATATGTCGGATCATGAATGATAAAAACATTTTAGAGTGAACAGATGACCAAAATTGGAAAGTGTTAAGGTTTGTTTAAATAACTTTAAATGAATACTGCATATAAATGCTACTGGACAGACATTACTGAATGGATGCATCAAATACTATTGATAAGAAACAAGAAAAAGGAAGAGTAAACAAACAAGACTAGTAAAATGTGTCAGAATTACTTTACAATTTTAATCCTAATTTAGCAGAACAGGAGGTAATAATTTGAATACTGCACCTTGCTAATAAGAGTTGGTTTAAGCTGGGCTGTAGTGTAGCATGGGTTGAAAAATTTGCTGAGAGTTACCTGTTGAAAGAAGCACGTTTGTTGTTACACTTAACTGTCAGGTAAATTCTTAAAGAATTACAAAATGTATTCCTAAAAGAATCAAGTCAGAGAATGCAGTGTTATGCATTAAAATCACTGCTTCCAAAATAAAAATGACTACAAATATAGCAACTATGGTATGTAAATCTTCATTACTTACTGGGGGAGGAACAGTTTTATAGCGGACATAGAACACAGCAGCAATCAGAGCTATATCCCTGGATATCACCAGTACCGTCAAAGGAACTACAGAAAACATCAGAAAAAAAAAAATCAGTGTTTTGGGGTAAACAAAAGTTAGATCATCATCAAAGCTGACAGGCCTTTTAATGTTTTATGTATATGGTCTACTTATACTCTTTCAAGCTAACTACTAAGCTAAAGAGAGACCAAAGAGAGACTAAATGCCCTTATTAATGGTCATAGAACAAGCATACAAAGGCATGAAGTGTCAGCACTGGTCCATGTGGATGTGGCAGATTTCCAGTGGTATGCAGATGTTTAAACACCTTCAGTCAAATTAGATGTTTTGCTGATTTCCTAAGTGAACGTAACTTTTCTGTACATTTCAGCGCACGTTTAAACTTTAACATATTACACATAAAATGTAAAACATATTAGACATAAACATAAAATGTACCATAACTTTCACAATGCAACATTGTATGTTTTCCCCCTATATGCCTAAATAAACAGTAACTGTACATCAAAATGTGCATGTGTGTTTCCTGTATAGGATTTGTCAATTAATTTCAACTTTTAATTCATTTTAGTTTGCATCAATTCTACTTAAATTTGTTAATCTCAACGGAGTCATTTGTCATTATTTGTGACAAATAGCAAAATTCCAATCTTTGTATTTGATTGTTATCTTTGTGATTGCCTTTTAATACTGAAGTGACATAAATCCACAGAACTATTTTGGAAGAAATTAGAAATTTGTGCATGCACTCAGGAACATACCACTTTGTGTTTAATCTTAGAGGAGGTCTGGGAAATCGACAGTGCAACTACAATTTGGGACCAAGATGGGTTAACATATCTTCTACATGGTGCACACTTAAATAAGGCATTTTGTATTTCACACATGTATACTGGGAAAAAATAGAACATTACATTATATATTTTATTATTTCTCCAATATATTAAATTCAGCAATATGGCGGTTGTGTATTACAATGTGCATGAAAAGATGTATGCTTATTTTCACTGGCTGTTTTCATACCTAGTTTATTTGCTAATGTCTGAAGAAGAGTTTTGATTTTTTTTGGGGCACTGTATCCTTTATTCGGTTCGGTTAGTTTGACGCTACAATGGCTAAAGTGCACCAAATTATTCAAATACAGTGCAATTGGTTTGTCAATTTCACTGCATAATTAGCAGCAGCTTATGCTGCAGGAACGATATGAGTGTCTATTAATGTCTATGAACAGATTATGCAGATTAGCACTGCACCAATACCGATACCCTATAGGTACTTATGCTGGCATTTAAGCGTAGTACTGTTACCAGCAATGCAGACACCAATGCCACAAAGCTATTTCTGACTCGCAGAAAACCAGTGTAATTTTATTCATTTCAGGACTTATCATTCAGTTAGTTAGATAAAGTTAGTATCAATATTGGTACTCTGTATTGATTTTGGTATTCTGTATCAGTTCACATTTCATTAGTGTGAACCAGAGTACAAGTGAAGTTTTCTCACCTGTCACAACAGGTCAACCTAGCTAAGTGTGAAAGGCCTGCACCAAAAGAGGCAACTTTTGTACATGATTTTTATGCATAAAATGTTTGGTCTTAGTTGGTCTTGTTGTTTTTTTCATGTTTTTAGGGACACTGTTACTCCACGTTTGAATAATAATACTGTGTCATTATGACTGTGTTCTGACCTGGGATGAGCTGAGCACATGTCAGACTGATGTACAGCACACTAATAAGGACCTTATCGGCCAGCGGATCCAGAGCACTCCCCAGAGCTGACTTCTGGTTAGGCCAGTTTCGAGCGATGTATCCATCCAGCTGTGTGTTGTGAAAGATTAGGACGTTAGCAACATCATAAAAACAGACAGGACAACAGAGTTTGTGTAGTTTTCATCATGGGTGCACTGATACAACACTCAATATCGGTATGGGTCCAATAATGCCCAAAATCAACAGATCAGATACCGGAAGAAAAAAGTACGATCAGAAATGATCAATTAGCCTAAACTATCACATAAATGCTGAACTAAATTTTTGCACAAAGTTGCACTTCAAATTTTATTTTGAATGTTTTGATTGTGCTGACCAATCAAAAAGTTCTGTGTGTAAAGAAGTTTAAATAAAAAGAAACCGTACAACTGACTGATGCGGTGGACTCTGTATTTCTTTCTTTAGGGGAGAGAACATGTTTCACTATTTGATCGTGATGTTATTTAGATGGTGGGTTAAGCAAAGAGACTCCGGACAAATGTTTTATTAACAGCTTAATTGTAATCAAGGTTCTGGAATCAGTACCAGACATTAAAAACAATATCAAGCAGGTTCCAGTTTTCATATGTGGAAAATGATCAATGATGTTCAAACTCACCAAGTCAGTAGCACCTGCCAGAACAAACAGTCCAAAAGAAATATGGAAGCATTGCTCCATAATCAAGTAACCCAGGACAGGAGACAGCACAATTCTGGCCATGCAGAGGATGTTGGGGATTGTCCATGGATTTTCATACTGCAAAAGAAAGTAACTGCTTAATGAATACAAAGGTCATACGCTCATACAGGAAATAAAAACAGGAAATTTCCACATACCAGTTCCTTAAACTTTCCCTCGTTTGACTGAGTAAAGGATGAGGCACGTTGGATGGCTTCTGTATCCCTTGTTTCTTGCTCTGAAGGTTTCTGGACTTGGTTTTCAGGTTTAGTACTATATCCTCTGGACCCCCCGAGAGCTCCTGTATCGACCCTTTCACTTAAACCCCGGCTCAGGGGGTGTAGCTGTGAGGTGTAAGTACAGTGGAGGAGCTCTGCTCTGTTCAGCCCGCGGTGATTTGCTCTCACAGCTGTTTTAATGCATCCTGGTCTGAACTCTACATTTTGACTTGAACTGGCCTGCTCGTGTACATGAGGTGCTGAAGGGTGGCCGCTGAAGAGGTGCACACACATGGGCTGAGGTCCAAACTTTGTTTTTAACCTCTGAAGAGACTTTGTCTCCGTTCTAGGACGTAACGTGTGGCTCCAACTTCCAGGCGGTCGTGTCCATTCCCAGCCATGCTGGTGTCTCCTTGTCATAACATGAGTGACACTAAGCCGAGCTACGTGCCCTCGCGCACAACTTAGCAAGTTATGTTTGCTAACTGCTAACAACATCTCCGCTACCGCACTTTAACCAGCTTATCTCACCAGTTACGCCCGCTCGACCCTACGCGACTTCATTCCTCGTCTCACAGACACACATTTAGTCTTTCTGTGCTTGCATTTTGACCCTAACACAGCACACATGTCACTCCGAGCAGCGTCCCGTCCAGCGTGTTCCTCACCTCCCCTTGCTGCTGCTCCAGGAACTGCTTTACGACAGCCGTCAACAACGGCAACCAAGCGGACTTATTTACAGAGCAGTTAAAGTTTTAAACATATGAGAAAAAAAGTGCTGTGAAATATAGAATTATACAGTTTCAGCTGTACAGCTTCAGTAGAACCACATCACACTTTATTCGATTAAAATGAATAAACCTTCGCGCACGCGCACAACTGTTTAACGCTTCAGGTCAGCGAATGGCGTATTTAAAGGCACAGTGCAGCTATTCTGACCTTAAAGGGCCACTAACAAGAAAAACACACCCCGCATGTATGGAACCCATTCCTTTTCTGGCGGCAGTATGTTAAATTACTGTCAAAGTAAGTGAGTAGCTTTCTCAAAAAATTACACATTCATGTAGAAATAATGACTTCAAAATAAGCACTCACATTCTTAATAAATATTAAATAGGTCTTAATAAATAAGACCTTTAATAAATAACTGTATTGGCACACAAGTAAGTCATAATTCTACAGTAGCAAGTAAAAAAAATATATACAATATTTCATGATAGTAAAAGAAAAAAATGTTGACGTGAAGACCACAGCTTCTGGCATCCACCAGCGGTAATCTGCTCAGATGCGAGAGGACCACAAGAGAAGCTCTCCATTCACTTCCACTCATTTAGGGCTGTCTTCAGACCAAAAATAGAGGCACCTCAGGGCAGTTTTTAATTACCATGACCTGTCCTTTCCTAAAGAGACTGGACTTTCTGTCATTTGATACACAGGCTTGATGATCACACTACAGAAAATGATGTGATGAAGCCGTGCCTTAAAACCCTGTACTGTAATAAGTAAGTATAAGCACCTGAAATAACCTGAATAAGCACCATTCATTAACTGATTTGTGTACTAAATAAAATTTAGGATTTATTTTGATTATAAAATACCTGAAGTAATAATAAGCACGATTTAATTATTTACAATTATTATTATTATTAGGCTTTTTTAATGAAGATAATACGTTTTTAGTTAACACAGCTTGTTTTTACTGTTTTATTCTTCTCTTGCTCTATTGTTATGTTCTCTAATTCAATACTATATTTTACACACACACACAAAAAATATGATGAAAAATATGATGAATCAGTACGCCTTGAAAGTGTGCTGCCATGATGATTAGTTATATTGATTTATTTTGACTTTAACATTCACATACTTATACTGGGCAGCTTCTACAAACAGGTGATCCCATTACCTACCACACAAAAAACTGATCAGACAATTGACCTCAGCTGGTCTCCATCAAAACAGTGGAATGACTGGGTCCAGTTTAAAAACACTGTCAATGGTTTCAGCCTGGGTTGCTTTCTGGCACCAAACAAAGCAGCCAATGAGAATTGTTATTGGTACGTCAACACATTTTAATGTAATAGATGGACCTCACGGGGGAAAATAAAACACTAGGAAAATGTAGGAATTGTTTCCTTTTATATGAAGCTACTGGTTAATACTGTTCGTTAATCTTTACTTTATTTAACAAAGTTTTGGAATACATACAGAAAATAACACATATATAATTTAATAAAAAAGTTCAAGACAAACTCCTGAAGATACAATAAATAATTTACATATTCCCAAAACCATAAGCTTATTAAAGAAAAATGATAATCAAACCTTTACAAAACAACAGTGGTTTAAAACAACATTGAGAGTTTCATTCAAATAGTTTGGAGCTGATATGTTTTATGTCCTTTTTTTAACAGGTAACCTTGTTCATTGAGTGCGCTGATGAAGCCCTCAAAATCAATCACCTGTAAGACATTATAAGATCAAAGAATAAAAAACTACATCACTTGTTCAGAATGTTGAATACTGTACAATGTAAAAGTCTTTATTACCTGAATTTGGAGCTCTTTAGCCAGTTGACGCAGCTCCGTAAAGTCAAACAATGTTTTGCGGGTGCGTTCGGCGATTTGGTTCAATGCAACAACAAACTTCTTGACTTTCGATCTGTTGCTCATTCCAGACCCCAGCTGAGATCGGTCAAAATCCAGCCGGCCAAACTCATCAGAGTAAGTATCTGTCAAACTTTCCAAAACACCACAGCACATTAAGACAACTGAACCCTGAGTGTGCCCTCAAGAGCTTTGTAAAAAGTTATCAGGGTATAGAAAGAAATGTTGATTCCTTTGTAAAACGCATGGTTAGGTTTAAGCTTCCACATAAAATAATACATGATGCACCAAAGGTCACAGCTATTGGTATATGTATGCTAATATAGTCCAATTATTACTTTGCATTGGTTTTAAGACATGACTGACTGGCAGTGCTCCGGTTTTCACAAATAAACAATTACATTGGCTTGTAAAACTAAGGCAGCTTTAGATCTGTTAAATCCCATGCATTGTTTTTATGTGGTGGGAAGTAGTTGTATTACCTGTGTTTCATAATATCCACCACATCCTCTGCATCACTTTGAGTAGCTTTCTCTCTAAGTTCAAGGCGTGCCCTTGCCTTGAAAAGAGAACAAGTCAAATGGGACTGAAGTGTATTAAGGGTTATGAGACTAGGCACAAAAGAAAGCCAATATTACTGAAGAACGCATACAGTATCTGACATGCTGTTACCTCAGTGAGGCGGATGAGGGACTCCAGCTGGCGCGTTGTGATGGGGGTGCTGTCAGCTGACTGGTTCTGTTTGCGCAGTTCCAAGTAGAAATCCTGAAGGACCTGTGCAGCTTCGGCTGAAAGACTGGGATGCACATAGTGCCGGGCATAACCCACATATTTCCGCAGGAGCTGGTGGGGAATTGGGTCAAAATGATCCCCAGGCAGCACCTAATAATAAAACAAACATTAATTTATTAATTTATTAATTGAATTATTTATTACAAACAGAAACAGTCTGAAATAGTTTATACATTGTACATACACACCCACACACATGCACACTTAACAAATACATATAAAAATACCTGGACCATCTTCTAAAGCTGCAGTATGTATCATATGGGGATTTGGACAAAACTGAAATGTTTTACGTGATGGTATGAACCTATATTACCTTGAGCCTTTCTGAAAGAGGCCTGTCTGATGGAATCTCCAGAATGGATATATTTGACTCCTGGGTGCAGTTCCTGGCGACTGTGGTACTGCTAACCGAGCTCTTTTTCCCTGCACGCATGGCCATGACATGCTCTGACAGCATGTGATCGTGGTCCTCATTGGGAGTATCCAGAAGAATGAAGACGAGATCAAATCGGGACAGTAAGGCGCTGCCCATTCTACGGAGGGAGATGAACACCTTCAGGGTGTATTTGCAAATATTTATGATTTCAACTTGTAGACATTAACTTTAGTTGTCCATGTTACTGATCCCAGGTAAAACAAATCTACTAACGACCATGTAATTTATCAATTCTTACTTAAGGTTCTCAGATACTGTCTTCCCCTTATTATAATGGCCTCCCACTGGATTGGCTGCTGCAATGATGGAAGTGCGAGCTGGAAGGGTGCAGACGATGCCAGCTTTGGCCAAGCTTATGCTCTGTTGCTCCATTGCCTCGAGCAAAGCCTGGTGCTGATTTCCCATTTTATCAAATTCATCAATGCAACAGATACCTAAAGATGGATGAAGTAAATTTCTGCCCCACACACATGTATCACAAGACAAAAATATTTAAGAGATGTTTAATGCATTATGAAATACCTTGATCTCCTAACACTAAGGCTCCAGCTTCAAGTGCATAGTCTCCAGAGCCACTGTCCCTGGACAGAGAAACCGTCAGTCCTGAGGAGGTGGTGGTGTTCCCACACACATAGATGCCACGTGGGGAAACATTAGATACTGCCTGGAGATTTATGCAGGAAAAAAGTACAACATGACCTCAGTAAACAACAACGAATCCTTACAAATCTTTCATTTTTATATGAAAGAAAAACATAAAAAGCAGTCAGAGCAGAACAACACATGTATACCTGTAACATCTGACTTTTTCCAAGGCCAGGATCTCCTACCACAAGCACATGTGGGTCTCCTCTTATAGGTATTCGATTTTTATCATCCACATATTTCTGACAGCCTCCAAATAACGCCAAAGCTAATCCTGCCTTAACAAGCTGCGTACAGCAAAACAATAATGAATCAGCATAGAACAGCATTCACACACAAAAGCAGCAGCAAATACATTTATGATAACTTACCAAATGCCCATAGATGGCTGGACAAAGCGAACTGCAAGGAACATTTAACACATCATTAAAGTATCTGGCTGTCTAATTTTCTCATTTGCAATATTTTGGTTCTGTTTTCTCCATTATTCCTACATTGTTGGTCACTTCAAAAAGCCAGCTTCCTCACACAGTTCTAAATTGTCGCTTACTTGACAATTAATTTGAAAAGGTCCTGTTGTGCTTGAATCTCCTGGATGCCATACAGGTCTTTGAGTGAGAACTCCACAGATGCCCCCTGGCCTTCCGGTTCAGAAGCAGACTTGTTTTTTTGGCCTTTTGAATTACTGACCGAATTTGCATTGATGTACAGCAGGAACATGCACTTGTCTTTCTTATATCTTCCACTTCCTATAAAAAGGCAAATACAACAAATTTTAGTCCAAGACAGAATTTGACTGTTTAACAATCATTCACCAATACATTTATTTTACAGCAAGATGATTGTGTCAACAGTTTTGCTTAGTACACAATCATGCTAGAATTAATAAATAATCAATAAGTAATAAATTGTTAATAACAATAAATTGTTAACAGGCCAAACTCATGAATGTAATGGAAAGTCAGCTATCCAACCACTCAGAGAGAGTACCATTCCTTCATTGTCTCAATACCAAAAACAAAAACCCCAAAACAAACAAACAAAAAACAAAAATGGTCATTTGAGACGGTCTTTAAGCTGCTGATCAGTAAGGTCAGTTAATGCCCACTTTAAAAAAATAAAAACAGTACCTGACCTTGAATTACATATTAAACAAGATATATGCTTTATGCATTCATAGAAGACTCATTGAACCGAGGTTAAATATGTTTAGTACGAATTCTTCTTATTTACAATCTATGTAAAGAAAGATAATAAGCTGTACGGGGCTACAGCACCTTCCTCATTTGATACTTTAATAACTCCTGTGATGGTGACCATGTCTCCTGGTACACAGCTGTCCACTAGGTCCTGAGTAAGTTCACACTCAATAGTACGGGGAATACGTCCAGATTCACGCTGGTCATCTGATATTAGCTCCTGCACTCTGAGAAATAAATACAGAAGTGATAACATCTCACCCATAGCTACCACTCAAGGGTTAATTTAAGGATCATAACAGGAAATGAACAAACTGTCTTAGAAGTGGGTTCAGTACTACACAGAGCGCTGTTTTGTAAATAAATTGAATCCTCATGTGTTCATTTTTTTTTTTTTTTGCTTCTCTATTTAGTATTCAGAAGTGTATTTTTTCCAAACTGCAAAAAAGTGTTGCCAAAATTACTATCCACAATAACTGGCATAATCAACTAAAACAAAGTATACTTAGGCTTAGTGGGTAACATTGGGCTACTCAAGTGTTCAAAGATTTTGAACAGCATTTGTAATGGCTACACCGAACACTGACCTTTGCTGTTTTGTTTAAACATGCAAATGGAGAAAACAAATAATTTATACTAATTTCAATCTCTTACTTTATAGTCTGCCAGTCAGCTGTCAGTGTTAGCGGTGAACTTCTGTTAGGGGTGAAGGTTCGACCACGGCATTCTTTTTGCAGACACTGAGCAAAAAATAAATACAATTTTGACAGTCTAGAAACCATACATAGTATTCCTGTGTCTACAGCTGTCCCTTATAAGGTCATAAACAAAGCTTGTAAACAAAGTTTTATTGTTACAGTAACATACAAGTTACTTTTACATTTGTGACCACAGGTCAGTCCAAATGAATATGCTTGAGGCAAACTCAGTGGCTAAGTGGCAAATTAAAATGAAGAGGCAGGTTCTGTACCTACAGCATAAAACCATTTGTACAGGTATAAGCCTGTAGAAATGCAGCATGCCTGTACTGTACCTTAGTGGGTGTAGTGTATTTCCCATCAGGCAGAGGCAGACTTTGAGTGTCTCCACAGTTGTTACAGATAAAAGCCATCTTGCTGCAGAGAGGTTTTATGTTGCTCACTCTAACCACAGTTCCTCTAATTGCCACAAATTTGCCATATAAATTGGCTCTGAGCATCTTCAGTGGGGTCAGGGGCTCGTAGTTATAAATCCTGAAAGAACAAAAGAATTGGTTATTTGCGACAAAGCTGGATTAGGGACAATTTGGACTACAAATGTACTGATATAGGAACTGTGCGCTATCCAGTTTTATCTGATTGTGTATGTATCTGCTATTTATAAAATGTAAAAAATTGAAACCGATCAACATAGATCGCATTACAGAGAAATTTTTTACAGGATTACAAAATCAGTAAAATCAATACATTTTACTACAGTTACCCATAACCAAATAAACATGTGCTTATGTCTTATTATACCACAAAACCATATGGCAGCCCAATATTATAAATAGGTCGGAATTCAAATCATTCATCATACACAGCAGCTTTTTATTGATTTTCTTAATGTTCAAAAATATGTCCCCTTGACATCTGACTATGTAAATGTTAAAATCATCACCGAAACTCGTGGCATGGATTTTCTGATTGCTAGATAAATGAAAGAATGAGCGAATATTTTAATCTTCGTATTGATCGACCAAATCCAATTTGACTGACAAAATACCTAATTTGTAACATTAATACTGGTTTCTATAAGTAACTTCATTTAGGCATACACTATGTAAAAGACCCCAGCAATAACACAACTATAACAAACAGATGAGTCTCACCTAGCACTTATGTGTGGTATGTTGATAATAGGAGTAGCATCTGTAGGTAGCCCCTCCTGGGCTTGTAGCTCATCAGCATGCCTTTCCAGATCTTTTGTAAGCACCTGTAATAATGGATATAAAATGTAGTTTACCAATTATTTAAAAAAATGTAATTACATTTACTAAACCTTATACTGACAAAACTCTACTGTATCTGAGCTAATCGCTAGTAGGTTGCACACACCTGATGAATGGCTAAGCCCAAGCAGTCAAGTATCTTTTCAGGCATGTCTCTGAGCTCACGAGCAAGATCAGGTAGCGCTGCAGAAATCTGTTTGTTTAAATGCAGGTCTTTGTAGTCCACCAAGATGCTCCCTTTTCTTTCAATTTCATCCTGATGAGAACACAATAGTTTCTTTATGACCTCTCCACACAGGATTAAGGAATAAACAGACTATATTTGATATGTACCTTGTCATAAAGGTCAATTTGTGAGGTGAAGTACTGCTCAAATGCCTTTATCTTCTCAACATAAAGTGCAGATTCGACAAAACCTATAGATCAATAAAGCAAATGAAACTTTAGTACTGAAAAATAGCACTTAAGCAATGGTCATAAAATAAAAACAGTTTAAACAACTAAGAGGATGGTCATGGATGGTCTCTAACCTAACAGTGAATAATCATTAAAAACTCTTTTTGGTTTATGTTTATGTTTGATCTAGGTCCAGAAAACTGGTCATACTTCACTCTCACTCATTCATCTTCTAAACCGCTTTATTGTTCTGGGTCCTGAGGGGTGCTGGGGGCCGCTTGTCCAATGCAGAGCAAACACACTCACACACAATCCAATTCACCTTACTGCATGTCTTTGGACTGTGGGAAACCGGAGGAAACCCACGCAGACACAGGGAGAACAAGCAAACTATAAACAGAAAGGATCCCGGACATCGTTGGCCACAAATTGAACCCAGTAACTGGGCACAATTACAAAATATACGAACCTTCAGAAAAGTACAGCTTCCATCCTTTGTAGGGACATCCGATATCAAGTGTTGCTTGGGTTACACGGGGAGTTGGTGAAGCAAACTGTGCACCTGTACATAGAATACAACAAGTGATGACTATAACAATACTGTATCACTCATCATATAACTTCTTTTTACAGTAAACTTACAGGAAACAATGGATAAAAAAAGTTCTCAGAGTAAAAGTACTGACCTGAGATCAGTTTATGCTTCCTATACTGTACTATATAGGATATAGTGACTTTAAAGCAATACTGAATTAGCAGTCTAAACTACTTTCTGGCCAAATGCTAATAATAACTGTATTAGTAATCAAACATAGCCACTTCACTTCAAAATCCTCACCACGTTGCATGTTGTTGGGTGAATGTGTGCTCCCTCCTCTTTGCCATGGACGACCTCTCCAGCCTCTACCTCGTCCTCCATTCCAACCTCCTCGCCAACCACCCATTCCACCACGATCTGAGCTTTTTCCACCCCTCCATGAACCAGATCGTCCTCCGCCCCTCCAAGAACTTCTTACAGCTCTCTGTCCATTCATCTTCACCCTGCCACTTTATTTTTCCACCTTCTGGCCAAGGAAAATGAAAGTAGAAAGAAAAACCTGGTCTATTGATAAATATATGGACAGTGTTCAGTTAGAATCAGATTTAGATTAACGTTTCAAGCAAATGTGTTTGTTCTACTGGTTATAATACAACTGCACTGTTCAGATGTAAGCTGGCAATGTGTCACCTGGAAAGATCAATGTAGACTTTAATGGTAACTGATGTCCATATTTTCCTTTAATGGCACAGTACATAGTATGGGCACGTTTTTAATGTATTTTGTCAGGTGCTGGACAATAAAGAGATTTATCCACATTTACCCTAATATCAAGTATGTATTTACACTAGTACTGTATAACTTAAAAGTATTTATTGTTTTAGTTACTGAAATCCTATCTGCTCCCTACAGTACAGCTTCTGTGCTCTTAACACGGACTAGTAATAGAAAGTGATTTAGGTTCTTTGTAACCACAGAACCACAACACAGACTGTTTATACACCCTTGTGTTTGTAGCCAGGTAACACTTTAATCTAAATATACTAAATATCTCACAATAACAACAATAACGGCTTAAAATGACCAAACACACAAAAACAAAGTTAGAGAAGTAATAAGAGAGCTAAATTAGACAGACAAGTTGACAGGGAATACTTGGAGGATGATAAAATACGTCTTTGTGCTAGTTAGCAGGCTAGTAAGCTAAACCCTAGGTTTCTGATCTAAACACTGAAAACGGGCTAGTTAGCTAATATGAGTAAACGGCTAATACATGACTATGATGTCTACATACCACATTAACCTGTATCTTCAAACAAAACAAACATCAGTGACGTCGTGTTCGTCTCACGTCCTTTATCTGTCAACTTCTCTATGGGTCTCGTTTCCCCTCAGCGCCACAACAGCTCCGAGTTGTAGCAACAAAACCTGACACTGTCAAAAATTGGCGCCTTGCGTTTAAGCACGCATGCGCAGTGTAAAGTCAGCGTTCTCCCACGAAAGGTTGACACTCTCGCGATATTTCCCTGCGCAGCCGCGCATTCATAAAGGTCCTGTTGTACTAAATTATACCAAAAGACTTAAAAGAAGAAATAGTTCTGAAGATTGTCTAAATATCTACATTTAAATTCCTCATACTGTGCAAATAACTTACTCAAATCCTTATTACACTCAGTCTTTAGAGGGGAAAAGGTCATTTTAAGGTTACTGAATTTGACCAGAACTGCCTGAAACCCCCACTACCCCACTGTATTACCTTTTATCTGGATATGTTTTGTAAGTCTCTGGGGCAGTACTAGCCATATAACCATCAACAGTGACTGTTTTACAGTATACCTTGCACAATCTACATATCTCTGTATAAAAGAGGCTGATAATGTGAGACTGTATCAGTCAATCTCTCATCTCGCAGTTTTCACAGTATGCCAAACACTTCTATACACATCTAGACTCACTGTGGTGTCGAGTCTAGTGTCAGTCTAAATGAGACCACGAAGAAGCAGCACTGCCCAGTCATGTTGAAGGCTCTGGTCCAGTTAAGATTATTTAAGAACAGATAGCCAATGTGTGGGAGGGTAAATGCAATGAAGGCTAAAGCTCTAGGCAAGTGACTGAACAGAAACAAAGCAAGAGATTACATGGGTGTTGCTTTCCACCACTGGAGACGTCCTTGGTGAGTAAATTAAGAAGTTTGATGCTGAACTCGCAACGTCTCTTCTAGACTAGTAAGAAAAAGAAGGACTGTGCATTTTCACATGATATGTCATCCCCTATTGTTTGGAGTTTAAATTTAACAGGATGTCCTATTTTACAAATTGCTGATTTAACAACACTATTCTGTCGGGACCCCCAAGGACGATTATCTGAAATCCTTGTCTTCCTCTTATAAAAAGAAAGCAGTGAAAACCTGAAACCTGTGTCCTAAATCTTTATTAAATCTTAATCCATTTTGAGTAAACAATCTATATATATAATAACAAAAAGAAATGAGACATGAAATTCAATATTAATCAATATTAATTCTTTGTTGTTTTTTTAAATTTGGTGCTGACACTGACACACTGGTGCAAGTGAATGGCTGGTACAAGTGAAGTGCAGGTCAGGAGCTGCTTTTCTCTGATATACACTCTGATAAATGCTCTATTATATGAAGTTATTTCACCCCACTAAAATGTTTGATGTCAGCATATACATTTGCTGTTTTTTCACCGTAGAAAGAAAAAGACAATGTATTCGCCCATCACTGCTGCAATGTGCAATCTTTGTCGAAAGGTGGCGCATGACGCTTCCTACCCGTTTTCGGACAAATCCCGCCCCTTTGCGCTACAGTCGCTGGTTACGACGCATTAGCCATTCATAGCGCAGAAGACCAAACCTAATAGCCAATCACGGCGCGGAGGAGGTGGGACTTGTCAGAAAACAGGTGGGGAAAATAACGCATCGGGCTGTCTTCAGCACCACGGCAGTGAAAACGGGCATCATCATCTAGCTGTCAGGTCAGCTCCATCCAGCCCCGCTATACAACCACTCTCGCTATCCAGTAACACATACAGACATAAAGCAAACATGGATAATTCCGGCAAGGAGAAGGAGGCCATGCAGTTGATGGCTGAAGCAGACAAAAAAGTCAAGTCATCTGGGTCGTTTCTCGGAGGGATGTTCGGGTGAGCTTGATGTCGTGAGCTAGCTAGCTAGCTAGCCGTGATGCTAAAATGGATCCTGCGATGAAAATGATTCCCGGGATTTGATATTTAAGATGTTAATTTGGCCATATACTTTAGTCCCATTCCAGATAGAGAACAGAGCCTGTTAAGAAGTGTAACCATCTGTGCTTTCTTAAAAACCGCAACCATAATATTCCAGTGCAGCCTTGTACACACATCTCTCAATGTCATATGGCCAAATTTGGCTCGTATACCCACAGTAAGGATCTACCGTGTGGCCTATCAGTTGGCAACACGATTTAAAGCATGTTGTACAGATTATATGTTTTATTTCACTCAGGTTGTGTTTTTTTTTTCTTGCAGAGGGAACCACAAGGTAGAGGATGCATGCGAGATGTATGCAAGAGCTGCCAACATGTTCAAAATGGCCAAGAATTGGAGTGGTATGCGTAACACAGAACCCTTAAATGCACACATAAATTCACAGTTGTCATGATCCGTTAACCTGATGGTTTCAATCTTTCTTTTATCGTCTAGCTGCAGGCAATGCTTTCTGCCAGGCTGCAAGACTTCATATGCAAATGCAGAACAAGCTGGATGCTGCCACCAGCTTTGTTGATGCTGGCAATGCTTATAAGAAGGCCGATCCCCAAGGTGAAAATAATCTATACTATGCAGTGTAAATGAAAAATCTGCAGAATTCTTCCCATTAACACTCCTGATTGAGTTTGCATGTTCTGTTATCTATATCTCAAAATTGCATTGTTTCCAAATGGTGTAGCTCCAGGCAGGGACATTAAGGGAAATGAAGAGTGTTCAGTCCTACCTCTATGCTAACCAGTGAAATCAGCACAATAGGCATGAAACTAAGGCCCACAACGGAAGCCCCTCTATTATAATACACTGTTTGGCCAAAAGTCATTCAAATTTTTTGTTGGCCTGGCTGTAGCTTATGGTTACGGTGTGCATTTCTCATTGCATTGTCATTGTGGCATTGCTGCCAAACTTATGCAACATCACAATATTTATTTCTGTCTGAGCTGCATTCAATTTGGGATCAAAAGATTTTGTATTAATGCTGGGAGAGGTCAGGACAGTTTAGGTGTGAAAATGAATCCTCATACTCCCTGAACCTTCATATTCATCCTGGAATATGATGCACCATCAGAGAAAATTGTTGATAAGATAACTTGGTCATTCTGTATATTGAGGGAATCAGCTGACATTATTTCATTGCCCCATAATGTTGCTGAGCCTCAACCTGACCAAGTAAAGCGACCCAAGATCATAACACTACCTCCAGAGGCTTGTACAGTGCATCATAGACGCATCAGTTTACTCCTCATGTGTGTCACTTCCAACCTTGCTCTGCATTCACACTACCAGTCACTTCCTATGGGAGTATGCAATTTGTAGCCATGACAAGTGACAATCTACTAGCAAACTATGAAACTTGTCGTTTGAGAGTATGACTGCAATGTAAGAAATGAAAAGCTACTCAGTGCATCAGTTAAAGTTAATAGCATTGCTGACAGCTGAAACATATTACTGCAGTAATTATACAATCAAAGGGTCTTTGTTATTTGCTCAAAACCTTTTTTGGCAAGGCAGTGTTTATTTTAATACTCTATTATGTTGTGTGCTGCTAACTGCATTCAAAATAAGTTATTGTTGCTATTACAGCAATAACTTAAAATGAACGACAGTCAGAACAAAATACTTGAACTGTTATTGTATTGTTTCCCTGTTATCGAATGCCTTACTTTGGGTTTACTTATCACTAACAATTGAATGTATTCTTTCCTAATGCATCAAATAGAGGCTATCAACTGCTTAAATGCAGCCATCGACATTTATACAGACATGGTAAGACAAAAGCAGGTTTAAGTGGTGAGGTCACTCTGTCTTGTCCAGATATCACTCAGAACTTCATCTTTATTGCCATGCATGTGTTTTTGTTTAAGTGTCACTCTTCTTCCACAGGGACGATTCACAATTGCAGCCAAACATCACATGACTATTGCAGAAGTGTACGAGTCCGAGCTAGTGGATATTGAAAAGGTAGGATCTGCTTAGAAATATTTGTTTAATGCTAAAGTTTAGACGGTGTCTCTACTTTGACAACCTAAGGTATTGCAGAGATTGCAGAGTATTATAGACCGGACTGTTTATAACATACATAAGAAAATAGCGATATTTAATTGGATGTAATTTCCGTGTTTGTGTGAAGATGTAATGACTCTGAAATGGGCAAACAAGCCAAGGATAACCCACATTAAAAAGCTTATTTGGCCCATATGATGGAAGTGCTGCCTATGACTGACACTGGCAAACTGCAAGTGAGCCAAAAGTGGCCCACATTAAAAACTACATTAAAAATTAAACTAAACATGCTTGGATGCCCCATGTGGCTCAAAACAGATCTAGGCCATCTCTGGCAACGATTGCCAGTGCTGAGCTATGTGATAATCATGTATGTATTAAACAGGGATGTGTTCAGAAAGTGATAGGATTGTGAGGGCACATGGGACACAGGGTTTAAATTAAGATCCTGGCCATACATGGTAAGGTGGACAGTAAAAACTGTTTTAGCCTATGTATCATTTTATTTATTCTTTTAACAAAGAAAAAAATCTTAATTTTTTCAGTACTAGGGACACTACTACATATCCAAGTTTGCACTTTAATTCAAATTTAGTTTAAAATTATGTTTTGTGTCCATTAAACATCAAATAGTAAGTGAATGGATTAATGAAACATATATGATGTTCAGTGAACTTATTTTAAATTAATAATATTTTTCACCATGAAGTAAACATTTTTCACATGTAGGCTCATTTTGGAAATGTAGGCCCATAAACAGAAGTATGTGGGTGGTGCAGTGAGCAAAGCAATTTTATTGCTTTCATTGAGTTTAAATCTCATCAATGCAACAGCCATCTGCAGCTGGTAGTCAAAGAGACTGAGATGCGGCCCTCTAAAGGCAGTAAACAGGGCGGGGTCTGGCTGATGCATCTGGCCCCCTCTGTGCCAAAATTCTATGTGATTCTATGTATGTGATCTGCAAGTACATGTCAGATGTGGCCCTGCTTTTGGACCATATCGAATTTGTTATCTGGCATGATTGTCATAGTTGATCAAATTATTTCAGTATTTTTTTTATTTTTGTCCTAGCATTTGGCTACTCATACATAACAGTTTTGTCATTGTTAGACTAGAACCCAATTTAAGCTAAAACCTGTGAATTAAACCCTTTGGGATACTAACTCACCACTGTCTTTGGTTTCAGGCAATTGCCCATTATGAGCAGGCAGCTGACTATTACAAAGGAGAGGAATCAAACAGGTATTTCCTTTTCTTATCTTATAGAACACACTGTATAAGATGTTTATAACCAGCTTTTTGTTTTGGTTTTTACATTTTGTACATTTTTAGCTCCATGCTGTTTGCATGGCTGGCTGAGCAGTTTGTTCGGATTTAAGAATTGGACATAAAGTGTCTTACTATGGCTTCAGTATAAAGACTCTTTTTATGAATTACAATGTAATTTGTTTGCATATTTCCTCCTATATTTTTTTATCTGCCTTCAGTTTTTTTTGTCATGATACATTTCATCCATTTGAAGAACCATTTAACCAAATAGAGAACCATTTAAGCATGCAAAACGGTTCTATACAGGAACGTTGTTTTTATCTAAAGTATATGTGTTTTCTATTACACGCCAGCTGTTACTTGTTATAGATAGATAGATAGATAGATAGATAGATAGATAAATAGATAAATAGATAGATAGATAGATAGATAGATACTTTATTGATCCCGAAGGAAATTTAGCAGCCAGTAGCGGTTTCACAAAAACAGCACAGAAAAATATAAAACAAATACAAGTTAAAAAATAAAAACAGGGTTGTGCAGTATGAAAAACCTAAATGGGTAGGTACCGGCTCAGCAGTATTATTAACTGTTAACTATAAACTATAAACTATAAACTATACATAGTACAGGTGACTATGGATAAATATATAAATATAAATATATCTCACTTCACAAGTAAGAAATATACACAGGCAAGAAATATATACAAGAAATACAAATATAACAAATATAATATATCTGCACTCCATATTCATTATATCCATATTCTTTCAAATATATATAGAGCATTTTGGAATGAAAGCCTGAATGGATATGATGCAGGAAATAGTATTTCAAATGCATTTTCTTTTTTAAAATAAAAAAATCTGACATAATGAAATGGGATTTAAACTTTTCCTTCACATATTGTTGCATACCTCTAGTCAGACTTTCTCTACTAAAATTTAGAGTGGACATTTGGTAACTCCAGAATTCTGAGTTCTTGCTGTCTGAGTTGATGGGACGATTGGAGTTTTTGATATTTGATTCAACTTCCTGAATTTTAACAGGGATTTGATAAGTTGGTTGTGCTGTTTTCTTTCAGTTCTGCCAATAAATGTCTCCTGAAAGTTGGATTTTATTGTGCACAGCTGGAACAGTATCCAAAAGCCATTGAAATCTTTGAGCAGGTTGGTGTAGCAGTTTTGCACAGATAGTAATCTTCAAGCACAAATTTGATGTAGCCAATGTAATCACACTTTCCCCCTCTCACCAGGTAGCAACTAGTACAATGGATAACCCACTACTGAAATACAATGCCAAAGAGTACTTCTGGAAAGCTTCACTGTGCCACTTTATTGTGGATGAACTAAATGCAAAGGTTGGTGCTTTTTCAACTCAGTATGGCCTAGCAATTTAACACATGCATGAACATTTTAAGGCTCTGGAAGGTATTCTGTCAAGTCATAAATGAATGTTAATGTGTAATTGCCTTTGGTCTTGAGATTTATATGCTGAATTACTTTAATCACCATGAATTTACCCCATTTTTTTTGTAGCTGGCTATAGAGAAATACGAGAGTATGTTTCCAGCTTTTTCAGACTCTAGAGAATGTAAGCTTTTGAAGGTAAGGTGATGCATTTAGAAATGTTTAAAAATATTTTATTTTTTATTAATAAGCGATCAGGGATCACCAACTTTGAATTCTTTTTGCCATTTCAACATATTAGCTGATACATTTGTTCTGGACAAAATATATTATCATTAATATGTTTGTTTCATGTTGAGTTCACACTGTGTAGCCTAAATGAACACATGAAACACATTAGCACAATTCCAGTTCTATTAGCTAAACATAGTATAAATAGTATATTGCTGCTGTTGGAACAAAAGCCTCATATCTCCAAAATGATAACTGTACGGTAGAAGGAAAACACATACTTTAGTATTAATGTATGTCAATGGGACCAGACTTTTTTCCAAATAATTCTGGCCCATTCATCATGAAATTTACACACAATATAAAAGGACAACACACTGTTTCAAAGTATGTAAAAAAAATGAAAATCAACAGAATTGAAGGTACAAAGCTTTGTTCTGACAGCAGGAATATATTTACTTTCTGCAGTTTTGCAGGTCTGATCTTGACAGATTCTCTTAACTGCTTAATTAGCGGTGTTGTGCTGTGAACAGTGTTTCAAGCTCAAGTTTCTCTTTGTATAGAAACTACTGGAAGCACATGAGGAGCAAAACAGCGAGGCATTCACTGAGGCTGTAAGTTTACCCTTTAAATCTAGAGATCTGTGACTGTGATATTTATAGTTCGGGAGACATTTCAAAGCAGTTTACTCTGAGATTTGAACAGCTCTAGTGAGATTTCCTTTGCCACTATCTCAGGTAAAGGAGTTCGACTCAATCTCTCGTCTGGACCAGTGGCAGACCACTATGCTGCTACGTATCAAGAAGACCATCCAGGGAGACGGCGGTGACCTGAAGTGAGATTCCAGTAACACTGTGGCACCCATCCCTGCTCATTCTTATTGTTCTCGTGTGACAATCTGGTTGAACACTTCTTTAGTAATGCTAGCTCTATTAAGTGCCCCAATGCCAGTCTTTTAGATATCTGCCAGTTCGGAGGTAGATATATCTGTAATAAGACTGGCATTCAGGATACCAGAGTTACATACTGTGTCAATATTGTCAATATTACAGAGGTTATCCTTAAAGAGTTCTATTTAATGGCTGGTGTTGTCCTCTATCCCTTTAACCCAACACATGATGCATCTTAAACACGTTCTTTGTTCCAACTTTCACTTGGTGTGTGGCATGGAAAAAAAAAAACCCAGCAGTTTATATCTGCCTGATATTCACGTTAGTGTTGTCAATAGCATTGTCTTGCATGATAAGTGTTCGTGTTTTAAAATGTGGCCTCATGATTGTGCAATTTATTTTAAAATCGAAAAGATTTCGTAAATTTTTGACTAAAGTTGAAAATTTATGTTGCCTTTTTCTTTGGTTTCACCATTGTTGTGCCATTTTGTGTCATCTGTTGCCTATTCACATGGTCTGTCAGAAGTATTGACTTCAGTAGTTGATTACATATTGCATCACTGGGACAGTATCTCTGGCTTATGAATGAACAATACATAGTTAAGTGATTTACTTAAGTGTATTGGTATTGCTGCACAGACTTCCTTGATCAAAAAGACTGTATTATGGATATTTAAATCGTTTTGTTGTTTTGTTTGTTGACTTGTATGTTATTTTATTGCACATGTATACTGTACTTTATCTTTTTCATTAAGAATTATACTGCCAGTTAGGCCTATTATTTTGGTCACCCACATTATTTGTCCTTTTAAGCATTGGTGTTGCTAGGCCCATTTTTGGAGGATTTTTGGGGGGGCTTTAGTACAAGTACGTTACTAGCTAAGATCATCTGCAGTGTATTTGGACTTCCAAGGCAGATCTACTGTGTACAAATTTGCCAGTTAGCCATGCTTTGACAAAATGTCTGCCTGTTGTTACACTAGAATTTCATAATGAACAGACGTTATGTTGCTATTAAAAAAAAAAAAGTAATGGGGAAGCATCCCCCCAAAAACCCTAGAACAGGTTTAGCCCCCCATCCATAAACCTCTAGTGGCACCCTTGCTTTTAAAAGGAACACACAGGCCCCAATATGGTGGACATGTCCAGTACCATTGAAATATGTCTTATTAACCAAGAAAAATGCTTTATTTGTTATTAAAAATAGACAAAATCTGTTTACTAGTGGTCCTCCATTTTGTTACCATTGAATGGTTTTTCTATCGTCCACTGAGCGAGAAAGACCTATACCTTGTTCAATATATCATATCGCTCTTTAGCTTATTTCAAGAGAAAAGCTTCTCTGATGGTGTTATTTCCTGTAGGACTGACACTGCAGCCATATGACATCATCACAGTGCGACGACTTGGCCTAAATGCAGAGGGATTTTGCCTATTTGTTATTTTTTCTTTCTAATAAATAAAACGTTCCCATTAGGTTTGTCATATTTGAATAGTACTGGGCAGTAATGGACACTTTTTAAGGTCACAAGTCTTAATGGTCTGGTTCCCTGTAAGTTTTAAGTTACACTGATATCTTGTACACAGTGTTGAGTTTGGGTCCCACCTTAAATCTCATTGTGGAACGTCACACACGGCTGAAGCATGTTGTATCCAGAGTGTTTGAACACCTTTAAAGGACGTCAGGGAACACAGCAATGGGGGAAAACATGGTGGTTTCTTACTGAGACGCTGTAACTTATAAATGTGTTATATTGTGTGCTACCCAATAAACATGAATGAAATATAGATGTTGTGTCCCAGGTTGTTTAGCTTAAATTAAGGTAGATATTATACGTAGTCATTTTACTTTATTTATTTAGGTATTTATTTATTTTGGAAAATGCATTTTTTGATGTTACCATTCGGCTGACTCAACTGTGTTTAGCCGTGTGGATGAAGCTGCTAACGGCCACAGCTAGCTATAGTTGATACGCACTCGGCTCAGCCTAGCTAAGTCACGGTACCAGTATATCCTGTTTATGTCCAGGGAGATTACCTCTAGTTCGGACCCTAGATATGTCCTGTTTTCTTCCCAAAGAACCCATTGGAGGTCTGGGTGGGATCCAAGTAGGGAAAAATGTGTTATTTGAGAATGTGGGGAAAAACGAGTTCAGAGCGGCGAATGTGCACAGCGGCCAGCAGCTCGTCTGTAAGGTAAGATAAGCTCGCGAGATCCGGATCAGATAGTGTAAGATAGGACTCGTTTACTTTCTTTCTCTTTCTTTCTTTCTTTCTTTTCTTTCTTTCTTTCTTTCTTTCTGTTTACATGCTTTATCTTATTTTAATCATTCTTTTATTTGTTTTCTATCATTTTCAGTGTTCTTTCTTTTTTACTTTATTACTTCCTTTTTGTTTAAAGGTCTTTTTTCCAGTATTCTTTCTGTTTTAATTTTCGTTCTTGGTTTTATTCGCTTGTTTGTTTATGTATTTTTCCCAGTCTGTTTTCAGCATCAGTTGTTTATTTCCTTTTGAGGCTTTTCCCATCTATAGATATTTGCAGTCAGTGGCCGTCTACCATCATCTTCCTGTCCACCCTAACCTCAGCCAGCTAACGGATATTGTTATTGGGGAAAGTGTGGCTTACGTGTTCTTTCATCAGAGTTATAGTAACATGCACACATACGTTCAGACCTCAAGAAGCTTAGAGGAAGAGGAAGCTTCACAACTCTTTCATCAGATGGCGTCTGCTGTAGCTCATTGTCACAACAATAATGTGGTTCTGCGGGACCTGAAGTTAAGAACATTTGTCTTTACAAATCAAGAGAGGTGAGCCTACAGAGGAGCACCAGCTGCTCAAACAAATATATGTGTATGTGGTTTATTATTATTATTATTATTATTATTATTATTATTATTATTATTATTGTTATTATTTTAACTTAGGACTATGTTGGCCCTGTCCAAGCTAGAAGACGCATATATGATTGAAAACGGTGATGATTTTGTATATGGCAAGCATGGCTGTCCTGTCTATGTCAGTCCAGAGGGCCTACAGGGGAAGTGCTCAGGAAAAGCAGCAGATGTATGGAGTCTTGGAGTTATGTTATACACCATTCTCATGGGTCGTTACCCTTTCAGTGACTCAGACTCCAGCATCCTCTTCAGTAAAATCCAGAGGTGTAAGTTTAGTCTTCCAGAGACCCTGTCACCTAAAGCCAGGTGCCTGATACGCAGCATCCTTCGTCTGGACCCTTCGGAACGCCTAACGGCTCAGGAAATCTTGAACCATCCTTGGTTTTCCTCTCCTAATTCTCAGAAAGTGTGGAGGAGTATGTTCTACCAAGACGATGATCAAATGGTTCCTGACATTTGTAGCTAAGTGGCCCAGCTAACTAAAGCCTGACAGACTGCAGTAAATCTCGCATGGGAACCTGAGAATGTCTCACTGTATGACAATAAAACCCCTTCAGCACCTCCTGCTCATTTTCTACACTAATCTGAGATCATTGAAAATGTACGGGTGCTATTTTGAACTTGTAAATAGGAGACTTTTCAAAAGCTTGTTTTAAGTGGCCACCAGATGGCAACCATGCTCCAAGAATGGAGTCATCTACATCTTCCTCCTGAAGGTAATTATGGCCTCCCTAAAAACCTGGATGCATTATTATGTTATGCTGACATATCACATGCATAAAGGTTAAAATCACAGTCTGCTGTCTATCCGAGATGTTTTGGTACCGCAGCGTCTGTCTGTTAGAACAAACCTCTCATTCTGTGTTGGTACCTTGAGGTGTCTCTGTAACTCCGCTAGAGAGCGCTTTGAAACTCAGACTCTCTGTCTGCGCAAGCCCATACGCCCACAACAAGACACGCCCCTCTTATTGATATACTGCAGACCTCTGTATTGCAAGGACCTAAATCTTTTTTCCTTTCCTTTCTTTTTTTTTTTTTTGTAAAGGCAATTTAGAAAGTCTTATTTTATTTTATTATTATTTTTTTGTCTAAAGAGACTTTGTTTATTTATTTATTTATTTACATTTGTTGTATTAAATTACCCTTATGTAAAACCTAGTTTAGGTTAGCATTTGCTATTTAAATTTGAAGTATATATTAAGTATATAAAGGATCTCCAGGGAATCAGTATCTCCAACAGCAGTATTTACAAGAATTCAGTCGTTAATGTTAGAGATTTGTAGTTTAAGATTAATTAGTTTAATGTTTAAGATTTTTAGTTTAAGATATCCCAGAATTAACTAATAATATTAACAGAATCAGCTAGCTCTGGATCCTTTAACTTGTAATGCCACTTTGTGCCTCAGGAGGCAATAGTGAGTCAAAGTAGCATTGAATTTGCCATCAGTCCAACATCAAGAGCATAAAGAAGCAGCACTGCTGCTCCCATGATGTATTCTAACCTGGTGTCAGTCGTGTTTAAGATCCTGGTTAGATTGTTTAAGGACAGGTAGCCTAGGAAAGGAAAAGTAAACACAGTGATGACTGAAGCTCTTAGCAAGGGACTGCTGTCACCCATTCCCGACAAGAAACCAAAACCAAACCAAAAGCACAACAAGAGTTAACACTGCCATTGCTCTGGCGCTGGGATGCTCTTGGTGAGTAAAGGGATGAAGTTTGATGCTTACAACTTTTCCTCTAGACTGATAATAAAACAGCTGTTAATGCTAACATTGAGAAGGAGGGACTGTGCATTTCCTTGTTTCTTATGATAGGGGTGGATGCCACAACTTTCTGATATGTTGCCACTTGTTTGTTCAGAATAGGAATTTGACAGGTTGCCTCATTTTACATCTTACCATTAAGAAATGTTAATTATTTCAATACAACAAAATGTAAGGACTGTGACAGACTGTAAAAGAAGTCGGAGAGATCAAGAGTGTTTTATGGTGGGGGTTGTCCTGCGGTGAGAATTTCTTTCTGTAGGAAGGTCTTATAGTGGGAAGGTCCTATGTTTTCTTAAAGTAGGTAGGAGTGTTCTATGTTGGGGGTGTCATGTAGTTTCTTTAGTGGAGTGTTTTACAGTCTTACAGTGGGTCAGTCCGTTTTGAAGTCTCTTAAGACCATTGTGTCCTGTAGTCTTTTTGCTGTAGTGTCTTGAAGTACTTAGTGAGTGTTTTCTGCACTAGTCTTGCAGTGGGAGTGTCTTTTCAGAGGAAGGGCCAAGCAGTCTTCTAGTGGGAGGGTCTTGTAGTCTTGCTGTGATAGTGTCTTTGCAGAGGGAGGGTACTGTAGTCTTGCAGTGGGAGTGTCTTTACAGAGGGAGGGTACTGTAGTCTTGCAGTGGGAGTGTCTTTACAGAGGGAGGGTCCTGTAGTCTTGCAATGGGAGTGTCTTTGCAGAGGGGGGTCCTGTAGTCTTGCAGTGGGAGTGTCTTTTCAGAGGGAGGGTACTGTAGTCTTGCAGTGGGAGTGTCTTAACAGAGGGAGGGTCCTGTAGTCTTGCAGTGGGAGTGTCTTTGCAGAGTGAGGGTCCTGTAGTCTTGCAGGGGGAGTGTCTTTACAGAGGGAGTGTACTGTAGTCTTGCAGGGGGAGTGTCATTGCAGAGGGAGGGACCGGTAGTCTAGCACTAAGCGCTGTGGGCGGAGGGTAGTGCTGGTAGCAGCGGCGTGCTCCGCTCAGTTGTCGGGCGTGTTTTAGACGGGGAGAGAGGTCTGCGCGTGTATCTTCGTGCCGGTAACCGTGCTGGAAGCGGAGCTGAGGTCGCGCTGTATCCACAATGAAACAAAAGCGATACGTATGTCAGAGAGAGCGCTGCGACTGACGAGCCGTGTGAGCGAACGAGGAGGCTGGAGAAGCCGTTCACCATAAAGGTAAGAGAAGAGCGTGTTAAGGATGCACGGCTTCCTGACAGTAGCTGAGTGTTTATATCGCCTCAGAGCTGATGCTGAGAGGCGAGGAGCTCGACAGCAGCGTGTTTGTGATTGTCGCCCCGAGCGCTGTGTGAGAGCTCCGTTCAGGAGAGCTGGGGCTGAAATCGCTCTGATCCTCTTCATCAGCTTTGGAGAGAGTTCAGAGGAACAGGCAGGCTGAATGAAGAACTTGCGTACTGGTGTGCAGATTGCGGCTTCAGTTCAGTACGGTGTCGTACATAATCTCTCTTTATGTTGTACTTTATCGGATGAGGGCTGTGCTGAAGTGGACTGTAGTGCCGACTCTCCTGCCTTTGAGGTTAGAAATTTGACACGAACTTTTGGGGCTATCATTGCACCTGCAGGTGCAACTTTTCTCAGCCTGCCTGCCTACTGTCTCCATCCACTGGGTCGGTTATGTATGAAATATTATATAATTATGAAAGTGGCAAAATAGCTTTGTTTTTGCGGAAGGTTGGAGGAAGTCACAGAGACTTTAAAAGATATAGACTGTGAAATGCAAATCCTTCTCTTAGGATGCGGTACAGGAATACTGCAGGAGTACTACAGGAATACTACAGGAGTACTACAAGAGTACAACAGGAATACTACAGGAGTACTACAAGAACTTATCACTAACAAGTAATAGAAGTAAATAAAGCTTGTAGTCTATCTGGACGGTTGCTGTAGCTTACTGCAGGCACCACCTGATATTGTAAACTGCTCTAAAACAGTAGTAATGGAATATTATTGTATTGCGTTATCGCATTATTCAGGTTATTATTGAAGTGCTATATTGCACTATATAAATTGTATAGTTTCTTATAATTTTGATGTAGTTTATTTTGTGCAAGATGTTTGACAGCCTGGAAATAAAAGAGCAAACCCAGTCATTGATCTGGTTGATCTCAAGAATGATTAAACTTAAAATGATGGATTTTATTTTATTTTATTTTGTTTGTTTGTTGGCTGGTTTTGGTTTGGAATAGGTAATGTGTTATCATGTGTTCATGAAGCCAGTGCACATGGCAATATCTTTAGATCAGTTACTGACATGCATATATAGTTACTACATACAGTTTCATGCAGGGGTTTGAGTGCCCCTTGATCAAATGACACGCTTTTGCCTTTCGTTCACAAGTCCCCTACAGAGCACATACGTCTGCATGATTACTGTTTAATGTAACACGCTGGACATTACATTATGTTCCCTGTAGATGAAGTGTTATGTGTTAACTTACTCTCACTCAGGAAATCAGCAGAACATGTTATTTGACCTACAAACTTTTGTACTGCTTGTGTGAAGACGAACGCGTTTGTCTGAGCGATAAGATCCACAACTAGCTTTATAAGTGTTCAGCCGTGCACTCATTCAGAAGCTGAACGCGGTACTGATTGGGGGCTGATGGGATCTCGGAACTTTATTGGCACATTAATTTTCTTTGTGCACTCAGATGTCACAGAAGAATCACATTTGGTTTCCTAAAGAACCTTTTGGTACTTGGTTCTTTAGAAAAATATGTGTTTTATATTTGGTGT
This sequence comes from Semaprochilodus insignis, assembly GCA_034552555.1. NCBI lineage: Eukaryota > Metazoa > Chordata > Actinopteri > Characiformes > Prochilodontidae > Semaprochilodus > Semaprochilodus insignis. The sequence continues at coordinate 24,297,125 of CM067483.1, read as the reverse complement.
ATGAGTATTGAAAGAAACCTCGCTTTGGGATAGAACCTTTACATTATGTGAAGGTTCTTTATATGCATTAAAGGGTCTTTAGATGCCCAAATCTCTTTTTCAAACATGGTCCTTTAGGGAAACAAAGGTAGTTCTTCTATGGCATGGCTCAAAGAACCCTTTGCTGCTGCAAACAGTCTAATGGTGGCCATCTGTTGTTTCCATCTATACATGTCATCGATTGATTGTGTGCTGCATTGATTTCTCTTGAGTGGTAAATTTTGCTTTACCTGGAAATGAATGTGATGTAATGGAGTTATTAATTATTGATCAGGGGTATACGTCTGCGCTTTAGTGAAGTCAACTCTAAAGTGAAGAATATTGCCTCTCTTCTGTACAATCAATTGCTTTTATAGGGGTCAGCAGCTCCATTCCTGTCTTATTTATTTGTTTGCTGCAGGAAGGTGCTGTTTAGGGTCTGATGTGGAAGTACCGTGGGATAGATTTGTATGGCATGTTTATTATGAAGTACACTGACATTCATGTTCACTGGTACATGACAGTCACAACATAGATGCATCAGTTGGCATTTTGTGGCTGATTACAGCATTCTGCTAAGTGTGACAGAGTTTGGAGATTGTTTTCACGCTTCCCTCACAGTTGAAATCATGTGAAATATTTTCTCAGTTGTTGAAGGTCTAGCCATCTGTTGTATTAGCACTGCATGTGGGAATTCTTCATTCGATCAACACCATAAATTGTGGAAAAGCCCATCAAAATAAGTTGCTTGCTCATGTTAAATGAAAAGCCATAGTAGACAATAATCACCTTAACTGCTGTTGCCTTCACAGCAACTTTAGTGCTGTTGTTACAAAAGGCACGAGGATTACATCAGCTCAGTCACTGATGTGAAAATGTGGCAAACTGTAGAAACTGTCATAGTGAAACGTCTTGTCTCTGAATGGGTAAATTTATAGGAGAAGGTAAAAGTGTTCTTAACTTTACTGTAGGCATGTTCTGATGCAAAAAATGTAATATTATCATATTTACTAGAGATTTGTACTCCAAACATGCAACCGGCCGATTAATTATTCTTATTTTGACTGATCTGTGTCACGGTTTTCTGAGGTTAGTAACATATGGAAGGTAAGTACGTCCACCCTGTATTTGTATGCTGCTACACCTGTACCAAAATGTTGTAGCATAATTATGCACGACTCATTGAACCAGCTGCCTGTTACTTTCAGTGAAGCTCTGTATATGATGTCATGTTATTTAAACATGGAAATGAATTAATTACTTAAACAGTTTGGGTAAAAAAAAAGGCCAATAAAAATTGGTCATTGGCCAGTTTGGCTATAATGAAATCAGAGAGAAAATTGTCCGTAAAATTACACAGCTTTATCACACTTCATGATATATGGTCGCAGTACTCTGTTTAAGCCAATACTACATATACAGAATAATGCAGGTACATCTAAAGGTTTTGGTTAACATTTTACATTAAGTGTTGACTAACTAACATGAAGTAATGCATTAATTAACATGAAGTAGCACATTAACAATGGCTAAAATCATTAAAATCTAATGCATGGTTTCATGTTAGTTAGTTAACACTTAACGTATAGTGTTACCACTTTTGTCGAATTTCAAACTGAAATTAAGTAAGTAAATAACACGTAAGTAAATCCTCCTTGCAAATCCTTGGAACATATTTAAATATAACTTTCTTTATTTATTTCAGTTTCTAGTTATTTACCCAAAACCACATTTTATGTGCTGTTATGTTCCCCCAACAAAAACCTTTTTAATACAAATCTGCATACATGGTCTGAGCTTCACCTTTAATAGCAGTAATGTGTTGGCAGGTGTATATTTTGGGTATTTTAAGGGGAAATTGAGTCTTTGTCGAAATGCACATGCAGGTCTTCATTTATTTCTGGATTTTTGGATTCTCCTTTTGTCTTGTGTGTTGGGAGGGGGGTGGTACACCTGCTAGCTAGCGCATTGGGTATGAAAGGCTAGCATAGCAACCTTTACCACGAGCTGTGAAGGTGTTCAGACCAATAGCCCACTAAGAGAGCTGTACAAACATCAATACAGCGTGGGATCACAGCAAAGGATCTTGTGTAACCAGAGCTGCTCTGCACAACCAAAAAGACATCCTGGAGAAACTACAACTTGCTCAATCAATGTGCAGTGATAGCATTTGAAATGTTGTGTGTTGAATATTAAACTGAATTTTCAAACTATGTGCCAAGTTGTGTTCATATAATGTAGAACAATAACAATTCAACACAAATGGAGATACATGGTTTTCCATGGACAGCACCAATTTGTTGTGATTTGATTTTATTCCAAGTGTTGGATGACAGTTTCTATTGTTCTGTTTTTCATGGAATAATAACATTAACCAAAGAGCAGTTTGTGGCAAATATGTTTTCAAAACAAGAAGAAAAAATGAAAGAAGAAAAAAAAAAATGCAGATCTTGATATGACAGCAATGATCTGCAAACCTGTGGGCCGTATAACCAGGTCTTTCAATATCCAATTCTGGAGCATGTATATCATGTCAGTGTAAGGCCCATCATTATGTAATGGTTCTTTCTGAGGTCTGTCACCATCATGTCACAGTTTATTATACACTGGTCCATCATTTGCTTGGTTAGACGCACCTCTGCTTCTGAATCGTATGGTAATTTGGGTTATTGTAAAATATAATATGACATCTGGGTTGTTCATGTTATGTTCCATCTAACCTTTTATTTATTATTGTTTATTTGTATTTTAAATAATAAATAATTATTATTCTGTTGTATATGTTCAATTACCAACCAGCCATGGCGTGTACCAGGTAGGACAGATTTCCAGAAGGAGCCTTTTACAGACCTTCTACGTGCAGCTCATTCAGCTATGGGCTTTTACAGGCATCTTATGAGATATGATCACAAGAATAGATCTACACCACGTTGCTCTGTTTGTTGCTGTATTTTAGACAGAACTTGAAGCTTGAACAGAGTCTGTCTCATTGCATTTTGTGCTGATAAAATGATGGAATTTGTAGTAATGCGTTTTCAAAAATGCTAAGTGTTAATGTCACGACTGAGTCATTACTTTTTAGCAGCTAGCAAAGGCAAAGCACTTTCTTATAAGTGGCTCCAGTGATTTTGTAAATGAATGCCTAGGGTTAAAATACTCCAGTGCCCCATCACCTCTTTGGTGGCCTTACAGAAAAAAAGGAAATGATTAAAAGCTTGTTGAAAGTCTTGCAGAACAGAAAAAAGGCCTTAATTGGGTAATGACTTTGCTGATACGGACAGAAAAGCCTGAAGGGTTGGGGATCTGCAGATCCTGCTCTATCTAATGGATCTCCCATCACAGAATAGACTGCCGTATGCCTGGAAATGGCACATAGACCGGCGACTCTGCACTCAGTGCTGCGCTGATACCAGTCTGGTATAGAAATGTTGGAAATCTCAGGCTGTAATATTGGCGAGCGAGTCTAATGCTACATGTCCAGCGGAATTGGGCTGAAAGCTGTTTTTGAGGTGCTATTCGGAGTCTCCTTATTTAATTAATTAATTTATTGTAGTGTTAGAGCTCCCAGGGCTGATTTTCTGTCTCCAATCGCACAGTCAATGCCGCAGTAGTTCAGCAAACAGGTTATAAAGTTAGATGTTTGCTTTATTCTTTCTAATCTGTACTTTTAACAGGAGCTGTTTGGCAGAGTGAAGAATACCTCTTTCTACTGTGATGTGCATCCATCAAAGACGCTGTGTAGTAAGTAATTTTGTAGTATTTTCTCATTTTGCATTGTGGAGGAAATTATCTACTCAGTTGTGTGTCTCAAAAAGCAGCTTGCTGCCATCTTTATCAAACAAATGACTTGATAATAATCTTCCTTATATTCAGCTCTGCGCATATTCCTTTGAAAGAAGTCAAAACTGCCTGAAAATGCTTACATTTGAGCTTTTTTTTGACCGTCACGGAGGAGTCTGGAGCTAGGGTCACAGGTCAGATTTTATAGTTTGAAAGCTTGATGCTGTGGCTGGCCAGGCTCTTGTGAGCTGTGTTGTTTGACAGCGTTATTGCTGAGTAGAGCCGGTGAGATATCATGCTGGGAGCCCTGCTGCGATGCTGTCTCAGAGGGGGGTTGCTGCTCCTTTGCCTCTTAGTTTCAGACAGCTTAATTGCCATGTGTCAAGATGTATGGACACAGATTACAGGGAAAATTCAAGTCAAGGGAGAAGTATGTTGCAATAAATATCTGTTTTTGAGAAAAGGTGGGCTACACAGCACCTACTCTACATAGTGTGTGGAGGTAGTCGTGATTGCTGTGGCTATTTTGTTCACATCAACTTTATGCACACATTTTCTTTTCCTGGTAGACAGTTCCATTTAGATATGTCAAGATCGCCTTTCTCACTAAGGACGCATGATGATAGGAGAATCATATCAGCATTGGCAGATGATAGCTTTAAAATAAATGATATTTGATGATGGACGTATTATACTATGGAAAAAAGTGAAAATTTCCGGATTTTTTTTCTTTTTCTTGCAATTTTGTCCAAAGAAAAACAGGAGTCTCCAAAATGGTAAGTTAACAGGAGAGGGCAAAAACATCCTTTATTTTCAGTATAAGTGAATGTAAAGAGTTTTAATTTGAGGCAGTTTTTGAACATTTCTATTGGTTTGTTAATCACAATATTCATACAATGTAAAGGACAACTGCTGTGTTCAAGTGATGTAAAATGTGGGGCAGTCGTGAGCTGGAGGTTAGGGAACCAGCCTTCAATTCCCTGAACTGACAGTAACGACTACAGTGCCCTTGAGCAAGGCACCTAACCCCCAACTGCTCCCAGGGCGTCATGGATAGGGCTGCCCACCACTCCAGGTAAGTGTGCTCACTGCCCCCTGGCGTATGTGGGTGTTTCACTTTACGGAGTGGTTGAATGTGTTAGACCAATTCCTCGGTGTGCAAACACAAATGGAAAACAAATGACCCTAAACTCTCTATTTAGAGAATGATTGGCCTCACCTAAATTTTTTTAATTGCTAAAAATGGACATACTTGGATGAAATGACCTTTCTGTGTAGTGCTAATCAGGTAAATATGTTTCCAATTACTACAAAATAAAAAAACAAAATGAAATGCTTATGTATCGTGTACAAGACATATTGGATATCGGCATCAGCCCATAATTACGGTATCAGTGCATGCCTCATTCCTACACTGTCATTTCATTATATGAGAGTTATGAATGGCTGCATATGAATTTGTTGTTCATTAACAATGTGCAATCAAGACGAATAAAGCCTCCAAACAGTTTCCTCAGGTTAATTACTATTTATCCTAGAACTGTGTCGGGGAACATTAGCAGTTAACCACCAAACCCTGCTTAATTACAGATTAAGTGGGTAGGTCACTTGTTTGTGGCGCTTTGAAGATTAGATTATTGAAGTGTCCATGTTGTGAAAAAAAGTTTTTTTAGGAATGATAGAGGTTGGTGTAGTATGTAAACACTGTACTGTCCATGGTCCATTCAGTCCATATGTGGAAACTAAGCTGCTGAAACTGCTCATTCTGAATTCATTGATTTTGAGATGTCATAAAAAACCAATGCATTTACAGTCATGCGCCTATTCAGCCTACATATGTAATAAGGAGTGGTTTAGGCCTGATTGCTTGTTGCTGCACAACATAGGGAAGCCAATCAAAACAAAATGCCTGGCTTTGCTTGAAACACTGGGACTTAATAAGAATTACATAGATAAGCTGTAACAGTACTGATAATTTTGAAGCACTGTAGTAACAAACAAGCCTTGATATACATTCTTGTTAGTTAATGAAACATAATAGTTAATCATATACAAAAGGCTTTGTGAGTGTAAATAAATTTCCCTATTGATTTCAGTAGTGTTAATGAATTAACCGATAATTAACTGCATTCCTAATTCCAGCCATTTTTATTTTATGACTGCTCGTTGTGCACTGGTGGACCGCGGTGGCCCAGCAACATTGTTATGACTAAAATATATTCTGAAAAGCTTTTTAAGATAGACTTTCTATAACCTTGCCAGTGCAGTTTCTTGCCACTTTTGTAAATTGTGTGTGATTGCATAGGGATACGACCCATGTAAGCTGAAATGTCTTCATCAGTATTCATAGGTCATTTTATGTTGGTTCAGTTCTCAAAGTGAACTTGTCACTTGACTGAAGCTTGGCAAATTACAAAGTAAATTTCCAGGATAACCTCAGATAACCTTGCGCAATTGCTGTGATGGGCAATCTTGATTATATATATATATGGGCTATTCCTATATGCATCAGTGAGTGCATGTGGAACCATACCTGAGTGAGTTATTGTTAAATATGCGACTGTTGTGAATGGAGTTGGAAATCCTGCATAAGTAGTTGATCCTCTTGATACGTAATTTAAATACTTTTATTTGGGCAAGCAAATAAATCGTTAAACAATGCATGCATCTAATCAGACGCTTTTGTCTGAGGGCCATAATATCTTTTCTGGGTTGAGATGGTTTGTTTTGCTTGGCTGGTTGCTTCCATAGTAGAGTAAATCAATATGAATAGAGGGAATGTTTGCACCCCTCTCACTGTAAGGCTGCTGGCTAAAGGTTAATTGCTTTTGCTAATGTTATTGAGGCCCCTGTATAAGTGGGTCATGCGCACTGCTTGAGAAAGTGGCCTTTGTCTTTCAAACTCAATTCATGATGAGACTAAAGCGCTGCTTTGCCTTCGCTTCTGTACAGAAATTCACATCACATCCTTATTGCTGAATGGCTGAGTGTCAGTCAGGTCAGCCACACTGCTTCAGTTTTACTACAGTTTATGCACACATTTATGTACATTAATTTGTGAAATATGCTGTGCACAGAGAAGAACTCATCGAACCAATTTATTAACGACTTCAACTTTAATAGCATTTTAAGGATTTTTCTTTAGTAATTAAATAGAAACAATGCAAACTGTTAGTTAGTCTTTAAAAAGTGGGCGGCACGGTGGCGCAGTGAGTAGCTCTGTTGCCTTACAGCAAGAAGGGACTGGGTTATATTCCTGGCTGGGGTGTCCGGGGTCTGATCAAGAGTAAAAAGGAACCGGTAGTGCTACATTAAAAATACTCTCAAAAACTGTAAATAGAGTGATTTTTGGTATTAATTTAGTATTTAAAAAGGACTATTTTTGCCCTATTTGTAATGAAACATGCAGTTGTTCAGTGTTCTACAAGTGATAGTATCCATGCTATGTTCAGAAAAACATCTTGTATTGTATTGTGATGTGTATATATATATATATATATATAGTCATATTGCCCAACCGTAACAGCTTAAATAAGGCATTCTTCTGCACATTTTACTGCACAGTTAGCGAGTTTACCATATTGAAAAAGATAAAACAAACATAAAATAAAGTATAAGATTCGCTATCATTTTTGTATAAGCCACATTTTGTTTTATTGTTTTCCCAGTATGTTCAGAATAACAGTATATAAACAGTATATAAACAGTAGTTGTGTGTTATAAGTGTGTTCTCTGTAGAGAACATTTTCACTTATCACTTTATTTGCATTTAGAAAATCACATAATCTGAGCAGTAATTGCAAAATGTGTAATTTTACCAAACTTTTACACGCAACTGTATGTACTTACTTGTTTATGTACTTACAACTGTATGTACTTAATGATGGCCATAAGAATCATGACAATGGATTAGAGCTTGTACGTCCTCTCCAAACGTGAAACAGACTTTCATCATCAGTGACTTTAAGTTTCCTGTCTGTTTGTGTTGAAATGATAGATTTCTGAACCTGATACTCTGCAAAAAAGGCAACTAAAATGGCCACTGGAATACAGCTAAAATAGTTCCAGAAATAGGTCCAGAAAGGCCAGAAATGTTATTGGGAAGATTAGATTTCATGGTCTGTACAACGCTTCAGACTGTTGAAACAAGATCACCCACAGATTTGTGCAGCAAAATATGCAAATGCAATGCAAATTCCATAACGCCTGAGTTTGTTGTCTGATTTTTTGCTGACGGCGCTGATTCCCTTAGATCCTCCACATCTCCCACGTTAATGTCTGTCTCAGTCTTCACTGATGGTCGGCTCTCTTTAAGATGATTACATTAAACTGTTTCAGGCAATAGCACGATGTTCATGCTTACAGAATTAACTGTGCGTGTTTTGTGTGCTTGGCTGCTGTAGCGCATTAAATTGGTCAGCTGTGTTTTATACACTGCATCAGTCACAGCAGCCAACAAATATGTTTTAAATCCAAACATGAAATTGTAATTTGTTTACATTTTATTTCAGGGGATCTAAACCCACGTTCACTCACGCGCACACACTTAGGGGGCAATATAGCATCTCCAATTCATCTGACAGAATGCTTTTGGACTGTGGAAGGAAACCAGAGAACCCACGCAGACACAGAGAAAGCATGCAAACTCCACACAGAAAGGACCCCAGACGCCCTGACCAGGAATCAAACCCCAAGCCCTTTTTGCTGGAGGATTTGAGGCAACAGCTCTACTGACTACACCACCATAGTGCCTGATTAGGATCGAGATCCCTATAAAATCAAGAGCTAATCAAATTTTCTCTTCATTTACAATTCACCTATATCAGATTTAAAGCTCTAAGGTTTCTCCAGAAATCAGATACTTCTGCCTTTCCATAAGCAGTCCACCCACACCAGCTCCAACCCCGCAGCACAGTATTTGCCTTTGCAAGCTTGAGAGTGCTCTGATGTTTTCCCATTATTCCGAAACGAAATCTCACACACTGACAGTATGCATTAGATTTTGGGAATCTTTCTTAGAATGAAAATACAACCATGAGCTTTCAGGGTAAAGGCCTTTAAATAGAATGTAAACCAAAAAGCAGCAAATTAGTTAGTGTTGTAGAATCTGTTTGAATACAGATCACAGCTCTGTACCCTCAGAAATGATGTGTTAATGAACAGAAGTCTTTTTGTGTGGTCTGTTTTAACATGTATCATGCGATGTCATGTTAAAATGGAATTCATTCAATTTAGTGGTTGAAATGCAAACAGGCTCTGTTTTAATGTGACTTTTTTCATTATAGAGAAACTTAATTACTGATTTCTTCATAGTGGTGGTGATGGGAACCAGGGGCTGTGGTGTGTACAATACAGATCTAGACATTTTATATACTATCACTAGTATATATCACTACTATATACTATAAAACAGTGAATCTGCACGTCTTTTGAGTATTTATGTGAAATGTAACACAGTAGTAAACTCTGTGGGGACTACAGAAACTGCCATAAATGGATTTTAAAAAGTGTTCTGCAGTCCAAAACCTTCTCAAAGCCATTTTCAAATTATATCTCAAGCATCAGGCAGCGTATTCAGAAGAATTTCATGTTAGCGTTTTGTGAGGTAGCTTTTAGACGCATTAAATGGTTTGAATGTTTGGTAAATATCACCATCACTGTCAGCAATTCTGACTCTAGCATTAAGCATTTTATATCAAACCAAATGTGAATAACTTTGTATATGATCTTAATTAGGCTTTTCAGAGGTTTTGAACAAGTTAGAAAATATGCAATAAGATATTTTGCCCTTAGCCAGATACACACAGGTCCAGCCACGTATTGTCTATTTTGAGAGGATGCTTTAGGCCAGATTAAACCCATCACTTCTGTTATATTCCATACCAATTTTGACAGACGTCTGAACCACTTCTGTTACGTTAGTGAATTCATTTCATTTGCAGCTAATCCCAGGCTCGAACCCTGTGATGACCATTTTACACAGGAAGCCGCCTGGTGTTGGAAAACTGACAGCTCAGCACCTCCCAGATCATTTTTTCGAATGCACTGATGCATTTACATGCCCCAGCTACGACTTGTTTTGCAGACTGGTTCAGCTCTCCCATCTGGATCACTGCTTCCTGAACTCAAACTCCAAGTGTGCTAGTCATACATATGTATGTTTGACATTCCAATGTCAATGAGCATAGCCGTGTGGAGTGATTTCACCCGGGTTATATATTTCAGCAACTTTTTGCACAGGTTCAGATTTTGCACTGTAAGTCCAACTAGCAGTTGTTTTTTATGGAAGGACACGCAAGCCGTTAAGTTTCCTGGCCCAGCTCTAAAACCCCTATGGTGGCCCCGAAAGGGTTAAATCCGTGAGAGTGGAATGCCCCGTCTGTGAACTGGTCTAGTAACCGCTCGGTGCCCTGCACTCTGTCTGACCTCACCACGAGTCAAAGCCTGTACCCATGCGTGAAGCAACATGATTTCTTAATGAAATATTTAAGGTGGTTTGGGACCCCCTTCCCCCATTTAAGTGGAGCAAGGCTCCTTCTCTTTTCACTTTGATACTATTGAATGAGCTGTTCTAACTCAAACTCAAAAGTAAAGATAGAACAGAGGGAAAAGTGGCAGGTCATTTTGTTTGCAATTTTCCAAGATCATTTTAAAGGTCTTAAGGGATACAAGTTATTATTATTATTTAGTATGTATACTTATGCACAATACTTTGTGCTGGAACTAGAAAGCAGATGAATTAAATTTAGTCACAGTGCTTTGCTTTTGCTTCCTGTATCTTGGAAATTTGCAAATCTGCTTTATCACAAGATAACTCTACTCTAAACAGAAAAAACTCCGGAAGCGTGAATGCCAGCATTTGAGGGTAATGTAGAAGATTGTTGGCAGCGCTACTGAGCCGTGTCTGCTGTCTTGTCTTTCCCGATTACTCGCTGTGTGCTTAAGTGGCTGTGGCAGGGCAGCTGGAGCATTGGCTTTGTTTCAAAAGTTTCCGGCTGATCACGGTTGCCAGGTGTAAGTTCACCAGTGAGATACGTGTAGTCACGAACAAACGCCTGCAACACTGGTGCTGCTTGAATATGGAATTCTAGTGCAAACTCTTTGCCTGAAGGCATTCAAGTCTTCAATCTTTTGATGTTATTTACTGTTTAACCTGTTTACGCACCCTAACAACTGCGGCTTTATCTTCCTCTCAGTTCCTTCCATGCCCCATTCTGCTTACAGCATTATTCACAGAGCAGTGACCATAGTATAAGGTCACTTTCCTTTCACTGGCAGAACAGAGCCAAGGTCCAGCGGGTGAATCGAGAATGATTTACAACTTAGAACCTTTAGCTTTAAATACTGAATATCAGCAAAGTTTTATTTTCCTGTTTCATGGCACAAAGCCCCCAAGACAGTGCCGAGGTTGATCGGGGCCAGGGTGAGCTGTGGGTGCATGCACAGCCCCTGCACGCTCGTCCTGACCCGAGCTCACAGCAGTGTGGAAAAGGTGGCTTTATGAGCACTCAGATCGGATTACGGCTGAGGAGCTCGGCCCTGGCACACATTAATCAGAATGTGTCCTATGTAAATCATCAGGAATGACCCTGACCGGTATTTTATTACGTCTGCGTGACCCACTGGCACTGAGAAACAGCAACTACAGCAGCTACTGTCTGAGTAGCCTTTCTTCTTCTTTTATTAGCATGCAGGGTATACGCTTGGAATCCTGGCACTGCATGATCACCCACAGGAAGCTATTAAAGAGCACATATGTTAGAAAGTTTTGAGAAAAATTTATGTTTGAACATTTCTGAATAAATTCAGCTTCTTTGGGTTAAAGGCACAATAACCAGAACACAGGGATATGGTTTGGAAATTGCTCGTGTAAAAAATGAATTGACCACACAAAATGTCACAAGTGGACAAAAATAATATGCAAATATTGGGCCCTTCAAACAGAAAGATGTAGTTCAGTGTTTGCCTGCTAAAGAATGACAAATCATTCAGACCTCTTTTCTGTTTTCCACGTTGCACAATGAAAATAATCAGCTTAAACGAGTGCACTGTGCGCTTTAAGCAGCCTGCACTATTGCATTGTGAAATCTATAAAGTAAACTGAGCCTTCGTAAGATCTTAATTTACCTGGTTCTGAAAAAAAAATGCTAGAACCAAGAAATATTGGCACTGCTGGTTTGTTTTTATTGCTCAATCTGCTGCTATTGTAGGTGGTCAATAGTCTCATAAGTGCATTATGTTCCTACATGTAGGATCTCGTTGCTGCAGAATCTCTTTGCTGACTAGGATGTTGATTAAAGCTGACATTGTGATAATAATGCTTTTCTGGCCAGCTAGCTGGACAGGTGTTGCTGACGATGTACTGTCTGCCAGGGCGCCAGGTTTATCTTTTTTTCCCCCTGTTTTTTTGTCCCCTGTGTTTACCACAGCTAACTCTGTATTTTCTATCTAATTTTCTAACATTAGTTCTCATTGGTCCGTCTGCCTGGACCAGTCTGCATCTGCCAGAAAAGGGGACCATTTGTTATTGTCTATGTTGAACTGTGTGTTAAGGAGTATATACATACAATATTCAGTGGTCCCAAAAATTATTTGGACATTTGTGCGGTATATCCAAAACAGTCATTTTATTGTTGAGGATTTGTTTCTTCCAAAATCACTCATAAGCACAATATCAAACCAAATCTTTGTGTGGAAAAAGCCTGGAGGATAATTCCTACCAGAATCATGAAGAACTTCTTTAATGTTTACTAATTATTAAATGGTTAAATAATATATTATTAAAAGTGTCCAAATAGTCCTCTGAGTCACTGAATATAATAAATATTATATTAATTATAGGAATTATAGGAGTAATTCAAATTTGCAGTTTTCCCTTTACCATAGATGGATGTTATACATACAGTATATGACATATTTGGTGTCCACTTTGCTTCTTTCATTTAACCCAGGAGTCGTGTGGCCCTATGAAATTAGCCCAAACATATCTGTCTCTGAAATGCCAGACCAGCAAAAAATAAGCCAGTTAATTTCTGTCTTACCTTCCTCAGTGTAGTTGCAGCCTCCTTGTTTGTGTGTTGAACTTCCTGAGCTAGCAGATTAAGCTCAAACCTGGCAATATCATTGCTGCTGCTGGGGCTGCAGGTCTAGACTGGGGACTAAACAAGCTACATGACAGCACATAAAACTGTAGCATAATGTAAGTATTTAGCAAGCAAACTAGCTTGAGTGTATATAATAAGTAAATCTCTTGACAGCTAACAACAAACTGAAATACAGGCACTGAGAAAATAAATACAGCACCCAGATACAAATGTTGAATTGCTGCAAAACTCAGGATGCAGTTATGTCTCAGGCAGATATGTAAATGATTGCAGGTGTGGTCTGGTTACATGAGGACATGCACACTTGGTGAACAGGCTCTGGACAGCCCAGACAGACCACCAGTGGAGAGGATCATTTGATCCGCCGACATGTACGAGCAGCTCCCACAGTTTCCTTGTCCACCACAGTTTCACTATACACTCTGTTTCTGCCCGGACCATTTCCAGGCGCTTAGCAAAAGGATGTTTGCTGTCACGGCGGCCATTGCGTGTCCTGCCACTGACAGCCAGCCATCGCTGCCTTCGTTTGCAGTGGTATAATCGAGAAACCTGGAGTGCTATGGACTGGAACCATATCGTCTTTAGCAATGAATCCAGGTCCTGTTTGGGATCTGACGACGATCGTGTTCGATTATGGAGTCCTCGTGGTGAGTGCTTCAGTCCTGCCCTTGCTGTGAAGTGACATTCTGCCCCAGCTGCTGGTGTGATGATCTGGGGAGCCATTGCACACGACAGTCGGTCACCCCTAGTAGTGATGACATGTGCAGGACCTCCTCCGGACACATGTGTTGCCCCTCTTGGAAGGGTCATTGCAGCTGGCATTCAGCTTGCCCACACACAACATGTCTCAGCCAGATTGCAACACTTCCTTGGCCTGCCCGGTCGCTAGATTCATTGCCAACCAAGCATTTATGGGACCAGCTGGGATGCCAGCTTTGGCAGCCTATAAATGTGCAGGATCTACAGGCCCAGCTGCAACATCTGTGGGCAAATGTGCCACAGGATGCCATACGGAACCTGTATGCCTCCATGCCCAACCATATCTCATCGTGTATTCAGGCTAGAGGTGGCCCAACAACGTACTAGAGCCTACTTTCAGTTGTAGAGTTCTCCCAGTAAACTTCACCTTTAGCTCTACTATTGTAATCACTTACATAAATCATCATTACATCCACACATATATTTATAGTTTCATTCAATTCCAACAACTCTTTCTTGGTGCATTCTTTTTATTTTGTCAATGAATATAACAGCATTGTTTCAAAACTATGTTGAATGAATGAATGTATGTGGAACTGGACCAGCTAACAAGTTTCAAATATTTGATGGAGAACATGGATAAAACATGGATAGGGAAAATGGAGAGGGATGTCCTTTGCCCCATCTTCATGCCGGGTGTGGCCTGTTGACGTTCTTCATAATGGTAGCCAAGAAGAGGGAATGAATGTTTTAGGATTGTTTCACTGTTTGTAATGTTTTGTAGTCCATATTTTTATTACTTTCATTAAACAGTCTAAATGTTTGGCATTTGCTTTTATATCTTTGTTCTGGTGCCTGGAAGTAAATTATGAATTATATGTCAAATGAGGAACCCTAACTTGTTTAATGAGTGCTCCTTTGAGGCTTGAGGATCTGCCAGCTCAGAGAATTAAGAGACTTCCAACTGTGCTCTGTACTACAGCCTGTGTGAAACCAGTGCCCGCTGAATTGTTGATGTCATACAGCGTGGCAGTTTGAAAAAGTATGGTCAGTTGGATCTCTCCTTCGAGTGGTCAAGTGGCTTCTAATTCCCTGCTATCATATTCTTCTTTATGTATATGCGTTCAGCTTGCCATTAAAAGGCAGTTTATGTAGTGGTCAAAGAACACCGAAGGAACCTGTTCTTTCTAATTGACATCTGAACGTTGATTGTGTAGAATCCTTCAGATGAACTGTGGCGTGTGGAAGCATGTTTAAATTCTTTGCACACTTCTGCTCCGAACACCATGCCAGTTAAATTACTCCGCTGATGAAAAACTTCCCCTGAAATATTTAGTAGTGTGCATTCATTTAAGCCAAGCACCACCACCCCCCATCCCCCAGTCCTCAAACACTGGAGTGGTTTGTTATAAGTATTTCTAATTTTCATTCATTTATCATTCAGTTTGTCTGGAGCCATAGAATGTCCCCATTAGTGAGCGTGTGTTTGTATGTGACCTCGTTTAGCCTGTCTTTGTGTGGCGCCCTGCCAAGTGGAGCAGAGGTGGATGAAACAATAAAACATGTCCCGATAGAAAGTCTTTATGGCCACATATTAGCCACATGTTTATCTTTCCTAATGCTCCCTGAGACCTAATTTCCTCGTGAAAGGAAACAAGCACTAAGCCATCGGCTAAGCCACTGCAAGTTTTTATAAGATTTTGGCCCAGTGTTCTTAATCTAAACCAGCTTTGTGCTCGAAGAGGGGCAACGAATTAAGGCTTTATGGGTGTGTTGTAAGGGAGGGTGATGATGGCAAAAATACAACATCACAGTACTGGACTATAGTTTCATGCTACATGATATGCATTATGGTACTTTGTTATTTTGAGGTTCCTGAAGTTGGAACAGAACAGGAGAGCCCCCTTCTGTGAAAGAGCATTTGTAAAGAATTAACTAATGAACTACATAATAAATAATAAATAATAACTAACATAATGGACTGACGTCTAATCAACTGTGATTTACCATGTAGTTTATACATATTCTATGCAGTCTTTGTTGTCACTTATGGGCAGGTAAAGGACAGGTAGTCAGGTATTTTATGGTACCTGCAACTGGAAAGCATACTGCAATGCAATTTATCATAATAACGGTAATATACCATCAGAGATAGACTGAACAGGCAGCAGTGGCTGAATACTAAATACACTGTTCCAAATGTATTTACTAACTGCAACCCATTATAATAAAAACAAATTTAGAATATTTTTAGAATGCTACTTGAACAGGTAAACTTGAACTTGGTAAAACCTGCTGTTGTCGTTTTTACTTCATTCACTCTGAGTGACACTTTCCTTCATGTCATTCTCCTGTTAATACAGTCATATACAAAGGTTTGAGCACCCCCAGTCAAATGACATGCTTTGTTGATTTTCTTACATTTACTACAGGGAACTGGCATGTTTCTTCATATTTTAGTGCATTGTTTCAAATGTTTTGCTGAACAGTGTGATGCGTGCTCTCTATAGATCTCAATCCACAATCCTCCCGTGTAAGACTTCTGCCTGTCTTATGGACTCAGCAAAAGTGGGACATGTTTTGATAAATGTTCAAAGGGAACCTCATAAAAACTTTACTCTCAGGTGTTTTATGTTTTGTAAAGGCTTTTAAATGTAAATGTGTTAGATCTGCATTGCATATACATTTTTTATTGTAAATTATATTTATAATGCATATAATGTATACTATAGTATACTGCTATTTATGCTATTGTTATTATTATTATGTAATTGTATATATTATAGAACCTTGAACACAGTTAGACTCTGTGTTTTACTTTAACCGCTTTTCTGTTTTTTTTTTTTTTCAAATTCAATGTAGGTCTGACCCGCACTCGTCTGTTTTTCCTTCCTTCTTTCTTACCTTATAGTCCTATTCATTTTCAGCCCACCCAAAGCGTATTGTTTCCTTTAACCAACCGCTACCAAACTGCATGTACGTATCCCAGGATGATCCCCAAACTCTGAGCCATAGTCATACTGGTCCATACTCCTCTATGTGTCGTTTATTCATCCTTCGTTCTGTCCATAGCAACTACAGCCTAGCAACAGCCTAGCAGGAAGTGGGAACTATTTACGCTGCATAGCCATTATGGTTTCCTTCAGGAAATGCACTTTTCTAGTTTGTTACTGTATTCTGAAAATTTGTATTGTGCTACATCTTAACCCTGCATATCTTCACATCACCCACCCTTACAGGATCCCTCTGTTACTGTAGACCAGCTGCACTTTTAGTTTATCTAAACGTCCATACAAGGCATCAGCTGTAATGATAGTTTTGTTGTTGTTTTGGGGCAGATTTCATCCAAGAGCTGGTTCTCAAGATCTTCAACAAGCCCATGTTTGTCTTCTGTTTCAGATGCAGACAAATCTTAGGCATGAAATCAAGGGCTGCTGAGTGATGATTGCCGCCCTTAGGTGTAGTAGAATAAAAGTGCTCTTGATTGCACGGCACTAGTCTGGTGTATGGTATAATAGTCAACTTTGAGTTTGGAGACCACCATGCAATTTGAAATGACAAACCCATCATGTACTTTTAACATCACTAGAAAACAAGAGGGAGTTGAGCTAATTGATGCAGCTCATGCAAGCCTTCCTCTCTGTAGTGCTCAGAGGGACTGCTCTGTAGACTGTGATAGCCAAGGTCAATCTAAGTGCAGTAGGCATCTTTCCTGGGTCTTCAGGGAGGCCTCTGGTGCTTTCTGCTTACGGTCTTGTGGCGCCTGTGCATTAGTAGTGGAGCAATAGAGGCTCAGTGCAGAAAAAGCTGAGTGTGCTGACATAGCAGGGCTGTAAAGCGGGGTTAACATTGTAACTCAGTCTAAGGAACTGCTTCATACTGTACTGAGAAACAAGGCCTGCATTCTAGAGAAGAAGCTCACCACTGATGAATATATTTTCTGCTCGTTTTCCTCCTTCTGGAGGCTGAGATGCTCCATCGTCTGCGTTCACACATTCTTGCTTTAATTTCAGTCTGGGGTTCAAACGACCAACTATACGATCTGTGTGCTTGTTCCTCATACAGATTTTCTCTGTGCCTTTGGGTCCTGCATGCTGACTGACAAAACCGGCTTCTTTGATTAATTTTTTTTTGCTTTGTGAAATGCCTGCGCTGGCTTCACACAGATGGCTAGCTTTGCATTTTCATTTCCTGGTGGACTGGAGCAGACCTCACTCGTTTGGTTCCTCCAGCGGGTGAAAATGGCTTCTGCTGCTGCAGTCAGATGAGGATGGGCCGATAAACTCACTCCTCTGGACAGAAAAAGTAAGGTGAAGAAAGTCAGTTTGGAGTCACTCTATAGCTTTAGTTAAGCAAAATGAAATGTGCTATGCAGAGTAACGTCTGACTGGCCTAGTAACTCTCGCTTTGCATTAACTTTGTATCCAGCCCCCTTAAATATAGCAGGATGGTATCTATATTAATAGCATTTAATTTCCCCCAGATTAATATTTCAGTATTCTGCATAAGAATTTAAAGATCTGAAATGAGTCAGTGTCCGATAAGAAGTTCTTAACAGATTGATTTCCTTTACAGCGCTGTGCAAAAGTCAGAGACCACCCTCCATTTATTTTGTCTCTAGTCAAAATGGCCATGAAGTACACCTTGTTCATTTTTCATCATCAGGGAAAGAGCAGCAAACATATTTAACAGAAACTTACACAGAAGCTTCAACAATCAAAGATGTACACAATAAAATCAGCATTTAGTGTGTCCGATCTTAGCCTTCATTAAAGCTTCCATTCTCTTCTGGAGACTCGCTTTTAGGTTTTCAAAGAATTCTACAGGGATATTTTTCCACACGTCCAAAGTTCATTCTTTGATCAGATCAGGCTTCAGATGTGAAGCAAGAGTGGAGCTTGTTTTTCTCCTCTCTCTCGATGTTGAAAGCTTGAAATACCATTTATCTGATGGTGACAGTTTTGAGAGTGTTAGGAGTTCAGTGTTCTCTACATATTTCAAGAATTTTTTTAACTCTGTGATGGACCCGTACACGGTGTTTCCTGCCTTCTGCTCGATGAGCGGTGGGATAGGCTCAAGCCCTTTTACGACCCAGAAGGATACGTGGCTTACAAGATGAATGTGAATGAATAAACTCCAAATTTTGGAAACTCCCAAGTGTTTCACTTACTTTTCTTTGGGTTTCTCCTTCTTATGTAATTGAAAAAATCACATTTAATCTCCTTAGAAATACGCTGTTTACAGAATTGCACAAATAGTTGCACCCAGAAGGAATCAACTGACAGGAATGAAACTTGGTGTGTGGGTTTGACATTGTGAGACATGCGAATGATTCAAGTTTTACACTCGAGAATGTGACGTAAGCATGGACAGGATTTATCACTGTACCCGACTGACCCAACCGTCACGATTGTGGACATTCAGTGAACAGTGATGCCCTTCATGAGTCATCCTGTTAGTGCCAGCACCATTGGCAGGTGGCTGCACGACGTAGGGCTACATGCATGCAGACCGTTACTATGACTGCCCCTAAAACCACCACCCCTACTGCAAAATCTGCAGGAACTGTGTGAGAACATTCAAGCTGCATGGGATGGATTATCACAGGACACCATTAGTTACCTCTACAACTCCATGACGAGACGTCTGGCATGTTGCGTTAGTAAACATGGCTGCCCAACACCAAACTGAGAGACACTACTTCTGTATGTGTAGCTCAATGAATATTTCCCATATCAGTCTAAATGTATCATAATTTCTTGTTCCTGGTAACCTTTAACTTCCTTCTGAATAGCACTGCAATTCGACACTTCCCTCTGGGTGCAGATAGGAGATGTGTAACTCCTTAAATTATAGTATAACGTACACTTAACGACCATTGAAATTGCATATGGTCTCTGACGTTTGTACAGTACAGTACTGTGAAAATGGTTTTGTGACCTAAAGCAAATGTGATTAAAACAGATTAGATATGTTTAAGATATATGAGCATGTTTTTATTGGCATTTAGGTGTCAAAATCATTGAATCATTCACTAAATCTGCTTTAGTGAAATTTGTGGTGAGTTTTTGGTCAGATTATTATGGAACAGTATGGTTTGGGGACATTATGAATGCATGTTTGAGTGATGAGCTATCATTTAAATTTGACTACTGGAGGAGCAGCTGAATTATTTAATTGGTCCATGAGGAACACTGGAGGCAAAACTTGGTAATAAATGTTCAGCAGTGTGTTCTTGCATGTGTCTGCAGGAAAAAACAGACATTTCCTGATCCTGGAAAGGAAGCTTTAAGTAGTAGTGGTGGGTGATATGGTAAAGATATTGTGTCATGAAACACAAACACAAGCTATTTTTGCTTTTTCTGAGGCAGTAATGCTGTTTTTAAACAATACTGTTAGAAACTATGGGTAGAAAGAATTTTGGTAATTAATTGGCATGTTAGGCTTTAGTAAACCCAGGTAAACAGGACTCATTGTGCTCTTTAGAATGAAACATGCATTTGGTAAGTGTTCATGATTCAGCAAAAAAAATCTCATTTACACATTTTGCCACTTAGCCCAGATGTAGTAGATCAGCCCAGACATGTTTGATGTCTAGATTTTGATTATTTAGCTTAGAGCTGAAGCTATAGTGCTGACAAACATTTGAAGTCAATAGTCAGTCATTTCTGTAAATACATCCCCAGAATTTCTCAACCCCAAACCAGATTACACAGTACTTACACAGTAATACTGTGACCCATAAAAGTGAACAAAACTTTACTGTGTAGCTAAGCAGTCATTTTAGGCTGCAAGCGTGGCATAACCCACTCCTTTTACACATGTCACACCCCGGATTAAGTGAGTGTTCATCGTGAATTTTTGAGTGGAAGATATACACTACATGGCCAAAAGTATGTGGACACCCAACCATTTCTCTTTTCAAAACCATGGGTATTAAGGTGGAGATACCTCCCCACTTTGCAGCTGTAACAGCA
Organism: Semaprochilodus insignis; assembly: GCA_034552555.1. Lineage (NCBI taxonomy): Eukaryota > Metazoa > Chordata > Actinopteri > Characiformes > Prochilodontidae > Semaprochilodus > Semaprochilodus insignis. The sequence goes on along the minus strand of CM067483.1, from coordinate 24,276,547 downwards.
TCCAAACAGCATTTGCCAGACAGTGATGTTGGCCAAGAAGGCCTGGCTCGCAGTGGACATTCCAGTTCACCCCAAAGGTGTTCATTAGGGTTAAGGTCAGGGCTCTGTGCAGGTCACTGGAGTTCTTCTACACCAAACACCTCAAACCATGTCTTTATGGACCTCACTTTGTCTGCAGGGACACAGTCATGCTGGAACAGGAAAGGGCCTATAATTGTCTAAAATGTCTTTGTATGCTGTACGTAACGTTACCCTTTTTTGGAACTTAAGAGCCGTGACCAAACCCTGAAAAACAGTGACAGACCATTACTTTGCTGTTTACTGTAATGCTTTCCAGTAGGTAGCGTTCTCCTAGCATCCAAACCAAACACAGATCTATCCATCATGTTGTCTCAATGTCATTCATTACTCATGTTTCAATGCTTAGCATTGTGCAGTATGGTGACCTAAGCTTGAGTGCAGCTGCTTGGACATAGAAACCCATTTCTTGAAGCCTCTGATGCTCGGTTCCTTTATTGATGTTGCTTCTAGAGGCAGTTTGGAACTCTGTAGTGAGTGATGCAACAGGGGATAGGTGGTTTTTACGTTCTACATGCTTCAGTGCTCAGTGACCCCACTCTGGTCTAGAATTTGTGGCTGAGCTGTTGTTGCTCCTGGATGCTTTCTTTTCACAACAATAGCACTAGCAGGTGACCAGGGCAGATTTAACAGGGCAGAAATTACACAAACTGACTTGTGGCAAAGGTGTCATCTTATGACAGTGTCACATTTAAAGTCAGTTTATATTGGGTACAGCCCACTGCTTGTTTATGGCAATTATTTGCATGGCTATGTACTTGGTTTTATACACCTGCTAGCAATGGCTGTGACTAAAAGTCCTGAACTCAATAATTAGGATGGGTGCCCAGATACTTTTGGCCATATTGTGTATGTTTATGGTCCATATCGTCTCTGTCCAAAGACAAAACAAGTATCTCCAAAACTTTACAGGAGGGAGGAAGAGCCTAATGTAATTTTAATAGAAGTTGATGGAACCAGATTTTTTTATAAGAAATTTTGGGCCATTTCTGCTGGTCTATTCACAATGAAAGCTTCACACAATGTAAACAGCAGCTGCTGTGTTCAAATGATGCATAAAAGTTATAAACGACAGAAACACAGATACATGTTTTCTCTTGGACAGCAGCTTATGTCTGTGTGACACGTGTACACGAGTCAGAATCTGTGAGCACAATGCCAGTGAACAAAAATGGGTAATCTTGAAGTGGTGAAGTTTGTTCATGCACTGTAGTACTGTTGATGCTTCTTGTTAGCAGCTTGCTATTATGACTCATTATTGTTTTTATCACTCAGAACATGGAACATGGCCACCTGTAGCAGCCAAGCAAGGCAATTGTTGTTTCAGATGTTGGTATTAAGTAATGCACATCCTGCACCCATCCAAATTTGAAATCAAAATGGCAAGAATTAATATATAATACATAATAAAATATAATATATAAGCAGTAAAAACACAATGTGCATGTCATTTTGTGTATTTCTATAATATAATGTATTTATTCATTTCAGTCAGTTTTTTCAAAATCTCTACAAATGTTTTTGACTGGATATGTATGTGTCTTTGTAGTAGTGCAGGCGTTTAGGTAGCTAACTCCTTTGTGGTTAGCCCAATTCCCAGCAGTCTGATGCAGCTAAAGAGCAATTTTCTGATTGAGGTCGGCTACCAACCTCTGACCATTGGTGCTACCCTTGCTGCTAGAGTGGTGTCCCTCCTCAGAGCCGGTCAGTTATGGAGTAACGGAAGCAGTGGCATTTGAAAGAAAATGCACAGTTTGTTTTGAAGTCGGCTAAGGCTTGTTTCGGGCTCTTGGACTGATCGAGAGTGGTCTTATAGAGCTTGAGCTTTGACCTTTTGGCTAAAGGGTGAGGACCTGCATGTCAGAATGCTCTTTTCAACAGATGACATTTGAGTGACAATCACTGCTCTCCAGCTGGGTTTATGTATTCAGTCTAATTGCAGTTCAAGGAATCGGGAACCTACAGGCAGATTTTAAATGGAAACAGGAGATCATTCAATAACAGTCATATGCAAGACGGTTTTTATCTCCATTTACATCCCTCACCTTATTAGAGGGTTGCTGAACACGACTACAAGTGGAATACCACCTCCAGTTCTTCATTCCGCTCTGCTTTTCTTGAGCTGTGTGTCAGGTATGATATGATCAGCGAGGCGTGCTCTTATTATAGCGAGTGATTTGAAATGTAGGATTAATCATGCAGAGATTCAGTCGAAAATGAGTGGGGGAAAAAAAGTCTCAGGAACTTCATTCCATACCGCAAGCAATCCCTGAGGGACTGATTTACCACCAGCGGCCTTTGCCATCCGTTTTATGTATAGTCAACCACCTTATTTTAACTGTATGGTACAGTATCTCCATAAAATCAGCATATCTGCAAAATTCAACATTTATAATTTTTTGAGAGGTATGGAAACAGCTCATTCTGAAGTTTCTCCATTATTCCAGCTTTGGAAAGTTTGTTGTATCAAAACTAATCATGAGCTCAAGCAGAGTCTTCTCCTGCTGTTTTCCACTTTGAAGAATAAAGCAAAAAGAACCTGTGGAGCATCTCTTGGTACACTGATTACGTTTTTGTGACAGTGAAATTGAGTTAAAAATAGCCCCATCTTCTCTCTCGTACTGCCTGTGTGAGAACTCGTTTGTGTGTGTTCTGTGTGTTCATTGGTGTGAAAGAGAGAGAACGAGCGTGAAAGGAAAAGGCTGTTTGAAAGACAATACTGAGCTCTTTGAATTTACCCAGTAGGCTAATTTTAGAATGACTTTACTTTGTAAATGTGATGTCGCCACATCTGTTTTGGATGCATAAAGCAGACCTCATTAAGATGTAGATAGAGAACTCTCTTATGTCCATTCAAATGTAGTAACAGAGAGAGCTGAGTGGTCTGAGTCATCTTATTACGGATCACAATGCAAACTGTACTTCAGAAATTAGAGCTGGTTCAATACCACCTACCAATACTGATACTGCAACCTTGGGTGTCTGTAGATGCCAAAGACAAACCGATATTGTTCTTTTTGTCTCTTAAACAACTAAGCTGTTAAAAATACACTGGTGTATATGAACTTTGCTAAACCCAGCTATCTAAATAACATCATGATCAAACTGTGAAACAGATATTCTGCTCCCTAATGGAAGAAATACACAGCCGCAACATCAATCTGTTATGCAATGCTGCTCTTTCTTTTTATAGAGGTGTTGTCACACACAGAACTTATAGCAGCCTTTTTGATTGGTCAGCACCATAAAACAGTCTAAATCAAATTTAAAATAGGACTTTGTACAAATGTTTTGTTAGGCATTTATCTGATAGTTTAGGCTAATACAGCATGGGCTTGTTTTCTTCCAATATCTGTGATTTTGTTTAGTATCGGACCCATACCTGGTATCGTACTGGTGGTATTGGCGCACCCATATCAAAAAAGTAAATCAGTGCATACATTCTCAGCCTAAAATGCATTTAGATCCAATGACTTTATCACTAGTGCAACCTCTTTTGCTGCTGTACTATACCATTTTGTAAAAGGTTTAGTATGCACATTTTGGAATCAAGTTCACTGTATTCTTTGATTAAAAATGCCACTTTATTGAAGATACATTAATTAAATTGATGAAATTGTTCTATTTGGAGCAGTGAACTGATGAAAAATGGTGAATTAACCAGATTATTTTGCATAGTTAATCACAATTAATCAGCAGTTAATCATGATTAATTGTATTCTTTTGTGTAGTTCATTACAATTAATCACATTTGTGTTATTTGACCCTAAAAAAGGTTAGGTCCATGACAGCAGCACCCGCTCTCTCAACCCCCTGTATTATGTTGTGTTTCCAGGACATATCTTGAGCTTTGGTGTTGCTTTTGTTAGTTTGCTGCTCTCTAATTTATCTGTATATCTCCAGCAAGCCCTGTTCAGTGTGCAGAGTTAACGATACTGCTGTCAGCATTAGTGGTGTGTTTATTTCAGATTCAATGAGCTGTTTATGTTTTGACAATCTATGTATTGGTTTTTGCAAAATAATACAAAAAAACATATATAAAACAATGAAAGGAAAATAAAAAGTAAATTAATAAAATAATAAAATAAAATAACTAAGGAATTAAAGTACCGTAATAATAAATAATATCCTAACAGGATTAAAGTCAGGGTCTGTTACAAGAGTCAGTCAGTTAAAAAAAATAGTTAAGAAAACAATATAAGAGACAATATAAGTGCAGCCTACTAAGGTAGATTAAGAGAGGATGCATTTTCGACATAATCAAATAAAAGGGTCCTTATGAAATCAATGTGCTTTGTTGATTAATAAATGCATGGCTTCAGGAGAGCTGTCAATGGAAATTCTGGAGATTTAAAACCTGTATTTACATGATAGGGCTACAGATGCTGCGTCACATCAAGCACCCCTGAGCAGCTGGGCTCCGGGTGGATCTATAGATGGTTCGAAGGGTCAAACGAAAAAAAAAAAAAATTGTGCTGTTAATAATTAATATCATTATCACATTATTAATACATTAACTGTGGCATCACTAATTCTATCACAATGCTCTACAACAGCATGGGGTTCAGCTAATTTGAAAAAAAAAAAAAAAAGAAATGTTGGATGCGTCCAGAATGATGAAGATCTGAGCTGTAGATGATCCCATAGTAGCTGAGAAAGCTGTGGAACATTGAGAATGAAGATATAATTAACGTAATAGCTTCTGGTGTCTCGCTTATTGTATTCCAGTCTATGCTATACTGTATGTTATTAATGAATAAAATTTCAACAGTTATGGGTGTAGATGACCATGAACAGTCCTCCATCAGTATTCTGCTTATGCTCTGTAGATTGAAGTTAATTTCACAATGGCACTGCTGGAGTCTTAGTTTCAGACAGATCAGTTTTCTTTTAATGAAGGTTATACGTATTAAATTCCAGAAATCCAGCACTGTTTGTGATAGTCCAGTCCAAGTTTTTTTTCCTAAAGGTTTTTTTTCCTTCACCCTCAAATGAAAAGATGTGATATATTTGACATGCCCTTGGAAGGATTTTAGAGGGCTTGGGCAATTAGGCCTGGTCCATGGTGCTCCTGTAGGGAGGAGAGGCTTGTTATCTGTGTGCTGTTGATTGCAATACACTGCTGCTGCTGCTGTGGCTGATTGTCCATCATCTCAGCTTCACTCGGTTCTCACGCTACAGGCCCAATTCCAACAAACTGGCTTCACTGGCTGCCTACTGATAAACTGCATTTCTTCCTGCCCTGAGTTTCCCAACTATGGCCTGTTCCACCGAATGTTATAGGCAGATATTTCTGATTTGAAAATGTTTTTAATATTAGTTCATGTCCATACTGGATTGGAGATTTTGGCATTAGCATACCTAAATTGCACCCGGTTGCGTCAGACCAATCAACTAAAAAAAAAAAAAAATGGTGAAATAAGAAGTGAACACTCCACGCTCTGGTATAAATTTCAATATAAATGTGTTTTTGCACTTAATGACTTGTTCCATATTCTGAGTGCTGATTTGGCTTATGTGAGCCGTCCTCACTGTCAAAGGGAGTGCATAGCCAAACAGAAAATGAAATTAAAAAACGGATATATGATTGACTAAGCATGCTCGTGGAGATGTCCTGCAGAGGAGTAGTAAAAGGCAAAAGAAAAAAAATGCCGACCATTCAGTGGAATGAAAATGTACACAAAGCAACCTCAGAGCAGCATTCACAAAGTGAACCACTGAAGCTTTTCCCAGTGGGAATTTATTTAAAAATAAATGCCTGTCTGCAGCACCACTTTAAAAAGAATGCATTTTATGTGTTGGAGGGTTTAGACAATTTCTGATCAAATGGGGAAAAGCAGAAAACATGCATGATAACGTTAAATAAATGTATAACTTCTCAACTTGTCACTTTCTTTCACTCACTCCTTATCACGAATCCAACCTTGCTCTTTTCTACTTCTGTCACAAACCAATCCCAGGCTGTGCCATCAGGGAGCTGCTTATCAATGTTTCTCTGACAGCACTGCTATTGGACAGACATGAATATATCTGACCTCTGCAGTCCTTTATTCTGTCTTTAAAGGCTGAGCACAATAGAATATCTGTCCATTTACAAAAGACCTGCTGAATAAATTTAGTCTTTTTGCCAGTTCAGACTGTTCTCAAGTAAAAATAGACCGGAATACCAGGAAATGTATTTATACACTACAGTTGAAAAGACTGGAATCACTGTACAAAGGTTTGGAACCAATATTTAGATAATGTATGTAGAGAGAGAGAGAGAGAGTTAAATTTCTTGTATTTAAAGTCATCAGTTCTTGAAGCAGATGCACTGACTAGAAACTACAATAAAGTATTTGTATTGTAAAATATAGATATTACAATTGTAGGCAAATGTTTGAACACTCCAGATCAAATCACATGTGTCTTCTACAGGGAACATGAGTATGATATTTTATTTTTAATGCACTTTAGTCATATTTAACACATTGGATAAGAAAATAAAATCTCCCATAACTAGCAAGCTGAGTATAGTGTTAATTGTGTTTCACCCATGTTCACCCAAATATCAACTATCACGCGTTCATCAAAACTAAAATTGAAACTTACTAAAAACTAAACTTCAGATAAAAAATACAAAATTAAACTAAACAAATTAAAAACATATGAAAAAGTATTCTATAAGTATAGGTATATTATAAGTAAAGATTTTCAAATTTGAGAATTTAGAGAATGCAACATAGAAAATCAACATGCTTGAACTTTTGCACATGACTGTATGCTTTATTTAATAATTTCTTGGTTTTTTTTTTCAGAACATCTAATACTATCAAACCTCAAATACTGTCTTATACCATCCAATTAGAGGTCCTAGGTTCTGGAGTCTAAGCCCAGTGGAGGATTTTTCTATGCATTGGGCTCGGGTTTCTTTTGTAAATAGCGATTTTCACATGTAATAGTATTTTAAGGAATATATATATGAAGATTGTACACTTATGCATGTTCTTTCTTGCATGCTGCTCTCTCTCTCTGTCTCTCTCTCTCGTATATGTACAGAAAAGCGTAGCTAACGGTCTTGCTAACTATTCAGCACAGATTAAATAAAAGAAAGGATGCTAAAGTCCAAACGTTTGAAAAGAATCATATTTTCACTCTGTTATTAACCTCATGTGTTCTGTTATGGCGGCCTCTGTTTCTGATGATTGTTGTTGTTGTTCCAGGCCCTCCCCAGCTCCTCCTGAGCAGAAGAGGCTCTTTTCGACACGGTGGGTGTGTGATGTCGCGGCATAACCACCGTTTCGAGCGGGATTTCCGCCCGGTGTGGGATCGGAGAGAGCGCTGTGGCGTCAGCAGCGGCTGTGTGGTGGCTAACGGCTGTGGCTCCACAGCCGTGTCCGCCACCTCCGTCCCCAGCAGCGGCAACAACCGGCCCGGCTTGCTGCCCCTGCCTGTGATCCCCTCCCTGTTGCCCACTCCCGTCACCGGGGCAACCACCACCTCCAGCACAGACCTGCCCTGCAAGCGCCTAGCTCCCACCTGCACCACTTCCACTGCTAAGGTACGACCGATTATACCTGTATATTCTACCTTTATACCACGACCCTGCGATTACTTAGTACCTGGGCTTTATGTTCCTGTCCCATATAAAACAGTTAGCCACTCAACAGAGACATGGAGCAGCACTCTAGTACCGATTAGGGCTATAAATCTGAGACGTTAATGGTTAGATTTAATGACTTTGGTTTAAGACTTATTTTTATAGGGGCATTCCAGCCTGAAACTACAGTTTAAGAGTTAGTAGTCATGTTATATTATCAAGCAATTTTCCTTAGCACAGTGCTGCAACCTCAGTGTTGTGACAGAATTCACAAATTTATATTGTTTTCATGTTTTTGTTCATCACTATTCTCTCACTTCAGTGCCCAGCATGCATTACATGCATCAAGCTGTAGCATCTCGCTACTGTCTCTTTCAGCCATAGATGGAGGCTTGGCCATGCAGAGTGGCGAGTGGGCACTGCCTCAGCAGCAATAAAAGAGACTTGTAAACATGTAAATATTTGGGACTGATAGCTTGAGGATTTCTGAATGTATTGCATGTGCTATTCTGTACTGGGCTGCGGGGCTGTTTAGTGGGGTAGTAGTACTTTCCCATGTCTTCTCACTCATGCCAAAACACAATACACCCATAGAAATGTGGTGTGGTGTAATATATATATGTATATATATATATATATATTACAGAGAGAGAGAGAGAGTTATTTAGCACAAAATGGACCCCAGAGATATGTTTTCACTCATTTAGCCAAAGAAAAGACAGGTAGCATAGCTAGATCTAACAAGGTACTCTCATGTCAGCTGTCAGCATGTTGTCCTTTTCATGCGGTGAATGTTTTATGTCATTTAAGTAATCCAAAGTAAAGATTATTTACCACACTAATATTCAGGTATTCAACTTCCTAGCACTGAGTATCTAGTAAATAACTATGTAATTATTTAAATAACCTGCCTATCTGTAATCACCAGCTTAAAAAAAAAAACCGGTTAAATCAGTAAATCGATTGTTTTGTTCTTTTTGTCAACAAGCCTGATTGTAAAAGCCTGCAAATTAAATTTTGGCCTAAATATCAGTGTGTATTATTTTGATATTATTCAGACTTTCCAGAATCAATGCACTTTAATCACCACATTCAGATCAATGCCTCATAATGCACTGATGCATTTTTGTCTCCCTAAGACTATTTGGGTATTATTGATAGTTGAGCAGTGCGGCACAGTGGTCAGCAACCCTCCGACCTGGAAAACTGTGTTCCTGCAGAAAAAAAATGCATTGGATAACTAAAAAATGTTTTTTTAATTATTATTATTTATTTGCATAATATATTCTTTATTAATAAAACCGTTTTAATAAAAATGCATTCAGATTATTATTATTATTGAACTTGTTTTTCTAATCTATATAATACCATCTAATTAGAGGCCAGCTACCAGACCTGAGACCCAAACCTGAGTTCAAAGGGGTCCAATAAAATATTGTGACTTTCCATGTAATGATATTTTTATGGGATATATCTATGCCATTTTGCACACTCACATGCATTTTCTTTTTTGCGTGTTGCTCTCTGTCTCTCTCTCTCTCTCTCTTTCTCTCTTTCTCTCATATGTGTACAGCAAAGCTCAGCTAACAGTCTTGCTAACTGTTTGCCATGGATTAAATGAAGAAGGGAAATCTTGCTAAAGGGCAACTACTTAAAATTCCAAATATGTTAGAACATCTGGGGTAGCATTATCTGGTTGTATATTTCAGGTCCAGTAGAGTTCAGGCCTAACAGCTCCGATCACGCCTGATCTAGATCTTCTCCTGAAGAGGCTTGTTGGTTAGATCAAGTGAAGCAGATTAGGGTTCAAAGTAAACTCTGCCTAAAGGTACCTCTCCTTGAGGAGGACTGGTCACCACTGATGTAGCATCTTCTTATGCAGTTTCAAAGGCAAATGATGTAAATGCTTGCGGCAGGAAGAATCCCTTTTTTAGTCTTAATTCTTTGACATGTCTCTATATTTAGCATTATGCCTTCATGTAAAAAGTATATCTGCCTTAAAAGGGCTGCTGATGTTGAATTGAAACACCCACGTTCTGCCTGTTTTTATTTATTTATTTATTTATTTTGCTCTGTACTTGCGAGGGAAGAAAAAAGATTAAAGCAGTTGCGGATCTTAGGGTCAATTTCTCTGTCATCCATCATGAAAGGCCTGGAGCCACCACCTTTCCCCAGCATATCCCCACACACGATATTTCCCTCCTTGTATCTCCACAAGCCATCTCTGATAACGGATGGCAAGGATGATTATTGATCTGCGTCAAGAAGAAACTCCTCCGCATCCTTTTCAAACAGGGAGGGAGGAAGTGGAGATGCGGCAATCACATATTCCGGCCCCCTAGATTAAGAAGGGAGTGGGCTCTAATGCAATATTCCTGCATATTGTGGATATTAGGTGTTGTCCTAGGGGCTGAAGTTTTTGCATATTTTTGAACATCTGAAGCCAGGTAAATAAAGAGAAACAGTAGCTACTTAATCCATGTTGACAGTTTCAGCAAAGACGTGCCTGCAAACTGCACTGTGAGTGAGTTTATACGAAAAGCTAGTCTTTGTTTTGAGGCCTCTGCTTTTTAACCTGTTGTCGAACTTATATAATGCCATAAGGTTGAATTTCAGTTCATGTATACGCAGACGTCTCAAGATTCACTGCAGGACTTGATTTCCATATGACATTTGCCAGTTTCTCTCCTCTACTGTAGATAAAACCTGCCACTCAAACGCAGAGACACTGTTCGTTTATCACTCGGTTTGTGAAATTCTGTAGCATAATAATATGTTTGGATGGTAGGAGTCTTATGATTTCATTATGTTAGTGTGACGGATTAAGCCTTTCCAAGAAAGGAGTCTAGTGTTACTACTGCTAGTGCTGTGATGCTGTTATTTTGTTACTATTGGCAGATCATAAGGTCAAGATTAAAACATTTCAGTTAGTCTCTGCTTAGCCTGGCAGCCTTCGGTTGCTGTAATGACCTACATAAACAGCTATTCCAGTTGCTCAAGGCTTTTGCCTCTTTTTAGAGTGTTTTTCTGTCCAGGATGGACCATCTGGACACAATAGCTACCATTACAAAGCCCAAAATAAGTGCCCCTCATTAGCATTTATGCAAATACGGACAGCAGTACTCTGACACAGGTTGTGTTAGTGGTGGGTAACTGCCTTACTTTCACACCGACTGCTGAGTCCCAACAGCATCTGTAGTCATGTCACATTCGCTACAGATTTAGAAGTAAGATACTGCAAAAAAGCGTGTGAGAGACAACATTAACATAGTCTCAGTCTGTCTCTCTCATTCTCTCTCTCTCTCTCTCTCTCTCTCTCTCACACATACAAACACACTTACATATATATCACATACATACACATACTCTCATACTTACCAGGGCCTCTCCCCCAGCCAAATTCACAGTATATACTGTACAAAAATCAGAGACCACCATACATTTAATTGATTTCCTGTGGAATTACAGATTCCATTCTTTTCAGGAGACTTGCTTTCAGTTTTTCTAAGATATCTGGAGGTCCAGTCCGGTCCAGAATTTGGTTACTTTCTGCTTTTCACAGTCCAAGTAATCTCAAACATATTATGGTGCTGGTGTAGAGTAGGACAGGGAGGCCATGATTCTGTTGCAAGGAGTGCTCTTTTACTGAACACCATCAAAAAGGCAAATGAAAAGGACTGAACTCACAAGGGAGGTCAACACTAACCAGTTATCACATAACTAGTGACCCCCAAGCATGTCCTAAGTGCTCTCTCTCTGACTGGTATGGAGAGCCTCAGTTCTTAACGTGTCCTGGTTCCTCCCCAAATCAGTCCCAGCTGTCTGTAATCAGGGGAGGTACCTGGGGCTCCAGCAGCTGCTCCACCTCTAACCGTCCCACCACTTTGTAGATCTTTTTATGTTTTTTCATAACAGCTTCTTGACAGATACACATCCTTTCAGACCCACAGTGTTGAGTTGCCTTCTCACAGTGGAAGGACGGACAGAAACACTCATGGATGTTTTGATTTTCTCCTCCCAAAGATGAATGCTTTAAGTACTGTTTATCAGACGGTGGTGATGTTGGTGGTCTACTGGTGGTTGTAAGGTGAAAATAAAAGAGCCAGTGTCCAAAACTGTTTTTTGGAAACTGGCTGTTTTATTTTCACTTATTTTCCTCAACTGCAATGTCTTATGTCTAATCTCATCCAAAGAAATTTCTCCAAAGAAATGAACGACCTGAATGGAAATGAAACAAATGATGGGTAGTCTCTGACTTTTACTCAGTACTGTATTCAGTCATCATTAGAAATTAAATAGGATGAATATGTGTGTGTGTGTGTGTGTGTGTGTGTTAATATCTATATTTAATCTTACTCTTTGTCTATATACTGCCCCACCCTCCCACACATACTCACTTTATTACTTTATCTTTTCTCTCTCTCTCTCTCTCTCTCTCTCGCTCACACACACACACACACACACACACACACACACACACACACACACAGAGAACCCCCCCCTTTTGATTTTCACCTTTAATCATCACTTGTTTTGTTTTTTGGACCAGCCTCAAGATGCCTGAAATCCTATCAAGAATTTCAGCGTCTATCTGCAGGCTGCCCTCTTTCAGCAGCTTCACTCTGTAGAACATTTGATTTTGTCAGCAGAGTGCACTCCCGTTTAGATTTGGTAAAATGGCATTATGCAAAACGAACAGTCAGAGTATGCCAAAACAGAGAGAGCTGCTTGAACTTGGCAGTCGTTCACTACATGGAGAGAAAAGAAGAATGAAGAGGCCGTGGAAAAAAAATTTTTCACATCGCCATGCAAATAATTTGAATTGCTTGTTATCTCGCTCTTGTGTCGTAGTAGCGCTTAAGAGTTCTTACAGTATCAAAGATTCCCAGTATTGTGAGAAAATAAGATCACAAAGGCACCCGAGATTCAGTTGCCTAATTGGGGTTCGCCATGAACAGAAATTACAAGTGAAGTGGGCCTGACTGATATGAACATTTTAACCTCTTTCCACCACATGGTCCCACGTCAACCCGACTTGACTCTACTTGCCTTTTTGTTGGTTTTCCATAGAGCAAACCTGCTACCTGGTACTGTATTCCAGGATCGCCTCCATGGAGGTTCCAAGTGAGGTGAGCCGATACCAAAAGGTGACGTAAAAACGCTGCAGGCTCGTGATTGGTTGGAGAAAATCGTCACCATCACCCTAAAACACATATGCTAATACTGGCTATCAGGTTAGCGTACCCTCTTGTGCCACCTTTGACAACCAGAATCCTCTTGTTTTCTGAACTCCGATGTAATAATTCCCAAGCTCTCCTGTTTTTTTCCCACAGTCTTTTGTCTTGCTGCCTCGTCTGAACAAAATGTCTTTCCTTCACATCACGACAGGTTCACGCGGTGTCGCTATGACAACCAGCTACATTGAGGGGGTGCTATATCTGCAGTGGAAAACAAAGTAGCTGGTACCAAAAGCAAGTCGAGCCAAGCCATACCCTGTGGTGCAAGGGCGCAATTTATGTGACCAGTAGCGATTTTAAGGAAAAGTCTGATAATCGACAACACTGCCATATATTACTGCATAATATTGTTCGTTTCAGATGTAGTTTCAGATGGAAAGGCAAAGAAAACTTTGGCTTATGACTCCTGTTGCTCAAATATTTCACCAGAAAAAAGAGCCCAGTAATCTTACATCTGTCTCCTCTCGAGTTTTAGTAGAGACTTCAATGCAGTTACACGCTGAACTGAGACTTTCCAAGATAATAGCACCCATCTTTATCTCCAAGTGAAATCTTATCTCTCCTTTATCTCCTGTATCTTTATCACATCTCCTTTTTGTCTAATACTGATTCGTCTAAGGAATTGTAGCCTCCTGAGTTACAATACAGTTTCCCTGACTGTCTGGGTTCAAATTAAAATGTAATCAAGTATGTCAATGTAGTTGTACAAATAGAAGGAATCATACGACCCAGAAGGAATTAACCGACAGTGATGAAACTTGGTGGGTAGATTTGACATCGGCAGACATGAGAATGATTTAAGTTTCATGCTCGGCCATGCATGTGATGTAAGCAACAATGGACCTTAATGCTGTATCCGACTGACCCAACAGCCACGATTGCGGACATTCAGCGAGCAGTGATGACCATTGGCAAATGGCTGCATAACGTAGGACGACATGCACGCAGACAGTTCTGACGACTACCCTTAACACCACATAATTGGTGGCCAAAGACTGCAATCGTGTTGTGCCAGACTGTCATGGCCTGACTCAGAATGGCAGTGGCTCATCTTCAGTAACGTACTCAGAGACACTACTTCTGTACGTGTAGCTCAATAAATATGAGTCTAAATTTATCATCATTCATTGCTCCTGGTAACCTTTAACTTCATTCCCAAAAGCATTGCGATCCGACAATTCCTTCTTAGTGCAACTGTTCTTTTGATGATGAGTGTATAAATCCGATATAATTTCAGTTTGCTTGCTAATAATGATCATTCACATCAGCTTCACATTAGATTGTGTTCATTTCTTAGAATATAAAATAATGACAGTTATTCTTTTCCCATACTGATATTAATGTGGAATCCTTGAGTATAGACTGATATTTATTTGATATTTCTTTTTTTTTAAACTATGCTTTAAAGCAAGCTATTTTTACTTGCTGCACATCACTTAAGATGATCATCTACAAAAACATCTCAAACACTCTCCGACCCCAGGAAGAAATACGCAGCTAGCAGACATCAAATCCCACAATCTAAATTCCGTTCCAGACTAAATGTGTTTAAATCGGAATTCATTTCATTCAGATTTTCCATCTGCTCCAGCACTTTCTACTGATATTGGCTCAGTACCGATACCTGGCATCAGATTGGTGCCATCTCTATAAGCCACTAAATACTGGTGATTTTTGCAAATACCCATAAAACTGCTGACCCTCAAAATAAGCCAATGTATCCTAGGTATCATTGTATCATTCACATCCTGAGCTAAAGCCACGCCTGTCAGTCTGTCAGATAAAAAATAAGACCAAGTTCTCACACTGGTCTAAAAAGCCCTTACCCCCTAGGAAGTCAGTGTGCCCTGAAACGGGAAAGAATAGAAATGGGTTCATTTGATGTGGCGTGAACATGAAATTCATCCAAGAACAAAGCTGTTCTGTCAGAAGCCTTTCACAGTGGCCCTTGCCAGGCAAGGATGAGGAGAGTCTAAGGGCCAAGAGTTTTCCTTTTGAACCTTGGGCAGCTGAGTTCTGAAGAGGTGCTGGCATGAAGGAGCCAAGCAGCCATTATTTGGCTACCCCTGGAGCCACAGCGGGAAGGAGCTCCACCCTCGACCAGCTCTCGCAGGTTGTTTTTCAGGAACCAGCAGAGATGCCATGAAGAAAAGAAAAGAAGCCGCTTTGCATGGACCTCTTCTGCCTTGACAAATGATGGATCAACATTCCTTCTCAGTTTGTCAGTGTAGGCGCAGGGCCATGGCAGGGCTAAGGAGGAGGCTTCAGTGTTGACAGAAGAGATAGGAATAGCAAATAAGAGGCATGACAGCATGTATGCTGTACCGAGGTTTTCTGGGAAGGGGGAAGGTGATCCAGGCCAGCGCCAGACGGATTAAAAGAGTGGAGAATAGCCATTTCCTCAAATGGATGCTGTGCATTTGACTGAAGGAAGGAGATCCATGTGCATACATGCTGGGATGAGGTTCTAGGCGGCGCAAGCTGTGATCGTTTGTTTGGTTTGAAAACAGTATTATACACATTGTCTTCCTGCAAGCGCTAAAGAACGGAGGGACATTTAAATTAAGTGCATGTGGAGAGTATGTCTGAGAAACATGGATAATGAGCTCGGGTCACTGAGGAGAGGATAGCTCTAACGATGCTGTGTCAGTCTCAGTATTGGTACCTTTTGCCAGCCAACAAGAAGCATAGACAAACTTCCAAATACTTACAAGGAATCTTCTATAGATTCTTGAAAATTTAATTGAAAATAATTGAAAAAAAATCTAATTTTGGGAAAACTGTGATAGTATAAAAGCATTCCACCATATGCGTAAGTTTGTTAATGCTAATGTTAGCAGTGTAACCTTATGTTACATGATTATGTTGGGGTGGAGGAATCTGATAGACTCAGCATAATCTACAACACTGATATCTAGCAGAATGTACCCCTGTCTGTCACTGCCTTGCACGTAAGCAATTAATTAAACATGTTTACTGTTTTTGAGAATCAATACAGTATCCCAGATATAATACTGCAGTACTCAAGTGTTTCAATATTTTCTCAATATTACAATATTACACAGAAGGTAAATCTAATATTTTTTCTTTGCTATTTTGTGCGACCACACTTTGGCTTTATTACAGCTTCCATTCTTTTCAGGAGACTCGCTTTCAGTTTTCAAAGAAATCTGCAGGGATTTTTTTCCCACACCTCTAAAGTTCAGTCTTAGAAACTGGCAGTTTCTGCTTGGTAGAATCCAAACAATCCCTAACCCTAAGATCTGGACTCTGAGGTGGTCAGTCAATTTTTTTTTCTTTATAAGTCTTCTCAGAGTGGAAGGAAGGACAGAAACACCTCTGGATTTCTTTTCTACCTAAATCAAGCTTGATTTTCTCCTATCTCACCATAACTATTGCATGAAAAATGAATAACTTGCACTTCACTTTCTTTATATTAAAAATGAATTGAATAAATGAGAAGATGGTCTCTGACTTTTTCACAGTTCTGTGTTATAGCCCTCTACCATCCGGTCCATCTATACAAAAAGGGTCAACCATAAGGCCACCACTGACTAGACCTTATTTGAGTGGTGGACCATCTCAGCTCAGCAATGTCTGATATGGCAATTACAGTGTCACAGTATTAAAATAGGCTAGTGGTGGTGCACTTGGTTCCCACCTGTTGTTCTGATTGTGTTTGGCAGTAGCCAATAATGTTGTGAAAATTACTGCAGCTAAATGTGTGACTACATCCCTTGTGGCCTAGTTGAAAATGAAAAGTTTAGTTATTTGTTGTGTTAAATGTAACACAAGGCAAAATTCCCTCAGTAGCCTCTTGAGATAACCAATTAAGATTAGATGAATGAGTTTTTGTCAGAAGGCATGGCTGGGTTGCAATTCCCTTAATCCCTGGTATAGATCATTAGCCTATTTGATTGTAATACTTAAGTTTGACATCTGTAAGTCTTTTCTGCAAATGTGTTTGGGATCATTTTAAAACCACAGTGCGTTAGAGTGCCTATCTGTCTAGCCTAATACTGCTCTTTTCACAACATTAGCAGAATGGAAAGTAATTAAAGCTTATCCTGATACATGGATTATTCTCCCATGAAACCAAATATGCATATTAACGGTCATATGCAAATGTTTGGGCGTCCCTGGTGAATGTTCTCTACATACGTCTGCATTTTAATAATAGTTACTGTTTATTTGCTGGGGGAACATACATTTATGGCACGTTTTATGGTTTGTGTTTTATTTCGTTTCCAGTAGGTTAAACTAAATAACACCATATAAATAGAAATTTTACATTAAATTGTGACAAAAAGTTTTACCTAGAAAATAAGAAAATAAATTATAAAGCCAAATTTCCATTGTTTATGCAGGTGATGCCATTACGTTACCTTTATCTATAGATATTGTTTGAAAGAGCGTTAAATATTGATATGTCCATATGTCTTAACCAAGAACTAAATATTTAATTGAATTTAATGTCCTGATTTTTTTCACTTGACAGTATGTCTTTCAGCATTAACGGTGCCTTCACAGACGTATCAGTCACTCATGCCATGTGCACTAATGCATCCTCCAGATCAGATCACAGATGCATTCAAAATTTCAAATTTTGATTTGCTGGACAACATAACACTTTCCCACTTCACCTCAGTCCATTTAAATGAGCTCGGGCCCAGATAAGGCGGCAGCATTTCTGGATCCTGTTTATATGTGTTTTTACTTTGTATGGAGGAGTTTTACCTTGCATTTGTGGTACAAGCTGTGTTCACAGACGATGGTTTTGGGAAGTGTTCCTGAGCCCATGCAGTGATTTCCACTACAGAATAGCAGAATCTGTTTTAAATGCAGTGCCGACTGAGGGCTCGAAGATCACGGCCATCCAATGCTGTTTTTTGGCCTTGTCCCTTAAATACAGAGATTTCTCAGACTTTTCAGAATCTTTTATTGATATTATGTGCCATAGATGATGAAATCCCAAAGTTCTTTGCTATTTGACATTGAGAAACATTATTCTTGAGTTGTTGCACTGTTTGTCCACACAGTCTTTCACAGAGTGGTGAACCTCTGATAAAAGATTTGAACAACACTGCATTCTGTGTTTATTTACAGTTTGCACAGCATGCCAACGTGTTTGGAAACAGGGTTGTATTCAAGATTAACAACTTAATACTGAGCTGATAGTAGCATTCTTTCAGAACCATCCCACAAGAAGCAATATTTGTCCTTAGTTTCTTGCAGGGAAGCAGATGCAGGGAGACTGCATTAAAAGCAAACAAGTCAGTCGGTGAATTTTATATCCATTCCTGTTATTATTCTACTTTCTCTTTTAAAAAAAACTACAGAAGGTCACTTTCAGTAATCCAGCCACCTACGTCCACACGTCCAAGTGGGAATGACTTGCTCTTGCCTGGGGATAGAATAAAAAAAAAGCTGTTCTGAATGCTGTGCCTAATATTCATTCATAATTGTTACACGGGTGTTTGAATGTACACATTTAAATTGCAAATATAACAGTGTGTGTTTATAGAAGGGCTATTTAGTTCTGACTTATTTAATTATGAAACAAGCACAAGAGGGAAATTATGGCTGTAAATGTCAGTACTATTTCTGTTTAATAATGAATGACAAACATACTCCACTTAACATATGACAATGCAGATGACTCAATTAGCTGTTATGTATACCCATAGCTTTTAACACTGATGTCATCTGTGAAAAGCATATTGCTGTGGTGTGGATTGCGTCCCTGGGGGCCAGGTTTCGAAATACAGGCCAACCACAGAAGCCTGCTGCAATGAAGTCTTTATTAGGCTTCAGGAAATCTTTGGGAAACCTCTGACCTCACATTCATACGTACTTTTATAGTTGCAGAATGTTAATTCTATATTTGTGCACTGCTGTCACAGGGTACATTTAGATGTTGGCTCCAGTAGCATGGTTTGGTCGTGCGTAGCTTGGAATGCATTACTAAGGGGTCATCATGTTGTGTTCATTCGAGTTATTGTCAGTATTATTCAGACATTGTTTTGTCTATTTTTACTTGATGTTGTATTAGAACATCAAAGAACATATTAAAGGTCATTTTAGTAAGCAATAATTTCCATACCAAAAAGTAAAGGCCCAAGTGTTGAGCCTTGAGGTACCCACAAGAAAGATTTAAGTCAGAAAGTGAATTTTGATGAACAAACAAACAGGTGTGTCAGGGCCTACACCTACAACATCTAGTTGGAAACAGTTAAACAACTGTCAGTCAGTTAGTCAAAATGCCACTTTTGAATAATTACAAATATTTTTTAAGCAAAACTGTAGAAGCAAAAGGGCACAAGATCTCTCAGTGACTGTGCTTAAGATAAATAGACAATTGTGTACCGTTTAGGCTTTCAAATGTGTTTGATTACCTTAATTTCCTGTCCTTTCCAGACATGTGTAAAGTACTAGAAACCCAGACTTGAGTAAAAGTACAAATGTTCTATCAAAAAAGTGACTTGAGTAGAAGTAGAAGTGTTCTTTAAGCACCATACTTAAGTGGAAGTACTAAAGTATTCAACAATTTTTGTACTTAAGTATTGCAAGTAGTTTATTCTAAAATTTACTACTTAAGTACTGAAAGTAAAAGTACAAGTATTGTGTTATGTAGTTATTTCAGAAAGCAGTTAAAAGTTTGAATGTCATATTGTTTATATTACATGTTTATATTATTTCAAATGCTTAAGGACTGTCACAATAACTTTGGCTGCACTACAATGACAGGAATGTACAAGACAGAGTACAGGTACACGGAGTCATCAGTTAACTCTCTAAACAAACTTGCCCAAAAGAAAGGCTAGACAGAATTGACAGCAACATGTCACATACAAGTGTTTTGTATGTAAAAGCAAGTGAGGAGAGCACCTTAAAACACTTAGCTTAACTCTTTGTAAACAAAACTAGAACTAAGAGATCTCAGGCCATTAGGACAAGTATTGCTTATGTAAAAATGAAAGTGATTAGTGCACCTTAAAACACTAAGCTTAACTCACTGTAAACAAAAACAGATCAAGTATGTCCCTTCCCCTTTAAA
>CM067483.1:24056540-24240773 GCA_034552555.1 Semaprochilodus insignis | reverse complement strand
TAATAATAATAATAATAATAATAATAATCAATATCATTTGATAGTAATAAAATAACTGAGAAAACAACTGTGAAACACATGTTAGACCACCAAAACTGTAACCATCAGAAAAAACAACTTTCATCTTTGAGAGACAGGACAGGTCAAGCTCCACTGTTGCTTCATATCTGAAAAAAACCCAGGTGTTTCAGGCCTGCCTACCGCTGTGAGATAACAAATCAATGCTATCAGTCTGAATGAATGTGTATAACGGACTAAAAACACTTGCACTAGAACATCAAAACTGGACATATTGACAAGATGAATGTTAACCAGTGAGTCCAAAATTGAGATCTTTAGAAGTAACAGGAATTAGTGTATACTCCACCACAGTAATGAAAGATCCTTAGAACCATATACCTGTACTTTAAAAAAACATAAAAGCACACTACTAAATTAACAATAAATATTTAATACATGTACAAAGAACACACTATACTAAGTATACGTACTAGATTCACAAATACATAGATTCACTTCACAAGTGCTAAATATACATAGTAAATACAAACCGAATACCAAATATAGATTGATATTTGTGTTCAATGACTATTCTGAAGACCACTTATATTAAGAAATTAGCTTTTTAGAATCTAAACTATGTTGTTTTATGATTGTAGTAATTACCGTTTGTTTTGTATGGAGAGTTCCATTTTTACATCATTTTGGATCAGTCATAACCTTCTTTCTTCACACCGTAGGAAGAATAGCCTGTGCTATTTAATGATTGGTCAACCTCCAGAGAACACTGACCCACTTAAATAGAAAATAATTAGCTGCCACGCTATTCACACGCCCCAGTCAAATTAACACGGAACATTTTCTGCAGATAATCACACATGTCCTTTTCCTTGTTAGCTCAGTTAGACGCCAGAGAAACAGCTCTAGACACGTCAGCTGTGAGCCTAATAATACAGAGAGCATACAGTTTGTGCTAATTATTCAGATGACATTAAAATAAGGGACAGCTAACACCTTGGCTAACACCTTACTTTTACTTCAAATCAGTACATTTGGTTGAAGAATGAAACTGCAAGAAAACTGGAGGTGACTGATTGTGAGTCCCTGTATAATGTTCCATGGTCTGCTATTTCTGTGGTTCACTAACATACTGAAGAGCAGTATTCTGTATTGGTATGCAGCTTGAGCACAAACTGTTATTGCACCATTCTTGTTACGTATGAATCCTTGCATGATTCTTGCTGTTGTGCTGTTTCAGAGGCCTTCAAACTATGCAAAGTATTTCACTGACAAATAGTAAACAGCTCCAGAAATGTAAGTTATTGTCGGTGCATCAACATAGAGTTGTTTCAGTGATTTTTTTTTTTTTATGCCAAAAGAACGTGTGCATAAACATTCACTCCCCAACATATAGAGCTGAAGCAGAGGCGGTAATAACTGTCAGCCTTTCAACCTTAGACGTGATGATACTTTAGAAGCTTAAATACTAGATTTAGTAGCCTAAAACTGGCTCTGGCCATCACTTTTGGTTCTGTATTCCTATATTCTGTTACATGTAAATGTAACACTGATTATGAGTACAAAATATCAGCTTTTATTTGAGCATATTTACATTGATATTGTTTGAATTTATAATAGACAAACCACAGGAAGTGTCAGATATGGAAATGAAAGGCTATATTTGTACAGAAAACTCAATGTACTCCAACTTCCAGCCAGACAGTCTAAAATAGGCTGATGAGGTAAAGATGAACCTGAACCAGGGTTAGAAATACAGGACCTGCTCAAGATCCGAAGCACGTTATCTTAACTGGGAAAGATGGTGGAGTGAGCACAGACCACTTCTATTTATTGATCATGTGACTGACAACAACTTCAGAAGCAGTATGAATGCTGATGTGTACTGAAGCAGATCTGAGCATATTCCTCAAGGCTCAGCAGGTCAAGCTTCACCTTGCAGCAAGACAATGACCTGAACCATGCTGTTAAAGCAATTAAAGAGCTTTTGCAAGGGCCAAACAGTGGGATGTTCTTCACTGGCTAACTCGGTCACCTGACTTGACCCCCACTATGCATGCATTTCACATACTGAAGACATGACCTAAGACAGGCTGGAATGATGAAACCTGCATTACAGTGCCAATAGAGGATCATTAGGATAGTCAGGTGATATCTGTGGGTAACAGATTTCAGGCAGTCATCAGTTACAAACCAATTTCACCCAAGCACTAAACGTTCCAATGTTGTATAAGATTATGTTAATGTATCAGATTACTTAATGAGATGTAAATGAGACTGTAAAAGCCTTCAGAATTAAAACTGACATTCTAGACTTTAATATCATCATCTCTGCATCATTTGAAATCGAGAGTGATGGAGTAAAGAGCCAACCCCACAAAAACTGTCACTGTCTAGTCAATAATGATCTGCACCATTTGACTAAAATCTTTCTGCCAACTAATAAATGTCTTAATAAAATGATTAATAAAATGCCCATAGACCATTAGAGATAAAGAAAATTTATATCAGCCCGTAATTACGTTATATTTATTTTACTGTCAGAACAAATCAAAAGTGACAAACCTACAACAACTAATAATACAATTATTCAGCATTTATTGTGTCCACACATACCTATTGCAGCGCCCATTCTTTTTAGAGGAGTTCAGCTCTCCAGAGAAATCTGCAGGGATGTATTTCTACACCTCCAAAGTTTCAGTCTCAGAATGCATTCTCTGCTTCTCACATTCCGAGTAATCCTAAAGACATTAAATGATGCTGAAGTCAGTTAATATAGTGAGGTCACGTCCATCGTTCCAATCATAAAATCGACAGGTTGACCTTCTCCTAACATTTAGACACACAAGCATGCACAAACACCATAACTGCCTTCTTTGTAAAATGGCTGAAGGATGTCATTCTGAAGTGATTATCCGCTTACATGCAGAAAGGGAAATTATGTGAAAAAGCAGAAGCTTACAAAACTGAAAAAATATTCAAATATATAGAAACAATGGAGCTGCTAACAAGACCTGGTAGACCACCATAGCTGTCACCATCTGATAAACAGTACTTAAAGCTTTCGTCTTTGAGAGAGAGAGAGGGGAAAATCAAGGTCCACTCTCGCTTCAGATCTGAAAACATCCACACGTGTTTCTGTCCATCCTTCCACTGTGAGAAGACACCTCAACGCCATGGGTCTGAAAGGATGCGTAGATGTCATGAAGCTGAAAAGGATATAGACAAAATAGAAGCGAGCACTGAAAATGGACCTCTGACATGCGAAGTGAAGTTCTATGAACTGATGAGTCTGAATTTGTCATTGGTCAGTGGAATCGTAAGAAGCAGAAAATACAATGAGGTACTAAGCCTGAAATTTGAAGATGTGGAAAATGCTGAAAATCATTGGCTGCTGTTTTGAACAGAAATTAAGTACATGGAAAGGTGGTCTCTGACGTTGCCGTAGTATTGTATATAAACTGTAATTCATGATTCATGATTTATGATTTTAAACTGTTCCATATTTTATTTCCTACTGACACAAATGTAGATGAACTTCAGCCTCAGAAAGTGTCTCACAATATAAAATCTAAATATTCTTTTGATACAGATTAAGACCATAGTGTGCTTTCTTTCTTTCTTTCTTTCTTTCCCACTTGCTTTCTTTCTTTCTTGCTTTCTTACTTTCTTACTTTTTTGCTTTCTTTCCTGCTTTTTTCTGTCCTTCCTTCTTACTGGTTCTGTTACTTTTGCAGAACCAGTTGCATCTTCACATGCCTCCATCTGTCTTTCTGTCATTATATAAACACAGCATAGAAAATGACTGCAGAAAGCATTATAGGCCTTTTACTCTGTGCTAAATCTGAGCGTTTGTCTTCTGGATTATCTCTTTGAAGCTGCACAGTGTTTCTCTTTTGTAGATATGTAGCTTTCTAATGAGATTTGTTGACCCTGTACTCTTCAACCTGTGCATACTTGATGATTTGACTCCTCAGTTCTTCATCTTTTTCAGCTCTCTAGACACACATACATATGGTAATTGACTACAGACTTTTGACACATTGTATTTAAAGCCTTAAACTAAGAAAATTGCTATTTGTCTTCTTTTTCTTGTTCTACAGAGATGTTGAAAGAATTGAACCAGCAACGGCGAGCGAAAGAATTTACAGACCTGAAAATAATTGTTGAAGGCAAAGAGTTTGAAGTCCATCAAAATGTTCTAGCTTCCTGCAGCTTGTATTTCAAGGACATGGTTAAAAGGTTTGCCTCTCTCCTGTTGTTGATCCACTTTGTTCTTTTCGTAGGGCGCATTTGTGTGGCTTTCTTTACCCTCCCCTTCTCTTGCAGGTGCGAAGACAGAGGTTCCTATCACAGGGCCAGTAGCCATTCCTTCTGTCCCTCAAATGAATGTATTTCATTGTTGAAAAAGGTCAACACTTATCCTGCCCTTTCATCTCCATGGACTAAATGAGCAAATTTACATTTTAATGGGCAAAAAAAGTTTCCATGACTGGGGATTTTCTTTTTAAATGTGTTGTAAATGTCAGAACAAAATGGAGGAGATTTTGAGCACAGCGTCAGACATATCGGATCAGCACTTCACTCTGCCTCTCCCGTTCAAGTGCTGGCTATCCTGATTCATTGGTTACCTGCTGTGCTTCAGTGTGTATCTCTATGAGACCCTGCATGCTGATAATTCATAGATCCACACACAGAGCCTGTGGTAAGGATAAACGGAACTTCAGTGCGCTTTCTCCTCATATTTTGTGAAATGCTCTTTTGTTCCGGGCTTTAGGAGATAACTGCAAGCATCCTTTTTGACCTTCTCACAGCTTTTGGTTTGAAACTTGGTGGATCTCAGTAAACCTAGATCTTTGTTGTGTAGAAAGTAAGTTAGATGTTGCATGTAAGCAATGGCTTGATACACCATCAAGTATGTCCAAAGGTATCCAGACACCCGGTCAAATTAGTGAATGCAGCTCCTATATATAGGCAAAATGTGACGGGCAGAATTGCTTGAAAAAATTGCACTTCTAACATGTCTTCTCTTAAACTGTAATCATAAAAGCATCCAAGCTCAACATTGCTTTCTGAGTAATCTAACTACAATATAAAAACGTTTTTTTTTCCTTTGTGCTAATGACAACATTCACACAAATTGTGCAAGATTTTTGGGATCTTGCTGGGTAATGCAGTTTGATGCCCATTCTAATAGTGATTTTCTCTAAATCAGCTTTTCTCAACATTTAGAGCAGTAAGAACACTCTCATTTTCTACAACAGTGGCTCCCAACACTGGTCCTGGAGGACCCTCTGCTCTGCACATTGTAGTGTTTTCCTGCCAAAACACACACACTTCAACTCAGGAAAGGCTTGTTAATTAGCAGATTAGTTGGATCAGGTGTGTTGGGAGTAGGGCAATGTGCAGGGCAGAGGGTCCTAAAGGACCAGGGTTGGGAACCACTGCCCTAGAATAATTATTTTCATTAACTTGTACATGTTCATCCCTAACCCTACTGCGACGGATATTACAGACAGATTTCCTACTGTATTGCTTATGACTGGAGTTATGCTAAAAATGCACTAAAAAAACTGAAAAATAGTGCATAGCTTTCTTGAGCAAGTGATAAAACAGTGAGATCTCAACAGTCTGTGTTGGGAGTATGCGATCACCATATAAGTGTTTAAAAGCTGTTAAAAATCTAGTTCTTCCAGTAGAAAGAAACAATATAGGATTATTAGTAATTACTGGGAAATGTTCATTGTGATATCTGTTGTTTTACATTCACAAATTCAGCCTCCCTCCATCCATTCATGCTGAAGTTCAGCCTGAGCTGTTTTTGAATGAGGCATGATACAGGGCAGCAGGGCTTATTTACAGATATAAAAAGTTGTCAGTCGTAAAAGCATGGTAGCAGAAACAGCCTGTTTAATTAGATAAATAGAGGTTGGAAAACGGTCTTGTAAGAAAATAATTATGGCTGATTTTGGTACATAAACCCCACATATATTCATTATCACAAAAAAGTTACACCCAGAAGGAAATGTCGGATTACAATTCTGTTCAAAAGGAAGATAAAGTTTACTAGGAACAATAAATGATAAAGAATTTAAAATGATATGGGCGATGTTTTTTGAGCTACACATACAGAAGTAGGGTCTCTCAGTATGGTGTCAGGCCATCTTCTATCCACTGCCACCAACAACGTGTTTTAGTAATATCCGCACAACCAGTATGGCACGCAGACCATCTCGCATCCCGAAACCCTACAATGCGACCCCTCTCCAACTCTTCCAACTGCTTAAATTGCTTTCAAACTCTTCTCCGAGGCATACTTCACTTGCAAAGGATGCTACCAACACAACAGTCACAAGAGTCAGAATGGAAAGTTTGCATAACAGGGCGACCCTATATAGTCAGTCAGGTACAGCGATAAGGCCCGTCCTTATCCATACGTGGCCGAGCATGAAACTTGAATCATTCACATGTCCCATGATGTCAAACATACTCACCAAGTTTCATTCCTGTTAGTTGATTCCTTCTGGGTGCAACAATTTTTTTAATGATGAGTCTATATATATTATTAATGGACCTAAGGGGGAGCAAAGAAAAGGTGGGATATGGGCCTTTGAAGGTGCACTCGTTGCTGACTGACACAGGTGTTCGACTGTGCCCAAGCAGCTTACATAACTGTCATAGAAAACTGTTGACCAATACAGTGGAACACTGTGGAGCCATACATGAGCCTAAGGTCACTGTGTCTAATGTAGCCCATCAACATCAGCTAAAGGGCTATAAAGCCCCCAACCAGCACTGGGCTGTGAACTTATGGAGCTGTGATTTCTGAGTGATAGAGCACCATCTTTAGTGACTTAAAGTTCTATTTCTGATCCAGAACTAATGATCCAACATTAATACCTGACCTCTTTAATGCTCTTGTGGCTGAATGCATTAAAATCTTCACATCAGTGTTCCAATGTCTAGTGAAGAGCCTTCTCAGAGGAGTAGAGGCTGTCACTGCCGCAAAGAGTGTACAAGCTCCCTATTAATAGCCTTAAGAAAGAAAGAAACGTGTCTGCCTACTTTTGGACATACAGTGCGTGTTGAAGCATGTCACTTTATTACTCATCAGCACCTCCTTCTCCACAAAAAGCCATCTCTGCAGTGGCATTGTAAGTAGATGAAGTGATTGGATGAAGGATGTGATCCTTTTGTCCCACAGCAGTCATGGACAGACATGCGCAATAAAAGAAGCACAGCACCCTGTCTTAAGAGACTGAGAAAACCTTTTCTGAACTCCGGGATGCAGAGATGCCTCTGCTGATATTAGTTTCTTAAGATGAAAAGCTTTTAGAGGTGAAAGAGATATCGATTGCAAAAATGTCATTTTGTGATCTTTAGGATATGTGATAAATGCCATCATGTGGCTTCTAAAATCATGTCTTCAAAGATATGGAAGAAAGGTGAGGGAGTGAAAAGATGCCCAGATTAAGTAAAAGCTGAATGTGCTGCGAGAAATGAATGACAACCTTAGAAAGCCTTTTTCTCAATATCAGTTATGAATACACTGTGAATTAATAATCTTAATGCCAGTTTGCATGCTTCATCAAATGCATATATCCTAGTCCTCAGTCATTTTGAAGTCATAGCTAGTTGTTGATTCCAAGGTTTTAAAAAGAAAGTCCATTATATCAGGCCATTAACTTGTGCAATGTAACACCAGGATGGAGAATGTTAATAGTAGTACGTTCGTCCACACGAGCCCAATCGTTATAATGCCCTTATTATGCATCATACAAAATGCAGTGAAGCCTCAAGGACAAATTTAAAGTGGAACTTTGGCCCCTTAGATTGCAAATTTGGTCTGGCCTTTGCTATACTATCTTGCGAGAAGCAGCTTTGAAAATTGCATTAGGAGCAATAACAGTGAGTGTAGATTTGACTCTGTTCTCAGTGGAGCACAAAATGTGCTGATATGCTTCTCAAAGCTATTTGAGTTCCACTGCCGCTGGAAGGAGCAGGAGGAATAGGTCTAGCCTCAGAACAAAAACAGTTTTTACCCGGAATATAGTGAGCACTTAAAAGACAATGATGGTTAAAAGCAAAGGTTGCTGTAGATTTTGTTGGCAGATGGTGAAAATACATCAGTGTCATGCTTTCGTTTTATAAACGAAAGTGCAAACCAACGACTGACTTAAACCGTAGACTGTCTGTGCTCATGCAAGATAACAGCGGTTTTGACACGGTGTTTCAGTCGTACGCAATTGTATTGGTGGCCCTGGCAAAACTACATGTTTGATTGAGTTGCTAGGTGAAATAAAGTAACACATCCTCCACAGAGAAGGCGTTTTAATGTACGTTTAATGTTTATTTGCTGGATTTAAGGTTTGACATTAAACATGGCCTGTGTGGCTGTTGTAGTATGCTTAGTATTTTAGATATGGAAATAATAATAATATATTTAAGCTGTTTTTAAAATATATGTAATATATATATTATTATGTACATATATATGCAATCAAATATAAATGCATGCAAATATAATACACACAAGTTTGCTGACACCATTGCTTCCAAGTTCACGCCATTGCTTCTCTGAAATGTTTCAGTGGATGGTTCTTTAAAAGAATACTCCAACACTGTTTGACGTAGCATGTGTAGCATATGGTAGACACTTTTCCTCTGTAAGTTAAGACTTAAAACATCACATTTGCAGAAAAATTTATGTTAATGAAAATTTGTATGTTAAGTTATTTTTACATAGAAATTCAACAATCAGTGTGTTTACATGCACTTAATATTATGATAAGTGTAGAAAATCAGATTTTACCACTAATTCGATCAACACATTTACATGCACCTCAATGCAGATACTGGGGAAAACTCTGGGTCTACAGGTGTTAGGCAGCAATTCGGATTTCTGCTTTGCAGCCAGCCAATAAACTTACATAAGACAATTTTAAATCTTTGGATACAGCTGTATATGCATATACATATATATTCCATATTTTCTATGTTGTCTGAAATCTGGCCTAAGCTCTTTCCATTTTGTCGCTAGATGATGCTCAGGGGTTGATTTCTATACTGTCATCAGCTCATGATTGGCTATTGTTCTCTGTTTTCAAATGAGGCTTTTGGAACGCTGACAGCAGATGTATAATCCGCAAAGCTAAGCCAATTGAGGACGTCTCATCATGTATTCACAAGAAAACACTGACATGCCATTTTACATCTGACGGAGTCTTCAACTGAGCGAAACGTCTGACACTAGATGCCGTTTCTGCTTGATTATGTGCTTGTTCCCACTCAAGTCATGTATTTCCAAAGATTGACTTAACAATTTTGATCTTTTTGAAGATGTTCCATGTCAAGCATATCAAATTTGAACTAAATATTGATCTTTTTTTTTTTTCGTTTTGACTGATGCATGCATGGAGCTTGCAATCACCATTTGGTATCAGAGGAGCCGTAGGCCTATGCGAAGCGTAGCAAGCCTTGCTTTGAAAAGAGAGCTGGTCATTCATTGTCTGCTCGTCCGTCATTTATTGCACGTAAATGGAGCATGTTTATCTAATCATCTGTAAAGAGCACCTGCTGTGTTCCTCCTGCTCAGAGAAAAGCTGTATTAAAAAGCAAATCACCTCTTTAGCAAATCATGCGTTAAGCGGATCTGCATTCAGATACAATATGCATATACGATCTGTTTAGAGCTTTCACCGCGATAAAGATATGAGAGGTAGTCCTGCATTAAAAAATATACGTCTCTCCAAATATCCCGTATCTTTTTTTTCTCGTTGTTGTGCTTTCTTTTTAATGAATATTTACCCTGTGCCTCTGGCAGTCCATCCATCATGAGCTCTGACTTGATTCTCACTAGAAGGGAATAATCAGAGTATATGAAGAGAAGTCTGAGGTTGCAACTCAGAGTGAATATAGTTACCCCCACACTCCGCTTTAGCATAATAGGTCTTTATGCATGTTGCCTGTCTCTCCTGCCATGCATAAAGCCCACATACTTTATTCATGCAGCTCCACTAGGATGTTCCCTCACATTTGCCAGTGCAGAAACATCGAGCATAAATAAGCAAAGCATGCATATTTTCAGGTTTCATGCCACATCAGATGACCCCTTTTTCAATTAGGGGAACAGTCGAGTGGTTGTCCAGATACCACGCATTCTTTCTGTTTCTTTCATTTGTGATAAATGGGAATTGTTTCGCGATTATCATTCCGTCTCCTCAGTAACCTGACTGTCATTCCTCTACTTTGTCAGCTCGATACTGATTATGCCTATAGTGAGTGCAGGAGAAGAATGGTACATTTTTTCAGATCGGTATATTTGAGAGCCAAATTGTTATTTGCGCTGTTAAAAAGAACAAAAGTGTTTTCCAAACATGCAGTGTTTATAGAGCCACTGCCTTTATGAAGCCATCAATTCAGATTCCGCTAAGCAAATGACCGATCGCACAAAGGAGTCTGCTGACTTGCTACTAATTTGATTT
This sequence comes from Semaprochilodus insignis, assembly GCA_034552555.1. Taxonomy (NCBI): domain Eukaryota; kingdom Metazoa; phylum Chordata; class Actinopteri; order Characiformes; family Prochilodontidae; genus Semaprochilodus; species Semaprochilodus insignis. Next base: position 24,230,271 of record CM067483.1, on the reverse strand, counting down.
CTTTTTCTGTTCTTCCTTTCTCTCACGCACATCCTCACACCTCACTCCACCTGTCAGTTGCTTCCGCATTTTCTTTTGTACTGTTTCTACTCCTGCACTTACAGCTGACATCTATAAACTGCATTTTGGGATTTTTTTGGTTTGTTTTTGTTTTTGTTTTTTTTTTCTTTTCAGGAGTAACATTCTTGATTTTCCAGCCACTTCCAGAGATTTACCCCTCACCTCATACTGTACCTTTGACTTTTTCCCCCCAAGTCAGGCCTATATGATGACTAATACACCAGTTCGTACGCAGGCCATGCTCGACTTTGTTTTGGCAGCAGCTGAAAGCTTTTAAGACTTAAGCCCAGGTCCCAGTCATGGAATGGTCCCTCCACACATGAAGGATGGCTGCTGGCTCCCTGTGGCAGGACTGACTCTCCACCCCTCTCCTTCCCTGCTCTTATCACTCTCCATCTGTCTGACTGTCTGTGTCTGTCCTCATGCAAAATGTGTCCGTGTAACTGTCTGTCCATCTGTCTTCATATAAATGCAATCAAATAAATGCATTTGTTAACCATGCATGAAAATGCAAGACCTCAGACCGCAGGCAGTGTTCCACATGCAAGCATCTTATGCAGATTTGTGGGCCAATGCAAGCATCTACATTGATTTATGTTTTGTACTCACTAAAAAAAGTGACAAAAAGATTCTTTGGAGCGATGCCATAGAAATAACTAGCTTTGGTTCTCATGTGGTTTCAGTCAATAGTTCGAAATACTCCAGCGTTTTGCCAATAATTTCTATCTGCTGCATGTGTAGTTTATGGTTGGCTATTATGGACAATAATTTTGACACAGTTCTCTGTATTTATATTGTTAAAGGTCAGGTCAGCTTGAAATTTAAGCCAATGGTCTGCACAGCTTTTTAAAATTTTATTTAATTTTCTTTATAAAGCGTTACGTTGCTTTTATGGGACTTTACTCAGCTCCTCCCTCAGTTGAAACCTTGCTAATCCCCCCCCCCAATAGGCTCCAGGGTGGTCTACCTCCACTCAGACTTTTAACCATGGGGGGCTTTGTGGCATTTCTGGGATTTGAACTCATAACCTCTTGATGATTAGTAAGGAAGACAGTTGTGACACTCAGGAGCCCCAAAGTTGTTGACATTTCTGTGTTCAAGAAAGACTGAAAAGGTGAATGAACTCTTAAATAGTTTCTCATAGTTCCTCCTGAAAATTAACTGTAGTTTCAACAGCTCTTCATGCCCAGACAGAGACATCATCTATCATCATCTGCATGTAGATAAAGAACAGTCAATACTGTGGTTTTTAAAGTCATTATTCATTATGAAATCTTTCATGTCTTTCTTTGTTTTCATGTCCTCAGAGTCTGACTTGATGTCATAATACAAGAGAAAGAATTCAAATGAATGAATACAAATACTATAGTTAGAACCCTGAGAGGGTGAAGCCTTCACCCCCCAAGATGGGGGCGCTGAGTGATTGAGAGGGTCATAGCCTGTGGGTGGGAACTGGAAATGACTAATGAGTGAAAATCCAACGAATGTTTAAGCAATTTCAGCTTTTAAGCAGGTAGCCACACTCACATTGTTTTCTATTTTGTAGACTTATCTACTAAAAATGCAAGTTAGGAGAACTTTAAACTGGTGAGCTAAGAAAATTATTTTAATTATGATTGACCTTAGATTTCAAAATGAACTGACTTTTGCATTTTTACAATGTAGTAAAATAACTAGTTGGCTTTAACTGCAAGTGTTTTTTAGTGGACAGATGCCTGTAATGGTAATAAGAGGCTATATACAGATTAGATTAAAAGGTGCTGAAGCATTCCTTTAAACCCTCCTTCCAAAGCTTCTTTAGAGAACCAAAGGCGGTTCTTCAGTTGCATCGCTCCAAAGGACCCATTTGTCACTTTGATTTTTTAGGATGTATCTGTTTGCAAGCAAAAAAATATGGGAAGTAAGTGCAGAAGAGAATGCGTTACAGCGATTTTCATGTCATTGCCAAGTCTGTCTTCAGCAGACATCACAGCCTAACCGGCATTATGGCTTTTGTTAGCTACATGGCCTTTTATTAGTGTGTCACCATTGTAAGCTTTTTTTGTTTCGAGAGGCTGTTTTGAAGGAGCTCTGTCTCGCGGCTCTCACCCAGATAATGGAAGGTTATAGTTTTAGCCCTTCACCTGGAATCCCTGAACATTTCTCCCCAAACAGTGGATCTCAGGCTTGCAGAGCCTTCGCCTGCCACTCAGCTCTAACGAGATGTACTTATACCTATGGGCCTCTCCTAAACGAGCTGCTGCTCAATTAGCCTGGCCATCCAGCCAGCACTTCCCATATGCCTATACATATATATATGTATTATGCATGAAGATGCATAACGAATAATTCAGGTTTTCCCCTCAAGCTTCTGCCACACTTCTCAGAGACAAGCTCAGACTTTTCACTGAAAGCTCTCAAGAGTTTACGTTTCCAAAAAATGGGTCATTTCGAATCTGACTGCATGGAAGCTTTTAATCATTGCTCTCTTAACTCCTCCGCTCTGACACTGTCCCATTGCTGTCTCCAGGTTGGCCGGAGAGAACAGGAATGGTGAAAAGATGAAGATGACCATGAACAACATCAGCGCTGAGGTTCTGGAGCTGCTGCTGGAGTTCGTCTACACAGGCTCCCTTATCATAGACTCGGCCAATGCCAAAACTCTGCTGGAGGCGGCCAACAAGTTCCAGTTCAACACCTTCTGCAAAGTCTGCGTGTCTTTCCTGGGTAAGCGACCACAGGGACCAGTGTATCATGAGGTTTAATGTCACAGTTTTCCTTCATCTTCATGGGCATTGGGTGGGACATGCTCAGTACATTCTCTCTCTCCTTTACACATGACCACATCAGCATTAAAGAGCTGTTACAGCCTGAAACCACTGTTTAACGTGCCATTTGTTGTGTTAGGCAGTTTTGTTTAGTGCATATTATCCCTCAGCCTCATATAGAATTTGCGATTTTTTATTAGTTTCGTGTTTCACATTCCAGCATGCATTACACAAATCATACAACCATTGGATATCCCTGTGGTGTGAAGTAATCATGGCTGCTAGCTAAGTCACTGATCTATAGGCTAATAAATACAATTAAGCCAATACTAGATTCTTACTTCAGCTGTCAAACAAAATCATAAAGAAAGCAGTGAGTCTGTCTTTATTCAGCACTAAGTGGACACCTTTTCACGTGGAAAGAAAGAAGTTAAACTAAATACCTTGTATGATGTCAGTAGGCATGTTTATAGCAGATGTAGCATTGGTTATGTTTTAAGGTCTAATCATACTGTTAAATCACATTAAACCCTTGACTGTTATAAACCCTTTAGAAGTTTACACTTACTGTTCTAATGGACAACTGGGTACAAACGTTTGAAACCCCCCAGTCAATCAAATGAAAATAACACATCCTGTACATGTAAACTGAAAGATGACATATGGTCCTCAATTTGTAATGCAAAAATTCTACATATACAATGTGCCATAACTTTTGCACGGGCCATATTTTATATTTTGTAGGTAAGTTAAACAAACAAGCAGTAATTGTGCGTCAGAATGTGCAGAAATATGTTTTGTACAGAAGGAGGATTTGTTTATCTTTTTTCTCTTAGAAATTTAACAAAACATCAGAATCAAGCTTTCCTGGCCAAGTATGTTCACACCTACAAGGAATTTGTTTTTGGTTACAGTAGCTCACAGTGCACAGAGCGTGACAACATTTCACAAAGTACAAAACACACATTTCTATCACACACACCATACTTTACATACCTGTAAACATTGTGTGGAGATGTATGTTAAAATGCTGAGTGCAGCAGATGTAGAGGCAGATTAACTTAAGGCTATAAAAGTGCAGTACAAGAAGAAGCACTCATCTGAGACACTCAGTACAGAGGATGGAGTGTTGTGTTTAACTATTACCAAGATAAAGAAGATAAATAAAAAGTGCAGTACAGCCCTGAGTATGGATTGCATGTGTTTATGTAGCTCAAGAGGAATTAAATAAGAGGAATAGGGATTTGCTATATGCATTGTAGTGGTTAGCTGTTCATGACTGCCTAAAAATTTAACATCTACATTTTTGTTAGCACCAGCAATAACGGTTCCAAAAGTTCTATGAGGGATTCCTGTGATTTTCCTAAATCTCTGTACTCTTCAATGGTTGAGATGTAAGTTCATTCAGAGTGCTCTGAGGTGAAACAGTTGATCGTAAAGAAACATACCATCTTGGATTTCTGTATGGTGATGGTGATAGGAGCCATCTAGGATGCAAATATAGCCATTTTGTTTACTGTCCAAAACAAGTGAATGAATGATTGTCTTAGTTTGTATATGTATAGCTGATAATGATAAAAATCAGGAAGTGGCTTTCTTTGGGGACCTGCATATACTTTCCCATCATAAATATATTCATTTAGGCCTAAATCTTCGCAACTAATATCTTAGTTTTCTGAGTTAGCTTTTAGAGCCATTAATCTTCAGAGAAGTCTGGTTACTATCACCACCATTGTGATCATTCTGATTAAGGACTTTGTCTACCTGATTAAGGACTGATGTAGGACTTTGTCTATCTTGACCATTGAATTATGCATTTAATTATGCAGATTTTAAGAAGTTTCCCTTTTAGGCTAATTATCAGTAGCTATCATACATCATTTGAAAACTTCTATTGAAACTAATATGCAAGTTATGTAATTTCAGAGAGTAAGCAGCTGTTTTAGTGTTTAAGAGGTTACAACATCTGGTTCAGAGGTAATGTTGCACTGCACTGTTCCATTAAGCACCATGGAATTCTAGGTGCTCTGCTTACAGTGGCAAAAAGGGCCTCGTTCTTTGTGTAGGGTACTTGTCATGCAGTGTTAATGAGCACAGTGATTTCTAACCTATTGATTTCTGCTGCACAGTAAGGAATGGTCTGTCAGGCATCAGGAGGCAGGCAGCAAAGCTATCAGAACACGTTCATATATAATTTTGCTGTAATATCCAGTGTGGTCGACAGCTTTAAACATGAAGATATGGACTCATAAATGTCCTCGTATATCTGACACTTTTAAGTGCTTTGAGGAATTGTAAATCAGTGAATTGAATCTTCATCAGCCGCCGCTGCCGTTCCCGCTCTCCTCTGAGACCGCCTTTCTCTCTCTCCATGCCACACGCTCTTGACTGCTGATTGACAGGTGTGCGCAGCGCTGTCTGCTGTGGACTGAAGCGAGTTATTAGTACACTGGTTCATCAGTATGGTTATCGTAACTGCTTTCACACTGGCTGGAAATGGATCCCCTGGCATTACTAATAAAATCCCACCGGGACTGCTCATATTAAATCTCGCAGAAGTAATTGCAAGTAACATGACCGCTTGTTGGCATGAAATATGTTAGGCAGACGCCGCTCTCCGAGACAAACAGTACGGATCGGAACCATACATATTTTACCATGGGTTCCTGTCAAACAGCATTGGCAGCTGTGGCAAGCATATCAGTCGACTGGATTCTGTCTGTGGCACTTTTTATGCATGACTGCTGTACTGAAATATTGAAAGTGTTGTTCCCTTTGAATGCATAATGTCTCACTGGCTTGCCGTGTGGATTTTTCCCAGCCGCACATAAATTCCATCTTAGCAGTTATTTAATGGCTCTGTTGTCCTTGTTTTAAATAATGCCCTTTTGATTCAGGAGGTGATGAGAGAGTGGGATGCGGTATTTGAATCGTTAGCCTGGCCTGCCATGTTTGAAAACTCGAATAGTCTAGAGGGTGATAGGCGCTTTGACAGCGCAGGTTTGTTTTTTTTCTTCCTCCGATGCCTCTGTCATTGTCTCCCGCTGGGATATGGCACTTAATAATCCATGAATACCTCAATTGGTGTGAAATGACATTCGCTCCTGTAGGAATTCAGTGCAGAAGTGCAGCAATATGCCTACTTCAGTACATATTCCAGTTCGATATGGAAAAGCCAAGTGTAAAAATAACCGCATTTGCTGTCGTGCTACATAGAATAGATGATAACACGTCTAATGTGCATGGAAAGTGTACTTTCAGAAAGTACGCTTACTTTTAATATTTTTTTTTGTATGAAACTTTATAGATACCCAGCAGACTCTGCAGGATGTCTCATGGTAGCTTTGAAAGTTGTTGGTGTTGGGGCCTTTGTTGGATTACTTTCTGCACAACTTGAGCTTCCTAAAGGTATCATCCCTTTAATGCGGAGTCAGGAAAGTGGCTATTTTTGCCTTTTGGGCTGCTCTTCTCCATTAATTTAATGTGATTTCCCAGTGCTGAGCTGTGTAATGATCTCTGTGATGAAGGGCTGTGCTGTTAATTAATTTGTTTGTTGTTGTTGTTCATGACGCACATGGAACATTCATGTGAAATTTCTTAAGAGGATGGGCATGTGCATGCGGGTTGTATCAGGGATTCATTCATATTAAAGACAGATGTTGGTCAGTTACAAGTGATCTATCAGGTCAGAAAGATCAATTTGAGCAAAAAGGTAGTCTTTGTTTGTGTCACAAGCTATCATTTTGAGGAATCAGTGGTATGAATAGGAATATGCTACACACCACCAACTCCCGAATGTATCGGCAGTGATATGTAGGTATGATATATAGGCAAGATAAGGCTGTGCCCAGTGACAGTTAACTGAGTTACTGTGGTAACATACCCTTCTAATGACGGCAGTTTACCTTTGTCAGTTTATCACCATCATTTCCCACCTGTTCATTTAATGATTCTTTTTATGTGAAGTCGTAGCAAAACAGTAGTATTCCCACAAATAAACATAATTTAACTTTTAAACATGTTGGCAAATCAACATTAATACCTACATTAATATCACATTTCCTCACTGTGTTTTTACTCTCACTTACTCATCTTACTCATCTCTGGAGCATATCCCAGCATTTACTGGGCAAAAGGCAGGAAACACCCTGGACAGGCTGCCAATCCACTGCAGGGGAGACAAATAGACATACACATTCACCTACGGGCAATTTAGCATCTCCAATTCACCTGACAGCATGTTTTTGGGCTGTGGGAGGAAACCTGCACAGACATGGAGAGAACATGCAGACTCCACACAGATAGGGTCCCAGACACCCCATCTGGAAATCGAACCCAGGCCCTTTCTGCTGTGAGGCTACAGCGCTACAGACTGTGCCACCATGCCACCCAGCATGTTTTTAACAAGAAAATTACATTTTAAGCAAATCAGAAGTCATTATTTTAAGTTTTGCACCTCCCTCTCTCTCTCACATCTTCAAATGTGTCAAACTGAAATCAGGCGCAACTAATCAGGTGCTAATGATAAGAACGCCATTAGAGATTGTGTTGGAGGAATCTGTTTATTTGAACCTCAGATAACATTTGAAAGTTTTTAAGAAGCACAAAATTTCATCACAGGATCTACAAGTAACTCTTGCCACTGTAGATGCCAAAGTTTGTGCATCCACCATGAGAACGGGACTACAAAGAGAGAAAGAGACTACCAACATGGAAACCTCAGGGCATCAGGGCAAGACTGCAGTTTGATAATCAATATCTAGGTAAAGGACAGGAATTCTAGAGCAATATGCTATTGACAGACAATTCAAAGACTGTTGTTTGGCCACAATACCAGAAGCCATGTTTGGTAAAGACCAAAGGCATTTGATCAGAAGAACCTGATTTACAGTTTACCAGTTGTAAAGCATGGTGGAAATGTTATAGTTTGGGGCTGCTTTACTGCCTCAAGGCCTGGTCTGCTTCCAACTATAGAATCAACTATGAATTCTGCAGCTTAAGAAATGGACTTTCCGACAGGATAATGATCCCAAACATAAAATTAAATACAGCCAGGAATGGTTCAAAAGGAAAAAACTGGAGGTTGTGGAATGGCATTGTCAAAGCCCACTTATGAATCCCTTTGAAAAGAGTGGGGTGATTTGAAATGGGCTGTGCATTCAAAACTCCCCTCACACATTGCACAGTTGAATAATGCTGCATGAATGAGTGAGCAAAAAATTCTTCCAGTAGATCCTGGAAACTTGTTGAGTTATATGAAATGCCTACATGAAGTTCCTTTTGTCAGAAAGAGCTGTTGAAGCCATGGGTCTGCTTTTTTACCCAGTATTTTTAATGACTTTGTTTTTTGTTTTTTGTTTTACACATACTGTTGATCTGATGATCCAGTACTTTTATGTCCATATATGTCAAAAAATGGACGAAACTTTGTACCTTGTATCTTCTTTTTTTGACATTTTCTTATCTTATTTTTTAGTTTCTTATCTTATTTGAATTTCTGTCATTCATCCATGATAAATGATGAAATGGTCCAAAATTACTTGGAAAAAAATATTTTATGTTAAGGAGATGTTTCTGTCACATGTAAAGTTACACCTTAGGATTGGCCCTGGAGGGTCGGATTCCCACACAATTTGGTGATTCAACTCATCAGCTAATTACCAAGTTCAGTTGGTGAACTAGAGCAGGGAATTTACCAAGCTGTGCTGGACTTTGGCCCTCAGTTCGCCACCCCTGCTGTTTTGTACCGACAGTGATGAACAGAAGAGTTTGCGTTTTGCAGTTATTCGGGTTCGGTCTAGTTCATATGTTCATTTATTCGGCTATCAATCATCTCAGTAATAGTTTGACAGCTACTCTTGTGTGAGCACAAAGAGGTTTCAGTTTACACCTGAGGAGTTTCATCAGTGGACTGCTCCTGTTTGCTCAGGTCTTTGCATATGCACTGCTTGCAGTGAGCAGCTCTAGAGGCCGTCTATGTCACGGCTGTGCTGTAGGCAGAGCGGGCTAAAGAGTCATTGTGTTGACCTTTTGTGCTGTGGAAAAGGTCCGTGCCTGTCTGTGCTAATCAAAGGCCCGGGTGAGCCGCCTGCACCCGTGTCCAATCGATTCCTGCTCTCAGTTCTTTTTCCCGCCAGCTGCTTGAGATATTACACTCGCCTTTTCCACAACAACACACCCGCAGAAATTTAATCCGGCAAACACCATCCCCAAAGCCGTGTATCATAAATGCTTCTCCAGATTTTTTTCCATCAACCATAGGAGGTTCAAACACTAGTTTGTGTGTTTATGTTTGTGTGTGTGCACACTCGTCTGAATGCATGAACATCTGTGCCCTGATCTCACACAGAGAAACAGCTGACGGCCAGTAACTGCCTGGGGGTGCTGGCCATGGCCGAGGCCATGCAGTGCACAGAGCTTCACAACATGGCCAAAGCTTTCGCACTGCAAAACTTCCCGGAGGTGGCCAGTCAGGAAGAAATCCTCAACATCTCCATAGAGGACTTCATCAGCTACCTGTCCAATGACAGCCTCAACACTAAAGCCGAAGAGCTGGTCTATGAAACAGTCATCAAGTGGATCAAGAAGGACCCCTGCAATAGAGCACAGGTAGGAGATCCAGCCTCATGCGTTCTGTGTTGAACTATGAAATCTCAGAATTAGAATCACAATCATTTCTGCTAGGGATTGCCGGTGGAATTGGTGCACTCATGAATGGACAATACAGAGCAAAAATACACAAATGCACAATAAAAGCATAATATAGACCAGATGGAATAAAATATTAATATATGGTGTGGCCATAATTATAGAAACAGTAATAAGCATGCCCAAGAATATCACCTGTTGCATAGTATGAAGATTTTCCGCAAGGCAAAACTTAGCATTAAAGTTTGTCATTTAAAAAAAAAAAAAGAACTAGACATGAACCCACACCAGCAGGATCTCACAAGACCATATAAGCTAATGTTAACATAGAAAGTAGGTCTAAGCTGCATCAGACCTTTCTTTAAATAAAAATAACATGCTAAGCAAGTTATCTTTTTGATATCACCTAGACCCTGGGAAAAGTACCTGCTTTGTTATTAATTATGGATAATGATGGATAAGGCCAGTGGCCACCAGAAAGGTGCCAAATATGGGTTCTTCAGAATGTTGTCCCTAGAAAAACATTTAGATTCTTTAAAGACCCGTTTTTGTAAATGAGTTGTGCTAGTATGAGGAATCTTGGTATTTTTTGCTCCCGGGTCCCTCTACAGTAATTTACGTTTATGTCTGTGTTGTAATTACAAATACAAAAGTCATAAATAAATACAGCTGTACATGTGCATTTGTTGACGAGCTAAAGAATACAGAATATGACTCAACTTTGCAAGCACACACATCATGCAGGCATATTATGCAGATTACATTTGTGTTTTCAGTTGTTTCTATGTATAAATAAATGAAATTGCGATGGCATCTGTATCATGTCTGTGTGACGTGTGTGCGCGAAAAGGTGGATTCTGCCAGAGAATTCGGCTCAACACCGGCAAACACAGCATCAGAAGAGAAAGCAACCCGTTGACGTACAAGATTTGGCATAAGATTGACAAAGACTGACCAAACATTTTGATGTGAGATGAGTTTATTTCTGTTTAGCCTGAAACAGAACTGAGGTTAGATGACTTTTGTCACCCAGAAAAACTACAAAACTACAAAACATGGATGACACAGACAAGGTTACAGCCTACATCACATCTTTCATAAATAACATTAGCAGTGATGTACACTCTGCGGTTGGAATTCTGTTATTTCTCCTTTAGCTATAAGACTGTCTTACATCCTTTTATTTATTTTAGCTCTCGAGATTTACTCTGGTCTCTTGCTTGGTCACTCTCTCTTTTCTGCCTTGCTTCCTCCGACAACATTTTCAGGCTCTTCTCAGCCTCTTTATCCCTGCTGGGAATACTGAGCTAACTTCTTCTTATATGTAGCTAAAGATCCATAGTTGTTGGTTTGTTGCTGGCAGTGCACTCCAAAAGTTACATAGGTTTATACCTGGCATTCCATGCCCGGAGTGGCAATGACAGAGACGCCATTCTCACCTGTTATAAGTTAGCGTACATTAAAATGATTTTAAAACTGTTATATAAGGTAAATCTATATGAAGTAAAATTGTAACATAATGTTGCTTTAAAGAATCTCTTGGTTTAAATTCTTTGCCAGCTGAAGTTGTTTTTTCCTAGAATTGTACATTCAAGTCAAAAACCACTCAGGAAACTGTTTTTTTAAGAGTGTTTATAAAATATCCATGATATGGATATGGATATATATATACACAGTATGTAAAATATGAATATACTGGTGCAATGTGCAACAGCGTGACAAGTCACATTTGAAGACTGATGCGGATGTGGGCCATTATGACTCTTTCCAGAAACCTCCACTGTCCTCCCACCCATCTCCCACTTCACTTCGTTCAGCTCCAGGTTCCAGTTGCCTTTTCTCTTCTGCCTCAGAGTGTTCTGCCTTTCAATCCAAACTCCAAATGCGAGCCAATGGCCTGTCTAGACATAGTTTATAGATTTTTCATCATACTGCGATTTGGGGGAAATGATGAAATCACTGAATGAAGGAACAGCAAGCTTAGCTGTCTTTGCAGGTAAACGGCAATGTTGAGTTTCCTGCATTGTATAAGGAACACTCTGTATTGTGATTGGCTGGTCGTGATGGCAGTGCTAAAGTGTAGTGGGGGTGGCGATATGATATGAGTCCAGAATTTCTTAAAGAGCAGGTGGATGAGATTAGCATAAATACCTCTTGGCTGTTTGTGGTGTTTTAAATCCTACACAGTTTTAGTTCCTCATTTAATTTATTAGACTGTTGAAAAAATGGGTTTTCTTCAAGATTTTGCCTGTGTCATGTGTTACTGCAGTACTGTGCAACATTCAGTCAGCACCCTTCACTTATTTCATTTTTAGTCAATAGAGGCATTAACTGTATGTTATTGGTTTTTCAGGAGATGTTATTGAGGACATTAGATACAAAATAATCCTCTTGTGTAGGGAAGAGGGAAGTCAAAGGAAAATCATTGAAAAACAGGACTTTCCAAAAATGAAAAGATACATTTGAAAATAGGACTCCTAACAACTGTGTAAGACTTGACAGATCACCAAAACTGCCACCATCAGACAAACAGCACTTAAAGCTTTCATCTTTTAGAGATAGAGAAGAAAATCAAGCTCCACTCTTGCTTCAGGTGTTTCTGTACGTCCTTCCGCTTTGAGAAGAAAATTCAACGCTATGGTTCTAAAAGATTGTATACCTGTCAAGAAGTTGTTACCGAGACAAAACAGAAAGAAAATTGGCATATCAAGCAAACAAGCTGGTGATTTCAGAAACTGACCACCCCAGAGTGCAGACCTCAACATTATTGAACATGTCTTCTGAAAAAGAGAAGAAGCTGTAATAAAGGCACAGAGGGAACACATCAGATACCAAAAACATTATCATAAGGACTCACCGGACAAAGAATTAGTCACCTGCGACTGAAACGTACCTAATAGTATGTAACACTTCCACAAGCACGAATAACAACTGCAATTTGATTTGGCACAGACTGGACAAGTTTCTGGATGTAGGCCACATCAATGTTCAGGCACCCTTGAAAAGAATTGTGCAGTTCAGCCAAATTTGGTGGATGCCTTCCCTGGTACAATTCTCAGGAGAATTTCCTGTAGACTGGGATTTTGCCACTGCTGGTAGACCCATATGACTGTACGCTTCCATTCCACCTGCAGATTCAGCTACTTCCTTCACACCATGGTCTTTGGCACGCCCAAATACAATCACTCCTTTTAGCCAATCATTAACATCTGCTTAGGACCCATTTTCCACACCTTGAACGAGACATTCACTCCACTGTACAGCCTCGTCTCAATCTATGAAACACACAAGGCAACTAATTTTGTGCGCAGGTAGCTTAGATATACACATTGTGTAATGTCCTGTCAAATATGTTTTCTAATTTATTTATTGACATTGATAAATTAAATACATGTACTTAATCCTCATTTTGACAGGAAATGAAATGAAAAATGGTGCACAGCACTGTATTTGCATGCATCTAGTCACCCCACTTCACCTTGAATCACTGAAAATATAAAATATGAATTGATGTTAAATTAGAATAAAAGTAGTTCCTGTCATTCATGTGTTCTACAGCTGGAGAATATAAGAAGTGCAAGATTAAATCACTGTTCTGCTGAGCAAGTAATCAGTTTGGGGTAATATCACAAAGACTGTTGGAAATTACAGTTTTTTTTCCTGTGATGTTAAAGTCTGTGAACATTTCCAGAAAAAAAATCCCTTGTAATATGCGTGATGAAAGATTCAGGGTACCATGCTTGTGGGATTTGAATAGATTACTGCAAAGCAATGCATTTAGTGTACTTTACGTGCTCTATTTCTGCAGCGTTAAGTCTGGGAATAGCTCGTTGATTACATGGTATAATCTGTGTGCAAGAAGGAGGAGCGACTGAGGAAACGGCGTGAATCGGAGTAAATCTGGGCATTAAACAGCGAGGGCCGATCAAGGCCCAGCTGGCCATCACAGCTTTATGTCCCAGTAATCAGTAAGTCATGCTCCAGATAGGCTGATGGAGCCAGTGATGGAGCTGCTTCAGCAAAAATTCAAGTTAAAGGCACAGAATTCTATCAGCCTTATCTGCCGGTACTCATTGGAACATTAATAAATTATAATAATAATATATAAGGACAGCCATATTTATCAAACAGCACACATAACATTATTCATATAATGGTTTAAACAATTTAGGTTGTTGGGAACAAATATATTCAGTTTTGAGCTAATTAACTCTTGAAAAAAAGGTAATCAGAGTCAAAGACAATTCGGTTGTTTGGTTTGACATATCCTGTCATGTTAAATAAATAAAAAGGAAAAAAATCGAGGAAATCAACTGTTTTGTTCATCACAGGAGAATTCTGTTTAATAAAGATATGGTCCAGGCAGTAAGGATTTAAGAGTTCCTCAGAATAACTCTGAGTGTATGTCTTAAGGCTGGAATGGGATGCTCAAGGACTTGTAAAGACTTTATTTCTGGGCCTTCTGAGATCACAAGTGAAAATTCAGGACCTGTTCTACACTCCCTGAGAGTTGGTGCCCTACAAAGTTCATAACAACGGCACACTGTAGAATCTTCAAATAACTGACAAAGTACCCTAGAGTGATAGCCAAGGGTCTGCAGACATCATATAAAAACACTGGGGAGGAATGGTGTTCTTGCGAGGTTTGCAGTCTGAGGACTTGTATGGTTTTAAGAAGAATGCTTCAAATTTACAGCACATACACATTTGCCTACTTTTAACTACTTTGTTTAGTTTTATAATTTGAACAGGGCAAGTTCTAGACATCCTGTAGTGCATGAAGGGGCAGTTTTAGGTTCCTCAATTTTGTGTTCCACACAGTACAATGGCAGCATATTCCAAACTTTTTGCTAGAAGAGGCATTTTCAACTGACTGACGAACTTGTGTAGTTTCATGTGTGTTTTATATAGAATATATAGATTGAAATATTAGGGAGGGAAAAAGGGAAGTAGTCATACAGTGGTATGAATGTGTTTGTCAAACTTAGCTGTCTTGATGCAAAACTTCCCTAAAGCCTGATGCTATGTTAAGTACCCTGGTTCACGACCATATTTAAAGCAGCAGTCCATAAGTTTGGTGGATTTGTGGATTACCGTGCGCTCTCCTTTCAGAATGAATTAAGCTGGTGAATAGTCAAGAGCAAACTGATATTTTCATGGCCAACAGGTAGAAAGTATTAATCAGTAATGCCCGCAAGCAAACATTATTGATCATGTACAGCTGGTCAGCACATGTCCAGTAGCTATATAAAGCATCCACTCAGTCAGGTGTCTATCTATCGAGCTCGACTTTTGGCCAATGACTCTGATCACATCAAATATAATAATAACAATAACAGAACAGCAGTCGCCCATTTGCAGTTGTGTTTCCTCATCATCAAGCTCCAGCTCTGCCATAATGACAATGTATTTGCAAGCGTGTTTGCATTTGCATTTTCACTGTGAGGGAGGCACCCCTGTCAGTCAAACACTGTGGGTCAAATGTTGGGAGGGACTTTTAGATAGGGGGTGTTTTAAGAGGAAGTGATGAAAAAGTCTAGACTTTGGCGGTATTAGAACTTTACCAGCCACTGCTGGTGATATTTTAACACCCTTCAACTGGGCTGAGGATATTGTCCAAACGGAGGCTGGTATTTACTGTTGTTTTGTGTGTAAGTGATTCTTGATTGAGTAGGAGAGCTTGTGACTGCCCAAGCACCAGTGTTAGTGACATCGTGACCAGCTTCAGCCAGAGGCTCACAGAACTGTCGGAGGACCTTGACGGCCAATGATGGATATTCCTATTAAGGAGAAGCAGGGCCACTGTGGGTTGGAACAGGCTTTTCAGCCTTGGTCCTTGAGGAACTTAACAATAAGATGATTTTGGAAAAGTGAGCTGCACAGCTTGGACTATTTGTAATGTTGTGTTAAAGCTGTGAAAGCACTAAAAGGTGCAGGGCAGTGAGTCCTGCGAGCCTCCAGTCACTCTGTCACTAACAATGGTGCTTGTGACAGCCACAAGCTTTCTTAGTCGATCAAAAATCACTTCCATATGAACCAAAAGCTTTTTAACTACCACTGACTGTCTGTAATAGGTGTGTTAAAGCAGGGCAGACATTGAAATGTGTAGGCCTGTGTTTATCCAGGACCTGTGTTCCTCCAACAGGCCTGTGAGCCTCGGCCTGAAGCTAGTCATGATGTCAGCCACAAGCTCTCCTGGAAATCACTTTATACAGATTTGTCCTCAGCCTGGTTAGTGAGTATGAAAACTAGCAGTGGTTGCTACTGCTAGCTTTGTATTGTATCTAGCTCTGTATCAGTACTGCCTAAGTTTAGACTCATCACTTTCTCTTAATTTACCACCAGCACTAAAAATTCCCTGCTGAGCTTTTGATTGATGGGAAGCCTTGCTGACAATGACATTGCAATTGCAAAATGCCAAATTGCAATTGCGCATGCCTTGCCAATACATTTGAATGGAGCAATGGTTATTACGACAGACCTTTAAGACAATGGAATTAAAAGTTGCATTTGAATTTGAAAAATATCCAGAATATGCCACCATACAATACGTTGTTGACTGAGTAAAAGTGTGGCCTAATGCTTTTGGATATTACTGGAAGCTATAAGTGCATATATCAGCTATATTGGCTCCTGAATGGAAGACATGTGACAGTCAATTGAGCACACTGTTTGGAGTGCACTGAGCATTGCTGGGAAACTAGATCAGATGGTTTGAAAAGGAAGCAATAGAGATTGATGCAGTGACCTGATGTTTATTTGGCCTAAGTTGCCCTCTGCTGAGCAACAGTCTGGAGAAGAAATCAATCTGAATTCAGGTGAAAATGAGCTCCGATACTTCACTCTCCTCCCACAAGACTCAGCCTATGAAATCACAAATCCAGCATAGCACTGAAGCAGAACACAAAGAAGAGACTCCTATTTATTCACATGTTCTCACATTCTCTCCTTCTCTACCTCTCCACAGTTTGTTTCCCTGAGATTTCGCAGACTAGTAGAATCCTCAGAGGTTGATTCTCTGGTGTTTCTTGGGTGCTTTGTTTGGCTTTGCCAAATGCTTATATTTATGTTGTGTGAATTGTAGAATGCATTACAATAAGAGGCTGCCAAGTAAGGGCTTTTTACTCAGATGTGTATGAATAGGTTACTGGGGAAAAGTCAGTCCAGTGTCAATTTACTTTGTAAATAACTGTATAGTTGACATGCAGGTTCTGCACTTATTCTTATAGGACCATTATTATATGCAGATCTTACTCTACATTTACACAGCAGGTAAAAGTGGCCCAAATCCAATGGTTTTCTTCATATGTGAAGTATGTGAGACATTCTGAACAGCAAAAATTGAGTCTTTTTTATTTGAAATGCTTTGGCTTTTGAATCTGATTTAATTTAATTGGATTCGATGAAATCGGATTTGGGTGTCCAAAAATACGATTGAAATTGCATGTCAGACGACCTCCAAATATTGTTTTGATGGGATTTGCAAAAACTGGATGTCCAGATGATCAAAAAAAACTATCCGAATACAATCTGGATATGACAAGACCTTGTTTAGACTGCCAGCCCAAATCTGATATCCAGATTGAATCCAGATGCATATAGGTTGGTGATCCGATGAAGCCGCATGAAGCATTGTCCTTTTAGCATGTGTGCCAGTTAAGGAGCTCCAGCTGTTCAGACTCAGGTCAGATATGGGTTGTATGTAAAAGATAATGTGAACAGCATAGCAAGAAAACCTTTTATTTGCTGTGTGAACACAGCCTCATATTCTTTCTTCCTTTTTAACTGTGTAATTAGTTAAATATCAAGGGTGTCAGTACCTTTAGTTAGGTACTGAATTAGTTTCATTAATGGTTAGTTGTTCATCGCATTGCTTAGTGTTGCATGTAGTTGAATTGTCCCTTGTAAGCTGTTCCTTACCTTGGCGTGTGCTTATGTGGGTAAATGTATGTGTGCGTATCCATGGCGGGATGAGTTTCCTGAATACACACTCCCATAAAGCCCAGGGTCCAGGTGCACTGGGTTATTGTCTGTTTAGATTTATTAGCTGGGTGACATCTGACTCAGAGTCTTTGATCTGTGACTTAGAAGAACTTCTTGTTGACTGTCTGCTGTTGATTGTCATCTCAGACAGCCTTGTTTAGACAAAACTAGGGGTATTTGGGTGTATTTTGCTTTCCAGTGCCCTTTTATAAGACAGAACCTTTCGTGAAAGAGCTATGTTGTGTCCCTTGTTTACACTTGCTTGATAATTATGAATCAAGCATGATATTGATTAGCTTTATTGATTGATATTTAAATAACAAAAATAAAGGAAAACTAATGTAATATGTAATCCAGTAGAGGACATTCATGGCCTTAATCATTTCTGTGAATTGAAAACAAATACATAAAGTTTTTTGTAAACATTTTTGTTACTTTTTATTGAATACAATGTTCTCACTTGTTCATTTACACTGGTATTAATCTAATTTATGTTAATTTCATTGTTATGTTAGAGTTTAAAACAAAATGGTTGCAGTCTTGAAAGCCCAGTGGAAAATGATCCAATCAGAGTTTTGTTTCTCTGTGGTATCTCTGTGATACAGCCAAGTGAACTCTGACACTGGACTTCAGGAGCTGAACTGAAGGCCTGTTGTGTCAGATTAATCACTAACACACATTGATTTCTATTTAATTATTTTTTAAAATATAATTGTAATATTTATGAGCATGTTATGAGCATATTTTCGTATCATGTATCATATTTTGTATCACTATTAGCTTAACACTAACTTACCTCTAAAATCCCGTAGGACCACCAGTAGAAATTAACATTACTATAGAGATATTTCTGTCTTCATTTTGACCATGTTTATAGTTCAACTGGGGAACTATTAATAGTGTGTTTATTGCTAAAGCTTCAAAATATACCATTCACTCCAGAGTCCTTTTGCTTTGAAAGACACTGCTTTTTATGTTTGTTTTATTAAAATACATGATTGAACATTGCATTTTCTTACTAACAAAAATATCATAACACTACCGAAGCTTCACCAAATGTTTTGGTAGTGACAAATGCAGCCAATTTTGAACATAACTCAAAATGCCAACCAGTGTATGACAAGGAAGCAAAGTTTTGAACAGCTGTACCTAACAGGTGTACATAAAGGCAAACTATATATATGAATTAATTGCAGAATATATTTGTGCCAGTAGTGACAAATCTTAATGTTATAGGCCTACATTGATTTTCAGATTTTGGGACAAATTTACATCAAACCCATGTGGCCATGGGCAACAGCAACACAATCCCAATAAATGTATATTTAATTGTGGTTTCTTTTAGCATTATTATTTATATTTACATACAGCCTACAGCAAATTAGCTTTGCCCTTTTGCCTTAATCTGGATTGCTTTTTCAAGGCACAGTACAGGGCAACCAATCCGGACATATATCAGGCTTAAGGCACAGTGCCCGAAGTAACCTAAGGGATAAATAGAGGTTGGAAAGTAGTCATTTAAAAATGAATGATGGCTGTCCTGGAACCTAAAACCAAACAAATGTCATAAGGGGACAATGAAATATTCATATGAGAACCTGATTCGATTTGCAGCATCTGCAGACATCATTATCCATTTCATTACTTTAACGCTGATTCTGTAGCTAAGATTGGGTAATGAAATAACGCTGTTGCTTGGATGCATGGCATATGTAAATACGCTGAGTCACAGTCTAACTTATATAAGTTTCCGCATAAATTTTGGCTGAGGGCTTTCATATAGACATGGGGCTGTCTCAGACATCCAGACATGTTTTATATATCTTTGGTCCGACCGCAGCTTGATGGGGAATTGTAGGTGGCAGGCTGAGGCTGATTTCACTGTAACATGCTGCCGGCCAGACGTATATCTTAATAATTGTCTGTTTTACTCTCTGACTGATGGCAGCCAGTGGCAGGGAATGAGCTTCCAGCTCTGTTAAATGCAGAAAAGGCTGCTCTTCTAAACCCAGTGGCTTTTCAATCGTATAGCGGTGGCATCCACTTAGCAGCTTCGTCATAGTGCACACTTTTTCAGAGTCATGTTTATGGGTTATAGTGAACGTCCAGCTCTCTGTATGTTGCCACACTATCGATTCAGCTCTGTCCCCGCTTCTGTGTGTAGCCAGCATCCCCATCTCCCAAGACACTCCACACAAGCCCCCATGCTCGCTTTGGTTTACGACGAGATGCAATCAAGGAGCACAGCGATCGAGCTCGTTTTAGCGGGTCATTTTTCACAGTGAAGCGCAAGCTGCTGCTGCTGTTTAATATGAATCCCCCATATCTGAGCTCGCAGGCGTTATTAGAGTGCTGACATTGCCCACTGTGATGGCACTGTCTTCTCTGCTGTGCTTGAATACACATCTCCATTTATTCCATAGAGAGGAAAGTGTTCCGGGGACATGTTTAATCTGTCTTCTTTTCAGCACACCTGTGCACCCCATCAATCAAACTCGATGAGCTCTAGTATCTAACTCCTCACATCCTGTACACTTCTAATGCCCACCCACCCATGCCTATCACTTTGTGTGTATGAGTGTGAGCCCATACATGTGTGTGGGTGTTTGTTTTCATGTACTTTCAGGACAGGAATGTGTGTGTGTGCACGTGTACATATATATATATTCTCACCAGCCACTTCTTTAGGTACACCTTCTTCTTTCTACAGTTGTTGTTCATTTTATCACTCCATTTCACTTACAATATTGGTGCATTTTACAATTACAGCCTGCAGTCCATCTGATTCTGTGTTTATCTGATGGTGACAGTACTGTTTATCTGATAGTGACAGTTTTAATGGTCTACCAGGTCTTGCACAGTTGTTAGGAGTCCCATTTTGTCTGTCCCTTGAAAGGGAACTTCACTGTGTCTTCTCTTTTGTTGGTAAACAGTATTATTCAAAGAGGTCCAGTGTGAAATGCTCTGTTCTACAGAAACTTGTAGAGTCAAAATTGTTCACAGTAGTGGTGATGGGAACCAGACGTCCACCTCTAAAAGCTCCCTTACAGAAAATTATCCTGAGAAATGGTTATGAATAAGCTTCCTAATATCCGAGACATACAGTGTTTACAGATGGCCTAAAATGTATTTTAATTTGTAGTTTATTTTACTCCAGTTCATTCCTGATTGAGGGATACACAAAGAGTGTTCTAACGCAAATTAGTTCCCCCAAAAAACTCTTTTACCATCAGCATTACATGTATAGTATCAAACATCTCAGAAGACAAATGTAGGTCTACTGGTGGTCTGGGATAGTAAATGATAAACTAGACATTTGTATGTTGTAGACACTGGGACACCACCACTGTGAATAAGTTCTCTATAAATTAACTACTTCCTGTCAAACCATTCTGAATGACTATGTTTACATCTCAAAGACGGAATTATTCTGGAATTTTGAAACTCCAGTTTCCAGACTTTGCTCTTCCTTATCCTAGCGGATAATTGTATATTGTATCTCCTTGTAAATATCTCATGAAAAATAAACAACTTAATGAGTATTTAGATTGTAAATGAGATAAATAAATGGTGTGTGCTTATGTGCATGTGATGTGTGTGTGCGCTACAATGTTTTTTCTTCCTCCCTTCCTTCCCATAACCCTACCCTGGGGCAGGCAAAAACATATATAAGGAGAGCTTAGTGAGTTTTCATTTTCCATTATGTTCACTTCACACGGATTTGTTTAGCGAGCAATGCCGGCCTCATGATTTATGGCTTAGATGGATAAATTTTATATCTACAAGCTGTGGAATAAACATCACAAATTTGATTCTGGCTTGTTTTGTCTTGCCCTGGGGATTAAAATTTGTTACTTGACTTGAAGATAATAATGGGAACACAGCAAGCATGTCTGACCATGAAATAAAATATTAGAGCAGATTATTGTACTGTCAGGAGAGCATCTCTACAAGAAAACACATGAGCTGCTCATTAAAGAGCTGGTTCGTGGTTCTTGAACTAACTGAAATAATTGGCCTTTCACTAATATTTTTAAGGTTCACAGTGAGTCAGATAAAGCCAAACAATCAGAGGCAACCTTTCCTTTGAATAGCTGAACTGAATTTGTCTAATGTGTCTAATGTGCATTAAAATATTACATCAGTTAGGGAGAATTTTTTACTTGCTAAATGCATTTGTTAGTTTGTTTAAACGTGGGTTGCTCAAGCATGATGTCTAGGAGGGGAAGTGTTTGAGGTGGGCTAAAAATGCTAAACAGCATGCAAATGAAGCGGGTAGGTTGACTTAAAATAGAGTTACACATTGCATTTGAATGTTTCATTGTTAACCTATATTTCAATAATGAAATACTTAAAAAATGCAGAATTTCATATAAAAAAAAGATGTTCACATGCCCCTAGTCAAACTGTTTTGTGTTGATTTTCAGAGTGGAAATAAGTAAACATATAGTCTCACTTCATCCTAATGCACAATTGCTGTTTATTTTAAATGTAACATGTCAGGGGAAGAAAACACATAAAATGTGGTCTGAGCAAAGCTTATGGCTAAATATATATTTTTTAATGTTAAAAATAAAATGTTCCTGTCAAACCTATTTCAGGTGAACTGGAATAGGTTTGCATGCTTTTCCCAAATAAATCTATACATTTTATAAATAAATACATTTCCCCATTACCATTTAATGTATTTGTTGTATTTTGTTTGTTTGTTTGTTTGTTTGTTTGTTTGAGGCAATAATAATAAAGCACATCATCAATTTTCATTAAATTAGCTTAGCAGAGACACCTTTAGCATTAAAACAAAAAACATACAGTTTAAAAACTCATGTTTTTTTTCTATTATTCCTTTTTGTTACACAAATTACAAAAAAGTTACATAATTTTGTTCCTCAAAACTTCTGAAACTTCTAATATGGCAATAAATGAACCTTACCTTTGAAAATACCACAAAAAACAATCCACATCTGTGGAATGATTTACTTCTTGCTTGCTTCCTATATGGATGAGAACAGTAAAGGCATATCTATTAAAAGACTTATTAAATACTTTTTTTAACGTACCTCTGCCAATTGGTAGAAATGGCATGATCAGGTTGAGTTCAGGACCAAAATGTGCTCTACCAAAAAGTTGAGCAGGAAGTTAAACACAATATTTTTTTCATACTGTACATCTGTATTCACCCTCTGTCTGAAATGCTCTGTTAGAACTCCTGTGTCATTAAGTCTCGCCTCCCAGTGAGCTTTGTGTGCTCTGATAGTACAGCTCGCCCACTGTGTTCTGATAAATCCTGCAACCCCTACGCCACTGTGGGTGTTCAGTGTTACAGTGGTGTTGGTCCTGCTGCAGTTTGAGCTGGAACCTATACCTGAAAGTCAGGTAGAACAAGTTAGTAGAGCCGATCCACCCATGTTTTGTGTTGTGTGAGGGCGTGTCAAGCTTGCCGGTAAGTGGACAGCAATGATCGTGTTACAAGCTGATGTCACCATCTGTGGGAGAGAGTATCTCTCTGGCCTGTACTTTGATTTTATAACTTTGTATATTGTTTACATGAGCAAAAAAATACATAATGCGCTGACCAAAAAAGCAGCATTATAGGCCTTCTTTAATTGATTATGATGTTAACATGTTTAAGTTTGTTCCCTATGGAAGAAATGTTAACTTATTTTCACTGTTTTCAATAAAATCAATCAAAGCTTTGAACAGCCCTGGATTAAGCTGTTCTTAATAAACCTATTCCTCTCTCAGTGAATTAGCCTGTGGGTCTCTGCTGGCATGTCTTGACTATACTAGAGAAAAAGTATCTTTTTCAGAAGTCCACAAGTGTACAGAAACAAAAGGCAGTATGATTGCACCTTTGCAAAATAGCTGGCAAAGCTGCTATGTTGGCAGATTGGATCCAATTTGTCACATTTATTCTAGCGCCGAGATAGAACTGCAGTTCATTCATCGAATAAAAGAGAATCTGGCAGGTAGACCCACAAAATGTAACTTATAGTGTGAGCTTAAAGTCATACTGTAGAACCATACGTAGAACTGGGAATTAGAGGTTGTTGCATTCTGTTGAGCACTAAAACAAACGACCTAAATTGACTCTGCTCTTTTAAGGAGATGTATTGCCATTTCCATTGCCTTTCTGAAGTGCAGAATACCTGCAAAATGTGTTACCGGTGCATTTTTATTACCGAGAGATGCTGCATGGTGAAGGACTGGGAGTTTGCTATTGAAAGCTTATTGTAAACAGCTTTAAAAGGGCATCCAGCGCATCTCCAAGCTATTTGCATTGCCTCCCGGTAATTACAGAACATCTCCCACAGACTTCTCTTTATCTTTCACATAAGTGAGAAGTCACTCTTTAGCTCAGAGTATCAATACGCTCGACCTTGTTACTTACGCTTGAACTTCATTAAGCTCAGTTCAGACAGTCTTCAGACAAAATTGAAAGCAATTCACTGAATCGCAGCCTGCATTCAGCCTCTGATGCTGAATAAAGTCGGGTGCAATTCTTTTTTTCTTTTGCCGCATCTTTATCACACGAACAACACTGTAGTCCAGCTCCCTCCCGCCATGACCATTATTGCAGATAAGTTCGGCCAAAGCAGAAGCGGAGCTGCATTCTGATTCTTAGATCATACAGTCGATAAGCCTTGATTGCTTCAGCAGAGGAGAGAGTGGTTGTAATCCAGAGGGATTTCTCAGGCAGGTGCAGCCGCCTGCAGAGTTTGTTAAAAATACATTTTTTAATGCATTTTTTCCCAGCTGTAGGATCCCACACTCGTGCGGAGGCCAGTAAAGCTGGTGTTAGACCTCCCTTCTTGAAATGCCAGATAGATAAACTATCTGAATATGATGGTGCAAATCTTCTCAGATAGTCCCTCACCTGGGAGTACACGGAAATGCCACCAGCACACCCACGATTCTGACCTTTATAGTTCCTGAATTAGACCAGTCTCGGGAACATCTGAATGAGAATATGTGTTGAAGACCAATTTCTATGTCAGAGTTATTTCTGTGCTACGCCTCTAGTGGGCTTGTGTTGTGTCTTATAATGTGCTCGCTGCATTTGCTTTTGAAATCTGTCACCGGCGAGAGTGGGAGGGGGAAAAAAAGGCATTAAAAAGCCACACCAGCTGTTGGTCGTGTCGCATTGTGTTTACAAGTTTCCCCTGATGTGGACAAAGGCCTCACTGGAGATATAGTGGAACAAGGAGCCATTCAGAGACAGGATTGTTCACCATGGCAACTCTCCCCTCCCCCCCACAGAGCAGTAAAAGGGGCTTTTATAAACGCTCACCTGTACGCCAAGCTGTTCTGCCTGCTTATTATCACCCGGCTGCTGCCATAAAAAAAACTGCCAGGCCACGATGGCATTTTTGATTACTGGGTAATTGGTGCTGAAGTTTATTATGTGGGTTTAACGGGAAGCCCAGACCCACTGTGGGCTCTTTATCCATTGTCCCGTCACTGTGAGAGATTGCTTTTGAAGACGTAATCCATTTACAAAGATTTAGATGCAAAGTCAGGTGCCAGCAAAACTTCTTCAGCTCTTGTTTGGACGTGTTTGTTGGTTTTGGATGTTTCTTTCTTTAAGATGTTGAGCCTTTGCATTGAGTGTTTATGTATATGTGTGCGATTATGTGTCTGTAATGTATTTATTATGCTGTTGCTACTGCAGCACCTGAATTGCCTCTGGTTTGGTGTCTGTCTCTTTGTCTGTCTATTTTTAATAAAATACTCAATACTGTAGAGTCCACATAGAGTAAGACACGGGAGAGTCCGAGATTGAGAAGAGCTGCAAGAAGAGCTCTTTTTTTGGAACACCAGCAGATATGGCATATTCTGAGCACTAAGCTCATGTTGGGAAGCTACCACTAGCCACAGAATTCACCCTCACTGTGAAATACCTGTCACCAACAACAAGAAGTCCCTTTTCTAAGGCGCGCACCTACCATGAGCCTCTATGTGTGGCCACTTGCATGCCATGCCACCTAAGCCTGACAGAGGCAGCGTGAACCAGTAGCAGATTGTTGCATTATAAAGGGTGATATAAAGTGTTTCATTGCAAAACGTATTATAGGCCAGTTTCATGAATTTTCACTCTTCATGGCATGAAAGTAAAACACTATATGACATTAAAATAAACACAAATAAACAGTAAAATCTAACAAGAATTCCTTGTTTTCAAAAAAATAGTCTATGTTCTTTGCGCTAGTTAGAAGAACACAGGTCTGGTTTCAAATTTCCCATTAATGCCCCAACCACCACCAACACACCTGATTTAATTGGATGAAAGATCGATTTTTCAAACCAAGTGCTAGATCTTCACCTCCTCAGGGACTTCCTCGAGGACAGGTTTAGAAATGGTTAAGCAAACACACTGACAGACGTGACATCAATATTTTCTGTGTGTAATCAATAATTAACTTATAATTCGAAGTGTACATCACACATACTATATTATATGATCATATCCATCACCTATATTCGGACTGAGCTGGCCCTAACAGCATTTTACAGACTTTGAATGCTCATTGGTGCTTCCAAACAAGCGCTTACAGAGCGCAGATACTCGTTCTCAATACTACCCATGAAAACAATAACATTTACATTTAATAGTTAATCAGTTTTCCAATAAATTTTCCAGTTTTTGTAGTGTCCTGCTACTGGATCTTGCTGCCAGGAAGCACTGACAGTGCATTGGAGTGCTGGTGAGGAGAGGCATTTATCAAAGTTTAAGTTGTGGTTGTTTAGAGGAGAAGATGTATGGCTAAATGTGACCTGCCCCGTTTCTCCCTGTGTTCATTAGCACTGGCAGCGATTCTCTACTTCTGCTGTGTTTAATTACAGATCATTCGCTGTGTTTGACCACGTCTTACACAATACCTATAGCACCCTTTTTGCATTAGATGTTTCAAAAATGTGGGAGACAGATGCCGTGTTGCTTTGTCAGATAAAGAGAAATATTAGTCTGACGTTACTTGATTGCTTACCAAGATAACAGTGATGATACGGAGGTGTTTAACGGAGGTGTTTAAGTGTTAATTAACTGGCAGTACCTTTAAAGGGGTTAACAAAAGAGAATCGTCATAATGCTAACTAAGGAAATGAACTAATACTGGAGTATTCTAATTATTTGGGTCAGGCCTACCAAAGGTATTAAACTAAAGTGCTGCTGATGAAATAATCCTTGCTTAGCATTATGTTATGATGCCTACAATAACACCACAAGTTTATGATATTATTGCTAATAAATGTCAATATTTTCCAACATTTTTTAAACATGTTTTATTATATATTTTGTTGCCAAAAAATAAATATATATATATATATGGCACCTACAAGGAACTACATACATAAGTATTGTCTCTCAGTATGTCCTCAGGCCACCATGTTTTGGCATGGGGTTGTAGAGGTTCCTAATGGTGTCCTGTGATAATCAATCCCATGCAGCTTGAATATTCTCACACAGTTCCTGCAGATTTTGTGGTAGGGGTGGAGGTGGAGTGATACCAGGCCTTCTGGACACATGACACATGAAAACAAACCATTCATCTTGGCGCTGACCATGATGCCTCCACACTTAGATTCGTTGGACGTCTCCACAAGACAAAAGTGGGACTCATCACTGAAGATGACCTGCTGCCACTCTGTGACACCACTGCAGTCTTTGGCAACATTGACATCAAGGGCAGTCGTTGTAACGGTCTGCAAACATGTAGTCCTGTGTCATGCAACCATCTGCCAATGTTGCTGGCACTAACAGGATGGCTCATGGGGGGCATCACTGCTCGCTGAATGTCCGCAATCTTGGCTCCCTGCTTATGCATATGCGTGGCTCACAATGTCACCAAGTTTCATTCCTGTCAGTCGATTCCTTCTGGGTGCACCTATTTGTGCAACTGTTCTTTTGATGATGAGTGTATTTATAGTATGTGTAATTGTGTCATTGTTCAGTGTTATTTGCTTTAGCACCAGAATGTTCCTCATGAATTGTGAAAGTACATCTATTTATCTATCTTGCTGTCTGGTTGTCCGTCTGTCTTTCTGTGGATGTCGTTGACGTTCTGGCTGATTTGCTTTTTGTTTTGCAGCATGTGTCAGAGCTGCTGGCTGTAGTTCGGCTTCCCTTCATCCACCCCAGCTATCTGCTAAACGTGGTGGACAACGAAGAGCTCATCAAATCCTCAGAGCCTTGCAGAGACCTGGTTAATGAGGCCAAGCGATACCACATGTTGCCCCATGCCCGACAAGAGATGCAGACGCCCCGAACTCGGCCACGACTCTCTGCAGGTGGACGCTTCAGCTCATCTCACAATAATATCACGTGCCATAAATGTGTGAACTGTGTAATTACACTACACACCATCTGTCATGATCTTTTGTCACTCCTCTAGTTATCCCTGCTTGGTTTATACAGGATATAACGTTATTCCCTCTTGCATTGATTATTATTCGTGGTGTATAGAAAGTTATTCCTTTTTTTAAAGCCCCAATCTGGTTGCTTCAGTCTGCTGCTGCCGCTGTTATCCCAATAGCAGTGTAGAGCCGGTGAGCCGAAGGATCCCCTTCATCTCCTGTAACAGCACCTCCATGCTAATTCAGTTAAACACGCTTCCTGGAGTCCAGCCACAGCAGTGTCACATCTTTGCCAAAGAGAGTGTCAACAGTGGGTGTCACAGCACCTGCGCCTCTTATTACTGAGCTTTAGCCACTCGGCAAATTTCACTGATGTGTACCTAAGAAAGCTCTGCTGTGTGAAACCGTTCAAGGATTTCTATTTGAATGTCCAAGTCCACAGCTGCTCGTAGAGGTATAATCTTCCCATTATTTAAAGGTAAATTTACTGTTATCCCTTTAGGCCACCTTTCACTGTTTCCGCAGTAGAATGCAATACATTTACCTTAACCCAGTCAAAACCTGTGGAATCAGAATGCCTTTAGTGATGGATGTGTAACAAATGTTGCTCAAGTGCAGTAATGCTAAACCAGTTAACTCCTTTGACCACACACTGCAGGTTCTGGTACTCTGATTCCTCCTCAGCATTTCCACTTCTCCTACAGAGACACTACCTTAAAGGGGAATCCCACCATTATTTAAAAAATGCAGCAAAATTAAAAAAAGACCTATTATGCTTATTGTCAGTGTTCATATTTTTATTTTTGGGTCTACTAAAATAGATGTACATGCTTCAGTTTGCCGGAACTCATTCTTTTTTATCATACTGCACATTAGTGTCCAGCATCTCTCTGAAATGATCTGTTAGAGCCCCTATGCCTTTAAGGCCCGCCTCCCAGTGAGCCCAACGTGCTCTGATTGGTCAGCTCATCCTTTCTGTTCTGATTGGTCAACCACCAAAGCACCATCCTGCTACGTCTGCCCTACTGTGTATTTGTACAATAGTGGTAGGTTCTGCTATATCAGTTTGAGCCAGAATCCGATCCTGAAAGTCACATAGAACACGCTGGTAGACCTGATCTGCCTTTGCAATCTAGGCTGGAGCAGGATGTTTCAGAGTAGTGAGGTTTTATTATATTAGGTGTCTGTAAGTTGTGACAGGGCTTGCCAAGCTTACCATTATAAGGGCAGTAAGGATTGTTTTATGTGATGATGTCACTTTGTAAGAGAGATAAAGGCATTACAGGTAGCTGTGAAAATTGGTTTCGGTGGGAGAAGGTTACTCCCTCTGTCGTGTAGTTTGGGATTTATAACTTTGCAGACCATTTACATGCGCAAAAAGCTACAACACACTAAGGAAAGGAAAAAAAAACAAAAACATTATAGGTCCCCTTTAAATGGTTACGATGTTAACAAAGTCATGCAGAATAGACTGATGTGATACTCTCCGATCTACAGAAACTAAGTCAGAATTGTACATGGTGGAAGAAGACATTAGAAGTGATTAATGGCTTTGAATGCTCCCTTGAAAAAAAATAAATAAATAAATAAATTATTACATAAAGCTGCTTGATGTATGAGACATTAATTTGCAATCATTATATGATAAAGTTTTGGTCTAAAGCTTGAGTTTATATACAAGGCGTTGTAAGACGAAATAGTACCCAAAGATTTACCACTATTGTCAACATTATATATAAAACCTTAGAAGACCCTTTGGACAGTATATAAAATGGCTTCATATGACTATCAGATTTTGTGACCCCTTTGACAACATACCAGGTTCTAGAATGGACCATTTCACATCAAAACCGTCTTGATGACTTTGTTTACATCTTAACAACTGAATAATTCTGAAATAAACCAAAAAAATCTGTGGAATTCTCCATTAATCAGTAGTTTGGTAAAAAAAAATCAATTTAATTAGCCAAGACATCTTTGATGTCTAAAGTATACTTCTTCACTTTAGCACTGGAGCTAACCTAGCTAGCAAGTAAGGAAGCTTCTACTCCACTATTTCACATCACTGAAACCACATGTTAGAATTTGCCTCATATTTACCTCAAGCCACGTTGACTTCAAGTTCAGAATTGGAATGCCACCACCATCCTTGGCAAACAGTCCAAGAGAGCATATTGGGCCTCGCTATTCCTCTGGTGGCCACATGTTTACTCTATATGGACAAAAAGTATTGGGATGCCTGCTTGTTCATTGATTCTTCCAATGTCAGAAGTATTAAAAGGATATGCCTTTGTTGGAGTAACTCTCTCTACTGTCCATGGAAAGCTTTCTACTGGACTTTGAATCATTGCTGTGAGGATTTGATTGCATTCAGCGACAAGAGCTTTAGTGAGGTCAGGATGTTGGATGATCATCACACCACCTCATCTCCAGCTCCCCAGCTTATCCCAAAAGTATTGGATGGAGCAGCATGATTGCAGAGAATACAATTCCACAGCTCCATAGTTCCACAGCTCGATGCTGAGGGGCTTTATATCCTCTAGCCCACGCCTGGCATTACACATTATACTCATGTTTATCTGCTCCAGAGAGTCCTATTCTATTGGCACTACTTCCATATAGTGACTAGAAAGGCTGTGTGTCTGTGTACATTTGCTAATCTGTGTCAGCAATGGATGCAGCTGAATGCATTCATTAGAAGGGGTGTCCACAATCAGTTGGACATACATTGAGATTACTTTAGCTATGTTAGGCCCATAGCTCCAGTTCAGAACCATAGAGGCAAATTTTAGACACCAAACAAGTCCTGGCCGATGGAGTACATTTCCTGGTGGGAGGGTAAATTGTGGGGTTTTTTCCATCTATCTCTTTATGCGAAGTCTGGCAGTGACTGGAGGGAAACGTTCCTTTCCGACATGCAGTTATCGGAACATACATATAGGCTCCACACGCTCTTTTCACAACTGCTTAATCCACTCCAATCAGCAAAGGAGCCGCGGCTGGGCCGAGCTCCCTGCTGCCTCCCTCTAATACCTGTCTCGTTGCGTTTGTCAGCAGGAGAGACCTAGACACAGCATGACTCTTTACACAGCAGGGGCTCAGGAACCTGAAGGAAGGGCATGAATCCCAGCCTCCTTATCCCAGCATTGCTGGATTAGCAAGCTTCAAATGAGTGTTGGGCCAGATTAGCACTGCGTTCGTCTCCATATGCTGTAAGCCCAGTGGATCTGAGGTTATAGCTGCTGCACGTAAAGATGCATAAAACCGCTCTCAAGTAGAAGGATTGTAATTTCAATTACATTATTGAAAAAATATAATACAACAACTTGATGAGGAACGTCTGCACATGTTCCCTATAAAGCTGCAGTACAACTTCTTAGTGCTTCCAGCACCTCTTAGCACAGAAACTGAAGGTGCTATTTAGTCAGGTGATATTCTCCTCCTTCTGAGGTGTTTGTCTGGTATAAAATAAAATTCTAAGTGAGAGCAGAGAGTTATAGGTGCTGCAGCAGCAGAACAGAATTAAATGAAACACAAGACTTGAATTAGTACCTTAATGTGAATGGTTTAAAATGAAGTAAAAATACTCAAAAAATCTAAATGTTTAAGTGTAGTACAATCAATCCAGTCAAAATGTTCACCAAGTACAACATACTTCTTTCTCAGAATGTGTTTCCAAGGGATTAAATATAAAGTATTCCACTTGCACAAT
Organism: Semaprochilodus insignis; assembly: GCA_034552555.1. Classification (NCBI taxonomy): domain Eukaryota; kingdom Metazoa; phylum Chordata; class Actinopteri; order Characiformes; family Prochilodontidae; genus Semaprochilodus; species Semaprochilodus insignis. The sequence continues at coordinate 24,198,768 of CM067483.1, read as the reverse complement.
GTATCAGAAAATCGATAGGAAATAAGTGAAACAATTGATTAAAATATACAGAGAAATCAGGGCTTCTAACAACTGTACAAGATCTGGTAGACCACCGAAACAGTGACCATCAGATCCACAGTAGTTAAATCTTTCAGTGGTTTTTGGAGAGAGGTGAAACTGAGAGCTCCACTCAGTGGAGCTGATGGCGAACTAATACCTGGAAACTAAATAACCGAAAGTTGGTCTCCAACATGTGCATTACTGTTCAACGTAACCGAAAGAAAAACAGTCACTGGTTGAAATGTAGGCATCCTTTCCACATGAAATATATTGCATGCACATCATCTAGTTACTTTTACCAGTGAATTAGATCTAATATGTATTTTGCTCATGTGGAATGATGTACACATTTAAATTGAGTAAATTCAGTGCATTGCTTTTTCCACTGTATAGCTGAGCAAGCCTGACTCCCTGGCAATGCTGTCGCACAGACTTTGATTGATGGGGTGGCAGGTTCCCTCTGGTACCGAGGTGTCAGGAATGGACTGCACTTGCAGATGTGGGGCCAGAGTTTCTCTGCCCCCGAGGCAGCGTGCCTCTTTAGGCCAGAGGAGGTCCATAAGCAGCCGGGTCAAACAGTACACACAGTAGCTGAGCTGATCTATGCCAAGCGTTTGGAGACAGAGGCACTGTGCGAGCAGATGGCCATGCCAGTCACGCAAATTGTTTGCAGCACTCTAAGGCCGTGCTATTCTCTCCGAATGAAGAAATCCAACATCTTGTGATACGCAAACCTTTAGAAATAGAATGACTCCAACCATGTGTTTTTTTTCCTATTAAAAAATTAATGATGGAAAGAGAAACGCAGCAACACTTATGGTCATCCAGGAGAAAATCATTTTACAAAACCGGGCTATATTCTTGTACTTTCAGGCATTTTATTTTTTTTTGCGCTGTAAGTAGTGAACATTGGCGTTTCATTTTCTCCCACTGCACATGGCTGATCCTCTCTGCCCCAGCCTTCTGCTTTTGGAGGAGGAATGTATGTCATGAATTTTAATCCAAACGCTTGGAGATAAAAATCTTGTTGGCCAGTCAAACAAACTGACTGAGCCTGAAGCCCACAGACAAGAATCTCTTTTCGCCCCTACAAAAGTGAATCCCGTACTTTATCATTCCCTAAATAAATATATTTGTTGGGAAAGCTTTGTCTGCACAAGCCAGGGGAATAGTTCAGCACATCTTCATGTCAGACAGTGCTGCATGTTTTCGGGAACTTTTTTGTGTCTCAGACTTGAGAACTTGCCTATCTAGTCTCAGTAAGTTCCATTTCTTTATTAATTTCCGCGATTATACAGCGTTTTCCCTCAAGAGTTTCATGAGACATTTCTTTGATTGTGTTTGTTGTTTGCTTTCCTATTCGCCGTTTGTTCTCCCCGACCGCCAACAAATGAGAGATAAAAGGCTCAAGCTGTTGTGAAAGCAAAAGAACCAACTGGTGTGGAGGGTCTGTGCCCTCTGGAGAAAAAAGTTAGGAAATGGATTAATAATTCATCACAAGCAGATAACATTTCTAGAAATGTCATTTAGATCATCCTTTTAAATGCTGTAGAATATACTTTTTTCTCTCAGCTGTCTCTCTATCCACTCAAAATGGCACTGGAAAAAGCTTAGTTTATTTATTAATTTATTTATTTTATTAATTATTTATTTCTGTGTTTTTTTCACTGTGTCTGTCCCTGCAGGGGTTGCCGAGGTGATAGTGCTCGTGGGGGGACGGCAGGTCATCGGGATGAACCAGCGCTCGCTGACAGCCGTCACTTGTTTCAACCCACAGAACCACAAGTGGTACCCCCTGGCCAGCCTGCCTTTCTACGACCGCGAGTTCTTCTCTGTCATTTCAGCAGGAGATAATATCTACCTGTCAGGTAATCAAACTGTCTGCGTGTCACTTGCAGGTTTGGAAGCCTCCCACGGGTGTGGGCTTTTATATTTAGCACAGGTTGGCGAGATGTCATGGAGGCAGTGTTTCCACTTCTGCTTTTTTCCTATGCGATTTTCCTGGCAGAGTTTCCTGTCATTGGGAGACACCTGCACATTCATTTTGCTTAATGAACTTTCTGATGGAAACAGCTGTTGTCATCCAATCTTTAACCCTTCAAAGACACACACAGCTGACGCTAAGAGAAACTTTACATGAACAAGTCCTCTCTTGTACCTCATAAACAAGCAGAAAAAAAGTTTAGAAATGAAGTTAAATAGTTTATCATTTTATGATATTATAATGAGAAATGTTATATATATATACACACACACACACTCATAGTCAAAAAAAATAGTTGCACCCAGAACGAAGTGTCCGATTGCAATACCATTCAGACTGATATGGGCAATAGTTATTGAGCTACACATAAAGAAACAGTGTATCACAGTATGGCGTCAGGTCGCCGTGTTTGCTCACGCAATATGCGAGATGTCTCAGCATGGATTTGTAGAGGTTCCTAATGGTGTCCTGTGATAATCCATCCCATGCATCTTGGATATTGTCACACAAGTTCCTGCATGACCATGGTGCCTCCACACACAGATTCGTAGGTCGTCTCCACCAAGACAAAAGGCGGGACTGATCACTGAAGATGACCCACTGCCATTCTGATTAACTCCATGACAGTCTGGCATGACACCATTGCAGTCTTCGGCAAGGTTGACGTGGTGTTAGGTGCAGTCTTCGTAACGGTCTGCATGCATGTAGTCCTGCTTCATGCAGCCGTCTGCCAATGGTGCTGGCACTAACAGGATGACTCATGGAGGGCATCACCTCTCACTGAATGTCTGCAATCGTGGCTGTTCTGTCAGTCAGATACAGCGATAAAGCCTGTCCTATGTCAAACCTACCCACCAAGTTTCATTCCTGTCAGTTGATTCTTCCAGGGTGCAGCTATTTGTGCAACTATTTTTTTGATAATGAGTAAATATTAATGCATATAGAATGTTAATTAAATATAAATGTAAATAATTAGACAGTATAAACTGTATGTGAAGTGTATTATAAAATGACACTAACTCCACAATCTAGACTTCTAAGGGTTAAAACATTATCCAATTGTCAGTTTAATTACAAAATCTCAAATTTGAACTGGACACTGACATGCATCTGAATACATAGTCAAGATTACCAATTCAGAATCAGTGTCACAATGCTAAACCTAACCTCTGAGTAGCTCTCCGGTAACAACACATCATTTCCATTCCGAGCCTCCTGCCATTCAGAGTCCTGCTGGAATTTGAGATGTGCCATGTGTCTGTAGCTGGAACACACTGACCACAGGTCTATTGGAAAAGTACAGGCAGGTTCTTGCTTTTTTGTTTTTCAGAGTTGTGCCAGCCATCAGACAGGAGCTTAGAGTTTGGTGCTTGGGGTTCTCTGAATACATTGAGCAGCTCTGCAGTGCTCAATAGCCAACCCTTCAAAAGCACACAGGAGCGAGTAGCCTTATTCGTCTCTTACTGGAGCCATTTTAGGGATGTATCAACTATATTTTAATTAGCTCTTATTAAACAAGGGCAATCCAAATGCTAGGGTTGCAACAATTAGTCGACCCCACACATCCACCACCATGTCAGTGTCACTGCAGTGCTGAGAATGATCCACCAACCACCAAATGATACCTGCTTTGTGATGGTCCTGTGGGGGTCCTGACCACTGAAGAACAGGGGAAAAGGGAATTAACAATGTATGCAGAGAAACAGATGGACTACAGTCTTTAGTTGCAGAGCTACATAGTGCACCTACATGGTGACTGGAGCTGATAAAATAGATGGTTAGTGTTGATACAAGAAGGTATGTCTAATTAAGTGGCTGATGGGTGCATTCTAAGTGTGTATACAGAGCTGTGAGCAAATGAGATGTTTTTATTTCACAAATTGAAAATCCCCTGAAAACAATGATTGTGAGTTGAGGACTGTCATGAAGCAATCAAGATAAACTGTAGTTTGTTTACATATATATATATATATATTGCCGTTTGTTATGCACTGCAAAATGTTCTAGTTAGAAGTTTAAAGAAATTAATGAAGGATGCTATTTTGGTGCTTCTGTCCCTTTAGTAGAGTTGTATTTGAGCAGGTGTGTGGGGGCAGACAGCCTGCTTTCAGAGCAGGGGGCCTGGGAGGAGGGTGTAAATGGAGACTTGAGCAGTCATTTGTGTTTGGGCTTTGCACCTTCTTCAGGTGGAATGGAGTCAGGAGTCATGCTGGCAGACGTGTGGTGCTACATGTCCCTGCTGGATAATTGGAACCTGGTGTCTCGAATGACAGTCCCCCGCTGCCGGCACAACAGCGTGGTGTATGATGGCAAGCTGTACACCATCGGAGGACTTGGCGTGGCAGGGAACCTGGATAATGTCGAAAGGTATGGTGGGTGGACATACATATGCACATGCACGCGGTGCTTGCATCTAAATTAAACATTCCATCAGAAGCCATTATGCATTCCAGATAAGAGTGTGGTCAGCTTTTTCTGTGCTGGAAGCCAATCTGATAATTAGATCTCTGCTGGGGCATTGTGGGAGTATTTCCGTGGCAGGTGACTATGGTGCAAATGCATTGCACAGATCAGATCAGGTTTCATTATGACTGCTGCTGCTCAGACTGTGGCCATGATGAACCGTAGTAGGATTTCACAATCTAGCCAGTAGCTTTAATTAGTACTGTAGTTTTGAAGGAAAACTCAAGGAAAACTAATGATAATACTTTATCCAGTATTTACAAAGGTTACATGAAAACAACACCTACATAAACCCTACATGACAAATGACGGATGTTTATAAACGCTTTATAAACAATTTAATAGGTGGCATTTGGCATCAGGGCTGCTTTTGCCAACATTAATGTCAAATGACTGATTTATTTGTTCTGACTTTCATCTGACACTTTGTGGAGTGAAATGACTTTGACTTTGTAGCTCAGTATATGCCTCAGTAACATAATGGTGATAATATGACATGGCTTGCCAAGTCAGGCACTTGGGTAAAGTGAGTTTCATGTTTCGGTTTATATTTAAGTTATGTCACATCATCAGAATTATGCTGCTGTGATAGCGATCATGTGGAAGCCGGAGTGGAAAGCACATTTCAAGCCTTTGACTTAATCGACCTTGAGCTAACTTGGACTTGCTTTGAGTAACCCTAACTAAAGTATGTTTATTTTATTAAAAACACATTATTAAAATTTCTATTTTGTCATCACCAGAAAAATTATAACATCACCACAACTTTACCACCCTGCTGAAAAAACAGCATTGACCAGCTTTGGTGATGAACCAGCATGACCAAGCTAAGTGACCAGTTAAACCAGCACCAGACTAGCAGTATACCAGCTTAAATCAACATAGACCAGTTTAAACCAGCATGTAACGCACGCTGATTTGTGCTGGCTTTTCAGCAGGGTGGTAAAGTTGTGGTGATGTTATAATTTTTCTGGTGATGACAAAATAGAAATTTTAATAGTGACAATTTTAGCTCATTTTAGTTGTGTACACATACAATCGTGTTTTTCATTAACATACAAAAAATATTTAAATAGAAAAAATGAGTTTCAGTCATTTTTAATATTACAAACTGATTTTAAAACTTTGGGACCAAATTACTTCAGAACAATGGGGTTTTACTGTGGCCATGAGGGACAGGGAGGCACTCTCACTTACTGCTCTAAAATCCAGGGGTATGGCTAAAATAAGGCCCCGCCTGCTAACTACAACTCTTTTTTGCGTTTTTAATGTAAAAATGTATATAAAAAATGTAACTTATGGCAAGTGTAAATATTACAGTTTCACTGTAAAAGTAATCAAAAGAATCAAAAAACAATTGAAAAATGTATACAATCAAAATTTTTTATTGTTATTTTCGCAAGTTAAAAGTTTAGGGGTTATGGTTTAGGTCAGCCAACTCCTGGTAGAAAGTAACCTACAAATGATTACTTTGTATATAGTTTAGCCTATTATTATCTTTAGTAATGCAATAGGTTTAAATATGTCATAATATAATGTTATATAATGTTATGTTATGTCTGTTATTCCTATGTTACTTGATAGTCTGTTTTACTGCGGGATCACAGTTTGAGCTAATTCACTAGAATGGTCCATATACACTGAGATACAGAGTTAGTTGTTATAACATGCTATGTCACTTAACCCATGACACAACTCAAGATCAGAAAAGAACTGATGTCATGTGACAAAGGTTTTTTAGCAACTTGATATCGAAGCAGCCATATGAAATAAACCTATAATGATAGATAATGATTTGTTTTCACGTTCCACTTTTATGCTTGTGGCTATACTTGTCCAAAAGTGTATTGCACTTCTTTCCGTTGTTGGTTATTTCCCTGTTGAAGGGGTAGACATGATAAAAATAACTGTATTTCCCTAAAAGCAGCATCACTCATTTCACTTAATGAAAAACATTGTGTTGATGCTTCAGGCCTTGGCATTCTATTTGCATCTGGCACTTATTCTCTTCTCCCGCACACAAAACAAGGAGCTAAAATTGACTGGCCTTGTCTATAGTACTAGCCATACTCGTATATTGCCCACTCCACTGAGTGTCTAGCCTCCTGTGGATTTGCATGAGTCACTAGTTAATTGACAGAGCATTGGGGGAATCATTGTTTACAGAGCAGTGGTTGGTTTGCTATTCGAAGCTACTGGAAAAAATCCATCCATCTTGCCTTCAGTTTCATGCTCCTAACCATGAAATCTCCTCCATTCGGAATTATGTCCTCAATCAGTCTCTTTCTCAAGGCCGCTATTGGGACACTCATAGGAGGGGCTCTATTTCTAATCAATCACAGGGCAATGTGCTCTCAGCCCTCTCTGTGTCTCTCTCTCCCCGGCTCTAATTGCATAATGATTCTGTTTTTCCACTACAGCAAATTGCCCATATTAATACATCTGTACATGGCACACATGGTATTCTATTTCCGAGAGCGCGATGAGCATGCATGTAGGGTAAAAAGACGTCCGAGTAACATGAAATATGTTCCGGCGGAAGGAAAACCTCATCAGAAGGCATAGTTTGCATCCCTCCAGTGCTGCGCTCATCAGAGTGGCTGAGCGTGTGTCAGCTGCAAGACTTCTAACCTTTTACCATTTTGAAATACCACACCCCTAGAGGCAGGCCTTGCAGTGGGAGGGGGAGAATTGTGATTATGCCAAGGATGTTCCCTACTCAAGTGTTATTACCAGCACTTACAATTTAATTGGTCTTTGATGATGGATTCTGGTCACAAAGCCACACTCTCTCACTCGTACCCAGCAGCAATTCAGCCTTGCTAGCTTAGAAAGGAAGCCGAGTCTGGCTGAGACAGTTAATGCTCACCACATTTATTCCAGTCATGACATGAACACATTCATCTCAGCATTCTGTGCCACTCCATAAGGTCACAGTGCAGTTGACCTTCCACGAATGGACTCTTTCGTGGCAACTGTTAAAGAGGTTAGACAAGCTTTACGGAATGTTGATGAAGATCTCATTTGACATAATGACACATTTTAGCTCAATTTATAATGCGTTAGTCATTTAGAATTCTAGGGCCCTATGTTCGTGATCATAACTGCTTCCAAGTGAACCCTGGTTCAGTTCTCTGCTGGTCTGAGCGCATGCTTTTATTTTCTTCCAGCAGCATAACAGTGCTGTACTGTCCTCATAATCTGTCTGTTTTAACATTTGACACATTATAGATGCTCAGTCATATCATTCTTGAAGCATAAGTTGCTATTTACTATTTATAACGGCAGCAATAAAATAATAGCAAAGCACTGCATCTGAGTTTGGCACAGGAATCCCGACCCTTATTTTTGGCCAGGCATGAGACAGGCATGAGGCTGATTAAATTCAAAATGGCAAACATTTAATCCTAAAGATGCAGAGATCAAAAAATAATTGTTTTTATTGCTTTGATTAACATATGGTATTTACCTCTTTTTAATATCAGTTAGTGGTAGATTTGAATGTGGAAGTGACAGAATATCAGTGTACAGCCAGTTTGGTGCACTGCTCACCAGATCGGACAGATAGCCCTTTTCCACCAACACGGTGCCAGTGCCAAAATCTCAAACCGCTCCGCGTTTTTCCACCGCAATTTTTTCTGTTTCACAGCCAGAAAAATCTGTGCTGTTCCAGCACCATTAACTCTCTGGTCTGTCGGATATCAGTGTTTGTGTATAAGAGTGTATGTGTTTCAGCGTGTATGCGTATACGTTTACCCTCTGGGGAATAGCTGGAACAGAACTTGCATTTTATGCATTTACGACAGGGTCTGACCCCTGGAACAGGGTTATCATCAGGGTTGTAAACCTATAGGTGAAAGGTCAAATACCTGTAGGCAATAATTGGTTAGGAGAGCTGGCCATCTGGTAAAACAACACAAGAATACACCCTCTTGGTACATTAAGAGGGGATGAAACGGGCTATAAAAACTGTGTGTCCAGATACTGTTTTCGGACAAGAGCTGAGACTCCACTGCGATCACCTTGAAATAAACAACTCAGCCCCTCTGCTGTCCCCTGGTTCTCCCTTCAGTACAAGAAAGAAAGAATCAACTTCAGGTCTGAAACCGTGGAACACGTGACGCAAGCTTGGGAACTCGGGAACAATCGTATCCCACCAGTGATGTGGTTGTGGATGAGCCCATTCAACAGGAGGTGTCCATCTCCTAATGAGCTAAAATGTGAAAAATTCAAACGTTTGCCGTTTAGTACGTGCAGGAGATCTGTAATGTGGGAAACAAACCGAACCCAATGAAAAAGATAAGGTGTCACAAAACCCTAAACTCACACTTGGGTGAAACCAAATAAGCGAACTCTCAAATCACGTGTTACCCCCGAAATACACCATTTATCAAAACAAGAAATTTATATATTTTATATAACAACACAACAACAATAATTCACATAGAGTAATATAAATAATATTTATCCACCAAATGGTGCTGTGAGTAAATTTCTTTACTCCGGTGCCATTTTGCAGTTGTGTTTGAGTAGGTCTGAGGAGGTAGGTGGTAGCGCAAGTGTATGCATTGACGGATTTTGAATATCACACCCCACGCTGCACCATTCCATCCATGTTATTGCTGTCTCTATCTTTCCTGACCACCAAAATAGCAAATGGGCACGATGTGTAATACAGTATGTGTATGTCATGAGTGATAAGAAATATGTCTGCATAAGAAATATGTCTGCACTCAGGCTGGAATGGAAATAGGGCATATTTATTTTGTATGCATATGAAAGATAACACTGGTAGGATAAATAGGGTGCATGTGTAATCGAGCTAACTTTAGCATGGTAGCAAGCTTGTCATTGGTTTCAATTAGCTAAAATCAACAAACCATTTAGCATAGCGTTTTAAACTTGGACTAACATTATGTAGCAACTCTGAACAAAATGCATTGCAGTTTCTTATTAGGCAGAATGGGATTTCTGCCAAACATTCTGTAAAGTTTGTCCAATCTAGCAACGGTTGCTACAAAAGCACCCATTTGTGGTTGAGTATAGATACTAAGTCAACAAAAATAGGCTACTGAAAGTGATTAAGGGGAATCATCATGGGTTTGCCTATGTACTTGAGGTCTCCTCATATGCTAATACGAATGTAATACATAAATTAAAAAATTATTATTACACATTATTACAAATTACTATTACACAAATTACTATTACACTGTTTCATATTCGATTCTTCTTTGAGAATTACTAAGTCCCCCCATAACACTCAGTTCAAGGCTTTGAGGTTGTTTTTGAATCCAGAAGCTCCCTTGTGTTCGTTTCCCGAAGAAGTAAAGCGAAGAGGGAGCGCTGGTTGTTCCCGAGCTGCCCTACAAATGAATCATTAAGCACGGCTCTTGGATTTCGACTCCTGGAGGTAGCCAAAGCTAGCGCTCATTGTGGCACACTGAGATAGAGCACCTGACTGCGCTAGCTCGACACACCACGGGATTAAAGGCGCTGATAATTTTCCTTCCTCCTGTGCCTTCATCTCTCTCTCTCTCTCTTTCTGTGTCTCTCCGTGCTCTCTAACCAACTCCCAGCAGTTCCTTTCAGGCATTTGCTGGAGCTTTTGCTTTTGGGCCCGTACGTCGAACCCGAACAGCAAAAGCAGCCCCAAACATTTTTTTTTGACAGTTTTCTTAATTGAAAGTCTCTTTACGCACTTGCTGTTCAAACTAGCTTCTCTGGCTTCCACCAGTATTTCTCCTCTCAGTGGACTGTGGTGTGTTGGTCAGAGCGCAGCTGGCGTTTAATAGCTGCTCACGCTGCCTTCAGCTCTGCAGGGCATCTGCTTCACCCAGCTGCAATAAGCTGCTGCCGCTAGGTAGAGACTTGAAAAAAGGACCTCTGAAAACATTGTACTTATCTAAGAAAATTCTCAGGCTTTGATGATTGTGCTCCAACAGAAATCTCAGGTGAGTGAGTTATATGGATATGCTCATAGCTGTAGAGCCTTTTGGAATTAGCACACAAAGAGAGCCAGAGCATGCGGTGTGTAAAAGGCTCACCATTAAAAGCACAAGAACACTCAATTATGGCGATTTTCTCCGTCTGGCCTGAATACATTTAAAAGGTTTAGGACACACACTATACACTGCCATCCCTTGGCATAATATAGCCATGAATGGGAATGACCATGAGCACTAGGTTGTCTTGAATTTTCTCTCTGCTTTTATCTGCTTACACTTGAATGCGTTTGTGTCCTCCATGGAGGACACTGTGGATTAAGACTGCCACCTTCCAATTTATTATAATGCCCTGTTGATTTCCCATAATGCAAATGTTCTCGACTGCCTTTGCTTAGTAACTTTAGCTAAATGTCAGTGGATGACACTGTTGACCTTTTAGGGACCTGCCCATCTGTGCTTGAGCCAAATCTCAATCAGGAAGTGTTTTGGGGTTTTTCTGCAAAAAAATATTATGAGCAATAATCAGATCATATTGTAGTGACAGGTTATTGGCTGATGATGGCCCCTATAAGCTAATGCAATCATCATCAAAAGAATTGTTGCATCCTGAAGGAAATGTCGGATTGCAATGCTATACAGATGGAAGATAAATGTTACCAGGAACAATAAATGATGATGAATTTAGACTGATATGGGCAATCAGCTACAATATATATATATATATATATATATCAGCTACACTCAGACTATATCAGACTATATCAGACTATCCCACTTCCTGGAACCTTTCAATGCAACCCCTCTCCAACTCTTCCAAGTACTCAAATTGCTTATACTTATATCTGCACAACCGTACTAAAATAAAACAATACCACTAATTACAAAAGTTACTGTTCCAAAACACATTTTTTGACTGTTATATTTATGGTTTTTTTACACCTTTATTCTCTCTCTCTCTCTCTCTCTCTCTCTCTCTCTCTCTCTCTCTCTTTCCCTTTCTCTTTTTCACACCACACAGGTGCACATGGGTTTTCAATCACAGGGCGGGTGTGTTCTGGGGCATTACACTGTGCTAAATAGCATGTCAAATGAGCGCACCGTTAATGATGACACTGCTATTTTGAACATACTGTAAAACATAAACAAACTAATTAAACCACTAAAACTGAACACCAGCCTACACACACTCTGACTAGTTTTGCCACCGGTGAAATCTGACGACCCTATGTGCAAGACCTGGCACACCACCAAAACTGTCACCATCAGATAAACAGTGCTTAAAGCTTTCGTCTTTGAGAGAACATCAAGGTCCACTCTGAAAAACGATAAAAACCCACGTGTTTCTGTTCGTCCATCCACTGTGAGTCCAGAACTCAACATCACTGAGTTTGGGATTTTTTGGATTGTGAGAAGTAGAAAATGCAACCAGCTTCTAAGACTGAACCTTGGAGGTCTGGAAAAATATCTCTTTGAGAAACTGAAAGCAAGTTGAAGCTTATGTGTAGTTTTGTGCTAAAGATGTTTTCTGCTTTTTTCAGTTTATACTCAATGGCTAGAGATGAATAAATGAAAATCAAATAAATAAATGAAAGCTTTTTTTTTTTTTTTTTTTAACTTTTGCTATGTATTGTGCATTTTCAGATAATATCCAGTGTCAGTTACATGTATTGCAAATATTAGAGGCAGACTTAATTATTAGCCCAAAGTGTTATCTTTAGAGAGAGAAATGTGTATCATAGCCGTCTCTCTAGACGAAAGCGGATCAATCGTCTCAGGTGCTTTGGGAGGTGTCCAAACGCACAGTTAGAGCATGTATCAGATGAAGGAGGCTGATTAAATATCTGTCTTGAATGTATTTGGAGGAAAAATATAATGGATTCGGATGGGAAGCTATTGATCAACTGTTCCCACGGGCAGATGGATGGACTTTAGAGAGGAGGAGATGGCCGATCGCCGAGAGAATGGACATAACCTTGAGGCAGTAGTGTGCAGTCAGGGCTGCCATATTTATAGACTGGGTTAAGGGTATCTGGCTATATATATGTGTGTGTGTGTGTGTGTGTGTGTGTGCGCGTGTGTGTTTGTGTGTGGTATTGCTCAGCATGCAGGGCCTGTGTGACTCCATAATCTGTTCTCCTCCTGATGGATGGACGGAACTGTGCCCCAGTAATGATGCCAAAGGCACCACGGGTCTGCAGGCCACACTGCCCACTAACCTGCTACATAACAAACCACAAGTATCACCACGTTATAACATAATATGCAAATCCAATTTGTCCCAGGATGTGATTTACGATGATTTGTGCAGGTCAGCCATCTTCCTCTTCCTCCTCTTCCTCCTGTTCTCCCATGCCTGTCTGGATCTCAAGGTGCCCTCCTTTCTCCTAGACAAATACAGTCTCTCTCTCTCTCTCTCTCTCTCTCTCTCTCACCTTTCTCTCTCTCTTTGTCTCTCCCTCTCTCTCCACATGAGCTGTACTGCTCAGGAAATGAGTTTGTTTATTGGAGATTTTGTGTAGCAACCTTGGCCTAGTTTGCACTGCAGCCTGCGCCGTTGTTAATGTGGAAGTGGTCAGTTTGAGTAGATGACTAATAGCACAAGTGCCATTGCTACGCTTGGACATGATTGCTCAATGAGCTGTATCACTGCCTTCTTTCCACCTGTCTCTTCTTGCTGGAATAATAATTATTATGTTTTTCCTTTCTGACATTGCCGATGGCTGTTATGAAATAGACGTGCTAACGGCTGCACATGTAGCACAGCACAGTAAGGAGGCATCTAAAATGTTTATGAATTTGCATATTCATGCGTTTTGAAGAAAACAATATTACAAGTGTACCTATTTGTGACACTATGATTAGCTGTCGTATTGTATGCCCCATGCACTCTGAACCTCTTTCTGCAGGCTCTTTAGAGGCAGTTCCGCCATTAAAATAATGTTGTGACTCTGTGTTGAGCTGCTAGTGAGCAACGAGGGGTGAGAACCTCATGCTGAGAGACACGTCACACCTTACCATGGCTGTCATTCAAAATAGCACCACTGTAAAAGTTTTATTCATGTCAAATAGTCTACAAAGCTTTGTAAATGTCACCTTCCTTGCTCACCAGTTTGCTTCCAATTTATAAATCAGACAAATTCCCATGAAAATTCATTCGATCAGCATTACTGAAAAAAAAATGCATAATTCAACTGAGTGGCCTCCAAAATAGGTAGAAATAGCTTTTTATGTTAAACTGTGAAAAGAGCTTTATTATGAGCTTTAATAATTTGGAGAAGAAAACTGTCAAATCATAATTTGGCCAAAACCTACTCTTAATATTAAAATAGCAGCTTTGATGAACATGAAGTTGAGTCTTACAAAAAAACTGACAGTATTATCAAAAAATACCCTCAGATCTCTTCAGCAGTGTCTTTATATCATCTCTGACTCGCATGAACAGGTAACAGTAATGTCACTACATCATTTTGTGCTGGAACTGTAATTGTGGAAATTAATATTTTGCTAAAATGTTGCAGTAACTGTATGAAGTGGAAACAAGTTTTTTTGGTGGTAATCAATCAACCATCACTATCAGTAGCTGTCAAAGCTAAGATACTTGGAAAGTTAGTTAGCCAGACATCCAGGCAGTGAGGGACAGTGGTCTTGGGTGTATTCACCTAATGTTAACGTCTTTACATAATACCTGTGAGAAATCCCATGTGAACTCTCAGTAAAGTGTCCGTCATTGTAATGAACAATAAGTCTTTATAAGACCTATAGTGCTTTTAAAATTGTGAATAATTTTTTTGTGACTTTGTAACATTTAAGTCGGTGCAGTATAAGTTATTACTAAATCATATTCCAAACTCTTGAATGATGGTGTATATGACAATTAAAAGTCAGCAAAAATGTTATGATCATGGCAGGTCTACTTGGCAGGTGCTTTCCTTATTATTGTGAATAAAAGCAGTGAAAATCAAACATTACTCATTAAGGTTGTGTATTGGCAAAAACCTGGCAATACAGTATGTATCATGATATAGGAGTTACGATTTGATATATTACGATATATTTTGGAATACTGTAAGCAAGACAGTATATATCATAATATTTAAATTATGATTTTAGTAAAACTGCCGTAGTACAAAAAACATACGCATGCTAATCCTAACATTAGCAGTGTGTCTTTATGCCACTTGTTTATGTTGGGGTGGAAGGCCTTAATGGCAAACAACACTGCTGTCCAGTGGTCAGGAGTTTAAGCGCAATAGAAAATGAACCAGTGTCTGCCACAAATCTTTGATTATAAACTCAACTAATTAAAAATCTGTACTGTGTTTTTGAGAATCGATATAGTATCACAAAACATAACATTATGATATTCGATATTTTGCATAGTTAGTTACACCCCTATTACTCATCAAGCAGGGCATGCTTTAATGTACTTGTGTTTCAGACCGTCCTTTTGATGGTTGACAGCTGCGGCGCACTTGACCTTTGTTTGTTTAGCTGCAGTGTGCTCGCTCACTGTGAGTAGCTCGTCCTGTAGCGCTGCACTGTACACTCATCCGTGCTGTTCGGGGTGGGAGCTTTTGGCAGCACACAAGCAATTTACTCCTGTTGACTAAAGCAAAAGCTGTTTGTTTGCCATTTGTGTATATTGAGTCTGTAAGAATGTTTGTTTTTGTCTCAGGCAATGGGAAGACGTTGAATTCATTTGGAGCACTATTAGGCTGTCCCATTTTGTAATTAAAACTTCATGTAAATTAGAAGAGACTCTCTCTGAAACGTCTCCGACTTCTTCTCCTCTAGGGGTAATTTCTCCAGGGGGTCCGGCATGGGTGGATGGCTTAAGAGGCTTTTATGGACACTGAGATATTATTAAAACCTCTGGTGCGAAATAGAGGGTCAAGAAACCTTAGATAAAGATATGCCGTGGTGGGTGTCACGGGGTTGGCCAACCTGAACCGCGAGGAGTGTTGATGAGATGACAGGCCGACGTGCCAGTCAGCCCACTGCATAGTTGCCAGCTCACCAGATATTTTATGCAGTATCTGACCCTTCCAAAGTTGCTGTAGCCCCTGCACCGCCGCCCCCTTATACCCTCCCCAGCTGTCTTTGGCTGGCAGGCATGTGTAGGCTTCTTTAACTGCTTGTTTGATGTCTCACGCTGGCCTGCAAAGGAGAGGGGGGAGCGCGTGTTTCCCCCAGCACAGGAGAACAGTAGGCAGAGTCGGGACAGGTGTCACTCAAGAATATTCACACTGAGCTTTGCAGCATTGGGAACGCTGCACAGTGTCAGACACACACTGCTCATAAAGTCCTCCAGTGCACTGCTCAAACACTTAACTTAATATTGCTGTCTACCTTGTATACAAGCCCAGGGACCCGGAAAGGTGTTTTAAGTTGAAGGTGCTGAAATTTTAAGCAGCTTAATAGCAAATTACATGGAAAAAACTCTCATTCTATTCATTTCTATTGAAAGTTAAAGCAGTGTTATGTAAGATTTTATGTTGTCATTGTGAGGAGTAGCAAAAATGCTAAAATATGGTGGGTAAGGGGTCTGAAGCTTAGCCAATGCTCGAAAAAGTTCTTCCAGACGTTACATTGCACATTTCCACATTTCCACCAGGGAGGTCACCGAAACCTCTAAGTGTTACGTGGGATAAGATTGCCTTTTTATTATCCCATATGGGGAAATTTGCATAATTTGTTTGCATAGTATAGTATAAGGAACATGTTTCCTTTACCAGTGAAATTACCGGCTTGGATATATGAGTTTTGCTTTGACAGCAAAGAAATTCAATGATGTATAGAGGACCATCAAGCGATTTTTGCCTAATTTACTTCAAACTGAACATGTCACTGTGCTATAATGTGGCGTGAGGTGACAATATAAACATAAAACTGAAAAATCGAACCACTGATGGACACCCTGATGCTTCCTGTCATGGATTAACTAAGCACCTACCATTCAGATGGTGTGACAGTAGCAGTTTGTCATGCCCATAGCCATGCTACACCACAAGATGTAGCAGCAGAAAAAAAATGATGGGGACATTTTGCAAATACAATCTCTACCCAAAAACAAGCACACTAGACTCAAATTATATCAAAGTTTTTAAAATTGATATTTTTTATTTTGTATTTTTAGCAGTTGCAGCAAACAATCCCGAAACCTGGGGGCACCTTCACTTCCCAGGTTCCTGCTACAGCACGATTAGCTACATTTATATCATGCACTTCATAAAAGAGAGGAAAATGCTATGATTTTTTTTCTCTAGCATCTCATCCGTGATCTGATTATGCTTGGGGATAAAATAAATCCTCTCAGCAATTATAAACTGGCTTTGGTAAAATCAGCCATATCGCTGGGTCAGGAGTGTGTACCTCAGAGGTTCAATAAGAAAATACTAATCGTTTTTGTAATTCGTACAAAAAAGTACCAACAAGAAATCAGGACCGCAATCAGTTATCTATTGCTTTGTGAAACTGCTTTTATCTGTAATCACTTATTATGTATATTAAAAAACCTCCAAGGTCTTACTTCCTTTATAATCAGTTCCTTCCTGTATGGCACTGTAAAAGTCTCATTTAAAAAAAAAAAAGCAGCAGAAGTCAACTGATAACGCGCTCCCTCTGTGTAATTAATGGCCTCAGCCATGAGCCGCTGAGCTGACAATGAATCCGCGCCGTTCAGAACGAGCACCAAGGGGGAGGCTGAAACATTGCGTCTGAGAGCCATCTGC
This sequence comes from Semaprochilodus insignis, assembly GCA_034552555.1. NCBI lineage: Eukaryota > Metazoa > Chordata > Actinopteri > Characiformes > Prochilodontidae > Semaprochilodus > Semaprochilodus insignis. The sequence goes on along the minus strand of CM067483.1, from coordinate 24,181,600 downwards.
TTCCTTTTCAGCATTCGCTCTGTTTGTCATATGCAGGGGATCCACTGTTTGCAGCCAGCGTTGCCTGTTCCAATGCTTGACTTTTTGTCGTTTTGGATCACTTAATTAATTTGAGCTGCTGTACAGTTGGGGTTTAATCTGCAGGTTCCTGAATACTCTCTTTCTACAGACTGATGGGGATCAACTCATCGCTAACCAGCAAAACCCTTATATATCTTCCCAAATGCCATAGATACGGTGGCCTCATCTGCAGACTTTTCCAGCTCAGAACTGGGCTTTTCTGCGCACCTATTAAGACTGATAATGGTCTGAGTGAGTGAGCCTGGTTCAGTCGCCCTCCCTGCTCAATTTTCACCCTTCTAACAGGCAATCTCCTCCTGATACTCCCCATAGGCCCTCCTCCAGGATTGAGTGCAGGATCTTGGTTTGGAATCTGGGTTGCACAGCCCTTCAATCAGAGCCATGCCTTGTATCGGATTGCATGGTCCACACATAACATCCGCTCTGACCTGTGGGTTTGTGCCATTGGATTAGATAAGGAGGGATCCAGAGTGAAATTTAATGATGTTACCTTGGAGGCTCAGACACTGGCAGTGTCTATCAATGTATTTTTGCCATTTAAATGACCTTAAAAATGGTTGCAGTTGCATTCACTTTTGCCTACAGCCAGCGAGGGTGTAACTAAATCCCATGGGGAGAGAGAAGTGATTTGAACCTGATTGCCAGGCTCAGACGTCATCCTTAATGCATTTCCTTAGCTGTTTACATGTAAATAATGAAAGCAAATAATGGAAGCATTGCATGGCATGTGCGCACTGACCCGTGAAGCTGGTGGAGGAAAATGTCCATGCAAGATATGAAGCTAGTTCGATCTGACAGGGAAAAAAATAATGGCAAAAAAGGGAAAAATACATATACATTACCCTTCCTACAGTTGTGCAACAAGAGTGAAACAGCTAGTCTTCATGGTGACACAGATTTTAATGCAGTAGCTACATATTAAATGTCTTAGCTTTCCTGATAATGAAATGCTCTTTCGTATTATGTTAAAAATGATGCATTTCCTTGTCATAAATTTGCTTTCGTTTAATGCATTTCCTTGCTGATACAAATATAGGAAGTATTGCATAGTGTTTGTGCACCCGTGAAGCTGGTGGAGGAATTTATCCGTGCATGATAGGAAGCCAGTTCGGATGAGGAAATACAAATACAAAATGTATCAAAACCTACATGTACAGCACCACTAAGTCTTCAGGATTCAGGAACATGTAGCCTGCACAAGTTATATACTGTGCAGATGTCAGAGGCCACCCCTCATTTATTTAATGTTCAGTCAACAATGACTGTTAAGTTCTATTTATATATATTTCTGAGGAGCTTAAATATATGATATTCCAATTCCAAAATATGGGTTCAAAAAATATTACAAAGTCGACCACCAAAACCATCTTGATCAGATAAACAGCACCCAAAGCTTTTATCTTTGAGAAAGAGGAGAAAAATCAAGCTTCACTCTTGCTTTAGATCTGATAAATTCATAAGTGTTTCTGTCCGTACTGAATTGATCACAGTTCTTTTGCTCTACATCCAAGTCTTCAGGTGGGTGACCATACAGGTCATGTGTTGTCATATTTTAAGCTTAATGAGACACAACTTTTCAAGGGGAGACACGTCTTGACTGCAGACAGGTCAGTCAAGCATAATGCACTTAACTTTGCTGGTAATAATGCTAGTAATAACCTGGAAGGTCCTTTTCTTCTTTGCCACAAAGAACAAAGATGTACTCGCTAGACCACAATACATGTTAGTATGGTGTATCTGTCCATTTCAGTTGGCCTTGAGTCCAGAGAAGTCAGCAGCGTTTCTGGGTGTTGTTGATATATGACGTCCACTGTGCATAGTACAGAGTTAACTTGCATTTGTGATGCAGTGACAGATGGAGTTTATTGACAGCGGTTGTAAAAGTAATCCCAAACCCATGCAGTGATATCCATCATAGAAGCTTGCTGGCTTTTAATGCTGTGTCTCCTGAGGAATCAATGCTCATGGGGATTCAGTTATGGTTTTTGGGCTTTTCTTTTATGCAAAATAGATTTCTCTAGATTCCCTGAATCTTTTAAACTGTAGTGAGTGAAATACCTAGATATCTTGCAGTCGCTTGATGAGGAACATTATTTTTAAACAGCTGGTCTATGGTGCAAAGTGGTGAGCCACAACCCATCCTCAGTAGTCCTTGTAAAGAGCTAGGCCTTTCCTGGATGCTTCTTTTATATTATATCCACATCCATGATTGTATCACCTGCTTAAGATTTTTTGAACATTTCACAGTGAAGTCTTTTCGAATAGGTGGCAGGCATCAATTTCAGAATAGCTAGTACATTCACAGACAAACAAACAAACAAACAAGCAAGCAGACAGACAAATAAATACATAAATAAATACATAAATAAAACACATACAGGACAATGTATATTTATGAATCATTTCTTTATGTTGCTATTTGCGTTTCTCATACTGTCTCATCTTTTTTGTTCCTGGATTTGTTCTTAATGGGTGTGCTGACATGAATAATGATGTAATAAATGCAGGGTGGTCTCTGACTTTTGCACAGTCTTGCATGTACTTGCTCTCTTTTTTATACCGTATTAAATATGATACATTTGTTTTTCATAAATTTGCTTTGCCTTGTCTTAAAATAAGCCGGGGCATTGTTAATGAAATATTCTTGGTTATTGCAGGTATGACACTATCACAAATCAGTGGGAGACGGTGTCCCCCTTGCCCAAGCCTGTGCACTCAGCAGCAGCCACAGTCTGTGGGGGGAAGATCTATGTGTTTGGAGGGGTGAATGAGGCTGGTCGCTCGGCTGGAGTACTGCAGTCATATGTGCCTCAGACCAACGCCTGGAGCTTCATTGAATCCCCAATGATAGGTAAGTCAGCATTTTACCACTTTGCCCTCTGTTTGCCTCTGAACTTCTAGATGACCTGCTTTGTTAGCATTGTGCCTAAGGAGCACTCCAGCACTCCAGCTGTCACATCCATCACTAAGGACAATAATTCCAGTATGTTTCCTTGTAACACAAGAAAAACAGTTATGTGTTAAATTGAGTGTGACAGTCACCGTTTATTATGTTTTGTTGTGTCTTTCAAGTCAATAGCTTTTCAAAGTTCAGAGAAACCTGATCGGATTATTATTGTTGATATGTTTTTGACCATACGTTGCAGATGTGGCAGATAGAAAACCACTGGAGCATTCCTTTAAAAATGTCTTCCATGTCATTTAAGCACAGCTAAGTCATGAACCGTTTAATAGGATTAGTGAAGCATATGGAAAGGTTTGATGGCACTTAAAAGTAAAGGTGAAAATGAGATTAAATGACACTGGAACTTGTTTACGTATGGATCGTGTGTCACTAATGTAGGTTTAGCTCTAGCTCTATACTCTGTTAAGTTGCGTAGCTTTCAGAAATTCCTGTCAATTCTCTGTATGTTCAATAATAAATAGTCAGTCAAGTTGCAGTAAAGTGTTAAAAGCGCTGTGTGAGTGCAGGAGGAGGATTACTGTGATCTAGAGCAGAGTAAAACTCTGGGGCAAGTGCTGTCTTCAGTCTGTAACTCGTGGGAAATTCAACCTTTAGAGACAGGTTACCAGGTGCAGCCCTGAGGAGGTGAAAAAAAGGAAGGTTACCATTCGCCCATTAAGGGAAAAAATAACTGTGGAGTTAAAAGAAAAAATAGAACAGGCTGCAATACTCAAGACACCCTCAAACCGTCTTTATAAGCCTGTAAAGAAGCAAAATATCTTTTTTTCCGTCTGGCTGTTTTATAGAGATAAAGCATGTTTCACAAAGAACGCTTGGTCTGAAGTGTTTGCAAGAATAACCGTGACCTCAACTTTCACACAATATTGGATATACCCGCAAGCGAGCAAAGTGCTACAGAACTAGCTGATGGAGGCCAAATCAAGCCTAACTAATGTTTGACGAGAAGCAAGTTTTCAGTGAGTGTGGCTGCAGTACTTCAGCTCTCAGCTTCTCTTTTGTTTTCTTCTTACTGCATGAATTTCCAGTTAAGGGCCTCCTCTGATACTCTGTGGGAGTGAGCAAATAATTCAGGCTGGAAGAATGCACAGCTTTTTGCACTTTGTAGCACATTTTCTGCCCCCTTTGCCCTGATTCACACAGTGGGATTACATAATTCAGCTTATGGAAAAGCAGCTGTTTCCATTTTTAGATGTGAAAATGTTGTTTCTACTCTGAACTGTATCAGATGCATTAACAGCCGGTGGTTCTTCGCCTGTAAAGCTTTTATTTCTTCTAGGAGGGAATGTGGTAGGCTCGTATGACATCAAAAAGATCCACTGCAGCTACCTCAGATGAGCAAGTCTAATAAAATAACACTGAATTTAACACCGCGTTTAATAACACACACAACGAACCATCCAATAAAGTTTACACCGCAGCCCTGTATATGCCTAAGACATGGTGTATGACCGATGAAGCAGAAGTAGGTAACTAATACTAATGTAATATTGCTTCATAAACCTGGGTTGGATTTCAAAAGGAGAAGTTTGCACTGCCAGCATTTGCACACTGGAACCGAGTAATGAGCTGATTAAAAGGGTTTGTGTGACTAATGGCATGTAAATAACATGGCACATTCTGGCAGGTCAAGTGAGGTCTCTGGAAAAGGTTAGAACACACGGAGCACTGACTCGGGTTAGAATCGGGTTACATCCTTTTAAAAAGCCTCCACGCAGCAGCACAGCTCACAGTCTGATAGATATATGATAGTATGCCGACATACAGAGCAAATGCAAAGAGATCACTCACACACTCTCACTCTATGTGGTTTCTATATGGAATAGAAAACTGAAACCACTCTAAACTAATTTATTACAGTACTGTGCAAAAGACAGAGACTGCAGAGACCGCATCATTCAGCATCAGGAAAAATAAGCAGAAAATTAATTAATTTTAATCTGATATTATTTCACACCTCCAAAGTTCAGTCTTAGAAGCTGGTTGCGCTGGTTGCTTCTCATGATCCAAGTAATCCCAAAGACATTCAGTGATTTTGAGGTCTGAGCTCTGGAGTGATCAGCCCACTGTTCTGAGAATACCATCAGCTTTGTTTAATTTGCAGATTTTCTTTCCTTCTCCAGCTATACATCCTTTCAGTCTCTTTGAGTTGTCTTCTCACAGTGGAAAGATGGACAGAAACACCTGTGGATATTTTCAGATCTAAAACAAGAGTGAAGCTTGATTTTCTCATCTCTCTTAAAGATGAAAACACTGTTTAAAGTACTGTTTATCAGATAGTGATAGGTTCAGTGGTCTACCAGGTCTTGTATGGTTGTTAAGTAACTTAAAGGGGAATTCCATTGACTTTTCTAGTGTTCTATAAAGTTCAGTTGTTTATTTATATTTATTAAGTCATTCAGAGTCTTAAAACATATTCAGCCATCCAGAAAAACATACTCAGTTAGAGTTGTCCACTGTAGCGGAGACTGGAACCAGACATCTGAGGCCTCTGTTTTTGTCCTATAACTTTTTATATGTATATATTTCCAAATGTATTCATAACACAGACAAACAGATAGGGCATTGTAAGACAAAATAGTTTTTTTGGTTTTTTTTTTTTTTTTCAGATTTACCATCAGTTTACTTTTATCAGTTTACACTAAGAAGACATGATTAGGTTTACTGGTGATTTTGGATAGTAAGTAATAGTAATAACACCTGGTACCTTTTACCACCACAGTAAAAAAAATCCAGTTAATTATATCTACAGTTACTTCATATTAAACCAGTCTATATGACTTTGTTTACATAGCAGTGATAAAATTGTGGAGAAATGTTGAAAAATCACTGTAATTCCCCATTGATGGTTGTTGACTGAAATGTTGAAATTTTGACATGACTGAAGGTTAAATAAATTAAATAAAGGGTGGTCTCTGACTTTTGCACAGTACTCTATGTGCATAGAATAAATGTATTTTAATCTACACTCATCAAAAAAATAGTTGCACCAAACAGAAAGTGTTGGGTTACCGGGAACAATAAATGATGATAAATTTAGACTGATATGGGCAACCTGATACATATAAGTAGTGTTTCTCAGTATTTTGTCGGGCCACCGTGTTTGCTAACGCAACATGCCAGACATCTTGGCATGGAGTTGTAGAGGTTCCTAATGGTATCCTGCAATAATCCAACCCATGCAGCTTTAATATTATCACGCAGTTCTTGCGGATTTTGCGGTAGGTTTGGAGGAGGAGTGACACCAGGTCTTCTGGACCAGCATGTCTCACAATGTCAAACCTACCCACCAAGTTTCATTCCTGTCGGTTGATTCAGTCAAATGGGGAGATTATTCAGAAAATAATAATATCAAGTAATATCAATGCTGTGATATGGTCAAAGGCACAAATGACGCGTGGTGGTCCGTATAATCAGAATAATCAATTTAATCTAATTTTCACCACAGTGGCCATGACCTTCTTGTACATTACCTGAACAGAAATGCTAAAAGGTCACTAAAGAACGGGTGACTTTAAGTTTAGAGCGTGTGTTCTGGTGTTACACGTGGCGGACGACAGGTTCCAATAGAGCGGCGGTGTGGAAGAGCAGACATGCTCTGCTGATTACAGCTAAAGTGCTCGTTCATCCGCAAAGGGCTCTAGTAATGTCAAGTGGTGCAGGTATGCTTGAGCAGACAAATAATGAAGTGTCTGAGGCCCTGTGGCAGGGTGTGTGTTCAAAATGTCTCTACACCATCCCATTTACTCTTATTCATACCTGTTTTTGGAACTGAGTGCATTTATTTAGACATATTTTTGGGGCTACAGGCAGTTTTGGCCCAAAGGTTCAGCCATGTCATCCAGGGCATGTCCCTGCTTAAAAACCAGCCTGGGGCTTTGATCCAGAAAAATAGCAGTGACTCACAAATAACTGATATAAACCTTTCATAAACCATTCTCTGTGTTCTTTTCTGTTGAGCCCGGCACAGAGAACTGTTAAGAAAGCTTTATTGTTGTTTATGTGTAGAAACATAAAAGCTGTATAGCAGGTATAGTTTTTAAAGCCCGTAGCTGTTAATGCTTAGTCATTTCAACATAGTTAGCCTCCTAATTTGCAAAAGCCTGTATGTGGGCCAATCCCTTACTCTTTTAAACAAGTAATAGTGGCTGACTAACATTACTTTCATAGGAGTTACCAAATCATTTATAGTATTTGCTGAATAGTACATATTAAGATTAATAACTGAATGATATGCCTGTAGTTGAAGAGGTTAGAAACTGTCATTAAAGGGTGCATATCAAAATGCAAAAAAATGGAGTTTGATTTAATATGTAAACACTGGTAAGGTACCGTTGATTCTTAAAGACACACTAATCAAAACAGCCTATTTGATTCTGAAGGATAAAGTGAGCTTTGAAATGGTCAAGTACAAATTAATTACAGCATTTTTTTTGGTATGTAAAACCAACACAAACGTTTTAAGTGAACCTAAAAGAAAATGATATAACACAATGAAATACAAGAAAATTGTGGGATATGAGCCCTTTAAGTCAGTTGTGGAGAGTAGATCTGCTTCTCCAGTGAATCTGAGGAGTTGCCATCACCAGCACTGATTAACACTAGAACTGAGAGTCAAGAGTTGTATTTAATTACACAGTGCGTTATGTGATGAACTGCATTTACATTGGATTTACATTCTGCAGATTTTTCTCTGCTTTTGCAAGTTTTTGTTCTTTGTTTAAACAAAGAAATATGAATAATAAGAAATAATAAAAAAAATAAAGACCATGTGCTTAACACTAGCTTTTCATCAAATTCCAATCGAAATTAAATATCTTGTCTTCTAAGTAAGAATGCACACATGGTATGACTGCCCGTTTCACTGAGCGATGAGTGAGTAATAATTACAATCAGATTTAAACATGTTTTTTCATAATTGCTCAACAAACATGTTTACCTCCAGTCTACCCAGCAAATGTTTTGTTATATTTTAAAGATAAAAAGAAGTTGAAAGAAGTCTAAAAAGAAGACTTGGCATGTAGAATGTAAGGTAACACTGTTCCTAAGGCTACATGACACTTAAGCTCTTCATGACTCCTGACATACACATTATGACTACCTCAGTGTGTCTACTCTTTATCCGTTTTAACAACTCCACTTAACACAAAGGTGCACCATGTAGTTCTACAACTACAGACTGTAGTCCATCTGTTTCTCTGTATAATGTGTTATACCACCATCCTTTTTTTTTCCAATGGTCAGGACCCCCACAGGACCACCCCAAGCAGGTATTATGAGGGTGGTGGATCATTCTCAGCACTGCAGTGACACTGACGTGGTGGTGTGTTAGTGTGTGTTGTGCTGCTGTGGGCTAACAAAAGTATACAGAGGATCACATGGACTACAGTCTGTAATTGTAGAACTACAAGGTGCACCTATGTGGTAATGGAGCTGATAAAATGGATAAGCGTGTAGATACATTGACATGCCTGAGTGGTGAAAATTGAAATAAGCATTTATAAATGTTTATTCTATTAGGTGTCATTAATCATGAAGAGGTTGCACATTCAGGTCAAGCTAACATAACTTCTGTGTCAGCTGACATGGATTTAGGTTAGTTTGAATTTTAGGAGTTAGGTTGTTTTGTGGCACCTTCTGGGGTGACATGATATGGACTTTGTAGCTCAGTGTGTCTTGTGACATAATATTGAGAATATGAACAAAAGTGAGCATTTTCTGTAGTACTTAGAAAAAGTGAGTTTATTAGAAAGCCACCTATGCTCGAATAATGCATTTATGAAGCCGTACCTATATTTATCAGCAGCGTATGCCTGTAATCATGAATAGACATAAGATGATATTTGAAGCAGTATTGCATTGACATAAGGGGGATCGATTTTTTTCCATATATAAAACTGTTATGCAATTTAGATAAGAGCCACATGTATCGGTTATACACCCTCAAACTATAATCAGGATTTTCATGCATATTTTCCAGACAAACTTGTGTAAAGGTAGAAAGACCCCTGAAAAATACTTGAGCAAAAGTTCAAATTCCCTCTATATTTATATTTGCATACCTAAGTACAGAAATGTTTGCTTTTAAATGTACTTCAGTATCAAATGAAAATGTACAGTAATGCAGAGATGAAACACTTGTTAGCTATTCATTATTGCAGCCACAGTAATAGAAGCCTCTCCTTAATAGAAAATGCACTTTTGTACTTTAACTCAAGTAGAAATAGAATTCATATGATTATATTAACCAGCCAAATAAGTTCAATTACTTGAGAATGACAATGTCACTTACTTCATAAAACTTCTCATGTCATCTTACATTTACTGGCATAAGCTGTGCATGAATAGTCAAATATTGCTTTATAAATACATGCTTAATATTTATCCATTTGTTATGAATTCCCAATGTAGGTAACCTGCAAGTGCTCTTTTATTTTACCATTTAAAAACATACACCGTTGAGTCACATTATTATGACCATAATAATGAGAGAAGTCACGTTTTCATGGCATTCTCTGGGCCCGCTCATCCATGTAAAAGGCAACTCAACTGATTCGGGTATGAATCCATCCTTGCAGATCATGTACACTCATACATGCTGATTGCCTTCCCAGGGGAGAATGGGATATTCCAGCAAGACGATGAAGCATGTTACACGGCTAGAAATGTCCAACACTGGCTGGAAGAGCATGACCAAGATTTCCAAATACTACCCTGGTTCCCTTATTCCTCAGACTTGAACCCAGTTAAGCATCTGTGAGACCACCTCGATCGTTGTGTTCGCTCAGCAGCTGTGGGATGAACTGCAGTCAGCATGGCTCCAGATACCTGTGATAATCTAACAGCCTGTCTAGTTGCTGTTCATGTTGCACACGACAGTTACTCTGGATATTAGCTCATGGTTAGGTTATAATAATGTGACTCGACTGTGTATAAGCTATGTCACATTATCAGTATTATGTCTCTGTGATATACATATGTGATATATGTAGGTGTAATGTAGCCTTATGAACGTTACCGTACGATACCGAATTGTCTCATGGCTGGGGGGTGTCGCTGAAGGCCCAGGAGTTCGTGATATGTTTAATGTGGAGTGTGTTCTCAGTCTTCTCTGCTGCTCGTGTCACAAGGGAATGGCTCTGCCACAGCCGTCACTACCAAATGACCAGCCGCACCCCCACCAGTCAGCTCATTGTGTCGGACAGGCAGGAAGTCGTTTTGGGAGACGATCACGCAGCATGGCCTAATGTTATGTGTTTAACATGTAAATAAACCCGCTGTGGAGCGAGTGGCCTCCGGGATAGCTTGTGCATCAGAGAGCGGAGAAATGACACCAGCGCGCAGCAGGCTTTGTGGGTGTCGAAAAAACTTTGTTTAACTGTAAAAGACAGAGTCAGAGTGCACAGATGAGAAGATGAGCTTTATCAGTTTATAGGCTGTGGGTGTTGGAAGGAGAGAAAGAGAGAGAGAGAGAGAGAGAGAGAGAGAGAGACACTCCTATAGGAGCGCTTTTTACCAGTTGCACTCCCTGCTGAGGATGGCAGATTGACACTTCACTGCACAGCAGGGGGTGCAGAGGATGTTTTGCACACTCACACACACACGCACTCATACTCATGTAGTTCTTTGAAACCATTTCTTGATGACAGACTCCCCAAATATGTGTGGTCAAGCAGAGAGCTATGTGTCAAAGGGAGATTAAATCAAGAGGCTTAGGCACAACTACTCCTGGGCCTCATGCCAAACATACCCCTAATGTTGAATTGTGGTGGGCTGGAACGCTGCACACATTTCAAAAATAGAGCCAGAGCCTGTATTTAGCCTGTTTAGAACTCCCCGCTTTGCTGAGGGCATAGGCCATGGAACGGCAGGCCACCCAGGCCATGTCCCGATTTTTCTTTACACATATTCCACTCATATATTGCATGCATATATTCTCATGCAAAAGTTTTGATGAAACTACAAAATTGATCAAATTTTGCTGATTTTTGAGGTGACAGGGAGTAAATACGCCTACAGTAAGCTGATCTGCAGTTAGTTTATATTGAATCATTTCAAAAATACAGATAATAATTTGGATTACAAATTACAAATAGTAATTGTGGTAAATGATGCCAGATCTAGACCATCATAAATACTCTTCTTTCAATCACTTGACACTCTTAGGTCCCTCTAAGCAGCTGCCTGAGTATCTAAGAATGAAGCTATTCATGCCTGCAAAGCAGGGGAAGGCATATCAAAGCGATACAAGCTCACAGTTTCCACTGTCTGAAATGTGGTTAAATGTAATTATGCAAATAATGGTTGTTAAGAGGGACTATGGAAATCAAGGCAAGATCTGGAAGGCCAAGAAAACTCTCAGATAGAACCGCTTGTATGCTGGCCAAAAAGACAAAGGAACTCTGCCATATGACAGTAATCTAGCCTAAACAGGAGTGGTGATGCACTGTTCTATTGTGCAGCATTGCCTGCACAAGTATGATCTGTATAGAGGAGTCATCAGAAGGAAAACTGACCTGTGATCACAGAAAGTCAACATCTGAAGTATGCAAAACAACATATAGAAGCATACAGGTTCTATGGACTGTTGAAGTAACAATGACAATATTTGGAAACATTTGGAATTCTGTAACAGTGGAACTCTTTGTCACTTTATGTTGGGAGGAGCAGCATTTGATGGAAAGAACACCTTGCCAGTTGTTTAGCAAGTCAATTTTCTGGAAGGAAAATATATCACAGTCATTTGGGAAACTGAAGCTGAAAATAGACCTGCTTTTACGAGACTCTGATCCAAAACATGTTTCAAAAACCTTCATAAACTACCTCAAAGAACACAAGCTGAAACTGTTGAAAAGGCCCTCACAGTCACCTGATGTGAACACCATTGGAAATCTGTGGGTAGATTTTGAACATGCTGTGCATGCAAAACAGTCCAAGAATATTGCAGAACTAGAAGTGCTCTGCAAGAAAGAGTGGGTGAAAAAATCCTAAACTGAGAACAGAAAGACTCATAGTTACAAAACCGTTTACAAGCTGTGATATCTCCCAGAGGGGGTTTTAGTTAGTACTGAGATAATAGGACGTCCACAGTTTTGGTCATATCATAATTTAGTTTGGTCTGCTCAGATACAACAGAGAAAAATTGGGCAAAAAAATTTAGTGGGACATTTCAGTTTAACCCTTTTGATTCCTGCCAAAAGTTGCCACAGAGGTAAGAATAATACTACAGTACTTTTTCATTCATTCATTCATTCATCTTCTAAATCACTTTTCATTCGGGGCCTGCTGGAGCCTATCCCAACACTCACAGGGTGGAAGGCAGGAAACAACATGGACAGGCCGCAGGTCCATTGCAGGGCATATTACATTACATACACAGATTAAATATATTTTTTTCATCCAGGTATGGGATGTATTTTTTCTGTTTCACAAAGAATTATCATTAGGCCTTTTTTCTGAAGGTCTAGAAGCCCCTAATGGTTCCTCATGTCTTTTTGAATTTGACCATTCAGACAAACTCTTTGCAAGTAATGACAGACAGTCATAGGATTTGGGGAGGAATTTAAGCATGCTGTGTGTCGCCTCCATAGCAGAGTAGGCTGAGTGACTGCTATGAAATGAAATGAATCAAGCGCCACAAAACGGTACTCGGTTTAATTAAAGAGTTTAATCAAAACAAGTCATGCCTGACAACGAAACCACTGACATTAGGTGCTGACAGGTGATATTATTTTATGTTTTATATGTTACATAAAATACATGTATATAACAAAACATATATGTCAAGTAAGCATTGTGTGAGTTAATTCCAGTGAAAAGTGCTTTGTCTCCGTGTTGGCAAAGTTAATAGTGGAATCCTGCTTTTCTGTTTGTAGACTTATCCGTAATATCACTCCTCCCCAGGAGCCCCCCTCTCCAGAACGTGAGAGGGCACAAAATTTAATTAACTATACACAAGTTTTACTTCAGCGGATGAGGTTGAAATCGCAGCTGTTGTGGAGAGCGTGATTGAATTCAATTATTTTTTTCCCAGCCTCATCAATTATTCATGTGTTCTCTCCTGCTTATTTACTCAAACCCAAAGAAGAAGTGAATTGCACTCAAACCTGCATAATTTGGAGGGAGCCATGATATCGATGATCAATACTAGGGGCAGCTTGTTGACCCCTAGCTTTTTTACTGTGACACAGTAGCTTGCTTTTCCATTCACGTAATGAGCATAATGAGGAGGTGAACAAAGTAGGAGACAAGTTACTTATGATGAATGTGCTGGTGTCCCTCCCATTTCAATCGACGCTCATTAAATTGAGCTTTCACTAGGACAGTGCTAATCCTGGGAATAAACCAATTGAGTACTGCTTTCTGTAATGGCTTTTTTTCGATGCTGAACTCACTGAATTGGACCTAAGGGCCTGTAAAACATTTTCTGTGATGTAGAATTCTATGTAATTCTATTACTCTTTGCGTGTGTGTGCTCTATACAGATAACAAGTATGCTCCTGCTGTGACACTTAATGGCTTTATCTTCATCCTGGGGGGAGCGTACGCCAGAGCCACCACCATCTACGACCCGGAGAAGGGCAACATCAAAGCTGGACCCAACATGAACCACTCCAGGCAGTTCTGCAGGTAAGGGGATTCAGGCTGACCAAGAGCCAATATCACCAGCCTGCGATTGGCTTCTATTTTTACACATTAATGTCTGTAATATCCGCACCGCTCCAGAGAAAGAACAGGCACAGCTACAGTGTCCATTTATTCTCTCAGCCCATATTAAACCACTGCTGCTGAAAATGTAATACATCTCTGTAAGTGTAATGCATTTAGTAAGACGGCTGTCCACATCACTGGGCCATTGTGTTTTACTCTGGGAAGGTAAGGACTTGAGCAAATCCATATAGAGCTAAAAGCCTTTTCTTTGCACGTGACTCTTTCACTCCATCTGACCACTTTCGATAGTTTCAAACAAAGACTTTCTCTGTTAATTGTGTGAAATAACACTGGAAGGGCTAGAGAGCTCCAAGGTTGTTCTCTTGCACAACTACAAGGCTGTTGTCTTCTGTCTTTGGTTTGTTTGAACTATAGTTGTTATGACTGGAATGTAAGAAATGACATCCAGGAATATAGAAAGACCAGGAAAGGCTGGGAGAAACTCACGATAATGCGATAAGTTGCTTTAGTTACATGAAAAAGGGAGATGGGAACAGCTTTGCTTAGCTTCATAAGAATTCATTTCTAGTCCCCTGGGTTAAGCTTTGGGCTGCATCTGTCTCCTCTGCTGATTGGTATTCACAGCAGAGAGAGTAATTAGCTCAGTGGCAGATGAAGCGTGGATGAGCCTCAGAACAATTGCTTGTGCACTGCGTCTTCAAAACATTGCTGTCTGTGTGCATGTGCTTCTGTATGTGTGTGTGTGTGCTTTTGTATGAGCATCTCAACACTCTCTGCTGTGTGTTTGCGATACAACTACTGTATGCTTCCCAGAAACGGTACGTCAGTTCCAGTCACAGTGCTAAGAGTTTCTGCATTAGCATTTTGAAACATACTGAGGGTGTGAAATTAACACCGCAAAAGCAGGAGATTAAGAAGTGAAATGATTTATTCTTCCTGCAGCAGTGGATCTATGTAGCACCCTTTCATGGGAAAACTAATATAAAGATGATGAAAATAGGATTTGAAGTACTGCTGATCTTATAGAATCATCCAGGATGTTCTACAGCAGAAGGTGGGGGGTGGAGTTCTGTCAAATCTGATCTTGAGGGCTCAGCACAGTCAGAATTAGAATTGTTTTATTTGTCATGGAGAAGATGCACAGTGAGTTCATCATAATGCATAAATTTTGCATAGGCATCTTGCAGTTATTACATGATGGCCTAATCACAATTATTTGAGATGATCACAATTGTCTGAGCTGACTGTATAGTTTCACAAAACTGGGTGTGTTGGGCTGAGGCAATAAATGTAAGTAAAAGAAAGTATTAAATCAATTCATTACGACATCATCCGCTTATGAGAGCCAATTTGGCGACTTTAGTCTTGCATTTTAATAGTTTTATAACTTTTAATAGTTGCGAAGAATGAGCAAGAAAAGACTGATTAATTTCTATTTATTTCTTTTATTTTTTCATTGTTTGTTAAATGAAATTCAACACTAGAACTGTCAAGCACAAACGTTTAGCTGACAGTTCTAGTGTTGAATTTCATTTAACAAATAATGAAAAAAATAAAAGATGTGCAACTGTATGTACAGTTATGTGTAAGTATGTATGTATAAGTCATGTGCTGGTAAAGTAACATTGCTGTTGTAGTAAAAACCTCTTATTATACCTCATAGTAACTTTATATTAAAAGGAAAAACTTCCTTAACTGCAGTTCATTGTAATGAAGGAGTTATTAAATTATCCATTTACCTTCCTTTATAAATTAAACTGTTTACAACAATTATTTACTATAGTATAAATGATAATTGGTTTATGCAATTAGATTCATTTGTAGATTTTTCTTTTTCCTCCAGTCACAATAATTATTTATCAACGTATTTTTCTAAATTATGTATCGTGTCTTAAATTCTAATTAGATCATGAATTTATCTAAACTATTTATAGAGTGTAAACTCATTTTTGTTTCTTTTATAAATTGATTCTTGGCTTAAATTGAGGCTCTTAGATATGACAGCATGGTGACTCTGCAGATGTACTTTTTCATGTTTTTATATTTCAGTTGTTGTATGTAGGATTTGCTTGCCCCTAGACCAAATTTACACTCCTACAAATTTATTTATAATTCATTTATTATAATATCCACTTTATTGTACACACTACACACTCTAATGTGTATTGCATAAGTGCTTATGTGAAACTGATCATAGCAGAGAGATATGAGAAAGGTCCTTTTCCCTGCTCTATGTTCCCTGCTTCTTCCACTTAACTGACTAAATCAATTCTTAGTAGAGTCGGGCCTGTTTTAGTTGGGAAATAACTAAACTGTGCTTGACCAAATGACCATAAAGGACCATAGCTGGACAGTATATACTCTCTGTTCATCCATACATACACTCATCCATCCAGCCATCTCCCCATTTATTCATCCATCCATGCATCCATTCATCCACTCGTCCACCGACCCTTCCATCCATCCACCAAATAATTCCATCCATGCATCCATTATCTATTGCCAACCTAATGTCCTTTTTTATTCTTGCTCCATGCAGTGCGGTGGTCCTGGATGGGAAGATCTACGCTACTGGAGGCATTGTCAGCAGTGAGGGCCCAGCACTGGGGAACATGGAGGCCTTTGACCCTTGCGCCAATGCTTGGACGCTGCAGCAAAGCATGCCCTGCCCACTCTTCAGACATGGCTGCGTGGTCATCAAGAAGTACATTCAGAGCGGCTGACACTGGAGAACACACACAGCCAAAAGGACACTGTTGCCTCATTCACACACTCCACCCGTCTGCACACACTTGTCTCACTCACTGGCCCTCGCTGCCCCCGGATTACCAGTGCTGACACTGAAACCTTTTGTGAAATCTCTCATCTGTCTTTCTCTCTCTCTCTCTGTCTCTCGCTCTCTCATTCTGTTGTTCCGTCACCTCCTTCTGTCCCTCTTGCCCTCACCCATATGGAATGTAGAAGCTAATCTTTGCCGTTTGGCGCAAACGGGCTCAGTGCCTTAGCAAGGCGCCTTTGTGTAACATATCCCCACTGGAAGTTTGGAGTGGCACTAGCCTTAACGCTCCATCATCACTTCAATTCTAACACGCATCTGCTCTCTGACTCTCTCTCTCTCTCTCTCTCTCTCTCTCTCTCTCTCTCTCTCTTAAGTTGTATTGCTTTGTGTTGGTTCAAGCTGCAAAAAGTCTATCTTGGCAAGTGAAAGCATCTTTAATGTAGCTAATATACTGATGATTCAAACTATTTGATGTTTTAAATGAAATGATCTTACTGCACTAGTAATAAATGTGATGGAGAAATAATGCTGTAAGGAAATAAAAATATCTGCAATTTGAAAAATGCCATAATAAGATTCTAGTATGTATATCAGATTTCTAGATTATGTTAGATTATTCAATCTATTTCAACCTATTTTTACTAGTGTTACTGATTTATAATTGCTCAAGCATTGTTAAACAAAAACATCTGCATAAAGATAATTTCACCTAATAAAATGACTCATGTAAAGTAAAAATGGGTTAAATAATCAATAATATAACACTTTAATGTCCTTGTTTTGCTCTTTATTAGAGCCAGTAGTTATTATCCTATTCATTTCTACTTTATTGAGCAATAATTAGGGTATATTGAGCAACCCAACAAATATATATAATGCAGATGTAAAAGTGCTCTGGGAAATGTAGTTTACCCTAGTTATTGCTTAATAAAGTAATGACAGGCAGTCGGTTAATTGCCAACTGCTAGCTTGATAAGACAGTATCCAATTTAGGATTTATGATATGCCTGTATCAAGCTTGATAATACGTATTAAAGGCATAAAAACACACCTAAAAAGTGAAAGTGCTCTGGATATTGCCTAAAGAAGTTGTAAGGAGCAGCCACGGCAGCCACTTTATTAGCAGATACTGGCCTGATACTGGGGGCCAATCCATAATTTCATAATGGAAATATAAGATATATTTGCTATGTTTAAGATGCTTTCACTTATATCTTACATATGAAGATACATACAATATAAGACAGATATAATATATATATTATTGCAGTTCTGAACATTTTTTTTACTATTCATAAATGTTTTTTTTTAGAAAGGCAGTCAGGTCAATCTTCAGTGTAATAGTTTACTTGACTTTTTGTTGTTTGTGAAGAATGATGAATCAGCTCCAACATGAATTTAACATGCATTTTGATAACAAGGTATAAAAGGCTGAATCTTGGCTTGCAGGAGGAGTTTTGATAGCTTTTAATTTTACCACAGTGGCAGTTAGATATAACAAACAGGAGTGCATTTGTGTCAAATGTGAAAAAGCATTCCTTATCCAGGAGTTGAACCTGGAACAATAGTACTACTGCTGGAGATATATGCTGGCTCTATCCATCTTAATGACTTCAGCTGCCAGAAGCTGGAACGGAAGGAGCAGGGCCTCACATTACTGAACTGAACTCCAAACTGGGCTGGTCTGGACGTTGGAGTTTTCACACTGGACTATTGCACATTTCTCTCGCACTCTGCCAAAGCACAAATGATTTGAGGCTCGGAGCAGGAATATGGTGGTTTTGCCTTTGTTTCCCGTTCGCCAAAGCCCACTGGCTGAGGGCAGGCTGGACGATATTGGAATAGGACAGGATTCTCTGTAATTTAAGGCAAAACAAATATTGTTTATTTTAGGAACTTGAAGTGATGACAGTTGTTTCTAGACAAATGTATAGTATGTTAAAGAAATGTTATGTACCAAAAATGAGCAATTGATCATTGCCATATAGCTGTTATTGTCTAAATTAATGAGAGTAACTCATCATTAATTACAACAATAATGAGTATGCAAAATACAATGTTGATTCCTACAAATGTTTTTGGTGTTTTCTCTTTCATCTGCTGCAGTTTTCTCAGGCATTAGGTCTTATTATTCAGTATCTACTTTGACTAATTCGGTAAATAACACAAAGTTGTATTATTTAATTTGAAAGAACGAGCTGCACTTTATGTTATAGGCACACTTTATGATGACTGGACCCAAAATTACCTTTAAAGGTCCTATATCATTAAACAAAACAGAATTATCCTCACTTTTTTCTTGAATGAAGGAGTTTGATGCAGTGTGCACAGTGGTGCTTGAAAGTCTGTGAACCCTTTACCATTTTGTAAATTTCTACATAAATGTGACCTGAAATATCAGATCTTCATTTAACTCATAACAATAAATAAAGAGAACCCAATTAAACAAATAACACGAACCATTCGATAGTTTTTCATTTGTTTATTGCACAAAGAGATTCAGTGCTGTTTCTGATGAATCAGCAGTTGAACCTCTAGAATAATCAGTTTGGTCAAGCTAATCAGGGCCAAGAGGTCCAAACAATTAGAGTGACAAGCTGGTGATCGATGTAGAAATAAAGAAAATTCAACACCACTGTTACCCCTCACTGGAGTGGTGATTCAATGAAAATGAGTACAAGACCAGAGCATAGAATATTCTCATCACATAGAACCCCAGAGTAACATCTGAACATCTGAACATCTTACATCTGAACATCTGAACATCTTACACTGACTAATGTTAGTGTTTATGTTAGTGTTCAAGAACAGTATGAATTCTATGGCAGTGTAGATTCAGCTACTGCTCTACAAGGAAAAATGTTTGTTCATTAAGGTTTTCTAAAGGTCACCTGGATGAATCTACTGTTTCATGAATAGGTAAGGCAAAACTTGTTTAAATGAAAGGGCTTATGTTTAGCAAAATTGAACACTGCATTCCACTTTTGAAACCTGGTGGTGGCAGTATCACGGTTTAGGGCTGTTTTGCTGCTAAGGACAGCTTGACATCATTTGAAGGAGCCTTGAATTCTAGATTGTATCAAGAAATTCTGCATGAGCAGGTCACGGCATCCATCAGTAAGCTAAAGCTCAGCAGAGGAGTCAGACAGAAGGACAAAGAACCAAACACACCTTTTAATCTACAATAAATGGTTAAAGCTAAGGAAATTACATTCCGCAATGGCTTAGTCAAAGTCCACACCATAATTCAGTAGAAATGTTGAGGCAGAAGCTAAGGTGTAGTGCTCAGGCAAGGACAGCATAACGCAGTTGAAACAGTTCTGTAAGGAGGAATGAGCCAAGATTCTTCCAGTTACTGGAAATGTTTGGTTGAAGACACTGCTGATCAAGAGGGGGGGTCAGGCCAGTTCCTGAAAGCAAAAGTTCACATACTTTGCCCACATAGACATTTAATGTTATATTGCTTTTTTATGTTATTTGTTTAATTGTGTTCTCTTTATCTATTGTTCAGATTCAAACTGTTGAATACACCTTTCCCTCTGCAGTCTGTCCGAGCTGTAAAAACAGCCTGGATTAAATGATTTTATGTCATGTCACACAGATAATTGAAAAAGAGGTCATTTACAGACAAAAACAGCCTATGTAAAGAATGACTGGAAACCCTTTTATTAAGCAAAGTGAACAGATTAAGAAAAATGAACAGCATTACTTTCCCTGAAGTTACTGCTTTGGAGGTACAAGTGCTTGTATTATGAGCGCTATGCAGTTATTATGACCGCACGTTATGCAGTTATGAGGGTGAGGACTGGGCTCACTTATGGGGGCATAGGGTTAAAGGAGTTAAGGTAAGTATATATATATAATAGGAATGTATAAATGGATGTACAATAAGAGCAAAGGCCAATGATGATGATATTAAGAAAAGCAGAATTCTTCCAGCAGAACTGCAGTTATGCTGGGTAATATTCATAATGTGATGTTGGAGATTTCGCTTGGTATCATAATGTAGTTTTATCTTGCAGTCATCGCTGATATTTCATGCTGCCATATCGCCTTTCTGCTTCGAGCTGAACGGAGGATCATGCAGAGATCTGCTGTTGGCCTTATGCCAAGTTGCACAGTCCGGCTTTGCTGCATTCTCCAAACACCCCCGCACCAAGCCCCCGGCAATATTTTGTGATGTGGAACAGTTCATTTCCTCTCTGCTGTTTTATCAGCCTCTCCCTGTTTATAACCTGCTGGTCCTGGCCCGTGCCAAAGCCTGGGTGTGTAAAGTGCCATTTAAAAGGCCCGAGCCATGTGACGTGAGCCTGGCAGGGCTTGAGAGCAGCTCGCGCACCTGTCAGCCTCCATCTCCAACCTTGTGCCTGCAGCTTCTCCCTCAGCTACAGTATCACCTCCACCATCAATCAAAGAGGGATCAGCTATCAAACCCCTGCTGGCATTTAAATAAACTAGGCCAGCGCTCCTGGATCTTGTGTCTTATGGGTGTGCTCGCTGGGCTGCTTTGATGGCAAACCCCATTTGTGTGGCTCTTTATCTAGAAGATTTGCTTCTGTTTTCTCCTCTTCGCTCCTCTGCCAACAACTCTGGCTGTTCGTTATGGCTCATTGTGTTCTCTGCAGATGATGTCAGACTGTAGAGGGACACTTGTGTTGTCAAGTAATTGTTCGTAGTTTTCTTTTTTGGCTTAGCCTTCTTTTGTCTCAGTGCTCCCTGCTAAAGGAAGCTGGTGTTCCATGGCTTTATTCACAGCTCCTTTAAAACAGCTGACAATTCTCAAGTGTCTTCAAAAGCTGCACTTTTTTGAGATCCGTCTTGCTGAATTCTTTTCTCGATTTTTTGTCGCTGGGGTGCTCTATGTGGCAAAGTGAAAATGTTTTCTTAGCACGGCTACATATAACAGCACTGTCACCTGGACAAATGGAAAAGCAACAACAACATGAATAACCTTCACTTTTTTCATTGTGGTCCTAAATGTCAAAGTTGTAGTTGGTGGAACGTCATGTGAAATTCCATCATTATGCCTGAATGTCAGGGCTGCCTGTGCTGAAAATGTGATGCGGTGAATTGACTTGATTCAAATATGTACACAAATAAAGCTCAACTTTTGTTTTAGAGTTTGTTTAGTTTTGATATAATTATGTTCATGTGTTCCATTTGGTTTGTGCGGAAATGATTTGGATCAAGTCAATTCAACGCGTGTTCAGTGTGGGTGCCTGGCAACTGGTTTTTATTCTACCAAAATGGCTCTGAGTGAGACGATTGTGAAATTGTTTTCGGTAACAGGTGCTTTGAAGATAGCATTAGTCACTCGGGGAATCTGTGCTGAATTGTTCATAAGTTATTAAACAATAGCTTAGTGGGAGCTTTGAGGTTTGGCTGCATTTTTCTTAGGCCTCAGCAGCACACAGTGTGTCGCTTTCTTTTGGAAAGCAGGACTTTTTTGGAGCTCCAGCCCTTCACTGCTAAATTCCTGAAATTAGGAAGCTCTTAAACCAAATCTACTGAGTTCTGGTCACGTGTTAATGTTTATTCAGCGTTGTTTTAGTTCCATTAGAACGAGGGGGGGTGGGGGGGATATATTGTCTGTAGTCGTATTTTGGGGGCACACAAAGTTTTGTTAGCTGTGTGTCATTTTCTGGATGCTTAAATGCATATAAGAAAAATTAATAGCATGTTTGCACCCTGTAAATGTGCTTTCTGTCTGGTTAACATTTACTGTACTGTGGAAGATTCTGTTTGGCAAGCGTCATCTAACTCTGTGACTCGGATAGACCATCATTCATTTCATTTCCAGTCAAAACTGGCATTAAACACAAGGTATTCGTTTTTCAGCAGATAAGATGAAAGATGCACAGACTAGCCAACTAGTCAACTTGTCCACTTTACTGCTCAGCAATCATGCTTTAAATTTGATGTCAACTACTCAATGATCATGTGATTATGATATTAATGACACGATACCTGGTGATCTCGGGGTCCATATGTCTGGTTTCATGAAGGCTAACCATGCACTCCAGGGCTTGTTGGAAAGGACATGTCACACTCCACTGAACTGTGGAGTTTGGCTTTAATCTAATTTGGCTTTCCTCTAATCTACAGTGCTACAATGTTCAGATATTGAACAACATTATCTCCGGTTTTCCAAATACTAAAATAAAAGGTCATTTGTCATTAATGAGGGGACACAAGGCTTTATAAGCCTGTGAAGCTTGAAGCTGGTTTCTCTTATTTCTGACAAGTTATGATCCTCTAACTTTCTCTGAATCTCTGGGTGAGTGAGCCTAACCTAGGGTGGGTCAAAGTCGGATGCAAATCTGCGAGATTCCGTGGTCTGTCTCCAGCTCCCTGAAGAAGTAATATGATCTGTTTGGAAATGCATGACACACTCAGCTGACCTGTGTAGTTTGGCTTCGTCATTGATTTTGAAGGTGAATTTTAAAGTCGCTTGTTGCATGACATTCCCTTGCCCTGTGGGTTTTATTCATGATGTCATTTGCAAATAATTGACGCCAACACGACTTTCATCACATAACTGTCGCCAGCTCTTACAGCTCCTACAGCTCCTACATGTAAGATAACCCACTTGCATAAGGAAGGAGGAAAATCAAAGGAAACAAGGGTACAAACAGGAGTTTCCAAAGCTGGAGTTCAGTAAATGATAAAGGATAAAAATAAAGTGGGACTCCTAACAACAAAGACCTGGTAGGTCACCAAAACTGTAATCATCCGTCAAACAGCCCTTAACGCTTTCATCTTTCAGAGAGAGGAGAAAAACAAGCTCCACTCTTGCTTCAGAAAAAAAAAACACACATGTTTTGGTCCATCCTTGCACTGTGAGAAGCTCAGTGCTATGGGTCTGAAAGGAGGTGCTGCTGTCAGGAGGCCAATCAAAAACCAATCAAAAATGTAACCAGGTTCTGAGCTTTGGACGTATGGTAAAATATTCCAATAGAATTAGTTGAAACACTGAAAGCAAATCTACTGAAGAGAATGGAAATTATAATAAAATCAAAGAGCAGACACACTAAATACTGAAATAATGTATACTATATCAAACTGCTGAGACTTCTGTATAATGTTCTACTAATTACATGTTACCTGTTTTTCCTGATACTACAAAAATAATATTTTAATGATTGCTTTGACTAGAAAAGTGGTCTCTGACTTTTGAACAGTAGTGCATCTTATAAAAGCACTGCGATGTTGAATTGTATCATGAGCGCCCAGCGCTAATTTGAATAATATCTCGTGCTTGTTTGCCTGCTCAAAAGAATTACATTGTTGAATGTCATATTTGCTCTGCAGAAACATTTAGCTCTATGTTTGCTACTGATCCAGGCTAGTGATAAAGCAAACACACGTTATCTCATTTGCGATATTTTCACATTAATGTTGCTCATTAATACCCCTTTCCTACCTGAGTGGAAAAACATCTGTCGTTGCTGAAATGGCACACCCTGGATGTTTGTTTAAGATGAAAGACAGAAAGCGGCATGCTGATGCAGCTTTCGCCTTCTGATAAACGCAATGTGTTTTTTTCCAAACAGCAGTGGTGCTCAAACTGACTGCTAATCCTCTAATGCCATTCTCTAAATAAGCATCTCTCTTCACACTCTGTTCTCCACACACACGCAATAACGCCTCGGAAAAAGGCTGAGCGGCTGCTCCTCATCTAGACAGTCGGGCTGATGCGAAAGTGGTCCAGCTCCGGCTTTAGGTGGTGCAAATTACCCCTCGCTGGAGTTGGTTGTCAATGGGTGTTTGGAAAGATGGTGCTTCAGTGTCAGCCTTTTCATGCTTGAAAATTATGCTTTTCTTTTGTGTTCTTTTCCGGCTGGACGACATCCTTTCATTTGATCTCCATTTGGGCAAGCAGCTTAGCAGTAATTAAGGGGTAAATAAGAATGCTACTGTTTGATGTGTCATTGGCTCTTTAGTGTACTGTAAGACAAGGACACTTGAAGAGTGGGTCTATGACCTTCAGCTGAAAAGCAGAGTTGTTCAATAATGGAAATGTGATGACATAGAAGGTGGAGTAATTATTCCCCTATTCAGTTTGCCTCTATTATTTTTTTTCCTTAGCTGTGCTCAGGGTTTTTGAATGTTTCTGCTGGGTTGTTGGCAGCCTTCTCGTGTTTTCCAAGGTTTATTTATGGGGCATGTATCTTTGAAAAACAAAATGGCCTTGATTTTACAAAATAAGAGTTTGACTTAGTGTGTAAACATTGTTTAAAACATGCCGTTCACTCCTCACTCCTCATACGTTCACTCTACATGGTCCATAAATTGAAACAAAGCTGCAAAACAGCCACCTTTAGATTCACTGTCTTTCTGATGTCAAACCAACACATTTACATGTATCTACCTAGTGAACCTACAGCAGGTTAAAGCTGCCCACTCATGCTGAAGTGTGTTTTAGCCTGGACAGCTTTCTGAATGAGATGCAATACAGGGCAGCCAATGTGATTTACATACAGTGATGTTTGAAAGTTTGCGAACCCTTTATTATTTTGTGAATTTCTACATAAATGTGACCTAAAATGTGATCAGTTCTACATTTACATCATCACAACAAATATAGAGAACTCAATAAAACAATAATACAAACAAACTCATAGTATTTCATCCATTTGTTGAACAAAGTGATACAACATTGAACATCTTTGTTGGACAAAGCCACTAGAACAAGAAGAATTATCTGTTTGGTATTACAGTGATAATAAGGGCCAGGAGCTTCAATCAGATGGATTACAATCAGATGTGTGGCTGACCTTACCACAATTTAAAAATGTCAATCTTCATGAACAAAGTCTGGTCTTTACCACAGACATTCGTTAGTGCATGCCATGTCTCAGTCAAAAGAGACAATATGAGAAAAATATTCTCAGAAAATGATATTCCAATTCCAAAACCACTTCTGACAAATTTGGACCTCACTGTCAGGCAGATAATGTACAAATTCAACACCACTAGTAGCCTTCCTTTGGCTGGTCACCCAACAAAAAATGACTGTTGTGGCTTAAATAATAGTTGTTAAGTTTGGCAAACCAAATACTATATTCCAGCATAAGAACCTCATATCAGTTTTGAAACATGGTGGTGGCAGTACCATGATTTCTGTTTTTCTGCTTTTGGATGAGGACAGCTTGCCATCATTTCACAGAGCTGGAAATTCAGAATGCCAGTGAACTGAACCTCAACAGAAGGTGAGTCCTGCAAAAAGACAAGAACCCTAAAACACCAGTCAGTCTACTAAAAATGGTTAAAGCAGAAAAAGTGGCATTTAGTGGCATAACAATGCTGAGGCAGAGCCTAAGGTGTGACAATTATGCAAGATAACTCCCAGATCTCTATGGAGGAATGCGCCTTAATTCCTCCATGTCAATGTGCAGGGCTGATCAACAGTTACTGTTCCAAATTGCTGCTCAATAGGGTGACACCAGTTCCTGAAAGCAGAGGTTACTTTTGCCAACAAAGAAATTTGATAATAATATTATTATTATTACTTAGTTCAATAAAGGAGTGAAAAATATATTTATAATGTAATATAATATATTATAATGTAATATATATGTAATATACATTTTGTGTTATTTATTTAATTTCGTTCTCTTTCTCTATTCTAATGGGTTAAATGAAGATCCGATGATATGTTCAAGGATGATGTAAAGGCCTCCAGCATTGAGTGTAGAGCAGAGCATGTGCATTCTCTGGAGTAATGGAGCACCATACTATACCTTTGAGCTGGAGTGGCATTTGTGATCCAGAACTAATCTTTCAACATTAGTACCTGACCTCACTAATGCGTTTACGACAGAATGCAAGCAAATTCTCACAACAATGTCACAGCATCTAGTATAAAGCTTTCTCAAAAAAGTAAACGCTCTTACAGCAGCAGTGAGACATATGTGGACATATAAGTATTTTTGGATGAGTTGTATTGGTCCATTTATGTAATTTACTTAAGCGATTTTAAATAAGGCAGCCTTGACTGGCTGAGTGGGTCCAAGTAGCCCACCCAACTTCTGTCCACTCGTAATACTACACAATGCTTTCTGGATTAGTTTTTGTGACAATGACTGAACACAGATGGTAACTGTAAGGAGAGTGCCCATCAAACATGCCAAGCCAGTGCAGGCTTAGTTTGCTGGTCTTCTTTCTGGTCTTTCCAAAAAGGAGCGGTGGTGTAGTCCACTTGCTCATGTTTGTTACTTCCTGTCATACACCTAGTAGACTGCCTCATAAAAACAGAGCTCAGACAGGAGCTCTACTGCAGGCACAGGCATCAGAGTCCTCTTGGGAGTGCCCCGATGTCAGCACCCTCGCTCTGCTCCGCCTTCTACAGTTAATAGAATTAATATGATTAATAGTGATCAGTAGACATGGACTGGTGCTAAAGAACTGCTCCTCTTCATTTTAAAATCGTTCAGACAACAATAACGACTTTGGGAATAAAGGTACAGACGATAGAATGAAAATGATTGTCTTAAAAGAACAATAATTTTGACCAAACAAAAACAAAATAAGAAATGCACCTGAGCCAGTCTAATATCTTTTGGCTCCCCTGAGCAAATCCAAAGCCTGTTTATTTCAGTCATACATCTTTCCCTCGCCTGCCCATGCTCAAACACATGCACTGTTAATGTCTGACCTTAAATTCAACAAAATTAAAAAAGTTTCAAATAAAATTCGAACAAAATCTGAGCTATTGTGTGAGTTAACAACCCACTCAGCTGATCTCAGTCGGTGTAGCATCAAAGGAGATCAAAGACCATTCATGGATACAAATGAAATAACCATCATAAATAGACAAGGCAGTTTCAGACTGTTGAGCCCCACTATATTAGCTAGGGTGACTTGTATTTACAATGAATGCAAGCCATAAAATAATAATCCATACCCATTAATCTGCATGAATCACAAGACCTTGGAGTACTATATCTCAGTAATCTCAGCAATGTAATATGTATTTTCTGCCATTCAAATTGTAGAGAGCCTTGAAGGCATTGACAGATCATTTTACAAGCTGGTCAAATGCTGGCCAACAATCTATATTACAGTATAATTAAAATTTTCTAAAAACTCCAGCAGCTTTGCTGTGTCTGACCCACTAGTAATGGTATAACACAGTAGCCACCATAAATATACATAAAGTAATTTGTAAAAGTTTAAGCACCCCTAATCAAATTACATGCTTTGTTGAAATTTGACTAGGGGTGCTTAAACTTTTACATATGAATATATAGGAATTTGCATTAAAATGAAATGAAAATGTACAATTAATGTTTACCTTTTCAGATTAACATACAGTAAAAAATGAAATGTGGCCTGGGAGAATTCTATCAATAATTTATATTGTATTTGTTTTTCAATTTGTTAAACTTTGCAAATAAATAAGTATCGTATACTCAAATTTGCAAAAAAAGGTATTCTCTTAGCTTATCTTTACTGTAGAGGATGTGCTAACGTATTATAACAATAATTAACATATAATTAATTACAACTATATTAACAAAACAACCGGGGCTGTTCAATCTATACAACTGTGTATACCATTGCAAGAAAAATAAGCAATCATTTGAAATGTCTTTATCGATTACTGATAGAATATGATCTAAGTCACAATTATAGACAAACACAATCAAACTATACCAACAACATGCAAACAGTTGTACTTTTCATGTTTCTTATTGAGCACATTAAACTTTCAATGCACTTGGCTTTACGACGTTTCCATTAAACTCAACCTAGATCTATAAAATGGGATCTAACTGAAAAAGAGTGGAAATAAACAGTGACTTGTAAACACTGACATTGTTTTGTCCCATGAAAGGCTATTAACAGCTCATGACCCAAAGCTGGTACAAGACCACTCTGTGGTTTTGCCCTTTGTGTAAATAAGCCCAGCAATGCACAGAGAGAGAGGGCCTCCTAGCCTTAATGGCCTGGTATCATTGTGAGCGCGGCGGACATCCGCTCCTTTCATATTATGTTTACCTCACCCTAGCTTTCAGCCATGTTGAAAGATCAGCGCTATTTGCTCAGGACTAATGCCACATCATTTTCACCCATATAACATATAATAGAAAGCCACATCACAGTGGACACGTCACAGTGAGTGTGCATTTACAGCAGACATTTTGCCTGAAAGTAAACAGATGTTGGAGAGGATGGCATAAAGAAGTAGCAGAGTCAACAGGAGTGAAGAGAAAACGAAATGATCTTACAGGCACTTCTTTCTTTTAGCGTCTGATACGGTAGAGTTTACATATGAGGTGCCACAGCCTAGTGGGCAATACAGGGCTCATCCAGTTCATCTATCAAATTATTTCAAACAATGATCTGTGCTATGACCTGGGATAGCAATAAGCATTTATAGTGTACTTTCAGTTTGGAGGTAGCTGTCTTGAACTCTAACCACTAATTTACAGCTTGTGAAAATAATACTTCGATCTGTTATGCTTATTTTCACTGGTCAGAATTTGATTTTGTGTCTACTAGAATAGATTTACATGCTCCAATGTTCCCAAACATCTTCTCATACTGTACATATGTATTTACCCTCTGTCTGAAATGCTTTGTTAGAGCTCATGTGTCTTTAAGCTGTACCTTCTGAGGAGCTCAGTGTCTTATAATTGGTCAGCTCGCCACTCTTTTTCAATTGGTCAACTGCCAGAGCTGCATCCTGCTGCAACTTCTGGCCCCACATCACAGTGGTTGTTCTTACAAAATCATCATCTCTGCTTTATAAGTGCTTTATAGAGTTTGATCCTAAAGGTCACGTGAGAAGCGTTGGTAGAAGTCATGCCGAACTGGCAGGCTGGCAATAAGGATTGTGTTACGAGATGACGTCATATTGTTAAAAAAAAAAAAAAAAGCACTGGAATTCCAGCAAGGTGTTCTGACAGCTGAGAAAAGTGGTTTCTGTGGGAGGGAGTTTCTCCCTCTGGCGTGTACTTTGGGCTTTAGAACTTTACAAACTGTTCACATGCACACAGAGCTACAGAGCACACCAAAGGAAAGGGAAAAACAGAAAAGTATGATATATTCAAGTGTGGTTGAAAGATTTAGATTTATCGTAAGTTTAATTTTTAAATTATAAAAAATAATGTTTCACTTTGGTCCATAGGCAGAGACTTGTTTAAGCTACACCCCTGCATTTCAGGTGGTGACCGCATAATTTAAGTGGTGACATAATGAACAGTTACAACCATTTGTTTTGAAGTCAGTGCTTCCGAATCTAAAAATCAGTGTGTGAACATATTTTTTCTACAATTAGGGGGAAAAAAA
Organism: Semaprochilodus insignis; assembly: GCA_034552555.1. NCBI lineage: Eukaryota > Metazoa > Chordata > Actinopteri > Characiformes > Prochilodontidae > Semaprochilodus > Semaprochilodus insignis. Next base: position 24,151,811 of record CM067483.1, on the reverse strand, counting down.
GTGTGTTTTTTTTTTTCATTTTAATTAAAATTATGATTTTTCATATGACACACCTGTTCAAAGCTGTGTTTGCCAGTCATGTGCTGGCTAGCATTTATGAGTTATGCTGAAAATGAGCTAAAATTGTCTGTAATTAGAGAAACGTAATTAAGGAATAGGGGTCATTCAAAGCAAATGGATTTTAGTGTAAGTGTAAGTCAAAAACAGTGTAAAAATGTGTTTTGAACCAGTTCAACAGACTGTAAACAGCACAAAACAGACAAAGGTAATCCCATTTAGATGAACGGTTGAGTCAGGGATATTTCAGCAATCCTTCTGTTCCAGTCTTTGGTATATATGGAGGGAATGGCTGGTCTCTTGGGAGTTGCCTTTAGCTTAGTTATTGACAGCAGACTGCTTGCTATGCTTTCGTTTTTGCCTTGCACTGCCTCTCTCAGTCAACTGCATCAAGCGAGACTGTGGTTCTATCTGTTACTGCAGCAACAACGTGTAATATTTATTATATTCCAGAATTGTCTGACTGTGGATGACATAAACATGAGTTCGGCTGTGAAATAACAACAACAAACAGATGTATGCTTAGTAATATGTGGTACCTATTAATATCACTTGTTGAATTTAGTTTTTACTGTTTGCACAAAAAGAATTTTTGAAGTTTACTTCAGTTGTTAAATGCAGCTCTTATTAAAAGTGACGGAACATTCACCGTTAATTAACAAGACAGTAGAGCTAGTCATTAATCCTAAAGTGTTTTGTATCCAAACTCTGGCCTGCTTGTTTGAAATGACAGTTTTCTCGTTCTTAATTTATGTTTTTATCATTATTTATATTTGTAGCATGATGCATAATATAGCATAACATAATACATTAGCATTGGCAGTGAAAAACACGTCATGCACTGATATTTAACAACTTCTTTTATATACAAATTTAACAACTGGTAGTTTAAGTTTTCAGTCTGTTTGACAGGATCTGTCTCTCCTGTTAAAGTCATTCAGAGTGGCTTGATGTGAAATGGTACATTACTGAATCAAATTTCTTTATAGTGGTGGTGATAGAAAGGGGTTTTAATGTCTACAATAATAATGTGTATTATATTAATATATTAGTATAATACATACTAATATTACCGTTTTATATACCATCCAAAATGACCAGGTAACCTACATCTGAGTAAATCAATGGAACATCTGAAAAATGTTTGCTTTCTTCAGTCGTATAATGCACTGCATGCACCTCTCTGCCATGAATAAGTTCAAATATACTGTATATATGGTTCAGGCCAAAAGTTAGTCTCAGGATTATCTTTAAATGTCTCAGGCACTGGGCAGCACAATTTCATATTAATAGTTTTCTGTGAGATGGCTTTAAGGAACATTAAATGCTTCAGACATCTGGTTACTATCATCACCACTGTAAACAATTCTGACTGAAGTTTCTCTAGAATGGAACATTTCACATCAAACTGCTCTGACTTTGTTTACATCTGAACAACTGAATTATGCATAATTTCATAAAACTGTGTGGAACTAACACGAGGGATTCAAACAAATGACTGGTTATTTCAACAAGACGATGCAAGATGCCTTACCACTTGTCAAAACAATGTTTGGAATTTCTCCTTGACTGTCAATGTATATCTGAGGCATATCATGTCAACAAGAGCACCTTTCAGAGCTGAAGCAGATGTGTTAGAGCAGGAAAAACAGCCAACTTTGCAGGTGCAGGTGGACCCTATCCAGTAAATCTGACCATATAGGTTATATACTGGTGAGAATAATAAAATATGGATCACTGTAAGGGGTAGAAGACGTGAGATGGAAAGTGAGAGGGCAGGAGAAGGCGGACTCTAAGAAAGAGCTGGAGAGACAACAAATACCCAAATAAAGAGGTAAAAGTAGCAGGCACTGAAAGACTATGTCTCTGAGTGTCTCTGCAGGTAGTATCTCCTGAGTGTAGTAGATAAAGCTTGCGGTCACTCTGTGACCTTTGCCCAGCTACTCTCTCACCTAACTGCCAGTGCTATGAACACACAACCCCAGGACAGTAAGTGACTGTCCTCCATACACTCTCCCTCTCCTGCTGAAGACACAGCAGTGGACAGCAGTGGTAGGGGAAGACCATGAGAGTGACTGTGTCATTTGCTGACTGCCAATCACACACATGAGATGCCTCCGGCACACACAGACATCTGCTGGTCCAGCCACCACTGAGATAATCTGTATACTGTGAAACAGACTACATCACTAACAATTACTCTTACAGTATTTTCTGAATGAGCTTAACATTGAGCTCATTTTTAGCTCTACAGATTATGTTAAGTAGCCAGTTTATTAGTTGTAGCCATGTTGTACATACATGTATTGGCTTAGTTTGGTCATGTAGTTGCATTTTCAGGCTATAATCAGTTAATAGTTAGGGAACACAAAGGGACTGCCAGTCAGTTGATATTATGCCAGTGGTGGTTCTTAGTAAGCACCTGATAGGGTTTTATGCTGTTAAATGCTGTATACTATTATTGTCCATTTATTAAAATTAAAGTTGGTATGCTTTGCAGGTGTTTAGTAAAATACTAAACAGTATAGTACAAAACTTAGAGACCACACTTTTATTTATGTATTTATTTATTTAATCATTTATTTTTCTATTTACAGCCAAAAAACATCGTTTTTAGGAAAAAAAGCAGAAAACATATTTTAAAAAAAATTACATTTTGGCATTCTATTCGGCAGACTTGCTTTCTGATTTTTATAGAACTATCCAGGGATCTTTTCACCAAAATAATCCACATTATGACACATTAATTGATGCTGAGCTCTGGACTCTGAGGAGGTCAGTCCGTTTCTTTCAGAACTATTGGTGGTTCTAGAAAATAATACCAGTGGCAAAGAGGTGGCAGGGAGTTTTAGCAGGGTGGCAGTGCAGACGTGTGACACTGGGCGAGGGGGTTAATTATGTGGCTGAAATTTTAGGGTGGCCAATCAGATTTCAGGGGTAGCCACCCCTTTAGAACTGCTCCTGCTCAGAACAGCCGCAGCTCCTTTGTTAGATCTGCAGATTTTCTTTCCTCAGAGTCACAGTGTTGAGTTGTCTTCTCACAGTGAAGGATGGACAGAAAACACCTGTGGATGTTTTTGATCTAAAGCAGGAGTGGAGCTCTCCCTCACATAAAAAAGCTCGAAGTGCTGTTTATCAGTTTTTGGTGGTATACCAGGTCTTCCCAGTTGTAAAGGCTCCAGTTGTTCTATACCTTTTACGGGAACTCACCTATTTTTTAGCTTATTTTCTGTTGGCTTTTCATCCCTTGCACAGGTAGATTCTTTTTTATTCAATCTTTTTACAAAGATCTCCTGAACAACTGTGTACTCAATGGCCATACAGTAGCACTGAAGGTCACATTTTTCTAAGTACAGTTTGTGTTAATCATCCGTTTTCGGTGATCAGTTTCTGACCACAGGGCCACTGTTGGCTGGACGTTTTCTTTTGGCAGACTGTTCGCGTCTCAGCAGTGACATTGAGGTGTTTAAAAATCTCAGCGATGCTGCTGCGCCTGATATGCTCATACCAACACCACACACAGTACCATGCCAGTATCACTGCTGTGCTGAGAATGATCCATTGCCCAAATAATGTCATTGGTGGTCCTATGGTGGTCTCTATCCAATAATAGACTGTGTAAACGTGCACTGATAAATTGTGCAGCAATAGATGGATGGCAGTCAGTAACTGTCAAACTAAAAGTGTATATATATGGTAGGCATTTCTCATAAAATGGCAATAATTGTTGATGCAAAGTAGATGTACCTAATAAAGATGCAACTGTATGTCGCATCTTTATTATGTTCCATATGATCTATCAGAATAATACCTGCTATAGCTACACAGTGCAGCAACGTCCACCAGGAAGACGTTTATGCAAATTGCTTGGTCTAAGGCTGTAAATGCTTTAGTGGAGTTTGAGTGAGTTCATTATAAGTCACACTGCACACCTAGATTCTCCTGGGCCTGGTGTGATTTAGCAAGTGTAGCTGTGCTGACGAAAGCGTTTCCATTCTCTCCTGGACAAGTGTTTCTCTGGGCTCCAGCTTCTGGAACGAAGCAAGCACAGTCCAGATGGTGACAGCTCTTCAGCCCACTCCTCTGAGGATCATCTGTATTGATGTATGCATAACACTATTCCCGTTCCAAGTGCCATTCCGCGTGTCCACTGCGTACCCCCTTTGAATTTCAAGTGTGGTAAGTACCTCCCTCACACCCCTGCTGTCAACAGGCCAGTTTATAGGCTTCAGAATTATTCATTATCTGCCACCACTCACACCCGACTTCTCTTGACTCTTGGTCATTTTGGCCACTCCTGAGGATTCATGTCACATTTCGCATTCCAGAACTGTTTTAATGGGATACGTCTTTATTTCTGTTCAGTAAGTGCAGGGAAATTAGAATTAAGGGCACCTAATAAGACATTGTCAAAGATAAATAAATTGAGCCTAAGGCTTTTTTCAGTGAACTGCGAACTGCAAAATGACTTTTAATCAACTGAAAAATGACTGGAAAAAAAGAAAACTGAAGTCAACAGAAAAAATTTAATCAACCTGAGTGGTCCATGTGGTTAAAGCACAGCAGCTTTCAGTAACGAGGAGGGCTCGTTACTGAGTGTCAGGTTCACATCGCAGCTGTGCTATGTGCTCTTCATGGTTGTGCATTCATGATTCCATTCCATTCCATTCCATGCCATGCTATGCCAAAGTCAGGCTTAGTGCTCTTCTGGGATTGAGGTATATGACAGCACTTTGAAGTGCTAGCCTCTTTAAACTGGGCACAGTGCTAAAGGGCAGCATGTAGTGTTAATCTACTGGGTTGGAAGCTAGTTACTCCTACATTGTGAGGAAAAGTATTCATCCATAAGCACATTTAAAGTAATGACAACAACAGTAACACTAGACCGGACTTACATGATGAAACTTTCTTTACTTAAAATGAACTTAAAACTACATTTCAAGTTGACGTAACATGTTAAATTCATATTCCAAACAAATAAGGGGCAACATATCTCCAGTAAGTTGTGGTGTCCACCCCTATTGTAAGAAACAAGGAAATACACAGTCCCTCCTCCTCAGTGGTTGCTGTCACTACCCAATTTGAACAGGAAATCCAATTTGGACTACACATGCTTGAAAATCATTGCTGCTACTGTTTTACGTCTGCTGACTGACTGCCCGGTATACACTATAGAATAGAATAGAATCTTTATTTCTTTATTTGTCATTATACTTGCGTAGAACGAAATTTAGTACAACACAATGCATGTGTGAGAACAGTTCAAGGGAGTATTTTTAAATATACAACAATATTTATAATATTTAAAACTTTCCAAATTCACAGGCCTACTTCACGCAAGAACATTACAGCCCTCCAGCACCTTGCCTTTTTCCTTAATCATAGCTGATTTTAATTGGGTATGTTTAAAAATACTATAACTATTATAGTATATTTAAAAATAGTTACAATCAAAATTAGTTATCGGCATTCCGAATAATTTAGTCATTTTGAGCTTTAGCCGTCATTGTGTTTACTGATCCTTTGATCGGCTACGTGACCTTAAATTGTCTAACCCAGAGCAGGAGCGTTAACGTGATTCCTAGGAGGTTAGAATACGCAGTCCGGGCAGTGCTACTTCTGCATGCTTTAAGTGATAATTTGGCTAACTAGTTGAGAAATGCAGTACTTTTGTATGCAACTAGCTATATGAAAGTTACATCACAAAAGACCAGTCTAAGGATCCACATCATGTCTACATATATTTTCATGCCCATGTTGTGAAAATAGGTTTTAATTCAAGCAAATAACAGAATTTCACATTACTAAATCTATATTTTAGAGTCTACATTTGGAAAAATATTCAAATTAAGCACATTTAACAACAGCAACAACTGTATCAATCATCATTAAACATTTTCCGGTTCAAATTGTATAAGGAAGTGATTTCAAGTGATAGCTGGGTACAGTAACATCATAGCAACATTTTCTGTAGACCATTTTGTGATTCACATTGTGATATAAAGTGTTAAATCGTAAGCATGCCTACAGCAATGACAAGTTATAGTAGACTCACCAAGTTTGTGTTTGTGCCCAGTTTAAATTGATTAAAAAAGGAAAAATATTCACAAGCACATTTAACACACTAGCAAAGCTCAAATTTCATCACAGCGTCTCTATTACCCAGTCTAAATTCATGAGCACGTTTAGAGCAATAACAAGCTGCTATAATTTCATCAGCACTTCCATGTTTTCCAGACTTGTCATCATTCCAGTCCAGCAGAAATGTCTTGTAATGTTCCTTGCCAGCATGTCTCAGCCAGCCCAGTGAGCAGTAGATAGAGTGGCGCAGTGCTGGACAGAGTGTGGTGAAGTTGTGGCTTGTCTATGTTGGAACACGTGCACCGACTGATTGGGCTCTTTACAAAATTCCGTGCCCAAAAGGATCTGCCATTGTTCAGGCACAAAGCCCCCTCGCTGAACCAAGAAAACCAACACGGTCTCTCTACACACATACACGCACATACATGCACAAACACATGCAGAGCTCAACAGTACAACAGCTGCCTCTTTCTTCCCACTCGAACAAGTCCCTGTACATCTCTCTTGTCCTGCCTGGTTTTTGTTTTTGCTCCTGCCGCTAAGGCCTTTCCGTACAGACAAATTTTCTCTCTGTGCCCAGTATCTTCCACAGGCATCAGTGTAACAGCTCCTTTTATTTTGCTCCATCTTGTAGGGACTCAAAACAGGAAATTAGTTTTGCAAATGCCACTCATACTGCGGTTGGTGGGGAGCAGCTGCTTCAAAGACAGTTTGGTACTATGGAAGTTGCACAGTGAATTAATAGCAGTCAAAGGGCAGAGTTTCTTCTTATAGACAGAAGACGTTCAAATGTCAAGTCAAGTCACTGATTAAGTCCGGGAAGCCAGCACTCATTTCTGGCACTTCATGAATGCATTTCCCTCTACTGAGCACTGCCGAATACATTCTTAAGTATCCACTGCACACATTAGGAGAGTTTTAAAAAAGAAGGTTACAAAATGTTTGACTCAGTTTTCCTGCATAAAGTGAACCTGATTAATAAAAACGATGTTTAAAATGAAAGTATGCAGGAATAGGTATGCTGCCTTGAGGTAACACTGTGTAAAAATGGAAAGATGTGAAAGTGTCAAAACAGGAATTTCGTTTGGTTGAGGTTGAGAACAAAACAACCAATTTGTTTGTGAAAAAACATGCTTAATTTATAATTATTTGTATTATTAATAAAGCTATGAAATCTTGATCTCTTGCACACTTACAGTTAAAACCATAAAAAAAATGTCATTTTCAAGGAACCAATTTTTTTTTTTAAAAGCTAGAATTACTGACAATGGTAGTAAAACATTCAGTACAGACGAATTTGGCTTGAATGTGTTTCTAGATGCTTATATGGCATAGATATTAAATATTCCATCATCAAAAAAATAGTTGCACAAATACAGGAATGAAACTTGGTGTGTAGGTTTGCTGTTGTGAGACATGCGGATGATTCCCGTTTCACTCGGCTGCGCATTTGGCATAAGCAAGGATGGACCTTATCACTGTACCTGACTGACCCAACAGCCATGACTGCAGATATTCAGCGAGCAGTGATGCCCTTCATGAGTCATCCTGTTAGTGCCAGCACCATTGGTAGACGGCTGTATGACGCAGGACAACATGCACGTGCATGATGTTTAAATTTAATGTATGTAGGAGTATGGTGGGTATGTTGCCTTGAGGCAACACTGTGTAAAAATGGAAAAAAAGGACTGCCCTTAACACCACTTCAACCTCACCAAAGACTGCAACGGTGTCATGCCAGACTGTCAGAATGGCAGCAAATTCCTAACTTAGAAAAACACAAAAAACAATTCTAAATAAAATAAGAAAAAAAAGACAAACTAAACTATAACAATAAAACTACAGAAGGGACACCTCATTTGCCACTGACTATATACATTTCACTGTTGCATGTGGTTGCTTGTAGGACACATACAAATTTCAGCAGTTTCTCAAAGCATAATATTTTTATATGAAACTAATATGTTAAAAGATTTTCACTATCCCACAGATATTAATTATATGTTAATAGATGTAAAATGCCCTTTTTGCATAAAGTAAACGCTTAGTTAAACTCTTTGAGCACATTCAAGCCAAATATGGAACGATCTCTATTAAAGATGGAGGAAGTCCATGTTTTGAAACGTCATATATTTCAAACATCAGAGTGAACTCTACTATAAGCAGCTTGTTATTAGACTCTCCAGGGTGAGCTGCAATGAGCTGGAGATCATGCTTTACAGTCAAAGTGAGCTTAACCATAAAGAAGAACTGATCACACTCCCCAGGCAGAGTGACAGAGTCTGCTCCGCTGTAGAGCTAGTGATCAGGCTCTCCCAGTCAGAGCTTCGGAATTAAGTTCAGTTCGAAAGAGCTAGTGATAAACTTTTACAGTCAAAGTGAACGCTTGTGCAGATCATAAACTAGAAGTTTAAAAAAGGAAATTAAAGAAAAGTGAAGTTAAAAAAAGGCAAAAAAGAAGTTTCAAAAGTGTTTTTTGTTCTACATCTTTATAAAGGAGCAATTTGTGACATGGTACACCTGTTAAATTCATAATCCAAACAACAAGGGGCAACATATTACATATGTAACAGTCCCTGATCTTCAATATTAGCATTAACAGTGGTATACTTACCAGTCTAGAAGAAATGTTGCAAGTTCAGCATCAAACTTTATTCGTTTACTTATCAAGAGTGTCTCCAGCAGTGGAAAGTGATGGCAATGCTTCTATTCAATCACTTCTTTTGTTTGCCGCTGAATGTGGTTTGTTACTGAGAGTGAGCAGAGGTGGTAAAAATGGTTGCTTGCCAAGAACTTCAGCCATCTTTTTATCGGCGACCTGTCTTTAAATGATCTAACCGGGAACAGAACCTCCAACTTGATTGACAATGGCTGCCTTGATGCTACAGTGGCTTCTTATCGCCTTTTGAGATACAAGGTGGTATGAGACAGGATGGGCCGGGGCTAGCTGGTTAGCATGCCAACTTCAGTAAATACCTCTGCAACACGGTGCATAGACGTCTTCCACATAGCGTCAAAACTGGTATTTCTCTATATTCTGTTGATAATATTAACTAATGTGCGATTTTTTTTAAACTAAACATTTTACATATTGCTCCTTTAAAATCATGGCATGACTACCTGACACTATACATTTTAATGGTAATTGTATTATTCATTCATTAGTCTGAGAACTACATGAATCAATCCATTAAACAGTCCAAAACCTGCACGTGTTCGAATCCAATAAAACCTTATGTCAAAATAACCTTTGATCCTCAAACACTTACAAAACACCTCAGTTTTTTAAGCGAAGTGAAAATGTAGATGGATGTGTTAGGAAATATTGGGTGCTTCACTTAGGAGCAGATGGAGTAAAAGCAGTAACAGATGAAAAAAAAAAGCCTCAACACTTTCATAATCTTTTGGACTGCTCCTCATTAAATGCTTCCAATGGAGAATTAAAGCAGTGATCATTATCAGTATTTATCCAGCAGTTGATGAGAAATCGAACAGTTCTTTTTTTAACTTTGTAGTATTTCCCACCTTTGGGGGAAAAAAAGTCTTATCGCTTGTCTGCTGGGGAGTTAACAGGAACATTCACAGTTGTGCTGGAGCTATAAAAAAGGAGAGCGAGTGAGCACAAAGTAAAAGCAAAAGCTTAGAACCATGAAAAATGATTGGCAAGAGATGACAGCAGTAGTGAAGATTGGTGTGGTATGGGGAGTGATGTTATTGGAGGGAGGATAAGAGAAGTGGAGGAGAAAAAAAAAGCAGAAAACCTGATAAAACCTGATCACACAGAGAGAAATGCCTCACAGAAAAACAGAGAGCCAGAGTGGAGGAAAAAAAATGGAAAGCATGGAATTATCCATCTGTCCATTTGAACAATGCATGTTGAAATCCCTGGACAAGACAAGAGTTGGAGAGTGAAAATACAGTTAAAGCGGTCTTGGGGGGGGGGGGGGCAGTTGGGGGGGCAGGCAGAGGAAGTTTGGGAAATAATAAGTGGTGGGAAATGAAGATGAAGAAACTTGTGGAAGAAACTCGGGTCAATCTGAAGTGTATAAGAGGGGTGAAGTTCACTCAGAGTAATCAGGGTGCTGAGGTTGACGGCCGGAGGAGGGTGTTCATCTGTGTCGGTACTAAACCCACAACTGTTTCAGCTACTGTAACCACACTTAGCATGGAGTTGTAAAGGTTCCTAATGGTGTCCTGCTATAATCCATCCCATGCGTCTTAATTATTCTCATGCAGTTCCTGCAGATTTTGTGGAAGGGGTGAAGGTGGAGTGACACCAGGCCATCTGGAGGTGAGACAGCAAACTGTTCATCTTGGTGCTGACCACGGTGCCTCCACACACGGAAGACAAAAGCAGGACTCATCACTGAAGATGACCCTCTGCCATTCTGAGTCACTCCACGGCAGTCTGGTACAACACCAAAGCAGTTTTTGGCGACGTTGACGTGGTTTTAAGGGCAGTCATTGTAATGGTCTTGCGTTAAGTCCTGTGTCATGCAGTCATCTGCTAATGGTGCTGGTATGAACAAGATGAATCATAGAGGGCATCCCTGCTCACTGAATGTCCACAATTGTGGCTGTTGGGTCAGTCAGGTACAGCGATCCTTGCGTACAGAAACATGTGCGGCCGAGCGTAAAACTTGAATCATTCACGTCTCACAATGTTAAACTTACCCACCAAGTTTCATTCCTGTCAGCTGATTTCATCTGGGTGCAACTAGTTTTGTTGATGATGATGAGGAGTATTTGTTTTCTGAACCTTAATGCAGCTGGGCTCGATTTAAAGCATATAGAATTAAATAGTTTTTAACTTGTGTGACAAGACAACAGCAATTATAGCAATTATAGTCTTTTAGTATTATTTCAGTTGATCCCTTACAAAAAGGTTTTTGTTATGATGAAACACAAAGCCAGAGCTGGAAAAATGAACTGACTGCTTACTTGAAATCATAAAAAGAGAGCTTCTTTCCTTTGAGCCTCATAAGCATCTCCTGTGTCTTTGCGGCCCGTTGCTTCCACACACGTCTCTCTTCACCTTTATTTTACTCTATTCTTGCTCTCTCATTGGCTGAATCACTCATTCAGTTACTTCAGTGACCATCTCACCCTACAGGACTTGTGAAGTTATGAGTTATAAATATCAAACATGTTTGAAAATATCAGAAGGCCTCACTTCAAAGCATGATCGGTGACTCAATTCTCCACTGCTATACTATCATATGCACCGTCAATCACTTAGATCGAGCATCTGACCTGAAAAATTGCTTCAGGTTATGAAAATTTTGATTAAAACATTCACAGTATATCTCTACAAAACCTTAACCTTAAACTTTCCAGCTGAAAGCAAGACTTTACTTTTAATGTATAAGTTAATGCAATGAGATTTTTCCCCAGTTAATTTTGGACACTTGGAATTTGGAAATTACAGCTGCTATACTCAAATGGTGTTAGAAAAATGGAAATACAAAAAGGAAAGACAGGGATGGTAAAGAGAGAAGTGCATGGTAATTTTTTATGCTTTAACAATATTTACATTGTACTTCAATAAACAAAAGAAGAAATGAAGAAAGATGAGAAAAGTTTATTTTTCCATATTATAGGAATGTTTAAAAATTCTAAAGTCAGGAATTAAGTGATAGTTTAGTATTTAATTGCACAAATGAAGTGACATTTCTTGAATCTGTTCATGTGGTATTCCTCCATTCATACCCATTGTTTCTTTGATGGATCCTTCCATTGGCTTCTAAAGCAAACAGCTCCTTTATACAGTGCATGTGTGTCATTTATTATTCACGCTTCCTGGATATTCATTTTGTAAAAGCTCCAGGCAGGTGGTCTCATCAGTATGACTCAGCCATTAGCACAGAGAAAGGCCAGAACACTTTCCGCACAGCAACATCATACAACGCTGACATAAACAGGGTCAGAATCATGAAGCTAGAATACTGGCCTTTTTTATTCACTCTGTGTTCCTCATCCTGTTTCGTGGTAAGGTGGTGTGACTGTGCCACGTCTAGCAAGAGATGAACTTACTCACGGAGCTCCCCAGAGGCTCTGAGCCGCAGCTTCTATTTGGCCTTGCCTTTTTCACAAATGAAGACGGCAACAAATCTGGCTGTTGAAGAGCCGCCCTTGGCAGGAGCTCATTGCTCTCTAAAGATGCGTGCTTCTGACTCCTGATTGAAAGGGACGAGAGAAAAGTAAATGTCCTTCAGTCTGTAATTACAGGCAGAGCAGAATGTCCCCTCCAAGAGATGCTGGCAAACAATTACTGTGTATTAGAGCATGCAGCACACTGAACCTCTGCCAGAAACCCTATTGTTCTCGGCCTGTTTCTGGGCTGCCCGATCGGTACTGTGGCCTGTACTCAGGGGTTCTGAAAAACATAACTTAATCTAATCACATTATTTGGCAGCAGCAGGGGGCACACGGGACAAAGTAATGAGTCACATTATTGTAATTACTTTTTCCTTTAACAAACTAGTCTAAAGCATACATTTAACCATATATTGTTATGCTTCAATTTGTTCCCCCTTTTCCTATCTATCTATCTATCTATATATATATAAAATTTGAAAATGCCCAAGAAAGCAAGAAAGAGCCCACAATTACCTGGACAAATGTCTGGTTACATGTACTTACATTAAAAGTAAAGCATATGTTTCCCTTCTCCTGCAAATGTACCTTTTTGGAGGTGGGGAAAGGGGGTTTTGATATGACAGAAAGGATAAAATAATTATCTGAAGGACATATACATATGCTGGACAGTGTAATCTACTCTATGTTTTAAAAACGTGTTTAGCTGCTTGTATGCTGAAATCTTTAAAGGTGCTGAGTTTATTAACCAAGACGTATTAGGCTTGTATCACTGCTTACACTCACTCTTTGACTTTGATGCTAAAAAAAACCCCACCATTTAAGTGCACAGATCTCTGATCTAATGCTGTTCTACAGCGGTGGTTAATGTACTGTCAAATACATGGCTGTCATGCATATGCCAAAGTACACATTTAGAATAAAAATGAAGTAATAAGAAAAACACGTTAGATGAGAAATCTGCTAGATTTACTAAACAGTTAAGTGGCTATCAGTTACAGCTACAGCATTAGTTATTGTGTTCAGGCCAGGAGAGGGCTAAAGCTTGCAGTAGGTAACAAGCTGACAGTGTCCTACATTATGGCAGGAACTCTGTTTACCTTGCTTTTAAATACCCTGTCATTACTGGAGAACATTACAAAAATGTATCTGCTTCAGTGTGCTGCATTTCAAATGATATTTATTATGATGGCTATGATATCGGTGGCCACCAACGCTGTTCCTTCTGCAGTTTACTGATACTTGCATCTATCATGCTGCCCCCTCCTCATGCCTGCACTAATGCCTTTAATGCAGCCAATCAAGAAGTTCTGATGATGTTATTGAGTTTAAACTAGACTCTGCAAGGTAGATTACCAGGACCAGGGTTGGTGACCCTTGGGCTAATTCTTACTGAAGTATGGAAACAACTATTGGATTTTCTTTTGTACTTTTCTTTTGTTCCAGATTTGAATGGGCTGTATCACAATCAGGTCATTGTTTCAAGAAATAAAGCAAAACACTTCTAAAAATATTACTTGAAATTAGCTAAATTAGCTACCAATACAGTAAGTCTAACAAGTAAAAAACATCTAACAATATGTTAAATAATCATATAATACTCCTACATCTGTCTCATAGTAAGAAATATTATATCTGCTGATTAGGTGAAAGATTATTTCCTTTATTTTTCCCGTTTCTGTTTCAGTGAGAGTATAGCTTCCATATACTAGGCTGATCACTACTGGGAATAAATCACTTTGCCCATGGCCTTCATAATTCAGGCCTGACCAGCGCCACCTCTCCGCCCACAGGTCGCTGCAGATTTACATTTACTTCTAGTTACTTGGCAGAGGCTCTTATTCAGAATGACTTACGACAAACGATCACTTCAGATCACATCAGTCCTGCTGATTAATCCTCCTTTAAAATCAGACTCATTCATACTTATTCATGACACACATGCCTAAAGCCATACGAGTGCTTCTTGCTCTGCAGAGGCAATGTTTGTTGACAGGTTTTATGTCTAAGGTCTTGTACTGTCTGGGTAGCTTGTGGCCAATGGGATCAATAATGAAAATCTTCACCACTCAGATGTTCCAGGCATGAGTCAAGATGCCTGCACAGAGACATTTTATAACACTTGAAGGACACGTGTATATACATCAGGTGCGAACAAACTGGTCAAGTGTGAAGAAATGCATGGTATGATGTACTTGTGTGTGCAAGCTTTTGTACCAGTGAAAGAGATAAAATGTAGAGAGGGAGAGAGAGAGAGAGAGAGAGAGAGAGGGAGAGGGTGATGTCAACATATCAAATGTCAAAATATCTGAATCACTAATTTTGCTATAGAACAGTCAATAAAGAAAATAAAAATAACATGATAATAAAAGATTTAGATTTCTTTCTTTCGTTCGTTCGTGAGATTTGTCCTTCACCACTTTTTATAAAGTTGCTAAGTAAATAGGGTCCCAAAAGTCTAGTGGTTTAGGTAGGGATGAGGCAGGGATATGTTTACCACAGAAGATTCAGTGGCTGTATGCGTCCATAATTCATATTCACATTGCATAGTTTGTCATTAAAATAGACCTATGGCTACAGAAAAAAAGACCTGTGGCTGTAGCACAATAGCCAGGGCTAGCTCCAGTTCTGGAGAGACAGACAGCTGCTTGTAACAGCCCTATATCATACATGAATAAGTGATGCAGTTTAAAAATGGTGCGCTATGTGTAGATGCCTTAGTAGCTTAAGTTACAAATTAGAACTACTTACCACCTGGTAGTATGTTTTGAGCTCCTTAACACCACCCATGCTTTCAAGTCCTGGGTTATCTTGTGTCTTAAAAAGACATTTGAGGTGATTCACTGGACTCACTTGACACTTGCCAGCTTCGTCTGCTCTGCCAGTGTGGTGTTTTGCTGGATGGTAAGTGGTGGAGGTGAAACATGGTATTATTGGTGAATGTTAATTTCTTCACCCACTGGTGCACAATGATGTAATCAAAAGCAGACATTTTAGAGGCAGACAAAAGTCACTACACTTTAATGCAATATTATGGGAAACAATTTAAATAATATGACATAGTGAATATGATTAATATAACCAGAGGTCAATTTTAACTTAACACATTGAATACATCTGAAAGACCTGCATATCTCATAAAACCCAACATTTTGTACTCCACTGTTTATTTCATTACTGGTGATAATTGGATTTTTTACAGAGCTGCAGTATGCACAACACTGCAGCACTGATGTAAGCCTCACACTTTTCTCCTTTTAGCTTGAGTGAGCTTTTACTGCAGATGATGCAAGAATTATTTTGCCCTGAAAAACCTTTTAGCCCTAGAATACAAATGCATATTTATGGCCGATGCACATGTGAGGATATTCCATTCCTGCATTTTAGGCCTGCAACACATTCCAAAAAAGAGATGGGGGCAAATTAGGACTAACAACGAGGTAAAAAAACAATGGGGTCAGTGTGTCAGTGCCCTTGGCAAAGGTCATTTACACTTCTGTGATGCAGCATCAATGCTGAAGAGTACATTGAGATCTCAGAGTAACATATTCTGTCTACAAGAAGACATCTTTATAGGGACGTCCTGCATTTTTCAACAAAACAATGCAAAACCGCATGCTGGACACATTATTAACACATGAAGAAGAGAGCACATGTACTGGACTGTCCCCAACAGAGAATGTGTGGAGAATTCTGTAACAAAAAGTATGAAAACGATGACCCCGTGCCTTTGCACACTTTAAGACACGTTTGCAGGAAGAATGGGATAAAATAACACCTGAAACATTTCATTGCTTTGTATCCTCCGTGCTGCAACGTCTTTAAAGTGTTATAAGAAGGAAGGGCCTCTTTTGGAATGTGTTGCAGGCTTGAAATGCAGGGCTGGATTTATATTAACAAAGCTGAACAGGCCAAAATATCTTGGGGTTATACTGTCTGCAATGAAATAAAGGCATATATATGACAGAAAACCTTTTATTTAACTTCTAACCATTAAGAACAAACTATTCTGAGAACACCATCCTTCTTTTTTGTGAAATGTGTATATTTTCTTCTTTTTTGTCTATTGCCTTTTCTCAGGGTTTCTTGAAATCTTTCAGACCCATTGCATTGAGCATGTGAGGCTTCTCACAGTGGAAGTACAAACAGAAACAACTGTGGATTTGTTGTCATGCTTGTTAGGACCCACATTTTCTCTGTATCATGTTATAACTAGAAATAACTCCAGTTTTCTCCCTTATTCATTTTTTACTATGCTATAATTAATTTGCTCAGAAATATCTCCTGAAAAATTAGCAACTTGTACTTAATGGCCATTTCGACTGGAAATGAAATACATTTAATAAAGATAATAAGAAAATAGGCTTTTTTCCCCTGACCCCTGCACAATTCTGGGATCCAACATCCAGCTTATTGGCTAAGTATGAAGCCCTCCATAATGCAGAAAAAAGATCCTGACAGCTGATGCTTAACAGCCAGTGACAAAAACTGAGCTGGCATCGCTTCATAACACGCTGATGTGCCTCAATTAGCAATCTGAAAGGAGATGTGGAGTGATTGATTAGTCTGGAATAGTCTACGGCCTGCAGGTTTATTCAGAGGATGTTCAACTATAAACTGGATACTTAAAACAGAAAAGCACATATGGCGAGCAGTTTGCTCACTCACTCAAAAGCAGGCAGATTTGACTAAACATATTAATAATTGTCAAAGAAAGACAGTTCTAACACATTGCTCCTCCACATTTATCAAACGCAAACAATCAAAGTAGCATTTTGTACTTCAATAGTGCACAGCTCCAAAGTTTCTCCTGGCACTGTAAGTCACTTTGGATCCATCGGAAACTAGAAAACTGCAATTCAAACTCATCTGTGGTTGTTTTCTGACTGTGGGGCATGGGTAGCTGGGAAAGCATGACCTCTCTGGATCTTTTATGATATTTTCACAACACAACATTTTATGAGTAATTTCTTTTTTTCTTTGAAATGGTTTTGAGCATTCCTTTAAATTGTTTGGTAGAAAGCTATGAGCGATCAGTGTGTTTACAGGTTTGACGACCTTTAATCTGACCTGTTAAAGGTCCTGTAGTCTTCGACCCACTGAGACGACCATGATGAGTTAATGAATTCCTGTGTGGCAAAACTAACTCACTCTAAGCGATGGTAGCATAGCTGGGTCAATGTGCCACTATCGGATAAAAACAACTTTCATTCCACTTTGTGGGAATGTCTATTGCTTCATAAGGGAGCTAATTTTGCTGTTTGGTGAAAAAGGCAAAAAGGTCAGTTGATATAAACAACATAAGTGGTAGGAAGGGTGCAGCGAAAGCTGTAGGTGTGTACTGCAACAAAGTTCAAGAAAGCTGTAGGTGTTTACTGCATCAAACTTGGCAAATGAAGTGACCTCGAATCTAGTCAATGCATATAACATTTCTCATTCTGAAACTGTTATAAGAATGTAAGACTGTTATTCAAATTGATATTTGCTGAAACATTTATTGTACTCCAGGTAGATGTAGTCCCACTTTCTACATACATGTTTATGTATCGGAATCAGCATCGGCAGATACTTTATGTACATGAAAAATGTACTGGCATTAGCCCACGATTCTCATACTGGTGCATACCTACTATTTCTCTCTACCTGTTTTACAGCTAGCCTTTGTATGTTTTGGGGATTTTGAGACCTCTCTGGTGCAAATGTTTATGTAGCTGGTTCTACAAGCTTACACTTCTGGCATCAGCAAGGTGTGTGTAACAACATCCACCGACATATTAGCATATCATGTGTCATGTGTATGTGCTGCTACTGGGTAACTGGGTGGAAAAAACATAGAAGTGAATGAGCTGATGAGGATGTCTCTGCTTGTTTAGTAGAACTTCAGTGCCTGATGTGTCCATGTTTGACCCAGTAAGATTGAATTCTTTAAAGGCTGCAAGTTTCACAGAAACTCAACATTAGTGGTGATGTTTGCTGGTAATCTATCAGGATTTGTGTGTGCTGCTAGTTAACATTGACTTTACTGGATAGCGAGCATCCAGTCGCTAAATGTCACTGATAGAACTTTTCTATCTATGTAAATCACCACCTACAGTCTAAGGCACTAATCTCTTTTACCCCTCAGTGCTGATGATAATGTCTGAATGATTGTGATCTTTGGCAGATCCTGCTAAAATCTCAAGAATTCAACGTGTAGTACCAGTGGATGTTGTTATGCATGCACTGCTCATAGCAGAACTGCACTATTGTGTGCTCCTAGCCCATTACATGCTACAACCAGAAGAACATTTTGTGACATTAGTTGTGCTTCAGACCCTCAAGAGCAGATGAATCAGACATTGGCAAGTGTATGAACTTGGTGAAGGATGTGTCTTCTGAGGACCTGCATGAATAATTTACTGTCATCATGTCTTCATTGGTATAAGGTTGATTTTGCACTTAAATAATTGCATGAACTTAAACAACAAGCCGAACCTTCTTTCTGAGCCTGTAAGTGTTAGATAATACATGAAGATGTATGACCTGGTCAGATAATGTTCTGTAGCATTCAGTAATGCTGCTTCTTTCAAGTTTAATCCAAAAACTTACATAGTTCAATGGATGTTAATAGAACTAGAGGTAGACCTTCTTTTTGAATCTGTCCATCTGATGTTAATATGTAATGACCAGACGCCTCTGATTTTTACATTTTATTTTGAGGCTTAACAAGGTATCTTGGCACATGGACACCATACAACACCATATTTTAGCATGTTTTTATCCTCCTGGCTCGCTATGCTATTTTTTTTTTTTTTTTCCATTTTAACCAAATAAAACACACAGTGCAGCTTTGTGTACTTTTATCTAGAATTATTGGATTCTATTGTTACATACCTTTGATTGTTTTAAACATTTTTGGAGCTGTTGGAATAGGAATTTCTTTGGATAAATGTCTAGAAATAGGCTGCATAATCGTAACATATTTACCGCAATCTACTTATGAGAAACATTAGATATACACTCAGCATCAAAAGAATAGTTGCACAAATAGTTGCACCCAGAAGGAATCAGCTGACAGGAATGAAACTGAGTAGGTTTGACATTGTGAGACAAGTTTCATGTTCGGGCACGCTGTACCTAACTTACTTAACTGACCCAACTGTCACAATTGCAGACATTTAGCCAGCAGTAATGCCCTTCATGAGTCATCCTGTTAGTGCTAGCAACATTGCCAGACGGCTGCACAATGCAGCATTACTAAATGCATGCAGACCATTACAACGACTGCCATTAAACCCCAAATCAATGTTGCTAAAGACCGCAATAGTGTCATACCAGACTGTAATTGAGTGACTCAGAACGGCAGTGGGTCACCTTCAGTGATGACACTTCTGTCTTGGTGGCGACAACCAACAAATCCATATGTGGAGGCAATGTGGTCAGCGCCAAGACTACGCGTCACATTTCCTGAAGGACTGGTGTCACTCCACCTCCACCCCTACTGCACATTCTGAGATTATTCAAGCTGCATGGGATGGATTAAGAACCTCTACAACTCCATGCTGAGATGTATGCATACTGCATTAGCAAACATGGCGGTCTGACGCCGTCCTGAGAGACACTACTTCTGTATATGTAGCTCAATAAATATTGCCCATATCAGTCTGTTTTTTTCATCATTTATTGTTCCTGGTAAACATCTAAATAGCAGGTTACAATCTTCCAAATAGCATAGCAATCTGATACTATCCAACTATTCTTTTGATGGCAAGTGTATTTACTAGACATAAGATAACTCTACCTGCCAAGACAAAAAGAGCTGCTTTACATTTGAAAGTTTAGGTAAACTTTGCGTGGTCTGTGAGATCTTTTCCCGTTGGACTGCTGAGTGGTTGGGAACAGGCTGACAAATTGCGTTGGGTGTGTCAAGCCCACACAATCCCAGGCCTCACACACTCAATTCTCAGCATGGTTCCAGTAACCAGCCTCACTGAATATTAATGTGCCGAAGCAGTAAGATGCACTACTACATTGCTCTTCTTTAAAACACTGGGGATTGCCACAAAGGATTCCACGGTAAGCTGTGAAGGGGCCAACAGAGCAATTTTTGCCTTTCAGTGTGTTAGTGCTGCAATGTTTGCTCTCATGCTGGTGTTCAGGATGAATACAGCAGCTTTAAAGCTTAAGGCCTACAGATCTAAACCCACCCGATTGCATCCTGGTGTCATTTCAACCGTCCTTCGCATGTGTCTAGACATCTAATTTATCTATAAAACAGGTTCCATCAATACACAGCAAGCCTGAGGGACAATTTAGCAAGCGGCCGTTCTTATTAAAGGCTGAGTTTAGGATTAATAACATCAATAGTGTGCTGTTGTTTGTCCCAGAGACTTCTTTCCAGGATTGGGTCTATATTGAGTAATTTACAGCAATTGCGAGTCCCTCCCAGCAGAGCTCTGTGGGCCAACTTACCCCTTCTCCCCTAAAATCCCAAATGTGTTCATTTAAAAGCGGCAAAGAATGGTGCAGTACTGTTTTTCAGGGTTGTTTTTCTGAAAGGCTTTAATCAGAAAACATAGGACATAGCACCTTCTGGGAAAAGAGGCACTGATGTGATAATTAGAGATTTGATTTAAAAATACCAAACCTTTTCTCTAATACAGCCCTGCAGCTAAATATCATTATTTATTAAATATTTTTCTTCAGTTTTTTCCCGGGATTTGGTTGTTCTGTTTACTGCTCAGTTTATGGTTCATAAAAGCATGGCAACCTTTTTCTCTCTCAAATTTACCTAATTAGAGATTGCCAATAATTCAAAAGATAATTGCTTAAACTGACCATTAATGTTTCAAGAATACTGCTGTGCAACAGTATTTCATAGTGATAATGATTTAATAAGCCCGTGTCAGGATGTGCAGACAATTATAATTTCCTTTTTTAGCCACCACTAATTAGGAATAGAAGGAACATTCAAAATATCAATAAGTTCAATTTGCAACTGTTATTTTCCACAGATTTCATTTTCTACCAATCAATCCAACCTGTGCTTTTCTCATTTTGTATATTTTGTGATGTCATGTTTGCCATTTGGTATTCTATAAATGGTATGAATCCCTTTTTCTGGAACAACTGCAAGGGCAAACCCCTTGTCAGCATCTTCCCTATTGTGCCTTGTAGTTTGGGAAAAAGTTAATCAAAGCCAGTTGGGCCATCGCACAAGTTTTCCCTTTCCAACTCTAAAGCTTGGAGCAGTGAGACGGGCACTTGTGGCCAATTTTTATGAATTACCCTGCGCCTTTCAGTTTGACACCACAATCAACTGTTATCACCCCATGCAGAATGGCACATCAATCACAGGCGGAAATCCGCCAGTACCTCGGGTTAAAACAAACAGGTCTGCGCCATCGCTTCTGTTACCATAATGTGATTCATGGGGGTGAGTAGAGAGGTGGCGGACAAAGTCAGTTTACAGTGCATGGCTGCCTATGATTTACCAATGCAGCGTAAATTGGAAGAGGGAAATCAACAGCCAGTGCTGCGCATGTGTTCAGCTGGCCGCTTTATGATTTGGGCCACGCAGTCATAAATCACTCCGGAGTGATGCCTATGGGCTTGTCACAGATGTTACTGCACTCACTACTAAATTAATGGGCTGGTTTCAAAGCAAGAGGCGGTTGAGAAAGAAGAAGAGAAATGGGAGAATAAAGAAGTATAAAGACAGGAAGCAAAAAAAAAACAAAAAAAACAGTGCAATATCTACATACAAATAGATATTCTCAGATATTACACTTACTGCTTTCCTGGAGGTGAAGAGTAGCATGTTTAAGCCTTAGGTTTAGTCAAAATTCAGTCAATTTTACCAACCATTCATTCATTCATTCATTCAGTGTAAAGGGCAGATGGTGTGTCCAAAAGACATAGAAAAATGAAAATAACACAGCCTACAGTACTTAAGCACATTTATGTTATAAGGAGTCCTCCAGTCTACACCACATTATGAATGAAGAACAATACAGCCCAGCAAATCAGCCCAGCAAGTCATACATTACTGGCACCCAGCAACAATGAGTGGATAAACAGCTATAAAGAAAGATCTTGGGTGTCAGTTTGGGTTTACACTCAGAACATGAGGGGTATCTAATCTGTCAGCAAGACAATATCATTTAAACAAACAAAATTCAACATACAAAAAAAAACGACCTACAAAAATTATTACACTACATTACAGATTTTATTTTTAGTTCTTGAGTGTGTTTTCTTAATTGCTTGGGTCTAAAATGTACAGGAAATGGCTATAGGTCCACATAAACTTCAAGGATGTTTTAAAATGTATTAATTTTTCAGAACACTTGTGATTCGTTCAGATCTGAGCAAACTTCTAGTAGCTTCTGGAACTGTGGAGAACTCTCAAGAAGTTTGTTGAACGGATACACAGAGAAGAGTAGTCACTGCGCTCACCTGCTTTTGTGTTTGGTGCACTGAAACCAATTATAGAGCAGTGAAGTTCAAGAAAAGATGGTTCACACATACAATAGTGCGAAAAGTCATTTCTCAGCTTTTATTATTATTGTTATTTTCACCCCAAACAATCTCCTAGTCTTCACGTGGTTGTGTTGTGTTGTGTTGTCACCTAACCATGTGGAACCATGTGGGTTGTGGTTGCATTAAAAATAATCCCTACAATTGAACTTAACAGCTGTATGTTTAAAATGTATACATAGATTTCAGAACAAAATATTGAACTTCAACATATATAGACTACCTTATTTGCATTTCCATAGGACCCTTGAGTCATGGCGCCCTATGTGGCTGCCTACTATTGCCTGGTGCAAAGGTTGCCCCTGCCCACGATATTAAGATGACTTGATTTAGTAAACTTTATTTTAAAAATTAAGCTCACCCCAACATCTCAGAAATATTAATCTCATATACTGTATTAGTGCATGTTAATAACTCACATTCTCAAGGTTTCAGTCTAAGGCTATTATTCAGTTGCTACTTGGAAGACTAAAATAATAGAATAGAAGCAGGACCTGCTAGTGGATCCTGACCATTTACAGGATTAACAGCAAAATAAAAGATAGTACACTTGACTCATGTCTCTCCACACTGCACGTAGTGTATGCCGTAGCTGTTTGAGGCCTCTGTAGAAGGAGATGCAGATTAATGCTTCTTACTGAGATGCTGTCACAGCAGCCATCAGTCCAACCCTCTGCAAATATTTCCACTGTCACATTAAACCATCTAATTACATTCACCATCGCCAGCCCTCTCAAATCTTCACTGTATCTCCAACAGGAGTGAAAAATGGGAAAATTCATTCATGACAACAGAAAAATAAATGGGCAACCATCCTGGGGGGAAGTCTGCGGATGAAAAATGCTATGCAGTTTTTCAGCACCCGACCATTTGTTCTGTACTGAAATTTAAAGGACACGGCAGATATACATCATGAGCCATGGTAACGCGCCTTCCCCATTCACGTATACATTTGTTTGTTTGTTAGTGTTTGCAGACCTTCTGATGGTTCATGGACTTCAGCCACAGTGTCAGCCATATTGACCCTTCAGTTCTCAGGCATACAATTAAAATCACTGCTCTGTGGCCCGCCAATCAACACATCTCCCTTTCAATCTTTTCACATCCTCCATCCAAGAAATTGATTGCATTGCACTGAGTGCCCTCCATACATAATCAAAAGGCAGGCAGTGCAGATGAAGCAGGCGAGCTGTCCCCACGAGTGCTTTCTTGAGAAAACCCTGTAGAGAAAGTGTACCAGCAAAAGCAATATATAAAAAAGTACTAAGAAAAAAAAGAGGTAAGATGGTCAAATGAAATCGTTTGTCAAAAACCAATGTTTCAATGAAGCACATTTGCTGAGTTTGCAGAGTGGCCTGTATGCTTGTTTTGGGGTAGAGGGAGCACTTTCTGATTTTTCTAATCTCTCACTTCAGGTGTGGGGGAATTCATTCGCTATCATATGAGAAAGTGTTACATGCACACACATACTGTGCAGGTATGTATGGACAATTCTTGGGCAGGTACCACTGGAGCTAGGAAAAGCACAAGTGTGGTTGCAGAAATCATTTAAACATAGCAGAGAGAAAAACTAGATAACAAATAATACTTCTAAAAAGCATTGATTCCGATTTGTGGAATGACTGTCCCTTTAATATTTAATAATAATTAATCATTCCACCAAGAATATCACTCCTGCAATAATTCTCAAAATAAGAGGGCATTAATAGAAAAAACTGTCTTGGTACACAGACCAGGATTTCTAAATAGGAAATAAATAGGACAGAGGGAAGGGGAGGGGCTATGTGCTGAACTACATGCATTGTCAAGAACGAGAGATGGCCAAGAGACAGCCAAAGAGGAGAAGACCTGAAGAACAAAGACTAACAAAGAAGTTCTTAAATCAGGGAAGGGTGAGGATCCGTGTTAACATCAGTGAGGCATTTCAACAGTGAAGAGATCTCAAAGAGCTGGCGAAGCTGAAGCTGGCTTCTTATTCACCAGCTTCTTGTTCGAATTTCCCATTCCACTGCTGCCAAAATGTAACTGCTGCACTGTTTAAGGTGAAACTGGAAAACTGAAAAAGAAGCTGAGACGCCAGAATGTCACTGCTGCGCCATTTAAGGTGGAACGGAAAAAAACTGGACGCTAAGGTGCCTGAACTATTTAAGGTGGCATGGGAAAACTCAAACAAGAAGCTGGCATAACAGAAGCGGACCTCAGCTCCATCAAGACCTGAAAGACATTAACTTATTTTTGCTATTTCACAGAACCAGCAGGTCAGTATTGTTTTATCCCGTTTGCTAATGTTTGTAATAGCAACTATTTGACATTGCAAAAGCAATTGCAGCAACTGTATGCTAACCCAGAACCTAGCTAAAGTTATCGTACTTCTATACACCTATACTCCACTTTTATTGTGTGTTTAACTCAATTAGATATTTCTAAAAATGTGATATAGGTTAAAGGCAGCAAAGGAAATAGGCTTGGCATCTGAATCATTGAATACATTTATTTTCAGAGGTAAACAGTAAAATCCCAAATCAGTGCTGTCTATACAGCCCCAAATTGAACAATTATAAGCTATTTTGTATATTGTAAGGCCCTTTGTTTATTCAGATTTGTTCCATATTGTTTAAACAACTTAATAGGCTACACTACCAACACCAGAACAACCAAGGGGATGCCTTGGAAAGCAATGCAAACTGGAATACCATTTGATATTGCACACAGCATGTAGCCAGAGCGAGTCTTTCACACAAGTGTGACTGTGACCTGAAAAACATTTAAAAAAAAGAAAAAGAAATTTATTGACTGAATTAAGCTAAATTACACAGCATTTCTGCAAATTGTATTGAACACTGTGAAACCCAAAAGAACTTAATTAATAATGTAGACCAAGCAAGTTAAACCTTAATCTGTGTATTCACCTGGAGTAGACTTTCAATATTAGCCTTGGTCTCCAGCCTGGAGTTCTCATGAATGCAAATGTGAATTTGCTGCAGTTGACTGAAGGATTTACGTTCAGAACAACTCAAGTGTGACATTTTAAACTGATTACTCTGGACCTTCCTGCATGCTGTTATCTCTTTGGCCAATTCATCTGTATGTAGCAGCATGCTTTGCTAGACCCTATTGATGTATAGCTTGTTTAAAAAAAGGGTTTTAATAATGAACTGCTCTTCTCTTTCATGCTATTGCAGCTCAGAATATCTCTGCTGTTTAATGTCATGTAGGCAGTGTAAATAGATTGCCCTCCTCTGTTGCAAACGCTAAATGATTTCCCAGAATTCTGTTTCACTGCTGCATTTAGTGCTAGAAAGGTCATGTGAAGATCAGTATGTATGTAGTATCAACTACTCCCAACCCCACAGAGGCGTCTTTAGCCAGATTTTCTGATTGTAATGATCTTGGGATCTGTCAAAGCTCGTTTAATCAACGAAAACTTCTTATTCAATTCAACTTTATTGTCATTATACCAATATAGGGTTTACAGTATAACAAAACAGCATCAGACTACTTCTTTAGTGCACTTACAAAAATAGTAAGTGTAGTGCAAAGACAAAAGACAGAGACATCATACAATATATGCAAGGACAGTAAAACAGATTTGCAACATGTCATTTGCCAAGGTGCAATCACCAGTTAGCACAGCAGGAGAGCGAAATACAGCTTAGTGTTATGTGTACATATTGGAAAGTACAGTATGTGAAGGTGGTTGCCAGATGTCCAATTAAGTATGTGCAATTAATTTAGTAGTTTTAAACAGTAGATAAATATATATGTTTACAGTCCAGGTAGTGAGAATAAAAGCTTAATGTTCACCTAAACAGTCATACAGCTTACAGTAGAGATGTTCAGTATATAGAACACACAGCTCAGATGTTCAAGTATAGAGGTCTAGTTAAAGTGCAAGTAGAAAGAATACAGTCCTATGAGCTAGTGGAGCCCTGTGTAAATGGGCTGGGATGATTAGGGCTAGATCAGCAACATTCTATTGTTTTGTAGTCATGTTCTGGTAGGCACTGCCGGTGTGACCAGTTTGATGGCAGCTGGGTAAAAACTGTTCCTGAATCTGGCGTTTCTGGCTCGGATGTTCCAGTACCTCTTTCCTGATGGCAGAGGTTGAAACAGGGGATGGCTGGGATGTGTGGGGTCAGAGGATATGCAGATGGCATTCCCTGTACAACCAGCCCTACACTGTACCTGTAAAAGGCTTGGAGTAAGACACCTAACCCTACCTTCACCTAAATCTGTAAAATTATTCCATTTTAAATTGCTCTGGAAAAAAAAAACATCTGCCAAGCAAAACTAAAATGTTTTTAAATGTGGTATTTTGGATTGAGACTATTGAGAAATAATCTTTCTTATGTAAGGTGTTTGTTCATCAATTTTCTCTCACTACAATACCCAGAATGCATTACACAAACACATCACGCAATCATTGGGTGTCCATGTGGTGTCAACCAATACTGATAGCTAGCCTAGCCACTGATTAGTAAGCTAATCAGTGAACCAAGATTTCATATTAGTGATTGAAAATCAAAGAAAACAGCAATTATGTCTTTATTTAAGACAAAATGGCGACCTGCAACAAATGTTTACCTCCAACCTGAGAAAAGAAGCCAATTTAAGGTAAGGTATCTAGAGAGCTAGCTACCTATTTAGTTTTAGCTTTTAACGTATTGTCCTTCTGATCTGATGGATCATTTAGGTGCTTTGTAGATCCTTACCTTAATTAATTTACATTTGACTAAAAATCTGTTAAATTCCACATTTTTCTTAAAACTAAATGTAATCTTAACCGTGGCCCTAATCTTAACCCTAACATTAACTTCAACCCAAAACCTCATCCTAACCCTTACCCTGACCCTAATCCTAACCCAGCTTTAACCTTAACCTCAACCCAAAACCTAATCCTAACCCTCACCCTAACCCAAACTCTAACCTTAACCTCAACCCAAAATCTAATCCTTATCCACATCCTGAATCTAACCCTAACCTTAACCTTAACCCAAAACCCGATCCTAACCCTCACCATGGTCCTAAACTTCATTCTGATCCAAAGTCTAACCCTCACAGAGTTGAGAATTAGATAGTTAGAACAGAGAGTTTGCTCTCTCATAACTTTCGAAATGTTAAACAGTTTTGTCCTAACTTCCTGTTTTGGAAAAACATTATTGTCAACTTGTGAAAAAGTCCTGAGAGATTTTCCTGTATTTCCTGCACTCTCTCTCGCTCTCTCTCTTTCCCTGTCTCTCTGTCTCTTCTGTTTGTTTTGTTTTGAAGGACAGGACTGACGCTACAGTGTCAGCCGACTCCCCTCCCTGCTCCTTTAGCCTACCTTTTTTATTGACTGCCTGTGCGCCCTCTCGCCCATTCAGATTCATTTTTAAATGTCACCTTGAAAAATCTAGTAATTATTCATTACTGTTCTTTGCAAGTGGTGTTCCAGTTGTTACAGTAACCTTTCTACTGCTTTGGAGATACATTACACTACTCCCAGACTGAGTGAAAGAATCTTTCATCCCCGGCTACTGTTGGAACTGGACAAACCAGAGCGATTAATTACCGCTTTGAGCTCTTTATATGCGGAAAAGGACAAGCTGCACTCATGCAAAAGTGATGGGAAACAAAGGGAAAATAGCTAGCATCCCACTTGCTGGATATCAGAGCAGGCTTTTGGATAGATTGTCCACTGTCATCAAATATTAAATCTAACATACAGCAACACACTCGATTATTGCACTCAGGTACTTAAATGGTTCTTATCTTAGGTGTATGGCTCTTTAAACTTCAAAAAACATCTCATTTACACTTCTGGAACCTTTTAGTCTCATTTATTTTTAATAGTGCAGACACTTCTTATATCAATTCTACTACAGTACAAATGCCCTTGCGTCCACGGCACTGTCCAATTACACATTGGCTTTTTTCCCTCTTTCTGGTTGAACAGTTCATGGTCAAAGTGTGGCCAGTTAGCACGAGCACATTAAAGATTACTCTGAGGATTAAATATAATCATGGCTGTGCGGGTGTTTGGAGGGGGGCGGTGGCTGGGAGGGGGAGGTGAGATAGAGTGCAGGGGAAATGAGTTGTCATATTCCTCTCATTAATAATGCAGCAGATTTACTGTAGCTCAGGGAGGACAGAACTAATCTGGGTCTGGAAATTAACCTCCTTATCATTGACATCAGCGATCTTATAATTAATTTTCAGTTTAGCCTTATGAAAAGCAAGGATGGCATGAGACAAAAGGCACAATAAAGCACGAAACTGTTAGGACAATCCTCTAAAAACGCGATTGGGGAGAACAAAAACAGAGGGCATCACAGCCAATTATGACTCCATCGATCTGCTCGGAGCAAGTCTGGGTTATTACTCCCTCACAGTACCTGAGTAAATGACTCTGGGGTTTACCGTGTGTGGCTCTTAAGTGTTGAATTAGGAGCAGCTTTAAGGAGAAAGGCCCCCATGTACCAAGGCTTCCTAAATGACTGCTTGCTCCGCATTGATCCCCCTAAAGCCTCCGAGGCTTGTGGGAGATGAAAGAATAAAGGCAGGGATTAAAGTAGGCCACGCGAGTCATGTCACACGGCCGGCCACATCCCATTTCTCCGCCAAGCTGGCAATCAAGGGCCCCACTTTTATCTGCGCACACACCCTCCCAAGGCCAGGCAATGTCAGCCAGGGCCAATGCGCTTCCAACATGGAATCTTACACATACACCTGTCAGCTAATGGTGCAGACAGGGGCACCGGCTGAGCCTCGGCCTCCGAATGGCGAGAAGCCGGTGAGCTTTGGGAGGGACGCCCACATCATTAAGGGACGGCAGCAGGTTGGAAATGTTTTGCTTCACACGTGTGAGAAATGTCTGGAAAGGAAAGGTGTAGACTATGTGATACGCAGATATACACCACACATCTGCTCTATTATTCCCTACTGAAAAATGCACAGTGAAACATATACGGGTGTTGGGTCTGTTACCAGGGTATATGCAATATTGGCATAAGAAGAAAAAGTACTAAATTACTGAAACATAATTCTAATAGAATTCTACTTTACTTCTTGTCAAACTGGTGGAGCACCTGGTCAAATCTAAAATGTTGAGAAGGGAGGCATTGCAACCAACTGTTGCACTAGGACAAATTACAGCTACACTGTAAGAACCTGTTGTAAATTTACGGTGGAAATCCTGCAAAACTCTACAGTACAGGATTCATCCTGTGTCCACCAGGGTACATGTGTTGTACACTACTTGTTGCGATGCATTGTGGGATTGTTTGAATGCACTGGATCTTCTGCACTGTGTTTTTGTCCAAAATGGTAGATCCCCAAAATAGTGCACCACATAATAAACAACACTGTGCCCTGTTCACTATACTTTGCACTACTTTCTGCCACAGAAGATCCAGTCCAGTCAAACAATAACATGCAAACCCATATGACATAGTGTCTGAAACCGTTTAGTACCGTCACAAATTCTGTTCCCCATAATTGTGTTCTATGTAGTGATCCAGTTTTTAAAATGTATGGAATACTGATTAAAGGACCGTTTCGGACACTTCTCTCTAAATATTGTACTGATTTGGGTGGAGCGTCCCAGCATTTCTTGTGGCTTTGTTAACTTCCATAGCAATCAGGCCCCCTTATACCTTTATCAGGCCCTATATGTCACTATTTACACTATTTTTTCAAGTAACCTAAATTCCTTAGATAATGTTGATATACTTAACATAAGATGCTTTACTATAGCTAACAATATGATACAACATGAATATATATTATATTTCATCCATCAACCTACATTTACTGAAGGTCATCTGCAGAAAAAAAGTTTTGATGTTTACAGCCTGGTTCTTTGGGCCATCAAGAGGAAACATCTTAAACCCTTTAGAATCTTTATGTTAACTGAAATATGGGGGTTTGGGAGAAAAGTGCTCACTTGTGTGCTTCTGCATGGCCCCTTATGGATACTGGAGAGTCAGTGTTAATCTTAGTTAGCCTACCAATAGCTGTGTTATTCAGCACTGTAGGTTGTAATATATATATATATATATATATATATACACATATATATAAATGAAGAACTGAGTATTAGAGAGTGGAGATAACATTCAAATTTGTATCTAAAGAGAAATTACACATGAATGTAACGTACGGATGATGGATGTCTATGCAGCTAACTCAGTTTTAGGTGTTAGCTAGTCTTGCTAATAGGTAGTCATAGTCTCCATACACCACAGCAATGCAGGAGAGGTGTGCATGCTGAGAGCACATGACAACACAAGACAAAGTGCCCCTCTCAGTAGATCACATTAGCTTGATAGAGAGCAGTGGCCAGCCTGGCTGAGTGCGTGGAATTATTTATCGCAAGTTCCAGTCCATTCTCATTCTGCGACACCTTTGTGCAGATGCACACCGAGAAGTCAATCCTTTGGCAATGCATTACTCAACAGCTTTATCTTTACGCGGCAGCACTCTCCTCGTCGAGCGGCAATATTTCAGAAGGCTATGTAGCTCCTCCAAACAAGCCAGGATGCATGGGAATTGACAAGATCGCTTCCATGCTTGGAATGTGTGGAGCATTAATGATATATTGATTGACCATGGTGCCCTTGATGTGAAGTCGCAGAGCTCCATTATGGTGCACCTGTACCGAGGGTTTAATAATGCAATCTTGTTGATAAGACTGTGTCATTGTTAGTGTGACAAATGTTGCCTGTTGTCTGCACTCTCTGACAGATGTGGAGCTCTGGCATTCCAAAATAGTGTTTGTGCTTCTGACACCTTCAGTAATCTCTCCGATGCGCTGATCAGGCTGCCACATTAGTGACAGCTTTCCTCTGCTCACAGAGAATCACTGCTGCTGGCCAGAACTTGCCTGGGTCTGGTCCAGTCTTCTGTGGAGTCTGGGCACATTGCCAACAGTGAGATACAGTCTGGTCTTAGGAAAATGAAACAACCTTTAGTGATCATGATCAGTTTTATTGGTACTCAAAGAGCAGAAAAGGGCTATAAATACTCGTAAATACGTTTTCTTCAGCGCAGATGTTCTTAGGAATAGAATGAAATCTACGGTGTTTAAATCTGTTTATGCGTTAACACTCTATGCTGTTTATTGAATAGTATGTTAATTTAAAATTCATTTGTAATGAAATAAGGTGTTAACTATAACATTTGTTACTGTGATGATGTCAGATGTAGCCATATCAGCCTTGTGATTGGTGAATGAAATGTTTATGTAAGCATTACCCTAGATTAAGACTGGCCAGTTTGAACTGAAAAGGGAGAAATACACTGGTTATTTATTGTACACTGGAGGGTGATGCTTTGTACATGGGCAGTCTTATGCAACAGTTTAAACAGCCCTGGACAAATAACATGTTCAGATGTTTTTGAAGCAAATCTAAAACTTAATACATCCTGTACAGGAGATCAATTCAATGTGGCATAATCTGTGCAATTCCAGTTTTTTGCTGAGTTTAACAGATATTTTAAAAACTAAATATTAAAAATGTGCTATATAATTTTTGCAGTTAAAATATCTGTTTGATTATTTTACTAATATGTAAAATTAGCAAATACACAGTACATTTAATATGCATAAGTGTGTTCTCTGTAGAGGAACAAAACATGTAATTTTACGAGGTGCACCAACTTTTGCATATGATTGTATATTGTGTGCTCATATGAGAAAAGTATATTTAATATAATTGGAAAGAAAGTTCTAACACACAAACACTTTAAAATATTTTTTCCATATCATTGCTCTACGAGGAAAAACTAATATATATCTTAATATATCTGTTTTTTTTCTTTGACAGAGACAATATTCTAATTTGATGCTGTTGAGGTGAATATCTCATAAATTTCATACAATTTGTATGAATCCATAAAAATTAGGGGATTTTCAGTCATGAACAGAGCTGCATAATAGCTCTGAGTTATATAACAGAGCTGCACAGCTTTCTGATAAGAACTGAGTAAGCTGTGCAGCACTGGGAATTAACTTAATGAAATTAATATCCATTAGGGCTGTTTGAAAAGTGGTGATCAATTCTCATCTGCTGTTTTTCACCATGTCAAAAATTTTCATTGCCCCCAAAACTTTTAATTGTGAATAAACCATTGGTTTACATTTTTGTGTATAGTTTTCAACATTTTATTCCACACCTTACAAGTTATTATTGAACAACAATTAATAACATGACAAGTGATTCCAAAACTGGCCATATACAGTCACATGCAAATGTTTGTGCATCGCTGGTCAAATTACAAGTTTTGTTGGTTGTCTGGGTGAAAATAAGTTAACACATCCTCAAAAGAGAACACACACATTTTAATTAGGGGCGCATCAATACAATACTGGCAAAATTACTGGATCGGGAATTAAAAGAAACAACATGATCCGATATGATGCGTTAGCCTAAACTATCACAGAAATTCCTAAATAAACTTTTTTCCAAAGTTGGACTTTCAATTTTGTTATAAATATTTGGTGGTGCTGACCAATCAAAAATGCTGCTAAAAGTTCTGTGCATTGAAGTTAAAAAATAAACAGCATTATTGCATAACTGAGTCATGATGTGGGCTCTGTATATCTTCCTTTACTGTTTATTTTCTAATTTTAACAAATAATGAATGAATGAATAAATAAATAAATAAACATGAAATATGGATCATTTTAAATTGTATGGTATTGTATGTATGTTAAACACAGGCAAGAAATAGAAACTGTGCACTAAATGCTAGTCTATGTCAGTGTACTCTGTAGAGGATAGGTTAACTTATCGGAATTTAGAAAAACAACAAAACAGAAATTGCACTGAAATATTCCATTTTTTATGTATGACTATATATACTTGCAGTTTTTTTTCCAAATCATAAAAGAAGCTTTTAGAAAGAAAACACATCAAAAGATCACTTTAATATCACACCTAGATGATGAGATCAGAACACTATTATTTTTGTTTAGACAAACTACATAGAAATAAATATTAATGCAATACTATTGTATTTGACATCAGTCTGTGTGTTAGCTTAACTTCTTCCAAGCTCTCCACAAGGAAGCCCAGTATTTACAGGTACCATCCAATACCACGTCACACTAATCAGTTATTCAATAAGTTAAATCAGGTGCTGGTCAACAAATCCATACAAAGGCTGCAGTGCATCTAAGAGAAGTGGGGAACCAGACCTGCGTTGTAACCTCACAAGATACAACAACATAATCGTTTTGGGTTACTTTTTACTGACTTAGGGTTTATTTGTATGCATTCTATTATTATGTTATACAGTGTTTATCTAACAAGAAACACACACTTAAACACAGATATGATGCTTTAAATAATTAACCTCTTCTCTTGATGCCAAATATGATGACTGTATATACTGTGTATGATCTTCTATAGGAGTACATTCTAATGGTAAATACATTTTAATTCTGAAACACACTATATGCCAGCAGTCCTTTCATTAGAATCTGTCCTGTAGCTTGACCTCATGTTTTTATGGCACTCTTTGGCAGACTATGACATCGTGGCCTTGAACAGACGCCTCTCCGAGAGAGAGAGAGAGAGAGGTTTAAATGTGTATTTGGAGGAATTACATTCAAAGTGCTGCCTTTGGAAATCATTGCCATTTCATTCCGAACAAATGTAATGTCAGAAGGATGGCTGAATAGAGAACAGGGAATGCTCAGAGGGGAGTTGTGCTGGGCTGTATTGCCCCCAAAGAGCACTTCGTTATTTGTGAAGTATACCTCTGGGTCAGTACCCACTGGGAGTGCTAGGTTGACACATTGCTTTCTATTAAAAGAAGAAAAGGGGCGAAGAGCGCGGTGGCACTTAATGAATCTTGCAGATCAATAACAGCAAGTCTCCTTCCATGTCATATCACTCAGCGCTGCTTGAAGGCGCCCTCCCTCACCGAAAAGATATTACACTTCCACTGAATTCTCCTAAAAGCAAGTTCAGCCTGTGGACTGGCTTCAGAGAGGCTGACAGTCCTTGAAATGATTGTAGCCTAGAGTAGTGTACACAGCCAGTCAGGGGCGTCCCAGTGGCCTGAACTAGGAGGAGGCCACTGGACCAGGAAGCAAGCAATGGAGGACAGAATGTTTGCTAGCGTGATGGGGCAGCACAGCGTGACGAGAGAGAGTGAGAGAGTGAGGGTGTGTGTGTTATAGACAGGCCCACTTGGAATGAAAACCGCAGAGACCGCTGCTGCCAAGCTCCCAGTGTGGAAGACCGACAGGAGAGAGCGAGCCAAGCCGCTAATCAAAGCAGGCAGACGGAACGCTGCAGCTCAAAGCCCACAGAGCTTGGCAGCGCAAGCTGACGGCCACGGAAGTCCTCTCTCCGCACTCCTGCTCCATCCACCTCCACTCAGCAGGCTGCAAAAAAGAACTTGCAGACAAAATAGAGAAGGCACAGACTGGCCAAATCACGGTGCAGTCTAAAGCATGACTGGAAATACTTTAGTTTTCCCAAGTGAGCTTCTGCAATGTCACTTGTAAGCTGTTTGACTGGCTGATAAATATCATATCACTGAGAAATAAAAAGGTCCTGGAAAATGTGAATATCAAAATGTATGCAATATAACAAATATTTTGTTTTATGAGACTGTTGTAAGAATGCTATATGATTATTTAATGTATTTTAGTTGTTTTAGGTCATTTTAAGCCATCTAGTGAAATGATCTTCCATCTGCGGATAACAGACTATAAGCAAACTGTGGTGCTGACGTACTTCCGGTAAGATCTCCGTCAGCAACATCACTTCCGCTATCCATAACCGCTGGTGTTATATTTCCTCAGGTGGTGATAAGTTTCATTTCAGCAATTTTTGCTATCAGAGGCGAGAACTTTACAATTAGTCCTCATAGCCACATTTAAAAAAGGAGGATGTTTATGAGCCAGGATCCGAGACAAGGTGGCAACTGTAAAGTGGAAATACTGAATGGAACAATTTCTAGACTCCACTTTTAAGACAGGTGGTTTGGGAGAATAGAACTGGAGCAGGATGACACAGCGGGCGAAATAGTCTGATACAGTCCCCGAGGACCACCACGACGCTTCCACTCTGGGTCCCGCAGTTGTCGACTTAGCTCTCGAAGAAATCATGTCTCTCAGAGAAAGGATCCTCCAACTGAGGAAACAAATTGAGAAGCTTTCTATGAAGCAGCGGATTGGCATTCACCGTTTTGCTGGCTCTGATATCTTGGTAAGCTTATGGAGATGTTCATCTGCCCTGATTAAAAGTTAATTGGCCAGTTAATGAAATTCTGATGTTTTTTTTTATTTAAATAAAGCATTTGAAGAAGACTATAGAGATCATACATACATCCAAGTAAGTTCAAAATAGACACTGATGCAACTTTTGAAGGCAACATTTTAGAAACTTTTAGAAATAATGCTTGAGACAAAAACTATTTTCATGCGTAATACTAATAAGATTTATTTAGAATATGTTCACTTGCCGAGATATTAGATTTTGTATCTGTGTACTTCCCAAATATCATCAGACAGCCTAGTTTAAAAGGTCATAGTCAGCATTAAGTGACAGGGAGTACTGTTAATAACAATAACAGCGTGCTGGCATGCTGCTGAGCTAAATGATTAAGGTCATCAGGCTCATAAAGAAAATGGCCATTCTTCTTATTTAATACAGAATGGAGGCCGGAGACAGCTTTAAACCTCATCCTTTTACTCACCAAGAACGTCTTCAGTGGTGCAAAGCAACACCAGTGTTAACTCTTCTTTTACTTCTATTTACATCAATTCTTTTGTTTGCTGCCAAATGTTTCTTGATGGTAGTGAAATATTAAATCTTAATTTCATTGGCTACCACTCCTTAAATAGTCTAACCAGTAGCAGGACCTTCAACATGATTAATGAGAGGTTATAATACACTGTTGGGGCAGCAGTGCTATTTCTACATCCTCTTATGTTGGAGTGTTTCAGCTCGACACTATAGTGACTCACTATCACCTCTTCAGGTACAAAGTGGTATAACGGGACAGGATGGGCCAGAGCTAACTGGTTAGCATGCTAACTTCAGTAGCTATCTCCGCAACTCAATACATAGATGTCTTTGACATACCATCAAAACTGCTATTTCTTCACATTTTGTTGA
This sequence comes from Semaprochilodus insignis, assembly GCA_034552555.1. NCBI lineage: Eukaryota > Metazoa > Chordata > Actinopteri > Characiformes > Prochilodontidae > Semaprochilodus > Semaprochilodus insignis. The sequence goes on along the minus strand of CM067483.1, from coordinate 24,114,942 downwards.
TAGTTCATTTGGGATTGTTTTAAACTAAAAATCATACAAATAGCACTTTTTAGTAACCAGTTCTCTTCATTCTAATCCAAATTTGAAGATATTATAGTTATATGGCTGTAATTAGATACTGAACTTCTGAACAGTAAAGTTAGCTAAATAACCTTCGTTCTGCATTTACCAGCTAACAAACAAACAAAATATGCAAAATTTTAAAATGTAGTGTTTTCAAAAGTTCATTGTACCTTCAAAGCACAACGTCAGAGGGGGATTTTCTTACTCTTTCAACTCCCTGTAGAGACTACTGTGGTACCTCTGAAGGATGCGAGTATATATGTGTACAACAGATGTAAAGATGATTGCATTTTTCATTTTGGACGGAGTATGCCTTTAAGACTGATTTGAACAGAACTATAATTGCTGAGGGAGCTCCAGGTTCGGCCAATTACAGAAGACCTTTCACTCTGCAATTATCACTGTCAGATTTGTAAAAACTATAGGCATTGCAGACTCATGCTGGATTAAAATCACAGATCTCAACAGCAATCACTTCAATTATAGTGCCTCTCCAGGTAAAATGAACCTAACTCCAGTGGTCCTGCAGTGCGACATGGTCTGCCCTGTTCTTGAAGTGCAAAATGCCCTCTGTCAGCGTGTACTCTGTCCCACCCAGCTGGTCTAGTTTAGCCCAGACCGGATAACATCTGCAGTCCTTGATGGAAGGGTTTGTTGCTGCCTTCGCTCCCAGCCACTGATAAACTGATGAGAAAAGATCCTGAGAGTTTAGCCTTCATGCCTGGAGGTGGTTGATGTTCTGATGTAGAGTTCAGGAGCGGTAATGAGCAAATTGGAGAAGTCTTACATGTTTGCAGCCACTTCTTTATAGTATTAATTGATCAGACCTTCAACATCACTTTACCTTGAACTTCTACCTTGCTGGTTACTATTTGGAGGCTGTAGCTCATCTGCTGCTATGCACAATGCCTCTTCATCAGTAGTCAGTTTCTGACAACAGAACTGCTTTTGGCTGGACATTTTAGGGTGATTGACCAGTCTCATATCAGTACAACACACACTACCATCGTAACATCTGTATTGAGAATGGTTCATCGCATAAAAAGTACCTTCTCAGCAGCAGTCTCGAGGTCGATGTTCATTTATTTACATTAATTGTTGTGGAAAATACGAGTTTATTAATTTTTTAGATATTTCTAAGGATATTAGATATAATAACATTTACTTGCATAAAGAAGGTCAAAGTTAATAGAACACAAGTAAAGCAGCAGCAGTTTCTAAAGATGTGGTTCAAAAATGTAAATGGACTCTTAACAACAATTCAAGACCTGGTAGACCACCAATCAGATAAACAGTACAGCTTTCATCTCTGAGAGAGAAGGGAAAATAAAGCTTCACTCTTGCTTCAGATATGAAAAAATCCACAGGTGTTTCTGTCCTTCCTTCCACTGTGAGAAGACAACTCAATGTTATGAGAATGAAAGGAACTGTCAAGAGCTGCTGGTGTTCCCAGAACAAAGGGCCAGTCAGCCCAACCAGTCACTGGTTTCAACATCATTGAATGTGTTTCAGATTATTCCAATAGTGAGAAGTAAATGCAACCAACTTGGGGGTGTGAAAAAATATCCCAGCAGATTTATATGAAAACTGAGAGTCAGTGACTGAAATGTACCTAGCGTGTAATGTAGGCCACATCAATGTTAAGCCACTCTCGCATCAAAGAATTGTTCAGTTAGGCCAGATTTGGTGGATGCCTTCCCTGGCACAATTCTGAGGAGAATTTCCTGTAGACTGAGATTTTTGCCACTGCTGGTAAACCCAGATGACTTTACACCTCCATACACCTGCAGTTTCAGCTACTTCCTTTACACTATGGCCTTTGGCATGTGCAAATTCAGTAATTTCTTTTTAGCCAATCATTAACACCTGCTTTGTGACCCATTTACCACACACTGAATGAGACATTCACTGCACTGTACCACCTCTTCTCAAACTATGAGTCCTGTCTCACAGCTGCAGCCCGATCATCCTTGCGCAATGCCATCTGCAGGAGCCTGAAGGTACTACCACCTTTTGTCACCATGTCAACATGGTGACAAAAACGGTTATATTAGAAGTTAAAATTAGTTGCATGCAGTTGTGTGTAATTAAATAGTTATGGATAAATGGATAGAATGGTTTCTGACAGTATTGCACAGTAGACCAATCAACTAGGTGACCCTTATAAAATGGATGCTCCTGATTATATCTGTGTTTACTTCTAACCATAACCAAATAGCACAGCTTCCTGGCAACAGAAGATTCTGTATTCATTCTGTGTAGCGACATGCAACAGAACCATTACCTAATTATCTATTAAGGCTAATTATAGGAGCGGAAAAAGTCCATTAATTAAGAGAAATCAAAGGACCTTCCCCTTTTATTGTCTGAGGCTAAACAACACATCTGAGTTAACATTGCTTGGAGGCAATATTAGGAGCAACAGAACACTCGCTTAAAATCTCTGTCATCTCATGTGGAAGGTCAGCTTTAAAGAGAGAAGCTTGAACAATGTACTGAATCCCGGATGACCACAGTGTCTATTATGGTTCAAAGCAAAAATTCAGCACATTAATTCTGTCCCTTCTCATGCAATTATGCTGTGCATATTGGCCACAAAAAGCCACAAAAAGCAAAAAAGCAGCCTGTCTGAATCTTTGCAGGCCATCCTTATAAAAAAACACTGTATGAATAAACAGAATCAAAGCTTTGAGTTTCTCTGAAAGGCTTGGGGAGGAAAAGCAGATCATTGTTTCACGTTTGTACAGCCTACATTTCTTATTCAGGAACTTCTGATTTGTCTACACATATTCAGCATGTAGTAATTACAGTCCTGGCTGGAGTGATATGATAGATATCACATCTAATGTCAGATGGAGGGGAAAACAGATAAAAGATAAATAACAGAACAGGCATGCCAATAAAGGAGACACATGATTGACTTCACTGTGTCAAAGTTTGCTCAATGAATTGGGCAGACATGTCTGTCACTGTATTAAATCCCCTCACACTGCTATCTATTTCACTCTGCTGAACCTTGATCATCAGTGGATGACCGCAGCTTTGTGTCAACATATGTCACTTGGCAAGAAGCAGATGTGCTACGCATGCTTAGTCCAAGAGGAAAACTGCATTATTACCTGCCCATGTGAAAGACATGCACATGTTTTCCTTCATAGTCCACCATTGACTGAGAAACACGACAGTTGTTTGTTACAGTCATGGAACGTGTGTACAGAGCATAGCCGAGTAAAACTGTTGTCACGTCCGTGATACATTATGTATATGGTCAAAAGTATGTAGACAACATTCTGATCATCACACCTAAACAAGCTCATTAGAAACCCTGTTCCAAAGCCATGGGTATTAATATGGAGGGTCTCTTTTTTGTGCCTGTAACAGCCTTCACTAATCTGGTAATATGGAGCCCCCCACCCCTTTTGTGGTTGCAATGAATTCCATTATTCTGCTAATATGGAGGACCCCCACCCCTTTTGTGGCTTTAATGAATTCCACTATTCTGGTAATATGGATGATCCCCCACCCCTTTTGTGGCTGTAATGAATTCCACTATTCTGATAATATGGAGCCCCCCCCCACCACCCCTTTTTGTGGCTGTAACAAATTCCACGATTCTGGTAATATGGAGGACCCCCACCCCTTTTGTGGCTGTAATGAATTCCACTATTCTGGTAATATGGAGGATCCCCAACCCCTTTTGTGGCTGTAACAAATTCCACTATGCTGGTAATATGGAGTTATCCCTCTTTCGTGGCTGTGAGTGATGCAACAGAGGATAGTTGTTTTTTATGTGCTATGCACTTCAGAGTGGTCATGCTTTGTGAGTGTGACTGGTCTTCCTGCTTACGGATTAGCGGTTGCTTTCTCCTAGATGCTTCCATTTCACAATACTGGCACTTACAGTTGACCAGGTGAGATTAGTCAGGGCAGAAATGTCACCTATGACAGTGTTATGTCTAAAGTCACTGAGCTTCTCAGCATGATCCACTGTACTGCCAGTGTTTGTCTGTGGAGATTACATGACAATGTGCTTGATTTTATACCCTTGTTAGCAATGGCAGACACAAACTCAGTAATTAGGAGTCCACATACTTTTTAATGATTAGGTTTAGTGATTCTTGGGCTCTAGGCAAAAGGCAGGAATGTCTTGGTAAGTGTACATTTCAATCTAGTCAATATATCTAATATTTCCTCTTCTTTAGATTACTGTAAGAATCTAGTCTGCTCAACTTATTTCTAGACTTTATCTCACTAAATAGCAATACATTTTACTTGTTCTAAAAAATATCAAAGAACAAGCAAAAGTGTCCATTATTATGAGATAGTATGTTTCAAGTTTCAAGTACAAGTTTCAAGTTCATAATAATTAGTTATTTCCATGGTGTACAAAGTATGAGAGTCCTATTACATTTTGAAAGAAGTGATATAGTAAATTGAACGGATTATGTTTTGTATTATGAGATTATGAGTAACTACCCCAACATTGCAACTATCTAACAATTAATGCAAGTATTATGTATGGTCTGCTGAGTTTGTGCAGCACTCTGTTTTGACTGACAAACAAAACATTTTTGGAATGAACCTACAAACGTTTTGCAACTTGATTTTTCTTCTCAGCTCCATTAAATTCAGACTGAAGAACCTCCTCTTTGTAATGTAGATTACTGATGTATTGCCATGTCTATACCAGTATGTTCTCATGCAGTTGTGTCCTCACATAAGAACACATAATATTTGATTATAACCATGACTGTGAAACACACCTAATACCGTGTAATACCTGCACTACCACAAATAACAGCTGCGATTTGGCATGTACTGGACAAGTTTCTGGATGTAGGCCAAATCTTCAGCCACTCTTGCATCAAAGAATTGCGCAGTTGGGCCAGATTTGATGGATGCCTTCCCTGACACAATTCTGAAGAGAATTTCCTGTAGACTGGGAATTTTGCCACTGCTGGTATGACCGCACGCTTCCATACACCTGCAAAATCAGCTACTTCCTTCATGCTATGGTCTTTGACATGCCCAAATGTAATCACTCCTTTTATTCAGTCATTAACTTCTGCTTTATACCCATTTACCACACATCAAACCAAAGACATTCACCGCACTGCACCACCTCTTCTCAGTCTATAAGATTACACACCCTGTCACACACCCCGCAAGTATTAAAAAATATAATAATAAAATATAAACTATAATTAATGACAAGAGCAATTTCATTTTTGTCAAATCATTTAGAAGTGCTTATTTTAGGATGAATTATATTATTATTTTGGCATAAAAAGACATAAAATGGGAAAGTAATCATAAAAAGACAATCACATTCCTGTGATTTCATTTATCATGACTTGTCTTTAAATGATCTTCTTCAAACCTTTGTTTTTCTCTTAGCATCAGACAGGCTATTTGTGCCACTGTGCCGTTAAGATTTAAATGTAAACAATCTCTGTTTTGGTGTTGATGTTATGCCTTGTTTAAAGTTGCTGTGTGAGTGGGTGGAGCTAAACTGCTGAAGGCTGAATATGCAAATATATGGAAATACATTGTTTTTGTTACTTTTCACCAACTATTCAGTACAAGCTGTTTTAACAGCTTGGCTTCTATACATGTAATTTATGTATTGGGGAGTGAATGGTGCATTTTAAAACATGAACCTCATACAACAGCAAGAATGTTTTGTTTTTCCATGTTATGTATCATTTGATATGTGTGTGACTGAGGAAATGAAAGTAGTTTCTGGTCTCCTCTGTCGCGTGGATTTGAGCTGAGATTAAACATGTGCGTCTGCTTAAAGCCTAACTGCTTAGGGAGTTAAAAGGTAAAAATGCAAGTGCTTTCTTTTTCAGAAGACCAATCGCACTGATGAAGGCAAGATGTGCTCAGAGAGAAATCAATGGACGATGCACTTACAGAGGCGTCCATTCAGCAAACGAAGGGGGCTTGATTTGCTTAATGTTTTGGTCAGTAAGTCCAGTGATGGCAGGCAGACTTACAGCAGACACAGTGGTAGATAGGATGAGTTCTGGTGGGCTTTGCTGTAATATTTACTGAATTAACAGGAAACACACAGCCTGTCCATATGCAGGCCTTATAGAAAAATTATACAGCCAAACGGCCTCATACCAAAATCTTCTTTCCCTCTATAAATGGTTATGAAACGAAGCATCTGTTCATCGCCACACAAACAGTCATCAGACGGAGATATGAGTAAGAATAGAGCTGAGTAAAATGGTCGATAACAGGGAAGTCATTACTCTCAGTTAAGTGCTTTCAGCTCTTTTCACTGCCTAGAGAATAATATTCCACATGAAAGTCATTTTCTTAGCTATAATAACTTATCCTCTTTTTGATAAGACTGTCATTATACCACACAGTATCTTCAGTTCATACTCAAACTCGGAATTTGGACAGCACCCTGAAAGTCAGTAGTTTAAAATCAGCTCTCTACTTCACTGCTGGAAATGTCAATTAGTTTGTTGAAACAGGCATATCCAGGCATGACACACAACTATGGTAAATTTCTTCATGCTTTGTCTTGGAGGACTGTCTATGTTGTAACGGACACTAAGTCTTCTATTTGCTTGTGCATTCAAATTTCACTTTCCATTACAAATCATGCATTAACCGTCTGTTTGAGTTCTTTTAATTATCTAAAGATTCAGCTGAAATGCAGAGAACACATTTATTCATTATTATCTATCAGAACTCTTAAATTACAATTTAAACTTTAATCATAAGCTAATATTAGAAAAAATGAGTTTGCACGGCTGAAGATTTTTCATTCTAATAGGAAAAACAGAAGAAAAATCACAGTGCTAGTCACGGTATCTCCAGTCCTAATTCCTCAAACACGTGACACTATCACTTGCAGGTCTGCATCAAATTCATTTGCACATTAGTCTCTGTACATCAGCCTTGTCATGCATTTATGATATCATATATTCTACAAAGTAACATTAGAGACAGTGACTGGTATAGAAACCGCACCACCCAAGTAAAACTTTTTGTGTTTTAATGTACTAGAAATGTACTTTAATATCAGCCAGTAAATTTCAAGCACATTATTGCTTTGTGTGCTAAATACAAGTGCAAAATACAGTACACACACACACACACATACACACACACACACACACATATATGTATGTGTGTGTGTGTGTGTGTAATAAAGTAATTACAAGTACATTTTACCCCAGTAAATAAGTAAGAATATAAGTAGTAGAAGTACAAGTAGTATAAGTAGGAATATAAGTGTAAGGAACTTAAATTTTAATGTACTAAACATGTACTTTAATATGTACTTAATATATACTTTGCATTTTGTATTTAAGTATATATACAGTTAAGTACAATTAGCTCTATTTAAGTACACTTTAATAAAATATATATACACTAAATAAATAGTTAGTATAACAAAAACAGCACACTTTCAGTAGATTAATAATAAGTGCAAGTAAGTAAACTAAGTATACTTAAACTAAATACACTTCAGTGTACTTTTGTCTCCTGGGGATCTCGGACCACAGGACCTTACAGCCGATTGTAAATACAGTTAAGAGGTCTCTTTACCCACCACTGACACAGACATCGATGTCCTACCATAAGCGCTGCTTCCGCAAGGCTGAGAGCATTATGGATGACCCCTCCCATCCCTCTCATGGACTCTTTGCACTCCTGCCATCTGGCAGAAGGTAACAGAGCATCCGTTTCACCACCCGCAGACTCCACAACAGCTTCTTCCCCAAGGTGGTCAGATTACTGAACGCACTGATGCCTCACAACATTCTCCTAGACTAATCTAGCCCCTTTCCAACATCCCCCACAGACTGATTACACACCCCTTTAGCATCACTGCACACCTGCACTTTGAATTCATAACCATTTGAATTTGCTATAAGACTTCAGCCTTTCTATACAGTTTACAGCTGACAGTGTTTGGACTAGTTCCCTTAATCACTACCAAGCTGCTAAATGTCATGAACACCTATTTGTGTGTATATACATATATATAATTTTTGTTACTGGGCCTTTAATATTGACATAGGTAAATGATCTGGCTGTCCTCTATTGTGTCTGAATAAAAAACCTAAAACATCTGTAATAGCATAAATGGGCAGAGCTAAACTGATGTAGGCTAAATGCGTATGTAAATGCATTGGTTTTTGTGACATCATAGAAAAAATTAATTCAATACAGACTGTTATTGGAGATTGTAAGGACTGGAGCATGAAAAGAATGTTTTAAAACCTTTTCAGTGTTTACATACTACCTCTCTTTATAGTTTATATGTATACATTTATAAGCTTTATATATTTAATTAGAGGTACCTTTTGTAAGATGTTTAATATAAAAGATTACAAGATTTCCTAAAACTATAGAACCTATCAACAGCACCAAAGACATCTATATATCATGTTGCAGAGATATCTCTATATCTACTTAAATTAGAATGCTGACCAGCTAGCCCTGGACCGTCCTGTCTGTAATACCACTTTACACCCCAAGAGGCAATAGTGAGTCACTGTAGTGTCGAGCTGAATCAATCCAACATGCAAGGATGAATAAGTAGTGCTGCTGCCCCAACAGTGTGAAATAACCTTTTGGCAAACATGTTGAAGGTCCTGCTACCAGTCAGAGGACAGATAGCCAAAGAAAGAAAGAGTAAACACAAGGCTGAAGCTCTTGGCAACTGACCACCATCATCAGGAAACTGTATTCAGCAGCAAACAAAACAAGTGATATAAATAGAAGTAAAGCGGGTGTCAACATGTGTGCTGCTTTCCACTGGTGAGGACAGTCTAGGTGAGTAAAGGGATGAAGGTTGATCATGAACGTTTCTTTCAAAGTGGTAATTAACCAGCTGTTAATGCCAACATTGAGGAGGAGGGACTGTGCATTGCCTTGTTTCCTATGATAGGGCTGGACACCACAACTTTCTGGTGATATGTTTCCCCTTATTTGTTTGGAGTATGAATTTGACATGTTGTGTGATCTTACAATTTCCTCCTTTAAAAGAGGCAATATATAATAAACAGCAATAAGTTGGAGTTGCTCATGTAAAAATGAATTGTGTGTCTTTTTGGTACATAAACCTGCACAAACATGATAAGAGGAGAAAAATAATAGTAGAGGAAAAACAGTAGTGCTATTAGCAGTAGGAATGTCAATCAGATCCATTAATTTATGGTGTGCATGGTCTAGCTGTGTTTTAATGTCTCAGCCTAGGGTGGTCAGTGTGGTCAGAGTGGTCATAACATGGAGGAGAAATTTGAGCTCATCTGCTGTTCTGCTGCTAATCAAAGCAACCCACTGAGGCAAGTGATCCCAGGCTGGAGAGGAGCAAGCGCTGGCCGTCAGCACCTCCAGCCAAACATAGCTGTCCCGTGCGTTCATCGTGCATGTTGGATCGTCTATTTTTACCAGCACGTCTCCTGCTGTGGGCTCCAATCTGCGCTGCTTGTCACCAACTATGTCCCATCTCAGGCTCCAATTTCCAATTATCAATGTTAAATTGACTCCTGGCGTGCAGGACCACTGAGGGCCTGGACATTTTGTGGCATGAATGTTGAGCTTGTGGGACATGCTCTCAGTGTATGTCAAACATTTAGTGCATGTCACACTTTTAGTGTAAGGCAGTATGTAATTACCCAGAGAAACATCAGTTGCAGATTTAGAGTTAAACTCTTGGCTCAGCTAAGAGCGGATGATAAGCTAAAAATATAACACCGTGATGCATCAAGACAATTTCATGTATCACAACATTTTGTTTTTCTGAGGTTCAGGAATAACTTGGAACAGATTAAACTCACTAGCAAAACAGCTGAGCCATGTTTATAAAAGGCTATGAAAAACAAGTACAGTGAGCTTTTTAGCCAACATTTGCAGATATAAACTTGCTTCATTATGATTATGAGGAAAGACTGTATCATTTATTTATAAAAGTAAATATATAAAAAAAACAAAAAGTAAATTATAATAATAAGCTCACTGAGCAAAAAATTAGTCACTTGGCATATTTAAGGTGGTAGTAATTTCAGACTCCTGCAGATAGCATTTCAAGAGGATGGTGGAACTATAAATACATGCGAGGTGTGTGATGGGTTTCGTAGATTGAGAAGAGGGGGTACAGTGCAAAAGGAATGACTGCATTTGGCCGTGCCAAAGGTCATAGTGTGAAGGAAGTGAATTTGCAGGTGTGTGGAAGCATATGGTCATACGGGTCTACCAGCGGGGGCAAAAATCCCAGTCTAAAGGAAATTCTGAAGGCAGGAAACATCCTGGACATGCCACCAATCCATCACAGAGCAGACACACAGACATATGCATTCACTCACACCAAGAAGCAATTTAGCATCTCCAGTTCATTCGATTGCATGTCTTTAGACTGTTGGAGAAAATTAGAGCTATTGGTGGAAACCCACACAGACATGGGGAGAACATGCAAACTCCACACCGGACAGGTTAAAAGCAAATACTGTTTCACAGTACTGTCTACGGCGTTCCCTCTCTAATCAGTACAGAAGCATTATGTTATGTGGACATTCTTCCAATTTGCAAAAGACACTTCAGATTTGTGGCACAGTTACACAAAATAACATCTCTTTGAATTGTCCACCTCTAGTTTCAGTGCTCTCTGTGGGACAGAGTACAGCCTTAAAGCAGTGCATCTGAACTGATGTTAATCACTCACATATTCACAAGAGCTTTGGTTATGTTTTCAAGAACAATGCAAGCCATCTATTAAGGCACCATTTGGGACTTAAACACACTTCCTGGAAGAACTTGGTCAACTTTAGCACACCCAATAGCCTAAGAATAGCTCTGATCACAGGGAAGGTCATGCTTTCAAATGCACATTAATAAATCATAATTACAGTTCAGAACTCGGTCGGGGCACCAACCTTGATTATGTTACTGTTTCTAATTGCAGCAGTAATATAGAGGAACCTTCATTTAGGACATTCTGTTCTACAGCGGCACTACCGGCCACTGCTGCTATTGTTGTTTTGCCACAATTGGTGCCCGGTACTCCAGAGGGCACTTATGGTCTGAAAACATGTACTAATCTGTCTGAAAACTGATTGGCTGGAGGGTGAAACAATCATTTCCTGGTCAGGCTTTAAGGGGATTTTATTAGAGGCAAAAGAAAGAAGAACAAGCTGTGGAGTGGAATGGGATTTATGTCCAATGGAGGGTGCTGGAGCCAGACTGCAGGCCACAACTATTACATTAAATCTGTCCCCAGTCAGAGGGCTGCTGATCCACAGTCTATCTGCCTTTACAGCAAGCAGCTCAACATTTCACTCATGCCCATGAAATATTGAACCTAAAGCCAAACACAATAAACAGTTCATATAAGCCGATCTTTTGCATTTAATTGATTCCCTTAGAATGCTTGTGTACCAGTACTGTGCAAAAGTCCAACCTTCATTTATTTAATTTCCAGCAAAAACAGCCATTAAGCACAAGCTTTCTCATGCAGGAAAGACCTCCACTCTGTAGATTGGGGCTTGGTAGATGCTCTGTAGATGTTTTAGCACCCTAGGCTATAACAATAAGGATCCTTGAGCAATATTCCTAATACTACCTTCATCTACCTGGGTAAACTTAAACGGTAAGTTGCTGTGGATAACAGTGTCTGCCAAATGCCATAATTCTAAATGAAAATAAGCAGAAAACATACAATTAACATAAAAAGCGTCAAACAACTACAAATGGTATTTATCATGTCCACTTTTTGCCTTATTATAGCTTCCTTTCTTTTCAGGAAGCTTGCTGCAGGGAGATTTTCCCCATACCTTCAAAGTTCATTATTGCACTACTGCTTCTTATGACCCACGCAGTCCCAAACATATTCAGTGAAGCTGAGGTCTGTATTCTGGTCAGTTCCTTTATTTCTGAGAAAGCCAGCTGCTTCTTTGTTCTATTTGAAAATATTGTTCTTCTTGTATATTTGATTTATTAAGAAACCTGTTTTTGACAGACCTTTTTAGACTTACAGTTGAAAAACTCCTGTGGATTTTCTCAGATCTGAAGAGTGGACCTTGGTGTTCTCATCTCTCTTAAAGATGAAAGCTTTAAGTGCTGTTTGTCTGATAATGACAGATCTGGTTGTTACATGGGACACAACGAGGAGACAGGATGCAAGTGCAAGTGTTTAATGACAAACTAACAGGAGAAAAACAAAAACCAAAGACACTAGAAAAACTAAGAAACAAAACACTACAGGGGAACAGGATAACAGAAACCACTAACAGACAAAACACCAAGCAAGAACAAAGGGATCCACAGGGAGTATAAAACAACAAGGACTAACGAGGAACACCTTGGAAGGGGCGGAGCTACGGACTAGAGACAGGTGAGGGGCCTGACAAGGGGGCAGAGACAGGAGGAGCAATAACCAAGACAAACAGAAGCACATGGCACAGGACAACAAAAGGCACATGGAAATGACAAGACAGAAACGGAAAACCAGGGAAAACGTAGATAAACAGGGGACAGACTAGACAGGACGTGACACTGGTGGTCTGCCAGGTCGTACGCAATTGTTAAGAGTATATATTTTTAAAAACTCCAGATTTTTTCACATATTTTCCTTTGACTTTTCTTATGCAAGTGGCATTTTAAAAGTAATCTATTCAGAAATATCTCCTGAATAATGACATCTACACATTCTAACAGGAATTTTAATGAATGAACGGTGATCTCTGAGTTTGCACAGTACTGTAGATGTAAATTTTCATTTGTTTACCTTCTTTTTAAACAATATGCAGTGGATTAACATTTTAATGCATGAGTAAAGTGAAATAATGTTTCTGATATTCAAGAAACAAAGTCTATTTGTAACCATAATTCCTTGTTTGAAGTGATTATTTCCAGCAGTGATTATGCACCTTGAAGCAAAATACCAAGAAGTATATTTGCCTGCTGAAATGTAGGATTTAAACATTTGTGAGTGTTGCACTTGCCTGGTTATCTTTTAAACACATTGCTGTTATTGTTGTTGCTGTTGTTTCTGTTGTAGATTATGATGAATATGATGTTGTACATCATGTAGACTAGCAGTCATTTCCGTGACAGAGAAGTAGGTTCACACATTATGACAACAAGCCACACCTACAATAGGCACATGTTGTTTGTTTCCCCACACTGGTAGTGGCATATTATGATTGACTGCTATTGCACTGGGAAATAGCCAAGATGCTGTAAGGAAATGGGAGATAATGAACCTAAAAAAAAGTCTGCGCTCTGACTGCAGTCTATTCATACATTTCAGATAATTATTAATGGGTTAGTGATCAAATGGTCACACCAAAAACTCTCTTTCTGAAAAGTTCTTAAGCTTTAAAGGAAAGTAGAATATCCCTGCCAGCCAAGCGTTATCTGAATCAATGCTTGATCCTGTTTGATTTAAAAGGCTTAAGTTCACCTGACTTTCTCCTTAAGAGCCCAAAGGATAACTTTAATCTCTCCACCGGCTAGCGCGCCGCTTAAGCTTTTCAACACAATCTCTCATCAGGCCTATTCATTTAGCTCACACACACTCTCACACATTTGCATGAACACTTACACACACATAAAGAGAGCAAGAGAGAGAGAGAGAGAGAGAGAGAGAGAGAGAGAGAGAGAGAGCGAGAGAGCGAGACCATGAACATGTGCACCATAAAGATAATACGCCACCTGGTGGCAGTGTAAAACATGCAGCATAAAAAAGCAAATATTAGTATTTTTATGACGGGTAATTCATCATGTGCAACATGATTAACAAAATAACAGTAGTCACTGTACATGAATCTCATCTTATGTTCTTAATGCAGTTAACTGCTTGCAAAGTAATGACTGGCATGCATCTTAGCCGATTGCATCATCTCTAAAAGTTACTTCTTCCATCATGCATAGAAAAAAACGGACAAGACTCGTCAGAACAAACCTGCAGTGAGAACGGCAGTGGCAGTGGTTAGGACTATTAGATAGACACTCACAGTTCAGTATTAAAATTATTAGCAGACTGGTAATGGTAAGGTGAACATTATCTAAGTTAGTATATATGCTAACAGTCATTAAAGTATCAATAAATAACATTATAGAACAGAGTTACCATCAGATGTCATAGCTCCAGTGTTAGGATGGCCCCTGCAGCAGTATCTAAGGTAGGCAGAACTTTGTCAGAGAATGATCAATATGCAATTAGTTCTACTTTCGGACCCTGTTTTACTCAGCTAAAACAGCCATATTACAGAACATCACCATTAACTAAAGCTGTTTTATCTTTGGCTTGATTGTTGTTAATGGGAAGGCTAATTAGTCGTTTTTTTCTTACATTACTTCCTTTTTTGGGCCAGTGCTGCCAGTGTTTGGTCAGTTGAGTCTTTCTCACAGTTACACAGACTGCATTCTCACAGTGGTTAATGGGCACTACTGGGCTCAGTGAAACAGAACTAAGACTTTATTTACAGATCCCTCAGGTAACACAGCACCGAGGCTAGAGCACAGGGGAGAAGGAGAAAAAGAGAGAGAGAGAAAAAGAGAGAGAAAGAAAGAGGTGAGCTTGTGCTCCTCCAGGCACAGATTCATTAGTGTTCTGGAAACCTCTGGCACAGCACAGCCCATTAGTTCATTAACCTCCACTCTCCTAAATACTCGCACTTGACTAAAAGTTTAATTGTTCTCCTTGTGGACACTGCCCGTGCACTCACCCACTTGTCTGAGCATATCACTCTTTTCCACGTCTCTGTAGGCCAATGGTTTTCCACTGAACTCGCAAATATGCATTTATATAATTGTATGCACTGCACTCTTCACAATAACATTCCTCACTGTGTGGTTATAGATGGATTGTTCTTGTTGATACAGTTTTACTGATTGTGTCCATTGACATTCTCAGTCACCTGAGGAATGGTCACTCTTGTCTCTTTCCTCACATATTGCCCTAATGCATGGGCATCACAGACATCGTATGTGACCTTTCCACTCCAATGTCCAACCTTATTTACTGATGTCCAAGATCTAAATGTAGATGTCACTTTCAAAGCATGTGAACAACAGTGACTGAGATCTTGCCATCTGTGCCTCAATAATGAACACTCTTTCTAAGGCACTTAGATTAGAGATTCTCAACCAGTGGACCACGGACCACCAGTGGGCCATTAAGCACCCTCTAGTGGTCTGTGGGCCTGTACTCAGGTGGAGGCAGTTGTTTGCAAGGGGCTGGAAACATCATATTAGTGTTATATTAAGTATGTTAATATAAATGTAGGTATATTATTGAACACTTAAAAACATTGCCGTAGTAACAGGCTAATTAAACATCTTCAGTTTAAGACAACATTGCTGCTGGCTAGCCACTGATGGAGAGGTTTCTTGGGTCACTTTCATGGCATACATTTTTCTTTAACCAAATTTCTTGCAGAAATTGTATTTATAAAACTTGACTGTAGTTTTCTGGTGGATGCTTTGTGGTTATTAACAAGTGGACCTTAGGACGTAAAAGTTCGAGAACTCCTGACTTCCTCTTACCATCTTGAACCACAAACAAGGTCGACTGGACCTACTCAACATTTATAGACATGCCGCACAACATGGTGGGATAATAGCTTAATTGTATGATGCAGTACACCTGTCTGCAAGCATCTGTGCTCGTTATGTCTTTCTACTCATTTATTCATG
Source organism: Semaprochilodus insignis (assembly GCA_034552555.1). Lineage (NCBI taxonomy): Eukaryota > Metazoa > Chordata > Actinopteri > Characiformes > Prochilodontidae > Semaprochilodus > Semaprochilodus insignis. The sequence goes on along the minus strand of CM067483.1, from coordinate 24,099,207 downwards.
TTTTCCTTTCATTTGTCACCCATCTGTAACTACCATCTGTATGATTCTCATTAAATATGACATCAGATATGAAAGTTCCCATTTCTAAGTGTCCCATCTTCCCAGCAAACTTTCCACACACACCTGTTCTTGGAGCTGTGTGGCAGCATGCTGTGGCTTTGGGGAGGAGGTGCCTGCTGGCCTGCCCACCGAAGATAAGCTGCTCCGTTTGCAAAGCCACGGGAGTGTGTACACACAGGAACACAAACACATGCGTGAGCAAAGAGATACACTAGCAAGGGCACAGACATACATCAATACACCACGCACTGGCAAACATGTTGATCCTGGAAAAAAAAGTGCAGAAAAGCTGGATGCAACGCTTGTGTGTTTTCACTGCAACGGCTCAGCGGTAATTCCATCGGTTCGGCAGAGCACAAATCAAACAGCAGTGGTTCTGATGTTCTGTGCTTTGGCCCAGTGTATAACATACATCAAGCTTCTGAACAGCTTCGTGCTTGGAAAATCCCCAGCTGGACTTGAAATCTTACCAGTATGAACCACCACTGTGGCCAGTGCTAGTGCTTGGACCCCTCTCTGCGATGATGTTCAGCATAATTACAGCCAGCATAGTTATTTAATACACTCAGAAGCCACTAGGTTCAAAGAACTGGGAGAAGCAGAGCAGATCCAGGCAGGGGAGATCATTTACTTCTGTACTTCAATGTGCTCTAATGTAAGTTAGTGCAAATTGACAGCACAGAGTAAGTATATTCCACAGAGGAAGGCCTAATAAGTGGCCGGCTTTCATTAAAGCAGCTCAAGAAAATGCATCAGATTTCTGATCTTTCTTGGAAGACTTTCCCACCATGCCTGTGAGACATCCAGACATCACCTCAGTAATACATAGTCATTATTCTGCCATAACGACAGACGAACTGCCATTTAATGGTGATCAGAATGGTTTTGGTATAACTGTATTTATGTGAAAAAGGGTTTTAATATCCTATTGGATGTGACAGTTTATCACTTCATTTTTCAACGCAGTAGTGCGGGCCAGCAGTTGGGTAATAGGCGGAATCCATTAAGAGCACATTAGCCAGAGATAATCTTTTAAAAGTTCCCGAGAACAGAACTCGTCTGCAGGATGAGAGGCACGATCCAGCTGAGAGCTCGACGTGTTTCACACGAGAAAAAGAAAAGTGATGATCGCCCACTGGCTGTTCGGCACATCATAATTAGACTGTGCCCTCCAGGAGATGAGTAAGCTACGGCAAAGATTCTGAACCAAACATGAATTGCAGAGGAACAAACAGCATTGCAAGGTCACTATAGATTGCAATTCTGAGTGTGGAAATAAACAGCTCTAGCTAGCTGAGCTTGCCAAGTTCTGACCATTTCCCGAAAAGTCCTGAAACCATTTTCCCTCCTGTTCAACTGCAAGTGCACAGCTTCTAATCATCTCTCCAGGATCCCATTAAAAAATCTGCCAGTCTATCATGCTGGTTCTATCTTTTCTTTTTTTTTATGTGCCTTGACTTCAGCCTTGTACAGTCTGGCGGGTTCATGTGCTCGCCACTGCAAACTCACCACCATTCCCAATCAGCTCCAGTGTCCTGTCAATCATGCAAGGCTCAGTCGTAACAGCAAAGGGACTGCTGTGCTGGGATATCCTTGCTGACAGCTGAAAGCCCCAGCTGAGAGGAAATGAAGGCCAGAGTGTTACTGATAACTGTGGTAAGTATATGCAAGGCTTTTCACCCTTTTTAGAGCAAAAGACAAAAGTGGTGAATTAAAGCAATGAGGATATCACACTTACAATAAGATGGACCAAGATAAGGAGAGGGGAGAGATTAAGAGGGATAGTGAGAGACAGAGAGAAAGAGAAGGAGGAATCTAAGATACAATGAACTAACATGACAGAGTCTCATATTCAGCTTTGATCTTCCATAAGGTTTTTTCTCCGCCAATCGATGAGCGTCCAGTGAGACTGTGCTCAGCCGGCGGTGTGATAGCAGGGTTCAAATGGAGGGCAGAGTGGGCAATGAGTCAGCAACCCAGTGTAGAAACATGAAACATGATGCACGGTGCATTATTCATTTACTGACACACTTCCATAAACGGTTTATTGGGCTTGATTTTTCTTTCAAGAACACTTTTCGCATGAGGCCAGAACATTCTAAAATGGAAAAGAAATGATGAAATTGGTGAAGTGATTCTAGCAACCCTTCTTTTAAATGTTCCAGCCTTTTAGGACACACTGAGGAACACAGAAAACTCACTCCATCGTGTTTGGTGTCAATTCTGGAGCATAAAGATTTCAGATATTGACAGATTTTGTGTTGTTTTGATTTTTTTTAGGCTATGAAAACACAGAAAGCACTGCATCATGTCTGTTGTCAGTGTTCACATGCACTCAATACCCCATTTCTTAGTCTAGGAAGCTGGACCACATTTATAATCACGTTAAAATGTATGCCAGCACAGTACAGTGTGAAATGCCCTGCATGCATCTACGTGTAATGTATGGCTAGTAATATCAAAACAAGGCACCAGTTGCAGCTTCCAAGATGCTTTGCGAGTGACAGTCTCTGGAAGAGAGTGCTCTCTAGTAACTTCCTTGTTTTTGATTATTTTCTGTGTTCGCTTACTCAAGCCTGATTAGTTGCACTAGGGAAGAAATGCTTAACATAGGGCAGTTCACTCCAGATAGATTTTCACCAGTTTTCACAAACTCAGGAGGTTTAGTGGAGATCGTTGCTGGAGGAGTAGCAGATCTCTGGGGAACATGGAGGAGATTCAGGCAGGGAAAATGTGCAGGCATGGATGTGAAGCTCTGACAGCAGGGATTTCAAACTGCGCCCCTATCGATTAATCTGGTGAATCTCTGCTCCTTGCCCAACAAAATGGATGAGCTGCTTTTCCTCAATGCTACAAACAAGACTTGCATATTTGGATGTCCTATGCTTCACTGAAACCTGGCTCAGCAAATCCATCGTTGCCAGTGGGCAAAGGACATGAGAGTTTACTTCTGTGTTAACAAAGGTTGGTATCCATATGCTACAGTGCTGAATAAATACTACAGCCCAAATATGTCCTTGTTTATAAATTGCAAACCATTTTTTTAGCATGGGAGTTTTCCTCCTGGTGTTTACGCCCCACACTTAAGCCAGTGTGAATGACGCACTGGAAAACCTGGTCGGCCAAATAACCAATTTGGGGCAAAAAACATCTGGACTCATTCTTCATACTCCTTGGGGTCTTTTACAGAGCAAAATTAAACCATGATCTTCCAGAATACAGGCAGCATATTAATTGTCCCATCAGGGACACTCTATGCCACTGCTACACTATTCTTAAAGATGCATATTTCTCTGTTCTCCAGGCAGTTTTGGGGCACTCTGATCACTGTCTGGTTCGTCTTATTCCAACGTACTAGCAGAAACTATAATCTGCAAAGCGTGTATTAAAAACAGTGAAGAAATGTACCATAGAGGCAAAACAAGAACCGCAGAACTGTTTTGAATGCACCAACTGTGCTGTTTTGACTGTTTTTGTGGTGTGGCCTTAAACATTACAAACTTCAGAAGACCATCTTCCCCTATTGAGGCAAACAAAGGCCTGGCTAATGACTGGAATGGCGACCTGTTTGAGTGTGACAAATTGACACTACTCAATCACTCCAGTTCAACGTCATCAGCCCCTATCATACCTCTGGCAACCCACCTACCCTCCCCCGATACTCATGCTGCATTATGCATATGCGAAGTGGATGGTGAGCCAGCTCTTCCAGAGACAGAAGACCAGGAAGGCATCAGGTCCAGACAATGTTTCTCTGCCCTGTCTTAAAGCCTGTGCTGACCAACTGTCTCCAGTTTTCATGTAAATATTCAACAGATCTCTGCAGCTGTGTGAAGTCCCCTCCTGCTTCAAACAATCAACCATCATTCCTGGCTCCCAACAAATCCACTTTCACAGGAATGAACGACTGTGGGCCAGCTGCTTGGTTGTCTATAGTCATTTGAACGACTAGTGTTGGACCACCTGAAGAACATCACAGGACACCTGCTGGACATCCTGCAGTTTGCCTACCAGGCAAATAGGGCATAATGTCAACCTGGGACTGCACTACATCCTCCAACACTTTGACTGCCCAGGGACATATGCAAGGATCCTGTTTGTGGACTTCAGCTTGGCATTCAACATCATTATCCCAGAAATCCCCTCAACCAAACTCTCCCAGTTCACTGTATCCCCTGCCATCTGTCAGTGTCTTACCAGCCTCCTGACAGTCAGGAATGCATCTGGCAGAAGTCTCTTCTGGTATAAGGATTCATCACTGGTTCTCGTCAAGGATGTCTGCTCTTCCCACTACTCTTTTCTCTTCACACCAATGACTGCACCTCTAAGGACCCAATCTGTTAAACTTCTTAAATTTTTAGAGGACTGTCATTGGACTCATCCAAGATGGTGCAGTCAGAACAACCTTGAGCTGAACTCACTCAACACTGTGAAGATGACTGTGGACTTTAGGCGACTTCTTCAGCACTGTTCCGCTTCACAATATCCAACAGCCCTGTGTCAACTGTGGATACCTTCAGGTTTCTGGGAAGTACTATTCCCCCAAGACCTGAAGTGCAAGACCAACATCAACCCTATCCTCAAAAAGGCCCAGGAGAGGATGTTCTTTCTGCAACAAGTGAGGAAATTGGGAATGTCACAGGAGCTGTTGAGCCAGTTATATACCGTAGTCATTGGATCTGTCCTTTGCACATCCATCACATTCTGGTATGGAGCAGGCATAAAACAGAACAGTAACAGACTGTAACAGTAAAGACAGCTGAAAAAAATATCGGTGCTCCCCTGCGCCACTGTCCGGAATTTGTATTTCTCAAGAACCAAGAAAACAGAAGGAAAAATCATCACAGATTCCTCAACCTGGATACAGCTTTTTTTTAATTCCTCCCCTCCAGCAAGTGCTAAAGAACCTGTATACTAAGACCACCAGATACAGGAGTTGTTTTCTGTCATGCTATCACCCTCATGAATAGCTAATCAGTAATATCTTCTGCTGGACTATAGTTACTCCTGTGTTCTTATTTCACACCACCACACTCCATGTTTTATTACACGCCACAGTTTCTTCCCCATACACACATTACTGCTTTTGCACTACTGCACACACCTATGGACGTTGCTGGTGTAGTGTGTACTGTCTGCAAATAATATGTACATTGTCTGTATATTACTTGTTTTATTATTATTATAATAGTTTGCTTATTGCTTGTATATTGTGTATACTATGTATATTGTATATTGTTTGTTTGTATTTATTGTGTATATTGTAGACTGTAATTGTATATACCTTGTTTGTATATTAGATAAAGTACTAAGGAGATACAAAATACCAAATTTTTTGGGTGTGCCAACATATTTGACCTTTAAATCGGATTGTGTAAATCAACAAACGTCAATTTTCTACGTATTTGTAACTGTTTTGGGTTCTACAGAAACTAAGGGTGTCAAACTAAGAGAGCTCTAGGAGCTCCCTCAAAGAAAGCTATTAGAAAGCTCTATCCGCTTTCAGGTGTACCACTTGTAGCATTCAAATATCTAAAATGACAGCAAAAAGTTCTGTTTGTTGTGTTGGCTGTAAAATTACCAAGCCATTTATACATGGCAAATTAAATGTGAATAAATTAAATGTTTGTCCAATACACCTGTAAAACATCAAACATGTTGTGTGCTGAACATTTTGGATGTAAAGCGTCATTATATATAATTCACTCATTAAGTGATACTCACCCACTCATGTATAGCAGGCTGAAAATTCTCCACAAGAGAAAATTAGTTGTTAGCAGTCGAGTCGTATATGGTGCTTCACTCTATGTCCTTCTTGGTACAGTATGACTGATCTGCATAATCGAGTAGGCACTCCCATCTCTGTCCTTACACAGATATTTTTAGTCTGTGAAAATCAGTTATAAATATTACAGACAACCTGTGCTAAACTTACATAACCTCGACTTCTCATATAAAACTAGCCCCATCCAAATAGTTGCACAGTTAAGATCAAAGCATTGCCGTGCATGTAAATGTCACTTTAGATCATATTCTGCAGCCCGAAGAGTTCAGCTATTGCAAAAAGCTTTGCAGCAGTGTGTGTCTTCCACTCCTGATTGTGTGTTGGTTTTGTGGAGGAGGCTGTGATGTTTTCACATGATTGAGCTCTGCCTCCGGCTTTCCATTCAGCCTGTCTGTCCCATTGAGTGACAGCGTCATTGCTACCTGACGCCTTGAACCGGGCCTTCGCCAAACCTTCGTAAACAGTTCAGTGCTGCGTGACATGATTTTGTCAGCCTGTTTTAAATCACACACTCTCCCACTCTCTTGCCCACAACACTGTAATGAAAGAATCAATGTACACCGGTGATCACAGATATCTGGACGCATGCCACAGTTCATCAGGATCTGAGGGAGGCCCTGTTCCATGCACAGCAGGATTAGTAGATCAGTGATCCTCAATAGCTTAACACAACTGCTCAACAGCATCACAAAGGCCAAGAACTTCAAGTTTCTCAAGCTCTTGAATATAAACATCAGATAAATGCTTTTGTTTGAAATGCGCTTCAGGATATGTCCTGGTTAGGGCAATGGCGCAGCTGCTTTGACATAGATTCAACATGACACTCCAATGCGATCACGGATTTATTTTCATCACATGAACAGATCGCTGGGCAGGAAAACAGTGGTGACCACTGGTTATGTCAGTCTCATGTCAAACTCAGAACACAAAGCTCTGTCGTGAAGCGAAATGTCTGTGCGACTGGAAAAAAGAAATCAGTAACGTTTTATTGCGATGGTTCACTGCAAATGCTTGTCTTTGAAATGTATTAAACAGAATATCTATCAAAGAGGCCATGTTCTACATTCTGCAGTCCGGGCTGCAGAAATGTGGAACAAACTGTTGAGTTCAGACTGAAATCCGAGGGGATGTCATAATAAAATAAAGCTACTTCAGCTTCTTCTTTTACAAGGCTAGATCTTTTGAAAGGCTGCACATCAGAACAGGTCATTGTTCCCTTCACTTTCCCACAGGCTGTGTGCAGTAACAACACAACTTATCACTTCAGTGTCAATGGATGCAGCTCCAAAGTGTTGTAGGCTGATTGATATCATAACCTTGAAGATTTCCAAACAGCTTTGATTTGCAGCTTAGTTTAAATACTGTATATGGACTGTATGAACCCAGGAGTATCTTTGGAATTCTTAGCAACCTTTAATAGTGTTTAACACTTAAGTGCTATTGTAAAGGGTTAAACATGCAAAAATTAATGTGTTGATGAAGGGTTAAATTTAGAAATTTTCTTTATGTGCACTTTCATTACTACTTTGATTTTTTTTATATACATCTATTGTAGCTAGTTTTTCTGTTTTCTAAAAAATGAGGTCTTTAAAAAGGTTCGGGTTAAGAAAGCTATCAGTCTATCAAGACATCGTTTTGTACATTGAGAAGTTCATCTGTTTTCTGTGAGTACTGTCTTATATACTGGATTAAAAAGATTATCGATTGCTCATGCCTGTTTCAGCCTGGGAGGGGCGCTCTCGCTGTGTTTTTGCTCATTCGACATAAAGACACAGAAGAGACGATTCAGTGGAAAGTTTGTCCGTTCATTGTTTCCCTCTCTACAGGGTTACTACAAATTCTGGAGGCACCGCTGGGATGTGTGTAAGGGGAACCAACTCCAAGTCAGGCAGAGGTCTTCTTTACCACACACATCTCTATTGAACATCCAAGCTAGCAGCAGAGTGAGGTAGTTGATTGAGGTGGAGGTGAAGCAGGCAGCTGACGGAGCCGTGCATGCACTTCAGGCACAGGGTGTGCTAGGGGCAGGAAAGTCCGGTCAGTATAAAAGCTAACGTCCAGTCGCACCAATACCGTTCACTCATACTGCAGCAATGGAAGCGCTTAAAGAGACTCAGGAAGAAATTGCTGAAATACTGTGCACATTGTCCAGAGAGAAACTCATAGAACTCAGTGGTTTCCTTGACATTCTAAGTGAAGATCTCGCAAGCCATACACGTCTGTCTCTTATATCTCTAGTGAGTAACCACCTAGTGAGAGAGGAGCTAGGGGACTTAGAGGATGGTGGCATGGCTGAACTCTTGAGCATTAAGGAAAAACTGAACGAATTAGTAGTTGCTCCTGCTATGAACTCCGCTGAAGGAAGTTCATTGAGTAGTGAAAAAGAGAAGCTTGAACAGGAAATAAGTACATTACAGCAATCATTAAAACAGAAACAGAGTGAAATTGCTGCTCTCTCCAGTTCCAATAGCAATCCCCCAGCAGTTGTGAATGCAACACAGATGGAGTCTGAAGTTAATTTTGTCAACTCTCCATACATTGAGCAGAGACAAACCATCCAGCCCGTGTGGCATCGAGACTTTAAAATAACTGGTCAAATTGGAGAACCTGGCCAAAGAGATAGATTGTCATTCTCCAGCCTTGCCCGTCAGATTGAAACTGGACTAAACAAGGGCTTTTCAGAACAAGAAATAATTGATGCAGTAATCAGAGCAATCACACCAGGGCTACAGTTGCGGAGCTACTTGGAAGGGAAAACAGACTTAACTTTGCCTACTTTAAGACGAATTCTTCGGTCTCACTATCAGGAAAAAGGGGCAACAGAATTGTATAAACAGCTCACTACTGAAGTCCAGCGCAATAAAGAGTCGCCACAAAACTTTCTAATACGCACGCTGGACTTAAGGCAAAAAATATTATTTGCCTCTCAAGAAGCCGAGTCTGGACTGAAATATGACCCTGCTTTGGTCCAGAGTATGTTCCTACATGCTGTCCTCACTGGGTTGCAGAGTGACCGAATCCAGCATGATCTTCAGCCATACCTCTCAGACCCTAACACTACAGATGAAGTGCTTCTTGAAAGATTAAATATAGCATGTGCAAACGAAACAGAAAAACAAAACAAACGTAAAGCATGTGGGTCTGATCGCACTGCTACTGTCAGTTGCGCCCAATTAGAAGAACACTCTTCTGAACTCAAGTGCAAGGATAAACAGACAAAACAAGACATTTTGTCACAATTAAGGAGTCTCAGTAAAGGTATTGCACAAATTAAAGAGACAATACAGCAACCTGCGCCTATGCCCCAGCAATGTTTTGCAGTTTCCACTCAGAAACCAGAAGTCGTCTCAGTCAACAAGTCCTTAAAGGAGCCATCTCAGATGCACCAGCAGCCACCAGAATGGGGTTTTACAGGGTATGACCAATCTCCTGCCTCGAGTATAACCAGCAATGATCAGCAGCAAGGGCCATGCATTGAACAAAACCAGCAGCTGTGGGGACAAAATCAGGTTATCGATGGCTATATGTCTCAGCCTCTAGCATTTCAGCCACAACAGAACCCCACTCCACATCCATACCCTGTGCAGTTCCAACAGTGTTCTGTATTACAGCAGCATCCAGGTAATGTCAAACCTCCGCAGTTCCCAGTACTACAGCGGTCTTCTCCAGCTCTACCAACACAGTATGCAGTCCCGTCTCAGTACGCATCACACTATATAACCCAGAGTCAATTTCCGCCCATGCCCCGACAGTTCCGCCCTGCAAGGGCAAGACAGTGCTTTCACTGCCAACAGAGAAGAGTAGAGGAACCATGTTCTCATTGTTATTACTGTGGAAGCAGTGAGCATTTCTTGGCAGGTTGTAGAGCCAAGGGCACAAGGCCACGGAGAGAGGCACCTTTAAACGGAAACCGGTTACTTCCGCGGGACAGGCAGTAACCGATCATGTTGCGTCCCACCAGTGTGCTAATTGTGGTATGGAATGGACAAATGCCAGATGCTCCAAATGCAAAGCTGTTTATTATTGCTCAAAGACGTGCCAAATAGACCATTGGAGGAGGCATCGCAAGCAGTGTAAAAACACGTCACCGGTCCAGCCATATCCACCTACTGAGGTTCAAGTAGCACAATGTCGTGTCAACCAGCATTCTTCTGTAACTTCATTGGTAGGCAGACAGTGCCTTGTGGAATGTTACTTACAGGGGTGCAAAAGTGAGGCCTTGTGGGATACTGGCTCTCAAGTGTGCATTATTGATGAGCACTGGAAAAGTAGACACATACCTGAAGTAGCTTTAAGAAACGTGACTGAGGCAGTGGAAGCACCTGATGCACTGAAGTCTCTTTCAAACTAGCTTCCTATGGTGCTAGTGCAACTGAGTTGCTTATTCCTGTTCTTGTCATGCAAGGCAGTCACTTATCCCATCCTATCATTGGATTTAATGTCATTGAACAGATTATCAAGCAAAATGACCACAAGAGAGGTAAGAGAAGAGGTAAGGAACCATTGTATGACACTGTAAGGGCAGCATTTCCAAGCCTCAAGAAAAGTAAAGTGCAGGCCTTCATTAACTTGATAAATAATGAAGATTCCAGTGTGTACCGTGTGAGGACAACGAAAGAGCGAGTGGTTGTGCCCAGGAAGTCAGTCCTGCCGATTCAATGCTATGCCCAGATGCCCTCAGTGAAAGAGGACACAACTCTGTTTTTCGAACCAGATGTTAATCAGCAGTGGCCTGAGGGTCTTGAATTGATGGAAACAGTAGTGAGTCTTCAGAGGGGTAGCCACCCATACATCGCCGTTGAGGTGCAAAATGGAACTGAGCATGACATCATATTAGCAGGCAAAACCATTCTTGGGACTGTGCAGCCAGTTAAGTCCGTGTTTCCCGTTACAACACAGGAGAGCACTACCACTGTCTCCTCAGTTCAGTCCCAGGTCGAGGGAGTTGGTGGAGAATGGACTGATGGCCTATGGGATCCCCCAGTGGACGTAAGCCACCTAGACCCACTTCAGCAGCAAATTGTCAAGAAGATGCTACGGGAAGAATGTCATTCTTTTGCAAAATGTGACAATGACATTGGCTGCATTAAGAATCTACAGCTAAGCATAACCCTAAAAGACCAAGAACCTGTCGCCCGCACTTATATCTCTGTTCCAAAGCCACTGTACCAAGAAATGAAAGATTACCTGCATGATTTGATAGCACAGGGCTGGGTGGAGAAATCTTGCTCCCCTTATGCTTCTCCCATTGTGTGCGTACGAAAAAAAGATGGCACTTTACGACTCTGCATTGACTATCGGGAGCTTAATAGGAAGACACTACCTGACCGGCAACCCATTCCAAGAGTGCAGGATATTATGGACAGCCTGGGGGGCAATGCTTGGTTCTCCTTGCTGGATCAGGGAAAAGCCTATCACCAGGGTTTCATGGCAAAGGACAGCAGACCACTCACTGCATTCATAACACCCTGGGGATTATATGAATGGGTGAGGGTCCCTTTTGGACTTATGAATGCACCGGCTGCGTTCCAACGTTGCATGGAAACTTGTCTTGAAGGCCTGAGGGACGAGATTTGTGTACCTTATCTGGACGACATCTTGGTGTTCACAAAAACATTTGCGGAGCATGTGGAAGCCATGAGAAGAGTGCTTCAGCGTCTACACAGCCATGGAGTGAAGCTTAAACCTCAAAAATGTGAGCTTTTTAAAGGTGAGGTGCGTTACCTGGGGAGAATTATATCAGCAGAAGGGAGTCGCATGGATCCAGCGGACACAGTGGCTGTCACTGCTCTGAAAGATAAGAAACCCAGTACAGTTGGCGAACTGAGAAGAATCTTGGGCCTTCTCAGCTATTATCGTCAGTATATTAAAGACTTTTCACGTATTGCTAATCCCCTGTATGACCTGTTGAAGTTGCCACCGGACAGTGAGACAAGTCGGAATCAGAGATGTGACAAAAGAAAACGAAACATGAAAAACCATGGGGTGCCTTCCCAGCAGCCAATAACCTGGACTAACAAGCACCAACAAATCTTGGAAAACCTCATCAGCTGCCTGGTTCAACCACCCATTCTAGGTTTTCCTGACTTCTCTCAACCGTTTGTTCTTCACACTGACGCTTCTAACCATGGTTTAGGTGCAGTGCTGTATCAAAAGCAAAATGGCAAGCTAAGGGTAATTGCTTATGGTTCAAGAACTTTGACTGGCTCTGAGAAGAACTATCATTTGCACAGTGGAAAGTTAGAATTTCTTGCTCTCAAGTGGGCAGTTACTGAAAAATTTAGAGATTATCTGTCAACCTTTACAGTATTCAGCGATAATAACCCGCTGACTTACGTTCTGTCGTCAGCAAAGCTCAATGCTACTGGCTGCCGATGGGTCGCTGAATTAGCCGATTTTCATTTCACTATCCGATATCGGCCAGGGAAAGAAAATGTCGATGCCGATTCCCTGTCTCGGATGCCAACAGACATTGAGACAGTGATGAGAGAATGTACCGAAGAACTACCATCAGAGTGTGTCAGTGCCACAGTTCAAGCTATTGAAGCACAGAAGTCTTCTGAAATACCATGGGCTATGGCGGTGCCAACCCAGTGTGCGGAAGAAGAAATTGGAGTCTCCCCCATTGTGCCATTGTCAAAGAGAGAAATACAGCAAGCACAAGGAGAAGACACTGACATAGGAGCAGCCATTGACTGTATTCGCTCAGGAACAAGACCATCATCCCAACAGCTACGTACGTTAAACCCAGCCACTAAATGTCTTTTGAGAGAATGGGACAGACTTGTACTAGGTGATGATGGTATTCTTTACCGTAGAACAGGACAGAGATCACAACTAGTATTACCTGGAAAATTCAAAGGCATGGTTCTTCAAATGCTGCATAATGAGATGGGACACCAAGGGGTCGATCGCACATCAAGCTTGGTCAGGGACAGGTTTTTCTGGCCTCACATGCAAAAAGATATTGAGCACCATGTTCTAAGATCATGTATGTGTCTCAAACAGAAAAAACCCAGCCGAGAAACAAGAGCACCCCTTACAAGCATAGTCACAACACAGCCGTTTGAACTCATTTCTGTTGACTTCCTTCATCTGGAAAAATGTAAAGGTGGATATGAGTATATTCTCGTAATCATAGACCACTTTACCCGATTTGCTCAAGCCTATCCTACAACATCCAAATCTGGCAAAACTGTGGCTGACCGCCTTTTCAATGATTTTGTGTTGAGATTTGGATTTCCTTCCCGCATACACCATGACCAAGGTGGCGAGTTCGAGAACCAGCTCTTCACACAGTTGAGAAAGTACAGTGGCATTGCAGGATCAAGAACTAGCCCCTATCATCCCCAAGGAAATGGGCAGGTTGAAAGATTTAACCGTACTTTGCTGCAGATGTTGAGGACTTTGACAGAGTCACAAAAGTCCAACTGGAAAGCGTCACTCAACAAATTAATTTATGCTTATAACTGTACCAGATGTGAAACAACTGGGTTCTCTCCATTTTTTCTGTTATTTTGTCGATCCCCCAGACTTCCGATCGATGCACTTTTTGGATTGGAGACTGACAAAGGTACAGCCAGCCAAAGTCAGTATTTGGAACAGTGGAAACAGGGTATGCAGGAAGCATATCAGATTGTGAGGGAACAAACAAGAAAAAGTATGGAAAGGAACAAAAAGAATTATGACATGAAAGTGAGATGCACAGACTTGCAGCCTGGAGATCGAGTGTTGGTAAAGAACCTGACCCCACGAGGAGGTCCAGGTAAGCTTAGAGACTACTGGGAAGAAGGTGTTCATGTTGTTATTCGCCAAGTGGGAAAGGATGTACCCATTTATGAAATAAAACCTGAACAGGGTAGAGGAAGATCAAGGGTACTTCATCGTAACCTTCTTATGCCATGTGAACACTTACCATTAGAGCCTGAGCCAAAACCAAGCTCTGAACGAAGACAAAAATTTGAACAAAGGAAAAGAGGAGAAACGGTGGCTATTGAAAACACCATGGAAGAAAGCGACAGCGATGATGAGTACTGTCCATACCCCTGTCTTGCACCCCCGCAGCTAAGCAAGAGAGAGAATGATGAGCACAGTGCTCAACTCCAGACAAAGGTCCGACATTCTGCTGAACAGCAGACATCAGTGGAACCTCCAGCACCTCAACTAGATGTGGTGTCTGATCGAACACAGCAGTTGGATTCATCTGTCTACATCCCCGCTGTAGAGTTTGAATCTTCTTTGCTCAATGATCCACACGTGCCGGATCATGACTCTGGTATAGCCCCTCAAGTGTCACCGAGTGATGAACCAGAACTATCTGCCTGTGAGCCAGCTCCTGTAATTAGGGTTCCAGAAAGTGAGATCGCAGAACACTTAGGGGACTACCAGCTGCTCAGGAGAGAAAGAAGACCACCAAGACGTTTCACATATGACATCCCTGGAACTCCTACTTGTCAGCACGTAAGGGCCGTGAACTATGCACCCTGCCAACGCCTCCCTGTAAGTTATAGTGGGACACAGACAGTTAATCCTTGGATGTGTATGTCCCAATATACGTGCCCACAACCTTGTGTTTCCTTTATGAGAGAATGGACTGTTTAAGAAGAGAACTGATGGCGAATAGGCCAATTCAACAAATGACAGTTGCCCTAAAGTTTAAGGACTGTTGTTTAACTAGGGCGCCTTTTCCAAAGGGGAATGGGCACAAGGTGGGAACTATGGACTGTTTAGATGATGAGAGACATTTCATTAGTCATGGACTAATCTTTTGCTAACTTGCCTTGAACACTAACCCCTGGTCTAAACATGGACTTTTGCTTGCTGCTCACATGCTCCTGGACTGATTCTCAAGTTGAGCATGGACTGCTTCATATTGTTTCCTTGCAGTCAAACTGATTTCCAGACTGTTTTATATTGCTGAGATTCTTTTGAACTGGTCTTCAAGTTTAACATAGACTTAGTGTTTGAGCAGGACTGCATTACACTTTAAATAATTGTTGTGCTCCTAAATGAAAAAAAAGTGTTAATTGAAGGAATATGCGTGGGAGCTAAAGTCAAGATAATCTTGCTCTTACTGAAAAAAAAAAAAATGGAAAATGAAGAGGAATGGATGTGTTGAGAGTTTTGATGGAGATGTCGGGACGACATCTAATTTTGGAGGGGAGTGTGTAAAGGGTTAAACATGCAAAAATTAATGTGTTGATGAAGGGTTAAATTTAGAAATTTTCTTTATGTGCACTTTCATTACTACTTTGATTTTTTTTTATATACATCTATTGTAGCTAGTTTTTCTGTTTTCTAAAAAATGAGGTCTTTAAAAAGGTTCGGGTTAAGAAAGCTATCAGTCTATCAAGACATCGTTTTGTACATTGAGAAGTTCATCTGTTTTCTGTGAGTACTGTCTTATATACTGGATTAAAAAGATTATCGATTGCTCATGCCTGTTTCAGCCTGGGAGGGGCGCTCTCGCTGTGTTTTTGCTCATTCGACATAAAGACACAGAAGAGACGATTCAGTGGAAAGTTTGTCCGTTCATTGTTTCCCTCTCTACAGGGTTACTACACTATTATTGCAGACGATAACAAAAGCATGGTGTAACTCAATATTGATTATTACATGAGAAATGAATGCGGATGTGCAGATTCTAAACTTTTAACCAATACTGCACTGATGTAGAATTTGAGTAGAAGGGAAGATATTCTCGATTTGAACTTAATAAAAGGTTATTGTTGTGCACTCTGTGTCCTTGTTGGTATGATTGATATGCACAAATCAAGTGACCTCTCAATTTAGATTGATATTTTTAACCTGTGAAAATTAGTTATAAACACAGACATCCTGTGATATACTTACATAACCTCAACTTCTTATATAAAGCTAGCCCCATCCAAATAGTAGCACAGTTAAGACCAAAGCATTGGCGTGCATGTAAATATCACTAGATCATATTCTGATGCCTGAAGATTTCAGGTGATGTAAAAGAGGGGATATTGTATCATGATTTGAATTTAATGAAAGCTTATTGTTGTGCATGCAGTCTTGGTCTGTGGAAAAACACTCTTTTTGTGATCAGTTTTATATTAGTTTTAACACATATCACAGTATAGTTCACATACCTCTGCAGCACATGTAACACAAACATAATGACTGTCACACAAACTGAATGGATTGAACACTGGAAGAACACTCTTTAACTATCCCGGACGAGTCCCCGGTTTATGTCATGACCTGGTCTGGGTTGGGCTGCAACATTGAAAGAGAGACATTAGACATACAGCCAGTGTTGCAAAACAGGTAACAACAGATTTGTTTTATTTTCTTCAAGAGTTCAAGCAGTCAAGTTTCAAGTCTTTAGAAAAGGGGAATAAATATAACAGTAGGGGAGAACAGGGGGAAATCAAATTATATATCAAATTATTTCAGTAATTTATAGCTATGAACGTCTGAATTTTACTTTACTGTATTTTCTTTTCTGTATGTTTCTCTGATTTTATTACTAGTATCTTTATTTGTATTGCTAATATTTTCATTTTATTATCTGTATTTGTACTTTTATTTTATCCTAGTTTCACTCTTAATTGTTGTAGCTCTCTGAATTATGTTTATATTACCAGTTTCTGAAATGTATAATTTTATTTTGGGTATACTGACTACCTTCTTGTCTTTTAAAGCACTCTATGAAGCACCTTGAGCTGCATTTATGTGTGAAAGATGCTATAAGTATAAAGATTATTATTATTATTATTATTATTATTATTATTATTATTAAATAAAAAGCAGAGCACAGAACTTTGACTGATGGGAACAACTACACATCTACACGCAAATACAATTACTAACCTAGTGAGTGCTGCATTAATGCTCTATCTTTATGAAGCTCTCAACAAACCAGTGATAAAGCACCTATAAGCGGTACGCTACCGTTCAAGCTCTTACACAGACATAACTCTATAGCTGTAGCTCTCATGGCAAAGGGTCAGGGAAGCATTAGAAACAGTGTGAGAAGCAAGGCAATGCCACTTCCTCCTGGTAGGGTCCTCCCAGCTAGGAATTTTCCCAGAACTTTGGCGCTAAATACAAGTTCTAATAAAGTTCAAAAGAAAATGTTTTAATCTAATATTTAAAGAACATTTTAAAGATGTTTATAGCTAACAAAGACATATGTTTTAACTGCACGACTCAGAGGATGTTTTGGGGATCAGGGCCACAGATTGTGTTACATGATAACAAAAGAAGCACATTCTCATTACAACATTTGTAAAATGTTTTATGGATGTTACTGAGACCTGAGATGTCAGTAGTCTCTAGTAACTCTCTAAGTACAACACCCTACACCCATCACATAAACATAACCATGGTTATAAACCTCATTCTAATTTCCAACATGGCAGATAATCAACTGAGCTTCTCTAACCAGTTTATTAACAGTTTGAACAGAATTGAATGTTTTGAAGTGACCCGCATAGGTTATTCCAAAAACAGTGGGGGGCCTCATTCCATGTTTTAGAAATCGGACAACAGACAAATGCTCAGTCCTGCTGCAGAGGTGGTTTTAAGTTTGTTGGAAGTTTTTCAGCTGTGTTTAAACTTTGTGCTCCCCCCGTGTTGTCCCCCCCCATATCACCCACCGCAATCTGACAAGAGTTCGCCTGAAGGCTGGAAAAGAATAAACAGCTTCGCCAAACTGCTGTCAGCCTGCAGACTGCCGGTGTGTGTTTAACATTGCGAGTGTGTTACCCAGAGCACAGCAGCTCCAATCCCCCATAAGTCCTCTCTGCCAGAGCCAGGTAGCAGAGGCTTGTGGGGCTGTGATCGTGGTAAACGCTGGAATGATTCAGGCTGACTGGCAGCTGTCCCCCTGCGTCTGATGGGGATGTGTATGTGTGTGTGTATGTGTATGTGAGCCTGAGGCTGTGCCTCCATGGAGGGAACTGTCAGTGCTCTGCCGAGCGTGGCACATCTTCATGAAGCCCAGAGGTTTCTCCTCACCGTCTCTACAGGATGACCATATCACACCCAGGCTTTCATCTGCTGAGCTGCCCTCCATACCCACCTATTACTGAGTTAGAGGTGGGAGGGGGGAGGGGTAAAGCACCAACAGAAGTGAGCAGTAGCCAGGGGTGGAAAGAGTAGGGGGGACACAAATGAACATGAAACTCAGGCCTTTTATTCATTTATTTAATTTGCTGATTTTTATGTTGCGTATTGCTTTGATGGTATATTCTTCTACTCCTTCCTCATCTTCTTCTTTTTCTTCTTCGTGGTACACATTTTTATGTCCGGTTCGAAGTCCCACAGTTTTCAACACATCAACACTTTTTCCACTCCAAATTGTTCGGTGTGATCGGGTATGGTGTGCTTGTATTCAACTTTATGATCGGATGCTCGGTTTCCGCGTAGCAACAAATTTTTCTGTAATTTGTTTTCTATTAAGAATTAATGGCATGGAAAAGTACAAACCTATCTTCTCTACTTCTGCTCAACCCAGAGACACCGTTTCTGATTCACCATCCTAGGGCAGACCCTCAAGCATGAATTCAATGTTGGTTCGATCCCAACTTGACTGTTTGTCTTTTTTTTCCACCCCTTCCACCCCCATAGAATTGTGCTCAATTTGGGCCCCCCCAAACCCAACTATTTCCTTTAACCTACAGCCACCAAACTAAATGTACTCACTCAGGGCAGATCCCAAAATTCTAATCCACAGACATACTGACCCGCACTCCTCTATGTGTTGCTTATTCATTCCTACTTCCTCTCATAGCAACCAAGGCCTAGCAGGATGTGTGAACCATATAAGCTGTGCAATCATTCTGTGTTTACTTGAGGAAATACACTGTTCTAGTTTAAGATGAAATTTTGATTGGTGAAATGTGATTTGATTGCGA
Source organism: Semaprochilodus insignis (assembly GCA_034552555.1). Lineage (NCBI taxonomy): Eukaryota > Metazoa > Chordata > Actinopteri > Characiformes > Prochilodontidae > Semaprochilodus > Semaprochilodus insignis. The sequence goes on along the minus strand of CM067483.1, from coordinate 24,080,475 downwards.
GTGCCAAACATAACCACTACACCATTCCATCCTGCCGGAACGCAACTATGGCACTACTTAAGGTGGAATGGAAAATTCAAAAGAGAACTTGGCAAAGCAAACTAGCCTTGTTTGGGAATGGACTACCTTCTAAGTACAAATTTCCAACTATGACCAATAATGGCTTCTAATAATTTGGTTCAGGGTTAAAGTTCATGCAGAAATGCATGGCAGTGTTGCAGTAGTGTGTGTGCTTTAATAAAGTTTTTGGACATTGTGAGCAGGATAAAGCACCCTTGGTTAAAGGTGACATGGATATTTTATGTAGCTAAAACATACTTTTGGTCACTTTCTTGTATAATAGTACTTACAAATAAGCAATTATCGAACAAATGAACAGTAATTACAAATGAAGTCAGCTGAAAGGAAAAGTATTTATTTTTACTCAAAAAGTACTGTTACTAAGTACTTTTAGATTTTATTAACATTTAGTTACTATTTCTGTTTTTGTGTTTAATTTCATCAAATTACATTGTCAGTGTCTGTACTGCTTTGCGAGTGGTTACTACTCTGCCTTTGGAGCTTGATCGTTTTATTTTAGACCAAGGCTAGATCAAAGATAGAAGAATACAGCCATACTTCATTCATGTCACAGAAAAGTATATATAGTGATAGATGCTGAAAGAACTAAGAGGTTTCACTGCACCTCCACAGGGAACTTAGTACTGGAGCAGCGTTATGACCTGCTACTTTTTTATTTGATGCGTTTAAGCTACTCTATCTACCTCTAAGCGTCAAGCATGCATATAAGTGGCACTCTTAGGCCAGAACAAATAGTTGCGGAAAGAAGAAGACAGAGTTTTCAAGTCCAAACTTTTTTAAATGAACTTCCCTGTTGAAAGACATTACGTTAAAAGTGCTGCATAATAATTTTATAAATTGAGACACAAAGGTGGTGTTTCGCTGGTTTCCAGAGAGTGGTGATTATCAGGGGTTGGGCCATTGAAATGTAATATGTGAAAATAAATGTAGCTACTTCAATTCAGACAAAAAAAAAATCCAAAGGCACTCTCTCTCTTAGAAAGGTAAAAAGCCTTTACATCTTTGCCTAATGCATTGCATTTGGTTGAGAATGAAGAAATAATGGCATCACTTTTCAGAGAGACACAGAGAGAGAGAGAGAGAGAGAGAGAGAGAGAGAGAGAGAGAGAGACAGAGAGAGAGAGAGAGAGAGTGAGAGAGAGCACCTTGGATTTTTTTTCTGAAGGGAAAGGTTTCCGCTGACTTCTTTTTGGACATTATAATTTCATGAATAGTGCTTCTGACAGCAGACATCAGTTTGGGGAATGGACTGCACCAAAACTGTAAACTAGCTTTTTTCCACCTGACAGTCTGCTATTAAAATGCATCCCAGGTGGGGTTTTGGGCATAATCAGATGTTGATGGACGGGTGTAAATGCTCAAAGGACACATTTAAATCTGACCTTGATTGGATATTGAGAAAGAAAGTAAATAAGACCTTATTCTGAACAGAAACTGTGACATACAAACAAGATCTACAAGATTGTAAACTATCCAAACTACTACAGAAAACAAGTAATTTCTTGGTTGCACTTTGAAGTAGTTGTGTTTTGTTAGATCTTTCTTGTAGGCTACTCTCACTCTAGGAAATTTGTTAATTCATTCAGCTTCTAAGCTGCTTATCTGTCTGGGTCACAGACAGATAAGAGCCTATCCCAGCACTCATTGGTTAGAAGGTAAGAAACACCCTGGACAGGCCACCAATCCATCACAGGGCAGACACACAGCCTTATACATTCACTCACACCTAGGGGTAATTTAGTATCTCCAATTCGCCTGACAGCATGTCTTTGGACAGTGGGAGGACAGTGGGACACCCTGGCTGAGACACCCCGGCTGGGAATTGAACCCAGGCCCTTCTTGCTGTGAAGCAACAATGCTACCCACTGTATCACTGACTGTAGGAAACTCACCCCAAACATTAGTAATGCACAAATATGGCAATTGTTAGGTTATACCAATATCCAGTTTTGATTGTATATATGTACATTTAACATACAAAAGTCAGAGACGTAATTTAATGAATTCACTTAATTCAGTTTCAGGATATTTCTGATTGTAATATGATAATTCACTTGTATAAAGAATGAGAAAAGAAAATCAAAGTCAAAGAGAATAAAAAACAAAGGAACTCTCCAAATCTGGTGTTTAATCATTAAAAGATACAGAAAAATGGGACTAACAAAAAAAAACCTGTCTGACCACTGTCACCATCAAACAGCACTTGAAGCTTTCATCTTTGAGAGAGAAGAGAAAATCAAGCTCCATGCTTGCTTCAGATCTGAAAACATCCACAGGTGTTTCTGTCCATCCTTCTACTGTGATTAAACAACGTAAAGTTATGGATCTGAAAGGATGTGTAGCTGTCAAGAAGCTGTTACTGAGAAAAGCAAAATAAACAATAAATAAGCTGCTGGTGGTCAAAACAATGAACTGGCCACCCCATAACAAAGATCCCAACAGCACGGAACCGGTTTGGGGCTACTTATGCTGTGGGAAGCAGAAAATGCAACCAACTTCTAATACTAAACAGATTATTTACTGTATATACTCATTGTCCACTTTATCTGCTCCACTTGCCATATAGGTGCACCGTTACAGACTGTAGTCCATCTGTTTCTCTGCATACCTTGTTAGTCCCTTTCACCCTGCTTTTCAGTGGACAACCACAGTAAAGATTACGTGAGGATCAGACACAGCAGGGCTGCTGGAGTTTTTGGAACACTGCGTCCACTCATTGCTCACTCTACTGCTGGTTCATCTAGCAGCTCCATCTTGTGCAAAGGTGGAGATAATAGCTCATCTGTTGCAGCACAGTCCTTCATCAGTGGTCACAAGACGCTGCCCACAGCTTGAATATTCTCATGCAGTTCCTGCAGATTTTGCGGTAGGGGTGGAGTGACACCAGGCCTTCTGGACATGTGCCTTGTGACAACTAACTGTTCATCTTGGTGCTGACCACAGTAGAGAGAGACATATAGAGAGAGATCCTATTTACATTACACATTTAAATATAGTTGTCAGTGCTTATATGTAATGTTCTGTTAATTAAGTGTTAATTATGTAACTTTTAGTTTTAAATAGTTATAATAGATTGTGTGGAATACTTATACATAAACATTTATAAAATGTAGAATGTACAAAAGCTGACTGCATTTGCATTGCAGAGAAGTAGAACGTTTATTGGTACAGACTAACAAATGCAGTAAAATGAATAAAATGGCCCATCATCTAAACATGTCTGTATCTATTAAAACAGCATTACATACCAGCTTACATCTAAATATTAATATAATAATCCTGATACTTATGTTTTAGGCAAATGTCTATGGACAGTTTGTCAAGGATCACACTGATATCATCATGTGTCCCTATAAAATCACAACACTACTTCTATAATGCCTCTGGATATACATGCCTCTGTATAAGAGCCATAAAGATGCAGAAATGAGCGTGCAGCCTATAGAATATTAATTACCATCTCTTTAGTTCCTGAACTTATCATTTTAGCACATCTCAAGCTATTATGTGGTGACTCATATTAACACTGAATCCTTAATGCTGCTCCTACTGATAGAAACAACAGAAGATAATAGTGAACGAACAATTTCAATTTGCCTTTCGCTCTCTTTTTAATCGGCAGAGTCTTTTGATTGCGGCAGTCTTGTTGATTGAACTGCGGCCCCTGTGGGCCCTTCTGAGCAGTGAAAGTGTTCAAGGCTGTACACGGGTGTAACACAGGGCAGGGGCTGATTTGATAGATTTATTTCTCATCTTTACTATGGCCGCAGCGTTCCCCTGGAGTTGTTCTTAAACTGCTCCTCGACTGGGAAAGAGCCAAGGCAGTCTTTCCGATCCTAATGAATCAATCAGCCCGGTAGGAGGCCCACGCTGGCTTGAGGGTTACCATGACTACCTAACAGAATGTGACAATCTGGTATGTATGTCTTTCTCTTTCTTGTTCTCTTACTTTGTCTTTCTTCCTGCCTCCCTCTCTCTCTCTCTCTCTCTCCTTCTCTCTCTCTCTTGCACGCTCTGTCTCTCTCTCTCTGTCTCAAGTGCACTGTTATGGCAAGTATTCATAAATAATGAGGAAGTGTGTGCACTTGAGAAGAATAACAGTCTGAAGAATTCTGACTCCAACTTTGGAGTTACACTTCAGCAGACACTCAGCAGCGAGCACCGTTCAATATCATCAAGCCATGAATCTGCTGCAGCAAAGAAAGGCTTTCTTGGAATTTCACAGAAGTACAATGCTGAAGCGAATGTCTGAGACCAGAAAGCATGGTTATTAAGTACATTGCATTAATATACCTAATAATAACATGCTCATACATTTGGGTATCTACAGTGTCTGCCAAGTCACAAACTGTGAAACAAAGACAACGCAGTCAGTTTTTGTGAGTAGCCTAGATAAAAAAAGCTCCTCTTGCTATGTCAAGTGGGGGCTCATTGGAATAACACCGCTAGATTTGGAAGCTAAGAACTAATCAAGAGTTAACTGCTCTGTTGGCTGAACCTGGGTGGACAAAACTTATTTTCGATGCCAACGTCCAGTTACAGTTAACAACAACCTCTACATGTTCCCACTGTGTCTCACACACCTTTAATTCTGTAGCAGTTACTTATAGGCTGGCACCTCAGGCAACTGCTGTTAACTGCTGCCCAGGGATGGACTGGCCATTGGGAGAACTAGGACAATTCCCAGAGGGCCACTATGCACATAGGCCGCTGAGAGAGAGAGAGAAGGAGAAAAATGCATGATCATTATCCTGTTGTAGTCTCATATAAAATGAATAGAGACCACCGGGGACAAATGGCGTGTGTCAGGTGAATACTTTTTCTAAATTCAGAGACATTAACTAGTAAGAGAACAATAAATACAAGGGGAAAAAGGACTGTGCTGTAATGAGACAAAATAAGCAAACGCATTGTGTACTTGAACATGGAGGGGAGTTATGCCACGAATTTTACTTCAAAGGCCATTCATGTAGTGAAGAAAACTTTCCCATTGTAATACCATTCTAACCTACCCAGCAGAAAGAAGGATACATGTTCATATGCCACCACCTTAGCAAGCAGATTACGCCAGTCTGTAATTGATGGTGCATAAGCTGATATCCACTGTTGGACATTCAGCATGATAGCAGTCTGAATCCATTCAGTGTCAGATGAGTACTGGAGTGCACAGACCTTCACACATTAGTGGCCCATAAGATGGCTGTCTTGGTGAGTGGGTGGATGTGGCCACTGTTTCTGTAGTGGTCTGGTCTAGACAAAGAATCAAGGGCTAAGTATGACTCCCAGTCCAGCTCTACTCCAGCACCTTTTATAGTGGAATGGGAAAGTTGAACAAGAAGCTGGACAGGTAGACTGAGATGCAAGCATATAACTGCTGCACCACTTAAGGTGGAATGGGAAAATTTAAACAAGAAGTTGGTGAATATTTTCCAACCTGAATCAGTTCAATGCAGCACTGGCAACAAAATCTTTCCTGAAAGGGGGATCAGTACTGTCTGGGGCAAAACTGCAGACGAGGGAAATGTAAGCATTTACAAAATAATTATGCTCTGTTTCTTTGGCTGTTTAGTGCTAGCTAACACTAACAACGGAGGTAATGGAGGTGTAATTTTCTAGAAAGTTCTTGATGTTTCTCACTGCAGGATCCATAATAACATTGACGCTGTTAATTTATAAGTTGAATGTCTGTAAGATGAACTGATCAACATGTGAACAGACAGATGAACTGTTTAGAAGAGAGTGAGAAGTGTGAGAAGGTTTCTATGGTGGTTGATCCTTGTGACTTGTTACAAACATTTCATTAGGTCCCTATGGAACTCGAGTAGTCTAATATGCAGAGGTGGGAGGTCCACAACTTGAGTACTTGAGTAAGAGTATAGTCCATTTATCATAGTCAATGAACAGCCTACTAAATGTCTTTGTGTGGTGCTACTAAGTGTTGTGTTCATTTATTTGGTCTAAAAATTAAATGAATGAAATGGACTTTTGCATTATACAGTATGTGAATCTGCTGTTACAGATTTCAGGTAAAATAGACCAAACTAACTTACCTCTATAACTGAATACCTTGTACCTTTGATCTAATCCAAGTCTGAATGACTTGTACATTTGATTTGAAGTTCCCTTTTCGTTCACAACGTTTTATGTATAAACATGAAAAATGTAGACATCACAAAGGACTAGAATCAATACATTTGTGTATCACAAAGAACACAAATCCAGCAGTGTGTCAGTCCCGCTGGACTTCATGTCTATGTGTATGCCAATAAGGAGGCACCTGCGTGAGGGACTGGAGGTTGCCAGGGCCGTTCAGGTTTGTTTCCTCTCTGATCAATGAGCCCGCCTCTAGCCAATTGACCTCAGGGCAAGCAGAGAAGACCTAGCTCGAGCTGAGAAACTATTGATCCCACTCCCTGTCTGCAGTCACATGCTGACAGCTCCACATGCCTATTAGATTTCTTTTGTTACGTGCTGTGTAGAGAGTTTTTTTATCCTCTGCTTTTAATCAACACCCAGACATAGACTATTGAACCAGCCTGCAACAATGTAAAACTAGGCTAAGAGCAAAGAAAAGTGAGAGCGTGGGCTTTATGCTTCCTATATAAAATTCTCAGACTCAAATAAGCACATACATAGCGGTGGATGAATGCTTCTCCTATTCTGTTAAACAAATCAAATAAAAAAAAGTTCTTCATTAAATGTATAGGCAGATAGAGCACAAAATCTGACATCTGAAAATGACTTTTAGTCATAAACACCTGCTAAATATCAACAGCTAGGAAGCAACAGAGCCAAATTATCAATGGAAATTAATAATCAATTAAAATGTTACGATTGTGAAGTGGTATTAAAGTAGAAGTAGTCACCGACCCTAGTCCTGGAGATCTGCTCTCCTTTACCCTCCAACCTGAAACTAGCACACAGCAATCAGCTAATCAAGGACTTCTGAAGGCAATAATTAGATCAAGTCGGGTCAACTGGGAATCGTTCTATGTGGGGAATTTTTTATCAGTTACATATACACATTTTCAGCCAATTTGAGATGAAATGAAGACCCTCTGTGGAGCAAAGCAGTTCATGGCAAGAAATATTCAACGTTAATCACTGTTAACTTTTAAACTACTTTTTATCTTTTATGTTTATATTAACCTTTATGTGTAATAATGAGCATTTCTTATAGCCTGGTATAACCTTTTAAAGTGACAGTAGCAGTAAAGGAAAATTCATTGTTTTAATAAACCTGAGAAGATGGAAAAAATCATTCAGATCTGGCATTAAAACATTTGGGGTTCAGTTCCCAAAGGCCCATCCCTAAGGGCAAAAACCTACAAACTTTCACTTTCGTTATGTAGCCTCTTTCTGCAGCCCCCCTAGAGGCCATTCTGCTGAAAGACAAGAAACAAACTTGTTTTAATGAACAAAATCAATTGCAATATTTTTGCTGTAACTCAGATTAACTACACTGCAAAAAAATAGATTGGCAAATAATCTTATATTGAGATTATTCTAAGTTTATAATAAGAGATACTGTATTTTAACTTGTTTTAGGTGATTGTAGTAAGACAAATGATCTCACTCAATTGGCAGATGATTGTGCTTATTTTAATAAATATGCTTGAAGCAATCCAATTATCAGTCAACGCAGCAAGCAGGACACTGTGTGACATCTCTTTGTGTGTGAAGTGTTTTGAAGTGTTGACCTGCTAGCAAGCAATGTGGGTGAAAAGGTAATGCTGAGAACACAAATAGCACAAATAGTTCCACCTAGAAGGAATCAATCGACAGGAATGAAACTTGGTGGGCAGGTTTGACATTTTGAGATGTGCAAATGGTTCAAGTTCCATGCTTGGCTGTGCACGTGACGTAAGCAAGGACGGGCCTAATCGCTGTACCTGACTTATCCAACAGCCACGATTGTGGACATTCAGCGAGCAGTGATGCCCTCCATGAGTCATCCAGCATCATTGGCAGACAGCTGCACGATGCAGGACTACATGCACGCAGACCGTTGCGATGACTGGCCTTAACACCAAGTCATCGTTGCCAAGCACTGGAATGGTGTCTTGCCAGACTGTCATGGAGCGACTCAGAATGGCAGCGTGTCATCTTCAGTGACGAGTCCTTTTGTCTTGGTGGCAACGACCGATGAATCTGTGTGTGGAGGTACCATGATCAGCACCAAGATGAATGGTAGCGCAAAATCTGCAGGAACTACATATTCAAGGTGCATGGGATGGATTATGGCAGGATACCATTAGGAACCTCTACAACTCCATGCCGAGATGTCTGGCATTAGTAAACATGGCCACCCAACGCCATACTGAGAGACACTACTTCCGTATGTGTAGCTCAATAAATATTGCCCATATCAGTCTAAATTTATCATCATGTATTGTTCCTGGTAACCTTTATCTTCCTTCTAAATAGCATTGCAATCTGACACTTGCTTCTGGGCACACCTATTCTTGATTGATGAGTGAGTGTATATTCCATCAATGTAGTTGAAGAAAACATCCATAGTGCAAAAACTAAAGGACCTCTAAAACAGATGAAAACTGTCACAAAAGGTGTTAATAAAGTGCTACGGCAGCATTTAGAGATTGAATTACACCTAGAGAAATGAAGAAGCCCCTGCCCTAAAAATGTTTATATTTACTATTACATATTGGGCTTAACGTATCTTACGGCAACAGACAGGCACAGGTATCACTGACGCATCTGAAGATGCGGAGTCTAGTACCACTTTGCCATTTCCATTTGTGAGCCGCATGGTTGAGAGTTAAAGCCACAAATCCATCTCAATATGCACTCAGAGTGATCCGTAAAGGACCTTGGATACAGTAAATCAATCAAAAAGTAAAACAAGCACATCTTTTCTTGTTACATTAGCTAATGGAGATCAAAATAATGTTGTGCTTTTCTCATATGGCCACACATACATCTTGTTGATGCTTTATGCTTGCATAGATTCACCAGCAGTGGCTATATGGAGATTGAATATGTTTCTCATTTCTAATGCGTTCTGATGCTGGAAGACTTGAAATGGTGATAAATTGAATGACGTCTAACATGACTTTGCTCTTGGCACGTAAATTTGATTATGCCCCATGCTGTGGATTTATTTGTCCTCCTAGGTCATTATGTTTCTCATTGAGCTTGTAAAGTTGATTGGTTTTAATGGGTTAAACCTGTTTCAGCCAGAGAAACACAATGTCACAATATGACTATAAGCTGATTATGTCCTAAACCTCTAAATCCCATCTTCCCCATTTAATCTCCAATCCCGGCTACCCACGCTGTTCGGTCCCACACATCAAACTGGATCTAAGTTAAAGCATATCTGTTGTAAATAGCAGTGTGTTATTTATAACATGTGCAAAGGCAGTCTTGGTGGGCCTTCAAGCCCATCCAATTGACCATCCAATTACATGAAAATGTGTGAAAATAATTATGACAACTAGATGTAAAAAAGGATCTATGAATATTTTTCCAAAAACACTGGAATGTTGTGCAGAATATAAATAAAAACACAATACAATGCTGTGCCAATCATTTTAACACTATATTTACCTAAAATAGTACAAATGTTGAAACTGAGAAGCTGTATTGTTTGCTGTAATGTTAAAAGTAAAATGTTTTTCCATTCTTTATTTAGGCTGGTTAACAGTTGTGGGTCTCCTTTATTGTTTTCATTTCATAATATGAAAAACGTTTTCAGTGGGTGATCGGTTTGCACTCCAGGCAGGCCAGTTTAGCACCTGGACTCTTTTACTACAGAACCATGCTGTTGTAATATGTGCAGAATGTGGTTTATTGTCTTGCTGAAACAAACAAGACCTTCCCTGAAAAAGACATAGTGTGGATGGCAGCATATGCTGATCCAAAACCCAGATATATCGTTCAGCATTAATGGTGCCTTCACAGACGTACACGTCACCCTTGCCATGTGCACTAATGCAGCCAGATGCTGGCTTTTGAACTATGTGCTAATAACAACCCAGATAGTTCCTCTCCTCCTTAGGCTGAAGGATATGGTGCCTGTGATTTCTAAAAATGGTTACAAATTGTAATTTGTAGAACCACAGCACACTTTTTCCACTTTGCCTCGGTCCATCATAAATGAGTCTGGGTCTAGAGAAGGTGCTGGCATTTCCGGATTGGTTCGTATGTAGGTTCTTCTTTGGGTGATGCAGTGCTCACAGATGAAGTGTTCCCAAGGGCCCTAAGATCATAGACAGCCAAAACTGGTTTTGGGCCTTGTCCCTTGAATATAGAGATTTCTCCAGCTTCTCTGAATCTTTCAATGATATTATGTAGTGCAGATGGTGAAATCCAAGTTCTTTGCTGTTTTAAATTGGGGATCATTATTCTTCAATTGTCACACTTGTTGCCCATGTGGTCTTTCACTGAGTGGTGAACCCCTCCCTATTTTTACTTCTTAAAGGCTCAGCCTCTCTGAGATCTTTTTTTTTATATATCCAGACATTTGAAAAAGAAATGGCACATTAAATTATTTTTTTCCAAAAAGCAATAATATTTGTCAGTTTCAACATTTTAAATGTTGTCTTTATGCTATTTTCAGTTAAATATAGGGTTTTATTGATTTGTACATCTTTGTATTCTGTTTTTATTTCGATTTTGCACAGTGCAACTGCTATTGGAAACGAGGATTTATGGAAGACCCAACCTGTTTATTAGCAATGGTCATTCATTTTTAGCACTAATTTTATACAACCTTCCCATTGTACACCACAGCAAACTCTTCAGTCCAGGATCCTTCACTTGGAAGCCCTGGGTAGTCAATTCCACTATTCCCCCAACTGTGATGCTCCTGGTTGCAGCCTGCAGATGAAGCTTCCTATTGCACAGTAGAATAGGCTCTTTCTCATCAGCAAATTTCTTGGCCTGCTGTGTCTATTAAGAGCCAAATAGCAAAATAATGATTTACACAGTCTCATTCTGTCTTTTCTAGTTTGAATAGCTATCTGATGATTATTGCCAATCTTGTCTTACGTTTACAGCAGTGTAGAATAATTGCGAAATTGCATCCTGTTTTTTTCCTGAGTGCGTTTATTGAAAACCAATTACCGTGTTAGCTATAGCCACAAATGGGCTTGCAGATGTACTAACACACAGCGTCTCCATTCTGTTGTAATAGTAGAATAGTAATCTGATCTGCACATCTGAAATTAAATATTCCACAGTGCACATCATTACCTGGAGGGTTATGCTGATGGAAGGTGCCTCTGAATATGAAAGGCAATTTCCTTTCTTTGCAATTCTGCTGAAATTGCTGGATTCTACGAGACACGGCCGCACCTCTGGACCTGGAAATGAGGTGGTCTAGATTGTATTCCTGCCAATGGGCTCCTTCTGTCCAACCCGCAGCCAGTGATGATGACCTAGACACTGAATCAAGCTGGAGCACATCTACACAGTGCCAAACTGGCCTGACAGCTGTGTTCTGCTTTCAGGATGGTGGGTTTTCACAATGCAGATACACCTTTAGACATTCTTAGGGCTTTATCATAGGACTTTCTGGGCTTTGTCATTTTTCATATATGTTAATATGAAACATATTAAATACTAATCAGGCTTATTTTGACAAAAGCAATATCCTGTGTAAGTGATATCAGCACTCATTGGTATTCAAACCTTTTAGATGTTTAAGACATGCTTCGGCCGAATGTCAATTTGCCATAGAATGCTTTTATTCAGTATTTTAAACTGATGTTCTACGTAGAAGGTGTGAATTTGGTCAGGGTGAAAAATGCATAGATATGGATTTACACACTCATGCGCACCCTATGATTTGGCCCTAGAATGAAACAAGCAGTTTTGCCTTATCTGGTAGGCTAATGAATAAAGCAGGTTGCTGTTTGGGTTGTGGTGGTAGTTAGGGTGGAACTGCAGATTTCTTTCCCTCTGCACTGAGTGAAGCCTCAATATTGTCCAAGGTTTGATAAACTATCTTGAGTCAAATGTGCAGAGTCAACTAACATCTCAGAATTAAAGTTGTATAGAATCTCTTTAAAGATTTGGATGCTTGAGTTGGCTTCCTGTCCTCCAGCTTGTTTGGCAAATTTTCCAATCCACCTTTAAAGGAACAGTTGATTAAGAAGTTGGCGAACAAGAAGCCGATTGCATTCTCATTCAAAGATGGACATCAACCATGCCATTCAGAATTCATAAAATCCCCTTCACAGCCTCAAAACTACACATCTGTGCAATCTGCTGGCCCCTGTATGTGCTGGAGCATTTAAGATGGAACATACAATTTGATTAGGAAGCTGGCAAATAGGAAGCCAATTTCACCCTTGTTTGAAGATTCAAAAAGTGTCAACATCCACTTCACAGCTTGGAAAGGCAGATTTCTGCACCTATAATCTGCAATTGCTCTCGATCCGTTGTTGTTGTTTCTGCTGGGCTGGAACCTAAGATGGTATATACAGTATTCATTTTGGAGGTGTCATCTTGGGTGGAGTCAGGGCTGTTACGTAACAGTCTAGAATTTTGAAAACAGCTCATTTTTGACCCTCTTTTACAAACACAGGATTTGTCTTTGAAAGAGGAGACAACAGGATTGGAAGTTCATGGTCAGTTCTATGTACTGAACTCTCATTGTTCAAATATGATGATGTAAATATGGTTTTCCATTCTATGATGCCATTACCAACAGATCGGAAAAGAAAACTTAAAGCTTAAAGCCAAAATGTAGACAAAACCTCCATCAAAGCAAGGATATTAACAGATTAAGGGAACATCTGAGACATGTTTATTTTATTTTACTGAAATGTAACAGCAACAAAACTCAAACAGGAAATGTGCCCTCAGACGTTTAATGGGCATCATATGCATGATGCAATTTCCTTGCTTCTGTCCTGGATTGAATATGAAGCTGACACCAGGGACCAGGAATGTAGCATCAAAATGTACCCGGTACTCACTGCAAATGCACCATGCTTGTCATTTCAAGTCATCGTCATTAAAGTGAAGAAGTTTCTTGAACTATAAAGCACTGGAATTTTTGGTCCTAATAATAGGCCTGGGCTAGATCCATAAACCCAGGCAGAAAAGTCAGGGTGTAAAGTCAATACATTTTCTTTTTGACTGTACCACTATGCTGACAAAAGGTTTAACAACACTCATAAAGAGTTTTTCTTTACCTTCCACATTGCCTATACACCCTGCCTAGGAGATAACTAATTAAACAAATCTGGGTACTTCAAAGCAGCCCACCTTTGCCTTAATACAGTTGTGTCATCCTCTCAAGCATCTTCACGAAAATCCACCCGGAGTCCTATTCCAACAGGCTAATTCCACCTACTTTTCAATGCTCTGCATAATTCAATGACTGAGATGTAAACAAAGTCATTCAGAGGGGTTTGATGTGAAATGGTTCATTGTAATTTCAGCACAGTGGTGCAGATAGAAACCAGGGGTTCTGATGTCTACAACACAAATATAACCAGTTTATTTACTGTGGTAAATCTGAAAGCTTTTTTGGGAACTATTCTACCTTCCAAAACAATCATAAAACAATGCCTTAGGCACCAGGCAGTATATTTATAATCATTTTCGTGTAATAACTTGTGTGAGGGAGATTTTAGAGGTGTATGTCTGGTTCATATCACAGCCCTGTGAATCATTCTGACTCAGCCAGTTTCTGTAGAACAGAGTATTTCACACCAAACCACTATAAATGACTTTGTTTACACCTTAAAGGGGAATTCCACAGATTTCTAAAAATAGCTGCATAGTGTAATAACTTCAGAGTGGTTTGATGTGAAATGGTTTATTGTAAAGAAACTTACCTTTTTTTTCTTTGAAGCAGAATTAGCATATTTCTTTACAGTGGTAGTGAATGGAACCAGGGGCCACCATGTCTACAGCACAGATATTTACTATCTAAAACTACCAGCGAATCTACACGTTTCTTCTGAGTTTTTATATGTGATGTTTATGATGGTAAAATAGTGGTACGTCTTGAAAAGTATGTTTTCTTTTGGAACTATTTTGCCTAACAATACCCTACAGGTACCCCTTCGCCACGAAATGTTTAGAAATGTTTAAAATACATTTTAAGGCAAATCCTTCTCTCAAAACTATCAGAAACCAATCTCACTGCAAAGAATATCAGGCTGCAAATTCATAACCATTTTTATGTAAACATTTTGCTGATGTAACTTTTGCATGCATTAAACACTTTGGATGTCTAGCTCGTACCACCAACACTTTGAATTTTGAATAGAGTCAGTATATTTCTCTAGAATGGTGCATTTCACTTCAAACCAGTTAGTCAATTAGACAGATCTGAAAACTCTGAGCTCTCCTTAAACCCTTTAATTACTTTCAGGATAGAAAAATAATTTAAAGTCCCCTTTAAAGAAGTTCCACATTATGCTGAAACTATTTGTTTAAGGTCCTTGGTATCTCAACCAGCAGACATATTTAACAATTAGACAGATGTAAAATAGAGATTCACGTCACTGTGATTTTAGATATCTGCAACTGCTAACTGTACTGTGACAACATCTGTCATATAAGCTACAGAACTAGTGGAATCATAAATTTCTAATTATTTCAGTATTTTGGAATTTGATGGGTTCAGGGTTATTCATGATGTACAAAATGAGCTGATCTGTAGTGTATCACAAATAATTTTATATGTATGTTCCGAGAAATAAATGTTTTCACTGTTAAAATGTACAAATGTGATTTTACCCCAAGTCCATTCTGTATACTTACAACAAGCAACCCAAGAGGAGAGCGATGGGATACATCGGGGTGGGGATGATGCCATGCTACTCTAGTGGTTGACCAATCAGAACAGAGTGGGTGAACTGTCCAATGAGAGCACGCAGAGCTAACCAGGAGGAGGGGCTTAAAAGAGCTCTGACAGAGGGTTTAGACAGAGGGTGAATACTACTGTTCTAGTAGACCCTAAAAATAAAAATATGAGCACTGAAAATAAGTGTAATAGGGGCCATTTAAAAAGCAAGTGCAGGGGAGACGTGCAGAGTAAATCAAAGTTTAGCAGAGTATATAGGAGTAAAAGAAAGGAGCACTGCATTTTTATGTCAGGAAGTATGAGGCTATGTATATCACATCTAATTTTAATGAGCACATATTAAAAGTTTTATTAAAGTATCTTAAACTAAATTCAAAACTTGGAGAAGCGGTTGCTGAGTCAAATTCATTAATAGTGTTTGCTATGCAAGAGCGAAGACTCTCATTAAAAATGAATACAGTTGGTTTATTTATATTTTCATCGACTGCAAACAATGTGGTCAGAGAAAAATGTTCACATTTAGTGAAGAAATTATCCAGAAGCCAGAAATCAATTTAGGAGACACTCAGAGTCTGATAAATGAACTTTATACTTTAAACAGCTCCACTAAAGCACAATCTTAGAGGCGCTTTAATAAATGATCTGCTAGGCTGATCAGCCTGACACACTGCTGCGTGTCAATATGACAATATAACCTCTGATGAGCCTGAAAACACCTTTCAGTTCACACTACAGACTCCAGTCCCGCTTAAAGTCTAAAGTCAGAACTTCAGTCCACGAGATGGCAGTATGAAGCTCGGGGCGCGTTGTTGCCCCGGTTCAGATGAGTTAGAGCGCAATAGGGTTGCCATATTGGAGTGAAAACCCTCAGCAGTGTCCGAACGGTTGAAACCTATTTTGCTAGTATAAGATTCTGACGGAAACTGAATCAACTTTATATGGCCGATTGTGTGTTAAACATTTGCTGTATTGGTTTGCAATCAACAAACAATAACTTCACATCAGCGATTATATTAAACTGAGTTCAACAGTTAATGCATAAAACTCATTCTCTTATATTACTGCGTATATATGCACATATTTCAGTGGAATCATAATTCAGCTCCTAAAGCTGCCTATTTTACATTATGTCCCCTGCATTTTTAGTTTGCATCATAATAATAGAAACATAAAACATTTAATGTAGTTTTGTGTTCTACCGCTGGGGAGTCACCGAAAGGGATCTGGCAACCCGCTGAGAGGACGCCATTTGCAAAGCCCCAGTGCTGCGTTAACGGGCCCATGTTTTAGCCAGCTCTCGTTTTTAAGAAGCGCCACAGTTAAAGGTGGTTTTTAAAAGCTCATTGAGTGCTGTTCTTGCAGGTTCGTGTATTGTTTAGGGACTGGTGTAAGGACTAAACCGCCAAGATGCCGCGGATTATGATTAAAGGTGGCGTTTGGCGCAACACTGAGGTGAGTTTCTGGACAGTTGCAGGTTAGCAAATAAGCTAGTTAAGTTAGCAGCGCTAAAAGCATGTCTGCAGCAGACTGCTAGCTGAAATAAGAGTGTTTATTATACGGCATGGTTTAATATTTTAACACGATTATTTTTTACAGACATATAGCTAGAAATAGCTTTGTGAGCGACTCCAGCTAGCTTAGCGATGTAGCTAGCCAGCGTTAGCTGTGTGACGTTAGGCTAGGTAGTTAACTTCAGTTCAGGCACCTCCAGATCGAGTTATGGGACTACTCCAGTGTTTCTCGCCTCCAGTTGTCTAGTCCATTCGCACTGCGTTGTTTTGTGCTTTCCTGCGCTAATGGATCTGGTTCAGCTCCAGAAAAATCCGTTCCTTAGATATTATTGGGAACTCCTTGAAGGAAAACCCCAAGCTCTTTAGCATAGCTGGACTGGAGTTGGAAAATTCTGAATTAGACCTGTAGTGTATCTGGATGGACAGACGTAAAGCATTATGTACCCTGCTAGCCAGAACACGCATATGCTTTCTTTTTCCTAAGTGCAGAAGGTGTTAACAGTAGCATGCGACTTTTATTAGCTAACTCGTGCTGCAACGATTAATTGGCTTAGTCGACTAAAATCGAAGACCAGATTCGTTGGCAGTAATTTAATAGCTGATTGGCTGGTGATGCCCTTTCCTCGATTTCAGTAAAGACCTGTGATTTGTAGAATATAGTTGCAACAGAGTGAGGACAGGCAGCAGAACGCATTTTAAAGTTGCACTTTAAAATCGCAAATTTAGAACTACAGTTTAGATTGATTTTTTTGAGTTACTTAAGGGAAAACTGCTTTATTAATTCATTCATTCATTCATTCATCATGTAAACTGCTTATATTCTTCTGGGTTATGGGGTTGCTGGAGCCTGTCCCAGTGCTCATTGGGCAAAAAACAACCTGGACAGGCTGCCAGTTCATCACAGGAAAACTGATTTATTTTTTACTTTGCACATTCTTGGTTTTAAATGTTGGCAGGAAAAATATTTTTTAAGTTTTATTAATTTATTGTATTATCAGTAGGTATGTTAAAACAGTGTTTTTTTTATGGTGTTCATCCTTTTTTTTTTTTTTTGGTTGGCTAGCAAATGCATAAAACGACATCAACCTAAATTTAAAAGCTGATAGCGACATAAGAGTTATTTGGTAATTGAGCAATTCATAATATGAATAACTGATTATACGTTTATCAAAATTGTTGTATGTTGCAGCCCTAGTCTTAACCCCAGGGTCACACAGTGTTCCCATTCCCAGTCCTGGGAACCAAAGACTGTGCTCATCTTTCTGCTTTCCTCCACTTGTCACACCTTACTAATGTAACTTTAGTACAAGCTTCTTATGTAAAGGGCCAGCTGTGTTAGAGTTGGGGCAACACAAAAGTGTACAGAGCAATAGGTCCCTAGGATTAAGGATCCCCGATCTCCTTAAAAGCGTTATTATTAATGGTTTTCTGAATGCGAGGTGTATAAACCATTTTCATCTTAATCAGCTGGGTTCTTTTATCTTCTTTCTGTAGGATGAGATCCTCAAAGCAGCTGTAATGAAATATGGCAAAAATCAATGGTCTCGAATTGCCTCTCTGCTGCACAGGAAGTCAGCCAAACAGTGTAAAGCTCGATGGTAAGTCTTTTGAATTTTTGTATATTCCAAATGTACTGCTGTGCTGTGGTAGGCATTTCTGAGTGTATATTTGCTATTCAAATGTGTCAGATATTGATGCTTGATTGTTTTAACTTGCATAGGTACGAGTGGCTGGATCCCAGCATTAAGAAAACAGAATGGTCACGTGAAGAAGAGGAAAAGCTGCTGCATCTGGCCAAACTGATGCCCACACAGTGGAGAACAATAGCCCCCATCATTGGCAGAACAGCTGCACAGTGTCTGGAGCACTATGAATTTCTTCTGTAAGTGCTCGCCCTTACTATGATTGTGTAGAGGTGTGACCAGTTGAGTAATGTAACCACTACACTGCTTTTTTTTTTTCTGACACAGAGACAAAGCTGCTCAAAGAGACAATGAAGAAGACACAACAGATGACCCTCGCAAGCTCAAGCCAGGGGAGATTGACCCGAACCCTGAGACGAAGCCCGCCAGGCCAGATCCTGTTGATATGGATGAAGGTTGGCATATTAAAGGCTGATCGAATTCTTAGACTATTTACCAGCACTGTACTATTAATTTATTTGGTGATATGGGGGGAAAATAACCAAGCCCATCTTCTCCCTCTGCAGATGAATTGGAGATGCTCTCTGAAGCCAGAGCTCGTCTAGCAAACACACAGGGCAAAAAGGCCAAGCGGAAAGCTAGGGAGAAGCAGCTTGAGGAGGCCAGGTAAGATGAGCCATGTGTTTGTATCCAAACCAGTATTTTTATTACAGGAGGGATGTTTTGAGGTCTGACATATCTGCTGTGAAAATACAACACGTAAAATTGTGGACTAAAATAGAATGGCTCACAGTCTTTCACTGCTTTTCTTCTCTCAGGCGTTTGGCAGCCCTGCAGAAACGCAGAGAGTTGCGTGCTGCAGGCATCGATATTCAAAAGAAGAGGAAGAAAAAGAGAGGTGTAGACTATAATGCAGAGATTCCTTTTGAGAAGAAGCCTGCTCAGGGATTCTATGATACGTCTATGGAGCAATATGATCCACTTGAGCCTGACTTCAAAAGACTTCGCCAGCAGCATCTTGATGGCGAGCTTAGAAAGTGAGTGACTGAGGGTTAGATTTCACCCCCTATAACTTTTGTACGATTGAGTCCTTGCCAGTTGAATCGCCTGTGCGTAGATATGATCTTAGTTGATGCCCTTTTGTTGAATGTTTTTGTTCTTTCATGGATTGTTATAGTGAGAAAGAGGAAAGGGAGCGTAAAAAGGACAGACAGAAGATCAAGAAGAAGAAAGAGTCAGACCTCCCCTCTGCCATTTTGCAGACCAGTGGGGTGTCCGAGTTCACTAAGAAGAGAAGCAAACTAGTCCTGCCTGCTCCACAGGTAAGCTGTCATATTCTGTGGGGGGTGTGTGTGTATGTGTGTATGTGTGTATGTGTGTATGTGTGTATGTGTGTATGTGTGTATGTGTGTATATGTGTGTGTGTGTGTGTGTGTTCTGTCTAAGTAGGTACATACTTTTTACAATAAGTCATTTTAAAATGCTTCTTTTTCAGATATCTGATGCTGAACTGGAGGAAGTAGTCAAACTCGGCCAGGCCAGTGAGATTGCGCGGCAGACCGCCGAAGAGTCTGGAATCACGAATTCTGCCTCCAGTGCGCTACTTTCTGAATACAATGTCACCAATAATGCAATGGCACTTCGCACACCACAGACTCCAGCAGCGCAGGACAAGATTCTGCAGGTCTCCTAGAGGGCTTCTGTTTTTTCTCATCAAAGCAGTACATGCAGTATCTTATCATGATTATGCTTTAATTTAACGTATTAACTTACTTCCACCACTTATTTCCACTCTAGGAAGCCCAAAATCTAATGGCACTCACTAATGTGGACACCCCTTTGAAAGGTGGTCTGAACACACCGCTGCACGAGAGTGACTTTTCTGGGGTTACGCCACAGAGGCAGGTGGTCCAGACCCCTAATACCGTACTCTCCACACCATTCAGGTACTCTATAATTACACTGTACTTTGAAGTGTTAACAGTAACATCTAAAAATGTTGAGTGATGAAATGAAATAAATCCCAAAGGTGATGTTGAAATTCTGTTTATTTTGCAGAACCCCAAGTCATGGTGCCGAAGGTTTGACACCTCATAGTGGTATGACCCCTAAGCCTTCGATGGGAGTGACCCCAGGCCGGACACCACTGCGTGACAAACTTAATATTAACTCTGAGGATGGTGTTGTAGACTATGCAGACCCAGCTTATGCCAAACACCTGGTATGTGCACATGAGTGGCTAACTGGAGTATTTTAAATATTGGTGTAGTTGTTTATTTCAATTGCATTTGAAACTTTTATCAGACCACAAAAATTTTAGCCTAAAATATATTTCGTCATGGATGAAGTGCAACATATAGTTGAATGCGTCATACATTTTTTTCAAAGCATTAACATCACCAACCTAAGAGTGCAACAAACTCCACCACTGTCCACAGGACCACTGAAGCAAAGGTCTATACATGACGATGTGTGTGGGAGTGCTTTTAATTATCAGGCAATTTAAATTTCGGGGAGGGGGTCGCATTTTGACAGCTGTGAGAGATGCATCTAGTGTAGCTGATGTGGACTGAAACATTATTAAATGGATGTGTATCTGTTCATTCAGACAAATGACTGAAATGTGCTCCAGTTATTGTTTTTGAAGGGAATTATGAGAAGATGTATTTATACCGATTTCACTGATTGTAATATATCAATGACTATTCAAAGCCCATAATATGCTGTTTGCATCAGCCCTACAATACACACTACCACTACTTCTTGGTATAATAGCAGTGGCCCAGTAGTTGTTTCCCCATGGCAGCTTGTTGATGCATGCTGTGTATTACAGCAACGAGAGTCTCGCGAGCAGCTGAGGTTGGGCCTGATGTCTCTGCCGCTGCCCAAGAACGACTTTGAGATTGTGCTGCCTGAGAATGCTGAAAGGGAACTGGAAGAGCCAGAGGTGGACGAGAGCTTTGTGGAGGATGCAGCTGACATTGAACTACGTAAACAAGTAAGTGCTCCCAGTCATCTTCCAAATAATTGGACCCTTTTTTTTTTTAAAGTCATTCAGACAACTAATGACTAGAGGAACTTGGACCTTACAGTTATGTTTCTTCAAATATGTGCAGAAATATACGCATGCTGGCTTTAGCAATGCCAGTGCTGGGCTTTTTTTGGTGGCTGTTTTTATGAAGTGTAGAGTTACAACTAGATAACCAACCAGTAATAAATAAGGAATTTTGGGTTTATGCTGAAAATATGAAATAGAGATAAGGCACAAGGTTCTTGCTGAGTTGGGCTCACCTTGGTGGTCAGGCTATCGGAGAACAACTGAATGTAATAATGCTGTGGAAGCAGAATACTGTAATTACCAGACTCGCTTTAGCAAAGATGTGCTTTTTAGCCGTTGTATTCTATCTGCCTGGCTAAGTGGTAGTTTGCTAATGGATGCAAAATGCTGTCTTTTATTGCAGGCAGTCAGAGACGCTGAGCGAGAGAAGGAACTGAGGCAGAGACACACAGCAGTGCAGAGGAACTTGCCCAGGCCTTCAGAGGTGAGCTTCTTCTTCTGTGTTTCACTAAATACACTGACTCCTGAAACATCCTCAGAGTATTAATGTGTAAAACGTAAATGTTGGTTGCTTTAAAAGCCAACAGACCACAAAAGCCTTAGTATTGCTAAATGCTTAAAATTTAGTGACTGAAGCATAACACTCTAACTAGTCTACTATAATCGTCTAACTATTTTACTTTTTCCCCTATAAAGTTCACCTAAAGGCTGCTGATGACTTGGTCAATCCCTGTTGTGTCATGTGATTGTGATTTGCATGTCCCCCCGATCAGGTTAATGAGACCATTCTGAGGCCTCAGAATGTGGAGCCCCCCCTCACAGAGCTGCAGCAAGCAGAGGAACTCATTAAGAAAGAAATGATCACTATGGTCCACTATGACGGTCTACATCATCCCTACACAGAAGCCCTCGCCAAGAAAGCCAAAGGTGTGGGCTCTAGTTCCAACAATGCTGAGCACATTGCTTTTCTGGACAAAACACCCTATGAGAAAGCCTCAGAGGATGACCTTAAAAAGGTGAGTTTTGTGTGGTCTCATTCTTCAATCAGATCAATGCAGCTAGTCCTGAATCTCGTTCAGCGTTTTGCTTCTGTGGTGTTCTGAAACATTCTGTCCCCTTCTTAATTATTTATCTGCTTCACCTGAAGGAAATATTTGATACACTTTTTTGATGTACAGTGAACTAATGGCAAATGTTCCCGTTAATGCCAGGCCAAGGAGATGCTGAGGCAGGAGATGGAGGTGGTGAAGCATGGTATGGGCCATGGCGATCTTTCCAGTGAAGCCTATAATCAGGTTTGGGAGGAGTGCTACAGCCAGGTGCTGTACCTGCCTGGACAGAACCGCTATACCAGAGCCAACCTGGCCAGCAAGAAGGACAGAATTGAGTCCCTGGAGAAGAAATTGGAGGTAAAAGGAAGATTAGTCGTGTTTCGTTTGCAGTTCAAAATCAGTCCAGTAGGTGGCACTGGCTACTCAGTGTTGGCATTTAAAGTGATGAGAGGATGGCGCAACTTAACTATAAATGTGTATGACTGAACAGCCGTAGAAACACTTGTACTGTTGCTGACTTTTAAATGTGGTGTTTTATCAGTGCAGAGAATTACTTTGACATTAGGTGATCCTGTGATCCTATAGAATATTTAATGTACTATACTAATGTATATATACTAATGTGTGTATGTTTATATAATTAAGCTAATTATTAGCTGATTTAAAATGCACTTGGTCCTTTAAGCTTTATACCTCGCTGCCACATGGGCCAAGAGCAACATATATTAGTTCACCCAATCGGTTTTCATGAGTTTAAAATCAAATAAAACATTAAGTTTCAGAGACATCTCTTATTTTAATGCAGACAGAAATGTTCTCCACTAAAAGATATTCAGTTGACCTGGGTCTCGGGGCCGACATGTGTGCGAAGTTTCAGTTAATCAAGGCAGCCCCCATCTCACAAAGGGTGCATTTGTTTCATATTTTTTGGCCGGGAACATGGGGCGGAAACTTGGAGCCCATTCACACAGCAGCACGCTCCGAGGAGAGGGGGAGGGGGTGTTCCTGGAGGGGTACAGGGCCGCCGCACTCCTCTCATTCACAGAATGAACAGGATTTATGCTAGTGGCAGCTGCATACCACATTTATTAACAGGCCTCAGAAGCCACTTGCAGCAGTGCAGTTCAGAGGGGCTCGGGGTGTCATCTGTGGCAGAATCCATAAACAGCAGAACACCCTCAGCCTTCTGCTTAACCACACAGTAAACAAAGCCAAGGGGTCAGGAGCTTTCAACGCCCCGAGCCGTACCACTGGGAATAATAACGCCCTCCAACCGAGCTTCGGTATCAGATTTGATAGGTTTTTACTGGCATCCACGAGCCAAATAACATCCATAGATTGTAGATTAGAAGACGAATACAATTTTATAAGTAATAAATTAAAACACCAAACACTTATTCCAATGAGCTAGACATGATATGTTTCTGTTTTAGTTTATTGTGATTTAACACACACTGTATGAAATTCCCATCCTGTTTATTTTCTATATATAGCCCTGTTTGTCATCATTTAGTTTAATGCAAAGTCAGCTGACCCATGCTGTGTCGCTCTGTCACATGCCCACTTAAAAACTCACATAAAAACAAGTGGGTGGGGGGGTCTACATCATGGGTAACTGAATATTGTTTTTTTTTTTTTTTTTAAATACAAGACTTGGATGTAGTATGTAAACACTGTTTCAAAATATATTACATACTACACCATGTTGTGCATGCATATATATATATATATATATATATATATATATATATATATATATACACACACACACACACACACACACACACATATGCACACAT
>CM067483.1:24009322-24051601 GCA_034552555.1 Semaprochilodus insignis | reverse complement strand
ATATATATAACTATATATATTTCATATTTATTATTATGAAATTGAATTATATTACAATGTTATTTAGTTTACTACTAGACTTTTTTACTTGTTTTGTTTAAGTTTATCTTATATTAAATGCATTGGCCGATTATTTTACTTGATTCAAGCATAATTCATTAAGGTCAGCAAAACTGTATGCATTATTTTTTAAAACAAGTAAAACTATCTGCCAAAGGACCAAAATAATTTCAATAGATAAAATTGTTTTAGATAAAACAAGCAAAAATATATAGAAACAAGTTGAATAATCATATATTTGTATGAGAATTAGACATGTTGGCTACATTTTATGTTTTTCCTAGCTAAGATATCATTTCAGTTCAAATTTGTCATTACACAAATACAAGGTCGTACAGTATAACAAAACACTGTCAGGCTACTTTCCAGTGCAACAAAATAAATAAGCCATAGTGCAAAGACAAAAAAGAGAAACACAAGACCACATGGGCATAGACAGTAAATACAGAGATGTGCATGAGCAGTAGCTGAATATACTGTATAACAAGGCTGCAACTGAGATGCAAACAGCAGTTAGCATAAATATGTAGTAGAGTGAAGTACAGCTTAAGTGTTTAGTGTGCGTATTGGACAAGTACAGTATGTTGAGATACCCGAGTGAGCAAATTAGTAGGTGTTTGTAAACAGCAGATGCATATTCAAAGGTGTACAGTGCAGGTAGTGAGCACAGTAGCTTATAATAATAGCGTAATGCAGAGATTAATCTGTATTCAGTCAATGTTACATTTTGTAAAAGAAGTATTTTTAACTTTTAAGAGTATACTAATATTTACTCACTAAATAAAAATCAGCGCACAGCGTAGGAAGTTTTTGCTAAAGCCCAAAGTTATTATTCTCAGTATTATTAGTATTTTTTTTGAGAGATGATAGAATTTTACATAGTGTTGTACAGGAATTGTGCATGAATTTTGTGGCAAGTTACATAAATGTTATTAACTTTAAATCACATAGTTTATAGTGTAGTTTGCAAGACTTTGTTATTAGGATTTGGTGAATTGTTTGCTTAGTTTACCAAATGGTGGTGCGGTTTTTGGGAGCAGCAATGAATGAAAGTAGGCGATGAAAGCCATTTTAAATAAGTTTTTTAATTTATGGAACATATAAGAATTAAAAGAATTCCATGAAGTAACACCAAGTTACCGTGTGAATTAAATAAAAATTAGGAAAGCAGAGTTTTCCCAATGTGCCTTATACATTTTAAATGTGTTCTAAATGTATTCTGAATACGTTTTAATGCATTGCAATAGAATACATTGCATAGTACATTTAAGACAGCATGTTCAGTATTTGCCCATCAGTACATTTTCAAAGTGTTCTGCCTAAACCTGCTTACTATCTTCCTCATAGATCTATATCTAGATATCACTTGTCACTGTTGAGCCCGCCTGAAACAATAGCCAGTTGAGAAGCCTTTATGACTAAAGCTCCTGCCATCTGTGCTCTGATAATGAACTCTCTTCACTTAGATCTTTAACTTTTGCCGTCTTGTTCCAAAATAAAGGCCAACTGAGCTGGCTCAGCATTTTTTGCATGGAGATAAGGGCGCTAAGGGTTGACATCTATGGCTTCAAAGGTAATTTTGAGTCCATAAAAGATAAAACTAAACTATTTTCCTTTCCCCCAAAATGAATATTGCTGCTTAAGCATTGCTAGCAGTATCTCCATTTTCGCTTTATGAAGGGACTCAGCCTGGGGCAACAGTAATGAGGCTTGGCAAGATGAGGACAACTGGCTTAAAACTATTAGAAATTGCCACTTTATTTTCAAAAGTAGTCACACTGTGTCAGTCTCCCATTACTGGGGAAGGAATCGCGCCTCTGGCCCTAGAGCACATTGGAAAGAGCGGATGTGGTTTTGAAAGCTGTTATTCTGGGGTTTTCAATGCTCCTCAATGCTCCCTTTGCAAGCCTGATGCAAGATCATTCAAGGCCCTTTCATTATTCGACTGGAGTGATGAATCAAATGTGACTGGGTGGGTGGCGTCACTTGTCTGCAGTGGCGGGGTGGAGAGATAATTTGTAAATCCATTAATGCAGGTCTGATTAAACGTGTAACGATTGCACATGGCCCATAGAGACGCCTCTTATGACAAGAGGCTCTTTAGTAAATATCCAATGACTCTTAACTCATTTCCTACAAATATGATGGCTAAATTTAACAAAGCTCTCTTTCTCTGGTTGTGATTTATAGGCAGTGATGGGGGGGTTGGTTGTACAATGTGATCAATGTCCTAAATCATAAGCGTCAGATTGACAGAGATCACAGTGGTATTTGACTGCATATGCCCCGAATATGGATTCAGTGAAGTGCAGAAAGATTTCTTTCATTAGAGACAAAACAAAGGACCTTCAGTTTTGACCTCCACAAATGTAAAAAAGATTGGTATGCAAGGCTTATATCACAATGGAATTCTCCTCGCCTTTTCCACAGTCCCTTTGGAAATGGCTAAATAGCTGATTTTGGGAGTCGTGTGATTAGCACCAGGTTTCATTGGAAGTAGCACAATGCTATCGGTTTGCACTGGGGTACCACATTCTCTGAATATCAAAGTTTTGGATCAAGGTTTAATGCGAAGTAGTTGTGCAACACAGAAGCCTGAGACATTGGACGGTTGTGCAAACACTGTGCAATATGGTCTTTGGCAATGCAGCATGACTCTACATTTGATGTAAAGTAGGTCTGGAGCTGTCTAGGATCCATCCTCTGTGAAAAGAGAAGAATGTTATGTGCCGCTCATTATTTGTCAGAAAAAAATGGTGTTGATGCTAAAGTTAATTTCGCTGGTGCGATTTTTGTACTTGTGTCTTTGTACTACATTACATTGGATTTCAAATAAAGTTGTTAATATGAGGCCAATATACATAATTGGGTAAATCAAGCAAGCCATGTAATAATTATATAGCTCTTCATATGCATTATCCTGCCATATAGGGGACCAAAACTGTACAGGCAGGCAGTCGACAGCTCAGTTGCTCTTGGTCAGTTCTGCATTATTGCATCTTTCAATGACATGAGAGCTACCAAAAGGTGCAGACTTGATTCTAGATGTGGCAGTTGTATGTAGAGTCTTTTGCTAGATACATGGGTAACTCTAAAAATAGAATTGTCACCCATTCAGGATTTTCCTGGATTGTCTGGGATTTTGCTTGCCTATCCAGTAAAAAAGGAATGCCTTTCCTGGACACAGGTCATGTTACCTTGGTGAGAACATCTGTGCCTGTTTTTTTGGTCACACTGCTGACTTTTCAGCTTTATCATCTAAGCAAGAATTCATAACAAAGGAAAAATAAGTTCAGTTTTTATGCTGCATTTACATACAAGTTGT
This sequence comes from Semaprochilodus insignis, assembly GCA_034552555.1. Taxonomy (NCBI): domain Eukaryota; kingdom Metazoa; phylum Chordata; class Actinopteri; order Characiformes; family Prochilodontidae; genus Semaprochilodus; species Semaprochilodus insignis. Next base: position 24,048,216 of record CM067483.1, on the reverse strand, counting down.
ACAAGTTATTCAGTACTTAGGAGTTTCTTGAACTCCTTCTCAAATAGAAAGAACAGTACTGGCTCGCAAGGATTACTGAGCATCATCAGGGAAGATCTGCATATGGATCACTTGAGGCAGCCTTTAACTGCAAATGTAACATAATTATTTAAAAGTATGTTAATATGTGTAATTACTTTGTATGTTTAAAACAGAAGTCACATTAATGCAAAATGGATATGAATATTCTCAGAATAATGCAGACATTTCATCATCTTAGAGTTCATAATTGAAACTGCCAGTTGCTTTATTCAAATAAAGCTTGTGTGTGTGTTTATACATATATATATATATATGTGTGTGTGTGTGTGTGTGTGTAAGCTTCATTTGAAAAAAGCTACTGGCAGTTTCAGTTATGTACTCAAAAAATATTGGATTTGAAAGTGATGAAATGTCTCCATTATTCTGAGAATACTCATATACACATATACAGAAACTTTATATGAATTAGACAACTGGCAGTTTTGCAACACTTGGACCACTGGTATGGACCCGAAGAGTCTCAAACATTTGGGAAAATCCACTGCAGAAATAAACATTACATGAACAAATAGCAATTGGATATGTATAAATGACCAAATAACTTGCCTGGTACTTTAGTCGGTTCTCTGAGTGATTAAATCTATTTGATTTACTATGTCAAGTCAGCCAACAGTTTCAAACTCTTTGACATGTGCAGGACTACTGTGCGAAATACTCCTGGCATTCATGGAGGGCCATGTTGGATAACTAATCCAGTTTTGGCTGGCTGCTCCCTCGCCATAGTGGTGCTGATGCTAGCTTGAGTGGCAACAAAATGTTTGGCTTAACAGCTCTTCTTCTAGAAATGCTCTTTTCTAGTGTGGTGCACTGTTCCGCACATTAACTAATGTCTTTCTACCAATTTCTCAGGGCAAGTTTTCAGATTTAAAAATACATATATAGCATATTGAAGTGTTCAGAGGCATCCTGGTAACAGTTGCTGTTATCCTAGGCTATGAAAGACCAGTTGGGTGAACCAATTTGCTACAGGGCCACCCTGAGGCAGATCAGTTCTGTAGCGCTAGTTAGTCAAGAAAGACAGAAGCTTGCCGATCACAGTCGAAGCAGGCTAAACAATGACAGGATGATGTCATAATATGTTTATATCCAGGGACCCCCCCCAGAATTTGGATTTTGAATCATTCAGGCGGTCCAAGAGGTTTATTCTAGAGGCCCTGATTGGACGCCTTATATGTTGCACCTTAGGACTACTTTAGTTTTTGCATCTGAGTTTGTCTTTAGAAGTACAAAACTGTTACAGTGTAGCCACAACAGAATATTACACACAAACAATGTAAACTTTTCTATGAAGCAAAAATGAAACTTTATTTCAAAAATGAAAATTTATTTCTGACTTGTTGGAGGGGGTCTCAAAAGACGCTTGGGCCCACGGCCCTCACAAGACCATGATCTGTTCCTCTCTAAAAGTGTAGGGATATAATATAACAAGTGTTCTCTTTTTTTTGGTGATGACATGATTATTGGGCTCTTGTCATTGTCACTGCTCTCCAGGAAGGAAATAATCCATTGGCAGCCTGTTAAACATGGGATAACTTAATTACCTCCGAGCTTCCTACAGTCATCCCACTTTCACTCTCATACAGACACTGTAAACAGGATGCAGACTCACAGCATGAGACACAAACAAGTGACTCCAAGGTACCCCAGCGACACGCTGATGAAAACGCCTGCAATCACCATACGCTCCTTAAAAGCTTTTAAACATGTGGGCTGCAAAAACAGGGAAAGGAGGAATGGACAATTATAGCCTTTGTGTCTGCCTTTTATATGGACGTTTCACCTTTCCCTAGAGAATGAGCCTGGACCAGGCTTAATTGAAACCCAGTGCATTCTTATTCTGAGAAAAGAAGAAAGAGAATGGAATTTAAGTGAAGAGAGAAAACACAGCATCAAAGGCTGCGTGAAGAGACACTGAAAACAAGAACAAAGCAGCCATCAGTGATGGGATAATGGGGACTCTATGCATCTAACAGCCCGAGCAACAACACACTGTGTGTTATTCAGGCCGACACCGAATTAGACATGTTTCCTTTTCGTGTTGGAGAAGAAATAACAGCGGAGAAGAATAGAACAGAAGACAAAAAAAAAAAGGCAGAATGTTTTTCGTTTGTAAAAACTCCTGTTGTCTGGCCAAGTCTGGCTCCGAGGGCTGGCCATGCTCTCCCTGGTGGAACTGACTATAAAGCAAAGGTCAGCATTGTTCTCTGAAATCAAATCCAAAACATTTCCAAACATAATAACAATCTATACCGATATGGTCTGTGGTTCGATCATAAATAGGAGCTGTCTTCAGGGTCTAAATTTAAACAGATTGCACACAGTGACAGCAAGAAAGCCATCGCACCAGACCTTCTGTTTTGACTTTCACATCAAGGGCTTTCTGCTGCCTTTCTTCTGGCCAGCGATGTAGATTGTGCTCTTTACAGCTCCACTGCTGACCTGTTTACACGAGTGTGACGGACTCAGCGGTGATTATAAAGCATGAGGGCAAAGGGAGGTCTCGGGTGTGTTAGCCTGTTATTACAGTCAGAATTGGAAACCCCCGAGGGAGAGGGGATTCGGTTACAAATCAAACACGAGTCCCATTTTATATGCAGCTAAACTGCACTGGATGGAAATCTTTTTGTCGAATTCAGACCCGTCTGCTGGAATTGAATCTGAGCGTCGGTAATTACAAACGGAGTCATGGTGATTTATGCAAGATGTTTTTAATGATTTTGGTATTCTCTTCACCCAGCATGACCTCGCCGTGACTGAGCCGTGGAAAGGGTTTGTTTTAACCCTCTCTAGAATGGAGAAATGCTTTTCATGTTATGGTATTAAAGGGGAATTCCAACATTTTGTCAAAATTTCTGCATAATTCAATTGTTGAAATGCAAACAAAGTTATTAGCAGTGGTTTGATGTTAAATGCTCTGTTCTGGAGAAGCTGTCTAAGTCGGAATTGTTCACAGTGGTGGTGATCGGAACCAGATGTCCAAAGCATTTAATACCTCCACAGAAAGTTAGAAAGTGATTACTGTATATAAAATAATCATGAATATGTTTTACAGTAGTTATGAAATTAGGTTTTAAACCAGTCTGTTCATGGCAGAGTAATACATCCAGGGTGTTATAAGGAAAAATAGAACCCCAAGATTTTTTTTTTTTTTTCAGATTTTCTAGATTTATCAAAATTACACACAGAAACACATGTGGATTCACTTCTGATGTTGGAAAGCAAATAAAATAGCTGTATTTGTGTCCTAGACATTGCAGATCCCTGGTTCCTATCACCACCCAGGAGAAAAAGAATGTACTTCATTTAAGTACACTTAGTATACTTTCTTGTATACCTCATGAATAATGTACTGAAAGTCTACTATTTCCAATATACTAACTATGTACTTAGTATGCTAAATATAATCATTAGTGCTGTTAAAAGTATAATTAAATAGAACTAATTGTACTTAACTATACTATTTTGAGACACCATTAAGATTTGCATTCAACATTACTTAAGTACATTTTAAAGTACATTTTTAATACATTAAATATACTTATATATATATATATATATACTTACTTATAATTAAGCATATAATTAAGCACACTGAAGTACTACTGAGGTAAGATGTACTTGTATTATTACATTACATTACATATATATTGCACTTGTATTTAGCACACAAAACAATGTGTGCTTCTTGTACATTAAAATATACTTATTTTTTTACATGAGCCATAGCACATCAGAATATTTGGAAAGACCTTGTTTATTTCTCAACAACTGAATCATGTGAAAATCTTGCAATTTAGCCTGTAAGATACATGCTAAGTGGAAAATTATATGTTACTTTGAGTGAGCTCTAGAAAGTACTGAACTACTGGGAGCACATTGTTTTGTTTATTGCTATACATTTCCACTCGCACAACACTTTACCTTACACTCTTGAATTAACCTTTTTTCTAATCTATATTATGTCACTGAGATGCTAAGTCTTAGGGAAAAAAAAGGACAGTTTGTTCTCCCAAGCAGTTCGGACTGCATGGCCTGTGTTTGGTTTGGATGCCTATGAATAACATTGTATGTGGAGAGGAAATTAAAAATGCAGGGTTGTAATTTACAGGAGAGGGGAGAGATTTAAAGTCCTTTTTTTTCCCGGCTGATCCGTTTCCAAACTTTCAAATATGTCACAGCTGAACGAGAAGTAAGCTTTTTCTGCACTGGCAATAACAAGAGAGCTCATGCCGCTGGCTGCCATTCAATGCCAATATGAGATGACCCCCAGGCAGCGTGCTTTATCAGATCCAAATGACATGTACGGTCTGACATCTGACTTGACTCTGTTTTGCATGTGAATGGTTAAACTGTAGTGTAATTTCTCTGAGTTTTATGAAAGCGAGCGCAGGACCTGCCAGATGGTAAGTATTTGAAGCACGCTCTGATGAGGACTTTGCTGAATGTAGCAGCACATTATTCTGCTTGGTGCCCAATACTGTGAGATATTTCTCTCAGCCTGAAAAGAAAGTCCCAAGCAAATGCTAACTGTGTTGAGTTCATTTCAGCAGTGTTTATGTGATGTTCTTAGTGCTGTTTGCTTAAGGCCCCACTTTCTCTTCTATTTTATTTCTTGCCTCCCTGAAGTCCTCTACCAAAACCAGTTGCAATTTATTTTACATGGTCAATTCCAACATCTTTTTATCCTCTAGAATTAAACAGCTTGTTCCTCCTAAAGACTGATATTTGTAAATTACTTCTATTCTGACATGGGACATTAAAAAAAAATAAAATAAAATAAAAAAAATAAAAATAGGCTGTTCAGCTTACAAGGGAAAAAATAAACGTCCGCTACTCCTTTTGGATTATGTGTAAGGCTGCAATGATACACTTACTTCCTGACACTCAGGAACAGCACAATATTTAGTCAGCGTCCCCCCTTACAAATCATCTGCCTGCAGTAACAACACTCTTTATCTCTTCAACAAGAACAGGTGCAGCTAATCTGCAGTATATTCAGAGGTCAGGTATGAATGTTTTCCCTACATTCAATCCCAAACTCACAGGAAAACAACATTTTAACAGTAAATACAGTAAAAATGCTTCCGGAATGTTACAGGGTTTAAACTGCCTTCTGTAAGCAAATCTACCTGTGATAGTGTGTTAATGAACGTTTCCCACATTGACTTTCAAAAACATTTTGAAGGTAACTTTAATGTACTTGGCTGTGAACAGCATGTACGGGGAGTGAACTCCTCAGCAGGGCTTTGGTCCTGTCTGTGGCCAGCCTGGGCTGCAGTGCCAGTGTGGGGCAGCATGCCGGTCAGCACTGACCCCCGGGGGTCTGGGGACCGCAGCCTCCTCTGCCCTGCGGTCTCTGTGGTGTGTGGAGTAGCTCCAGCACTGCTGCTCTTACCTTTCAACAACCGGCCTCACACATTCACCAGCAAACACACACTCCTAAGCCCGGAGAACCCACCAGCACAGAGCTCTTAACACCCTGGAGGGAAGAGACATAACCAACAGCATTCAGGTGATGAAGAATGCTGCTTTATGTGTACCATCTGCACCTACACTGTTATACTCTGTCTGCCAAAAGTTTAGGGACACCCTTCCTTCTTTAAAAAAAGGTTTCTATGTTATATTTGAAGTTTGAACCTCTTCTTCATAGCTTTAACATAAAACAGTTATTAGCTAATACTTTGATATATTTTGCTACATAAACCAGATGCTTACTAATACTTTAGATATATATTTTGCAACATAAAACAGATGCTTAGTAATGCTTTTGCAACATAAAGCAGATGTTTTCTTAATATGTGAGGCATATTTTGCAACATAAAACAGATATTTACTGATACTTTGAATGTATATTGCAATATTAACATATATTTGCTAATACTTTTGCAAAATAAAACAGATATTTTATAATATGGGTAGTATATTTTACAAAACAAATTTTGAGCATATTTTGCAACATAAAACATTTTTTAAAACGTATTTTTGATATATTTTGTGACATAAAAATATTTACTAATACTTAAAAGAAATATTAACTAAAACTTTGGTTATATTGTACAGTATAAAACAAATATGGTCTAATATTGTAGACATATTTTGCTATCTAAAACAACCCAAGCATATAATAAACATTATTTATTAATAGTTTGCCTGTAAATGCAACATCAAAGAAATATTTGCTAATATTCTGAGGACCTTTTATGATGTAAAACAGGTACTTACTGACACTTTGTCTATATTCTACAAAACTCAGTTTCATGCTCATCGAAGTATCTTCCTCGGCATGATGAGCAGAGTTTGTCTAAATAATGATCTGGCAGCTTTCTTTGCTAGTGTATTGTTAAAGGCACATGCTGACACTCTTTTGGCCCAAAGGAGGTTAAAATGTTTGAGAGTTGACGAGTGCTGATACCACAACGAGAGAATCCAGTGTGCAGAGTTTAGCAGGTGGAGTGTTAGTCGGTTCATAAAACACATAAACAGCTGTCCATTGAATGTGTTAAGGTTTTGCAGCCAGCATAGACAGCATGCTCAATTATTGAGAATTATAATTTAAAACACTTTGAAAAGCAAACTGCCGCCAAACTGTTGACAGGCAGTGCAACACTTTCTTTGCATTTTAAGGTTGGAGTAGACACAGTTTCATTTAGGACTACACGTTGATCAGGAAGTTACAGTATACACTACAAATGGTTTAAATGACACTGAGACCAGCTCTTCCAAGACTGCAGCATGTTCAGACTGATGAGCTCTTAGAGGCATCTGCAGAACAGAACACTATTTTCCAGCTTTCCACCAGAAGGTGGCGATGTTGTGCTAATCAGGACACATTCAGAGTGACTGATGGCTAAATAAGTTCAGTCTCCATCGCCAAGACGTGAAGGAATTCACATTACACTTACTTCATTCATACCACAGCTGAATGAGAAATGTTAATGACCCACAATATCACTGTGGCTATTACATTTTTTGTGTTTTTATAATGTCGTATGTGAGTTGGAAGCTATCATCAAGTCCAACATCTCCACTAAAAAGACATTCAGAAGAATCCAATTTCAGTGTCCATGCAGTCAGAACAAAACCTCCACCAAAATCTCAGAAACTGGTATCTTTACAGTAGGAGGAAAAACTATGTGACATTTTCTTTTGGTCCATTCATCATGAAATTTACACATACATTACACATGTTGTGAAAAATTGAGGTTTTGTTTTATATTTACAAAAAAACCCCAAAAAAAACCAAAAAACAATGAAACAGGATTAAGTTGAATGCCATTTTAGTGGAGACAGCTCACATATGACAAGAAAGTAAATAAATAAATAAATAAATAAATAAATAAATAAATAAGTCATTTTAGCACAAAAATATGCACATTGTACTGGTATCTCTCTATTTTCTGTGTTTAACATATCAGAAAAACAAAACATAAAATATGTCATAACTTTTGCATTTGCTACATTTTGTATTATATATTATGTGACATTCGCTAATATATTGCATTCAGCAAATAAACAGTCATCATGCATTAAAATGTGCAGTAATGTGTTCTCTGTAGAGGATGTATTAACTTACTTTCACTAAGAAAAAAACAACAAAACGTGAAATGTTTGCCAGTAAAAGCATATATGGCATGATAATTAATACAAATAAACATAAATAGAGCAAAGCATAACAATAATTTATAACTGTGATTAATATGCTGATTAGAAGTATACAGTAAGAAGTGCACATGTTTGATTCCTGGCTTCTCTGTGTGCTCCAGTCATTCTGGAGCAAATCATGGATTTGTTCAATTCCATCAGCAGCACCTGATCCAACTGAATGAAGGACCGATTACCTGTACTGTAAATACTGAGCTTCCTCGAGGAGAGGTCTGGTTTAAATGGTTAAAATGTCATGTTGAGTGAGAAACATTAAACCCTCAGAATATAAAGAATCTAAAACTGTAGATCTGTTAACTGTTTAGAAATCAGTAAATTCCAGCCACCAACGCTAAACCGAAAATAAATGGCTGGTGGCTCTTTATGCACAGCAGTAATAATCAGGCCTGTGCCGCTCAGTCACTAGAGCAGGAGAACACATCAACAAGTTTTCTGCTAAATAGGTTCAAACCTAGTTTAAAGGAAGTGCTAGCCTCAAAATGTCAACCCTTTTTATTTTTCATTATGCTTTTCCTGACTAACATGCTTGCTGTGTTGAAGGGCAGCGGAGCTGTGTGGTCTGTCCTCTCCCGGCTTACGCTTCAGCGGACGGCGATGTGGTCAGAGGGGCTGGGTGGTGGTCAGAGCAGCAGAGGAACCCTGCCGTGTCTAGTGGCTCTAAAACACACACACACACACAGGGTTCAAGCTTGAGCACTGTGAGACTGTGTGTACTGTACGTAGATTCCAGCCTGTCTCCACCAGCTTCCTCCTCCACCAGCCCTGGCAGATTTAACAGCTTTCATCATGTAAATCACCGCCATCGCAGACCCCTGATTTGAATATCTAGAAGTAATGTGGCTCTCATAATGGATCTGCAATATGTTCACACTATATCATGGGTCAGGATTTCAGGATTTGGAAATGATGTGTATGCTTTTTTTTCGGAAAAGTGTCTTGATGTATTGCATAGATGAAATGAATGCAGCTCATTCGCGAGACGCTGAGGCTCCGAAATGTATAAAACACATCACTGCTAAAATGTAAACATTCGAAAACATATATTTATCCTGATGTGAAATATGCTGGGGCGACGTGCCTTGAACTCTCACAGAGAGTATTTAAGAAAACAACTGTTTAAAATACATGAGCGCAGCTTCTGTTCAAGTCATCATCGTTGTGCTGACTCGCATTACTTGCCATTTATAATTACAGAGATGTAGATATTATGCTGTGCTATTTCTACCTGTTCTGAAGGGCTGCGATGTAAAACATCAATCCCATCATCTAGAGATCATCATAAGGGTTCAAAGTCCACAAATGGGCATTCCTGGCCTCATCTAACTCAGTAGACATGCATTTTGCCTATGGATGTGGCACTGCACATACACATTTAAAAACAAAGATAATGAGCTACATTGACAGATACTATATTGACAGATACTATATTGTCAAACACATCGCCACTGTGCAAAGAACAACATAACTCTATTTTTTTTGTTGATTTTCACTTTTATGCATCAATTGAACACACATCAGCATTTTGGAGATACTTGTTTTTCACTGGACAGTAATGATATTCATGTGTAAAGGTTGCAGAAAGTAGATTTACATTTTCATGCTGCTAATAAAAAATGGTGTCCTTATTAAAGACACTACCTTGGGGTTAGGAAGATTTCAAAGCAACAAGCAAAGATGAAGGTGTTCTCAGGTTCTCAAAGCAACATTAAACATAATTAAACAGAAAGCTACAGAGCCCTAGCAAATAACCTAAACCTTCCTGTCAATACCCATGATTCAATAACCTCTGGACAGGTACACTACAGAAGATGCACACTCAGATTAATAATGAGGAAGGTGAAAGACTAGCTAGCTGTCACTAAAACAGAACTGCAAGTCAACATGAAAGCAACAGGAACAACAGTTACAATAAGAGAATAATGATGAACATTGAACTGCACTACAGTCATTTGGTTCCTACTCTGCAGGCAAAACACCTCTGCTAAAGAAGAAGCAGGGAAATGCACATCTACTATTTACACATAGATTTTAGACACACCAGAATTGCTTCGGAACAAAGTACTCTGGTCAAGTGAAACAAAAAGAGAATTCTTGGGCAATAATTCAGTTTGTCATCTTTGGAGAATGAAGGTTTGTGAGGTCTACTAGACCTCCCAAGAACACCCACTGTGAAGTACGAAGGTGGGAGCATCATGACGTGGGGCTGCTTCTCAGCAAACTGGGGCATTACATCATACTGAAGGAAACATATTAGAGGGGTATCTAGCCCCATCGACAAAGAAACTGAATAGACAACGACCCCAAACACACCAGCAAAATAACTCAAAACAGCTTTCTAAAAAAGGTGAAGGCACATGCATGACCTAGCAAATCTGACCTGAATCCCAAAGAAAATTTAAGGAGGAGCATGAAATTGCAAAAAGGCTACTTATGTAATACCGCAGACGTCTTGGAGCTGTAATTGCAGTACTACTGTTGTTCTTTTGTGGTGCCTGAATACATTCTTTCTATCAGTTTCATTTTTATGCTCATCAATACAAGCTTGTTTGCTTAGAAATACAAAGTTAAACAGCACTGTGTGTGAACTGATGAAGTAAAAGTATATTAAATAACAAAAACAAAAGGGTCTGAACATTTGTTTTGCCTCACTGTATGTGTGTTATAGCAACTATATGGTTATGGGAGAACTGTTTTTTTCCCGTGAGTTACTTTATTCCACAAATGTGAAAATATTTAATTACAAATAACCTTACGACTTTATTAAGGAATGTGGTTTGGATCCATCCCGGGTCTGTGGGGGGGTGAGGGCGTCTCCTCTGGCCTTGAATCAGGCTGAGTCATAGCGTAGAACTCAGGCCTCTAATCTAAAGACCACTGAGGGGTCGGAGCCCAACCAAGCCTGCAGTGCAGCCAGCTCACACAACAGCCTGTCATTACAAAAAAGCCATAAGGACAAAACAGATGAAAGGAACATTATATCTGTGAACAATCTCAAGCAATCTCAAGGGAGGGGTACTTCAAGGGGAATTTCCAAAACAAGGCATTTTTAGAATAGACATATCATGGTTAGACAGTGTGTACTTATGAGTGGTGGGATTTCTGATCCATGCTTTCTGTCTTCTTTAAAAAGAACAGACGTGCTTGAAGCTCTCTGGTTTCGCCACGCTGCATAGGGAAACTGACACATGACTAATTTCTCCAACTTTACTCTGCTGACATTACTTTATCTAGGATTCCCATGTCACTGTATGAGCAGTCACTTTTGAATAATGCTTGCTTGCTCTACTCAAGAACATTTTGCTGTTGACGGAACAAAGGAAAACAATTTCCAGACTTATTATTCAAAAGCTACTATAAATTAATCAGTAAGTTCTAATATGCAGCTCATGATAAATGTTCAAAGAGCTAACAAACTATCTGGTGAAACTTACTAGATTCTAAATAATGGTGGAGAGTTAGGAATTGGGACCTAAGTTAGGCTTAGGGACAAGCTCATATTAGTTAATATAGTTGATATTAGGTTTTGGGTTAGGATAACTAGGATATCCCAGACTGAGTAAAAATAAAGTAAAGCTCTGAGGCTTTCCGGGTTTTCCCCTTTACCTTAGTGTGTCATGTAGCTTTTTGTGCATGCAAACAGTGTGCAAAGTAAGAAAGCCCAAGGCACATGTCAGAGGGAGAAACTTTCACCCACAGAAGCCAGTTTTCTCAGCTGCCTGAAATGCCCCGCTGGAATTCCAGGACTTTTCTCTGCTACAAGGTGACATCATCTCGTGGCACAACCCTTATTGCACATCCTACTGGCAAGCTTGGCACACACCCGCACACAAAGCACAGGAACCTAACAAATGAAACAATTTACCACTCTGAAATGTCCTGCTCCGGTCTAGCTTTAAAGGTGGATCGAGTCTACTAACTTGTTCTACCTGACTTCCAGGATGGGACTGTTATGGCGGAACCGATGCCATTGTAACAATAGCCACAGCAGTGTGGGGGCGAAACTTGTAGCAGGATGTGGCTCTGCCAGTTGACCAGTCAGAACAGAGTGGGTGTGCTGAGCACACAGGGCTCATTATGAGGCTGGGCTTAAAGACACAGGAGCTCTAACAGAACGTTTCAGACAGAGAATAGAGAAGTACAGAATGAGAAAAATGTTGTGTTTTGGGAAAATTGAAACATAAAAATCTATTCTAGAAGACCACAAAAAATATATGTATGAACTATGAACATAATAAGTCCCCCATTTTCAGGCGAATTCAACAGATAATTAGTAGAATTTAAGTTAAATGCATGTTAGGTAGTTGGACCATGTAAGAGTGAGCTATCATAGTTTTTTAAGTTCTTAGATGGGGGATGGGTTTTAAACAGTTTATTAAGGTAAGCCAGTGAGCATAACATAAATACAATCACATATCAATAGGCCCCTCCGTGCCATATGTATTGTGTGTAAAATTGACACCGGGTGCAACTGAAACACCTCCATCAACTTTACAGTCTAACTAATCTAGGGAGGGTGTGCTTAACATTGGTTCTTACACCGCCTGCTACAGGACCACCTGTTAAAAGAAATGGAGCGTTGCTGAAAATTTTTTTCAGCTTGTGGCCTGTTTCTTGTCAAGCATCAAGACACCCAGGTGCTCACTGGTGTATTTGTGCTTCGGGCTTTGGAAGGCAGCTACAGCTCTGTTTGGCAAACTACTTCGAAGAGGTGTCAAATATCGAGAACCAGTTTCAAATGCCAAGCTAAGCAAAAATACTTTTTTTTCTTCCTCCCTTCTTTCTGAAGAAAAGGTATGCTGTTCCATCTTGGCTGTTATTTTCGTATAATTAGTCAGGCTGTGAGTGAAAAAATATATTCTTTGCCCTGTATGCTTTGGTAGTGCTGGCTAGCTGGAGGGCCTGTTCATTAGAGTGAAGGATGTGGAAGTGGCAGTATCATTGTGCGTCCTTACTTTATTTATATAATTAGCCATATCCTCGTGTTTAATGTGCAAAAAAAAGATTTTTGTTCCAGACAAAGTTACACATTCTTTGCAGGAAAAAAGAAGAAAGAAAGGTGGAAAAAAGCAGATATCTGGACACATCATGAATTCCTGAAGTAAAATTAATATCAAAGGCACATTGTGCTGCGGTCCTCCAAAGCAGCAAGAATGTACCGTGAAAGTTAGGACAAACATTCGATTTCTTAAACTGTTTGGTTAAGAGGGAGGGAAAATCTCTCATTTTTCAAGGTTCCCTAATGAGTACTATTCTGGAACAGACAGCTCTGTGGCTTAAATATCACACAACTGCCCGAGATAATTCCTTCAGGGAAAGGACCCAAAGGGCTGGTTTTCCAAACACGGACTAAGCCTAGTCTTGAATTTGCCTTTAGACTAGCCTGGTAAAATGATTCTAAGAGTGATTTATTCTAAGGACAGCCAGGTAAAACAGTGCTAGTAATGTGTTCCAGTACTAGCCCTGAGACTATGGTAAACTGATGCCAAGAGTGATTTACTAGCCTTCCACAATAATGCTAAGACCTGCCTTGAGACTGTAGCCGGGTAAATTGCTAAGACTGGGATATTTAAAAAGACTAACCTGCTAAAATGATACTAAGAATGATTTATATTAGCACTAACTTTGAGACTAGCCTAGTAAAACAATGCTAAGCATGCACTATTTCTAGTCTCGTCTTGAGACTAGCCTGGTAAACTGATGTTGACTAGAGGTAAAACAGTTTTTGGTGTCACGGTAAAACCATGGTAAAGTTCCTGACAGTTAGTATTGCAGGTTCCGTTTTTACTCATCATTAAAACTGTGGTCAGTTACTGAGCTTTGAGAAATTTTAATTAAAAATACTGTCCAGCATCAATCAAAATTAGCCATGTCCCTCAGATACAGGGGTTTGTCGTATTTTGGTGCAACGACAAACCACTCAAAAATGGTCTTCCCCTGACAGAACTAACAGAAAGACATCTTGTAAGCCCTTTTCATGATCACTGTCCACTACTTTACAGAGAATGTGTTCTGATAAATTGTGCTACTTTGTGGAAATGTCCCACTGTAGAACATTTCTGAAGGTAGATCTGGAGAGAATACCATTTAAGAAATTTAATCCACAGTTTACCAGAATTGAAACTCGAGGATGAAATCAGCTTCTTATTTGAATTTTCCCATTGCACCATAAATGGTGTAGCAATTAACTGAATGCATCAGATGCCAGAATGCATCTACTGTGCCATTTAAGGTGGAACAGATAATTCAAAGAAGATGCTGGGAAATAGGTAGCTGACTTCAGTCTCACATTAAAGATGCATGTAGTTTGATAGTCTGAATCAGAAAACATTAAGAGGATTAATATAATAATTAGGATATTCTGACCAAAATCAGCTTTTCAGGGGCAAGCAGAAATATTAAGCTGATCCTGTACTGTATAACATTAAAAGCACAATCAAACATTTGAACCTCTTACGGCCACATGGTCCCACCTTTATGTTAATGCACATTTGATGTGGATTTTGTATATTTTATATTGATTATTTTATTAGAGTATTGATTTTATTATTAAAATATTTATGCATAGTAAAAGTGCATTTGTGTTTGTGGTTTTAAATACAAAACTTAGTCAAGTGATTTTGGTTTGTGTATTGGTACTTTTTGAACATTTTTGACACAGTTTAACACTACTGCAATAATTTTGGTAACTACAGACCTAATGTTAAACCTTTCAGTTTTTCCTCTCTCCTACTAGAAAAAAAACTGCATAGCATTGTGTGTTGGATGTTCCAGCTCCAGATCAGCATAAGCCTGTATATTTTCTTTCTTTCTTTCTTTTTTTTTAGCAGGAAAGTGATTTAATTGAAGACAAGCCTTGAGACTAACCTGGTAAACTGATGCTAACGTGATTTATTCTGGGACCTGCCTGGTAAAATAACACTAAGAGTAATGAATACTGTTAAATTGATTAAAATGACCACACTCCACACACTTATTCAGCAGCACGTAGTCTGTCTGAGAAATGTACTGTAATTAAGTGACTCAAGTTACACTAACGATGCTGCTATCCTGGGCCAAGTATTATGGTCTTCATCACAGGCATGTATAAAGTCTCAGCAGAGTCATGTGGGCATGCTTGGATGCAAACGAAACACATTAAGAGTTTTTTTTTCAGTTGTCCAGATCATTAAATCCTTTATTAAGAAACTGAATTGGTTTAAAACAAAGCTGGAAAAAAACTTTGCTACATAATACAAGGTTCAGCAGATTCCATTTGGTCCAACTTCTTCTTCATTATACAACATCCTTCCCTCAGACAGTTCTGTGGTTAGTGAGTGAATACAGGCCTATTTAGTACTTTGTCAGTGAGCTTATCAATAGATATTAGACCCATAATAGTCACACACATACACTCATTTCCAAGTCAAGACAAGCCTTTAGTCTCTGCAGACAGGCTCTGCTTGGATAGTGTTCAGTGTTTATATCCCCTCTGTCAGCCCTGCTCCAGAATTCTTATCATTCTATATCAGAGCTCCATGAAAGGCTGCTTTATTCAATAACTTCTGTGTAAATCATTTCACTATCAGCCACATCACTCCAAAACAGAGAGAAAGCATTTAAAAGCCTGCTCTCATCTGTGATCCATTCAGCGTGCCGGACATGTTTATTAGACAGGTTATTTAAGCCTGGGTCCCGCTCCGCTCGGGCTTTACTAAAAAATCCTCCAGAGGATCTCTCCCAGCACTTCTCTCCACTATGCACACAGTGTCCCGCCTCGACTGAACCCCTCTGCCAGTCGCTGCTTATCTTATGGGAAGTCATTTACAATTGAAAGCACACAGCAAAGGCCGAAACGTCAAGAACATTTCAAGACGCTCAGTGCAAAACGCCAGACCAGCTTTGATTCAGTGCATGATACAGTTAACATTAGGAAGTCTGCCTTGACTTAACTGTTATCCTATTCAAAGAATGTCTATCAACTCTTGCTTGCACATATGACGGAACACAGTATACGGTAGGAATATTTAACACAAATGCTAGTATACTAGTCAACCAGCATGCTCAAGCTAGGTGGCTAGTTAAACCAGCACCAGGCCAGTACTATACCAGCTTAAACCAGCATGGAATGAATGCTGGCCTGTACTGTTTTTTTTCAGCAAGGTTATCTTAATGTTGATCATCCAAGACATGCTTAGTATTCCAAGTTTGCTTGTATAATTTAGCATTGGACATATGAGACTAATAATATGATCAACTGAATGAATCATTTGACCAAAAAGAAGCACACAATTTTCCCTTTACCCCAAATTAGCCAAAGGTTAACCAGATTTTTGTAAGTTTGCACTAAAGCTATTAATGTAGAAACTAACCAGCAAAGGAAGCTTATAACCAGCAGTTGGCATTGTGCAAAAAGCACATGCCTAAATCATCACACATGCCTCAAACCAAGCTGGTAAGTAATCTAGACCAGCGTATGTGCTTTCTGATACTGTTATATACAACTGGACAAAAGTACAGACAAAAGTCAGGCTTCAAGATGGCAGTCACTACTGTGTTTAGCCATGCAGCATTTCAACATCCATGTTTACGTTCAGCAGCTTGCCATACCATATCAGAAACAAAGCTTCATATGATTTGAGCCAACTATATAGTGCTGAGCAATCTCTATTAATAATAACTAATTAATTGTAACGTTAGCCTTGTGGCTCCAGTGCAAAACTAAAAGCAAACCTTCAGACACCAAACATGCCTCAGTTGGCCACCTATAATTAGAGACAGGGCAAAACTGTATACATTTCATGTTATTCCCCAAACTATTCCTTTAAGGGGCATTTGACACCGGGACCTGCAGTGCCTGTCATTGTGTGGAGGGAGTTTCACATTACGAGGCTCTTGGGACTCAACACACTGGATGTGTGAAAACACAGGCACCTGCTTAGCCGACCCTCAGGTTTTAGGTACAGCAGTGCCCTAAACCGCCCACCTGGCAGCCAAGCTCCGTGTGTTCGCCCAGTCGCACACGCTGGCTGATTTAGTCACTGAGGTGTGAAGCTGCAGCTTTCTCCAGGATTCAGGAGGTTGCTATGTTCCTCCCAGTGACTCACTTATGGGAAAGTTGCACCCACGTTAGGAAGAGCTGATTGGGCATGAGCGTTTGAGTAGAACCAGCCGTCTGCTGCAGTGACTGGGGCTGAGGAAAAAGCCGCCCCTGTTCAAGGAGTCACACTTTTTATTGGCTCATAATTAATGCCTTTGCAGCTTTTCCCAAGTGACCTTCGGCCTCCCTCAGAGACTCCATATTAGTCAGTGCTGTGTCCCTGATTTATGAGGGAGTTGCAAGAATCTGCTTTGTGTTTCAGACTTCACAGTCAGAGTGAGAGAGCTTACTGTATGAGGGAGTCATTCAGAGTCAGCATGACAGATACACTTCATTCACATTATCTCAAGATGAAAAGGGATCATTTAAAAAGGATGGTGTAGTTTCTCTGCCTTTAGTAGCTGCATCCAGGGTAAAGTTAGGTCAGGATGGTGCACTCTATCACACAAATGGTCCACACTTCATTCCTTCTGCAACATCCCTGAGCCTCTAGTGGCATTTGTAATGGAAGGGAATGAGAGTAGAGGGGACAATTTAAGTTTGAGATGTGGACTTTTAATAATAACGATTCCTAAAATGTTTTTGGCAGGGATGCTAATTATTGTGCAAAAGTCACAAACTACCCTTCATTTATTTCTTTTCTAGTGAATATTTTGCATGTAGTTTATCAATGAAATCTGCAGGGATATTTTTCCACACCTCCAAAGTTCCGTATTACAAGTTGGTTGCATTTTCTGCTTGTCATGATCCAAATAATCCTGAACACATTTAGTGATGTGGAGGTCTGGCCCCCGGGATGGTCAGTTCATTGTTTTGAGAACTCCAGCAGCTTCTTTCTTTGTTGTGTCTGTCTTCTGGACAACTACACATCCTTTCAGACCCATGGCGTTGAGCTGTCTTCTCACAGTGGAAGGATGGACAAAAACGCCTCTGTTTTCAGATCCAAAGCAAAAGAACTTGAATTTTTGCTCTCTCTCAAAAATGAATGTACTGTTTATCTGCTGTTTTTGATGACCAGGTCTTGCATGGTTGTTTCATGGGTGTTCCATTTTCTCTGTATTTCTGAATTTCATTTTCTCCAGTTTTGTAAAATCCTGTTTTCTAAAATGCTATTTGTTTTAACTTTCCTCTTACTTATCTTATATCTAACCTCATCAGAAATGTTTGCACTGGTGTAGGACTCTAGGACTTCTTTTCTGAAAGGTTTTTTAGGGGATCAAAAGTGGTTCCTCCATGGCATTGCTCTATGGAACTTTTTGGCACCTTTATTTTTAGTGTAATATGGTCGTAAGAGAAATCAAACCATTAAGTCATCTTAAAACCAATATGTGGCAGCTACAATCAACCCAGCAAACCAGTCCCAAAACCAATATCTGGCAGGCTTTAGTAACCAGTGATGTCAGGGGAGCCTGTGTGTCTACTGTAAATAAAGAGTGCTTGAACCTCACAGGAAGGCCATGGTGAGACTTGGTGCACTTAAGTGGAACCTAATAAAGTCTGGAACAGGATGTCCACTGTGTCTTACTCCTGAGCTTTACTTGGTCCCTGATGGAGGACATCCAAAACTGAGATTACAGCTTTTCTCCCAACTTGAACTGCTCACTATTGACATAGTAATAACAATTTATAGCCGGCATACATCCAGGGTTTCCATTTTTGTAATGGTTATGCTGTACCTGCCACAGAAACACATTTAAAATAACTGTTTCTTAAAGGGCCCATATTCCTAAAGGTTTAATATTGTTCCCTGAGGTCTGCTAATGTTATTTTTTGTGGTTTTATGCCCCAAAAACATGCTGAATTAATTTTAACACTGCAATTTCCCGACCTTTTTTATCCCTCACAATTGTGTAATTGTACCTTTATATTGCTGCTGTCAGAACAAAACCTTCTATCTCCACAAATGTACATTTACAGGAGAAGAGAAAACATTCTTAACTTTAAACAGAAGTTTGTAGCTTTTTTTGGTCTGTTTATCAAGAAAGTGGGACACATTGTAAAGGGCAGCTGGTGATTTCATGTGGCGGAAAAATGTGAGGAAAAAAAAAGAAAAACAACAACATGGAGATACATGGAGATACAAGGTTTTGTTCTGACAGCAGTAATATTCAAATAATTTCTGTCCCTCATTAAAGGAATAATATGTCAAGGATCATATTAAAGGATAAATATGTTTTATTTTAAAGGTGACATATTACACCCCTTTTTAAAAAGTTAACACAGTTTCAGTGGGTCTTAAAGAAGTGTCTGTTACATTCTTTGGTTAAAATGCCACAAGGATGAAGCACCACAGCTCCTCTCTCACCGTGTTAAAACAGCCCTGTTCAGAACGGCTGCTTTGAGTGTCTGTTCCTTTACTGGATAATGAACCACTGCTCAATCCTCCCCCCACTTACACATGCGCGACATGCAGAGAAAATTGACATTCATCTAACAAACTAATAGCATTAAAGTTATTGTGGATTCTGCAGTGAGTACTGCCAAAAATTACATCTCTGTTAATACTGTATAATAATTCAGCGGTTAGCTTTAGCTAGCGCTAAACAGCCAAACAAAAACAAAGCAAAGTAAATTTTTAAATACTTACATTTCCATTGTCTGCAGTTCTGCAATGTACAGTTGGTACTGTCCCCTGTTTGCATTGCACTGACCCAGCCAGCATTGCTTCTGCACCATTAACGGTGAAACGGTGAAAATTCCAATAAGAAGCTCAATAGGTAGCCTGAGGCGCCAGCATAACTGCTGTACCAATAAATTAGGAACATGAAAATTCAAATGAGAAGCTCAATAGGTAGCCTGAGCATAACTCTACACTATTTAAGGTGGAACAGGAAAACTTAAACAAGAAGCTGACTTCAGCATCATGTCAGACACAATGTGGTCAGTCACTCTTTAGAAATAAAGATATAAGAAAATTTTGATTTTAGAAAATTTTGTTCTTAAATCTTTATTCAGTCTGGTGCAACTGACAATAGAACAGTTATTGAGCTTAGCTATTTGCTTTAACATAATGCTCACAGTGAGGAATAACAGTGCCCCAAGGTTAGTTCTGAAGTCTTGATATTTAGACAGAGGGTGGGGGTTAGGAGGGGTTATTGTAATGATGTCCTGTCATCTTACATATTGCTCCTTTAAAACTGCTCTCCAGGTGTGAATAGGCAGGGCCAAACTGCTGTAGGCTGACATCACAACAATAATGAAATCAAGATAGACCATCACTATCTTGCAGCTAGTATATGGACCATATGGACCGCACAAAATGGGGAGGAAAGCTAGGTTTTGAAAGATCAACCACATTTACATTATTATTCATTGCTGCATTAATTTGCCTTTTAATGTCTAATTTCTAAATATCTCAAAATATTCCAGTTTTGTTTTTTGATTACATCTGGAAACAATTTATATGGTGTGTGTGTGTGTGTGTGTGAGAGAGAGAGAGAGAGAGAGAGAAAGAGAGAAAGAGAGATGGAGAATCCTCTCTGCGTTCCACTTTATTTCAAAACAACAATTAGACCAGTGGGAAAAAGTGAGTGAGAAAATTATGCACTTTTTGTGTGCATGTGATGTTGCTGCAGGACACAGGCAACAATCCTCATTTCACATAGGCCTTCATAAATCACATAGCCATTGCGATCACACCCCTGTCCCCTCCTTAAAGACAGACACTGACTGAGCCTCATCACTCTGCGTTCCCATTTTCTGACTCCACTTTTATTGCTGCTGGTGTCTGCATTTTAAACCCTGCTGCTTCAGGCTGGACATGCAGCATTGTTAATCACAGTCCAGGCAAATTCCCAAGGGGAAAAAAGCTAGAAATTTACAGCATGACTGGAATGCAATCGCTAAATACTCAAACACTATTACAATACAGAAATGAATCAGTGTTTGCTCAACCCAGAGCAGAACTGGCTCACATGCTGGATCACTTCCCAGTGATGATAGAGCATGGAGATCTTTCCAGACACGAAAACGCAATCAAATGATCAGTAATTCGAGAATGGCTTTGTTGCCAGTCATTAATTATCGGTGTAATCAAAACCAACGCAGTGAAAAACTGTCGGACAATCTACTGAATGTGTCTACTGCTGCTCACAGAGCCAGAAGAGCACATTGTGTATGTATCCAAAGAACAAGAATGTCTTTTCATGGAAGAAAATTCTTAATATAAATATAAACACACTGCAGGTGCTTTATCTTCATGTGCTTTACATAATAGACTTAACACTTTAAACAGCTACATGGCAACCATCAGCCAGTGCATGGTTTCGAATGGTGGTTTTCTATTGCAGCCTCAAATGCACCTGGACCCACTTAAAAACATTACCTGGCTCGGATTAATCGGGAAAGAAACCCAAAAAACAAAAACACACACACTGACTGGAGGTCTCCAAGAACAGGCCTGGAACCCACCAGCTTGTGCAATGATCTGATACAATCTGACAACTACTAGAAGACCTTAAAGAAGTCATCTTACTATCATAATAGTGCGTAGGAGGTTTTACAAACCTGATGTAGAAACGTACTGCGCTCTGAACCACCGCAGCTTCTGAGAGGGAAAACAATCATTCAGCTTTCACATTTGGTCACATCAAGATCTTTTGAGAAAGCAATCCTTTATATTACGTTCAAATGATCCTTATACTAAGAAAACACTCAAACCACTGAATTTAATGTGTAAGTTAATCCAAATAACCGAATATAATGATACTAGTCAAACTTTCTTTTGGTACATGGGTATCTTCTCACAGCTGGGCCATGGCTGTAATGGGATTAACGCGAAATCCCTCAGATCTACCTGAGGCCGAGCCACGTTTACAGGCCTCTCCTGCTCTCCGCTCCAGCTGTTTGTTTTCATAGCTCCGCTGTGACACACTCTCTGTCGCGTTGGCTCCCATCTGTCAGCTCCCATTAGAGTGCAGGCCTTGTCCCAGCGGCCCTACAGCGCTGGCCACTGAAAGCTGATCGTGCTTAGTTTCTGCAGTCTTACAGGAGTGCAGGCATGGGGACTGAACAAAGATCTTTCACATCGTAGGCTTTTTTTTCCATCTAGGTGACTGCTATGCAACAAAAATGGATGGAGTGATACATTCAGAGCTCAAATTACAGCCTACCTGGAACACAGACGTCTGAACTGAAGGGTTTGGCTTACGTGACAACATGAGGCAGCAAGTTCTTGAAAGCAGGAACTCTTTGAGAAAAGATTCCAGCTTCTGGCAGAAACGTAAGAATAATAAACAGTTGTTTAATGTGCACCACATTGTAAATACACTAAAGGTTGTAGAGCGCAGGGACGCCATGCTTTATTGGGCTTAAATAAAGGGTATTACCTAATTTCACTTGTGGTAGGTTTAAATGTTTCATGTTTTGGATATAAAAGGATATGCTTTTCTGCCTGGCAATGAATGGCTGAAAGGTAGAACATCTTAAGCATGTAGGTACGTGATGTAAAGCATGTGCTTGTGATTTAATATTCAAAGAAGTTTTACACTTTGCTTGCCTGACGGTACTCTGTATTATAGCATCATAAACACATGAGTGGACAGGACAGTTTTAGGTGCTAAACCAGATGTGTGAATTTCAAGCCGAAGCAAAGAAGAGAAAAATCCTGCGCTAACTGGCAGGTCTATTGTTGCCTAATTTACTTCCTTTCAGTCTGTTATTCAGACTGCCGGATCTGCAAATGAAATGGATCTGTCAGCTCCCTTCTAAGACGCAATTTCTCAAGCAAAAGCTCACTAATGATTTTCTGAAGATCAGTCGTTTTGGCAAACTGACTTGTGTGAACTGACCAGGAGAACAAAAACACTGGCTAGAAGCCGACAGGTTTGTTGTCAAATTAGCTTCGCTGTAAGCTGGAATGAGGATCAGGAGGAGGCACATTGCTTTCACAGATAACCAGATCAGTTCTCCTGCCAACAGTAGTGAGCTATAACTCAAAGCAGTGATGACCTGACAAGGCCTCCAAGCCGGCCATGAAAGCACATAGGCTGTGACAAGGTGTGCTTGTGGGACCCTCCCCCAGCTGAGGCTCATAAAGCGCAGGCCGTGTGTGGCAGAGGTAGCCGAGGAGTCGGAGCCAAAGCTTACATCCACCCAGCCTCTGTTTGTCCTGTTTCTATGAGGGGGCGGCAGCCGGAGGGGGGGTACAGGTCACTGCACATACACGCACATATGCACATGGGGAAACTGCTGATGTATACCGTAGGATGAGTTTTGCTTTCCATGCCAGGTCAGTTCTCGAAAGAAAAGGTTCACATTTTATTGACATTACAGCTGAAGTTAAGAGCAGGTAAGGAGACCAAAACTAAAGGTACACAATTAATCTCAAATCAGGTCAAAGAGCTGAGACACGTTTCATCTGCACTGGAGATAAAAGGCTTGTATACCTAACAAACAATTCAAATGTATACCTTGGCAAATAGCACCTGTGCAAACCTCTAACCTAAATCATCACACTGACACCTTGTTATCTTTATAAATGGCGAAATAAGGCTAACAACAAAAACAGTAGCCACCTTTAAGACGGACCTTACCATTCTTGTGCAACAGGTTGTCATGTAGTGCAATGAACCAACTTTTGCATAATGCTGATTACTGTATATAAGCTGTATATGTATATACTGTGTATGTATACACTGTACATGTGAACAGTCCGAAAAGTTCTAAAGCCCAAAATACACGCCAATGGGAGAATCTCTTTTTCCACCTGAAATGCTTCATTTGAATTCCAGTCCTGATCTCTGTTACAATGTGACATCATCTTGTAACACAGTTCTGATTGGCCGCCTTTAGGGGAGGCGGGGCTTTAAGAAATAGTAGCTCTAACAGAGCATTTCAGACAGAGGGTGAAAACAGATGTACAGTATGAGAACAATATTGTGGTTTTGGAATACTGATGCATGTAAATCTCAAAAATAAAGTTTTTTAATTCCAGTGTCCCCTTTAAATCCCCTTTAATTCTAGTGCAAAACTAAAGGGGGTCGTTGCTACATGTCCAATGCCCTAATCAGTGATTAATGTTTTTATTAGTGATGTTATATAACCTCATAATAATAACCACAGTGCAAAAGATGAACAAAGTTCTAACAATGGAGTCTTTAAGTACATTCTCAATTACATCAACACTCAATTTCAATATTGTTTAACGCACCCTCATCAACGCACTCTCACCGTTCCTATGGGGGGAAATCCTTGAGCGTGTTCCATTACAGGATTTGCTTGAGAGAATCTTCAGCGCAGTGAGGGATCGAGTCAACAGAAACACAGACTTTAGCAGCGAACTTCCCCACAAATTATCGCTATGTGATGCAAGATCCATTTAATCCATCACTGAAAAATGTGATACTGTGACTATTGATTTGCTACATTGAAACTGGGCTTAATATAGTAAACTATTGTATCTGTTACACATAATTTAATCCTGCTACCCTGCTAGTTAGCAAGCCAAGGGCTAACAACAACATAAAGCAGGGCAATGGTCCACACCTAAACCAGACAAAGCTATTCATTGCAAAGTTCATATATGATTAATTATGACTTTATTTAAAAAACTATTTTCATTACAAAGTTTGCTTGGCTAGCTGCCTTCCTATTATACAATGCCTTGTATGACCTTTGGTGACCCCAGGATCCCAACCATGAACCTTTCCATATTATTCATTAATGTTCTAAACTAAGCTATGATATAGCATATAAAGAAGACAATAAGGGACTTTGGGAACATACACATGCACCCATGCAAACTCCTATAGTTTTCAGCTAAGTAATGTACAGTAGTTCATTTTCATAGATAACAATATACCCCAGCGTCAGAAAGCACATAAGCAAGTCTATTTGAGATTAAATGTGAGTCTGTTTGAGAAAGTAAGTGTGATGAATTCAGCATTCAGTTTGCACAACGCAAATGGTCATACGCTTCCATTACTTGTCAGCACCATTAGCTTTGTAGCTCTGGTTCAAAAATAAAAAAGCAAACTAAACATGTCTTGGCTGACTGACCGCACTGAGGCAAAGAGGGAAATTGTGCAGATTTGCTTTGCTTCTTTTTCGCCAAACTATTTGCTTAAATAGAAAAATCATCATTTAAAAGTTAACCACGTCAAAAAGTCCACTGTATGTAGAAAGCTGGGACGCTTTCCTCCTCCCTACAGACCTATGCTGGGGTTGAGAAACGTTAACTGAGTAAGCAGACGTAGGAGTGGAGAGAGTGAGAGCGTAATAAAAGGAAATAAAAGGCAAGCTGTCAGATCACTTCAGCGCCTGTAAATCTCTCTCGGGCTCCTCTGAGAGAAAGGCAGGATTCCTCACAGTAATTTACGAGGAGACACACAGTGATGTCCTGAGCTTACTGCACAAACAGATAACACCTTGAAATATCATAGAGGATATCGCACACAGACGTTTATAGGGTGGTGATAGAAAGATATGTGCCCATTAAAGGCTTTAAGGAGGAAGATCTAGTGGTCTAGGTTCATAATCAACAGGTCTGTCTGAAGGTAATCAAGCAGAGCAAGAGCAAGCACAAGCAATAAGAGGAGAGTGACGGGGGCAAGCAAACCAGATCCTGTCACTAGTGATTTTTTCTGGGTAGTTTCCCTTTCAGTAAACTGAAGGAGCATGTTGCAGGACAGCTCACGTCTGCGAGTTGTGACAGGACACGTCAGCTTTAAGAGAAGCCGACAATACTGAGGTATACACGCCGCTCTCCACCACTGCTGTAATGTTTAGAGTATCACTCAGAGATTAGTGGCACCCTGAGTATGACAGCTCCAATCCCCCAGAGGGCATTGTGATCAAACACTAGAATGCAGGGAAACACGAGGCAGTTTGATTTGAATTCGTTTCCATGCTGCCAGCCAAGCCTTCTCCTTTCCCCCCACCTTGGAGAAAATTAGGAATTTTACAGCTTTTGACTGCGGGACTTACATTATCTACAACCTTGGACATTACATCGACCTGAATGCCTCTGCACAGTCAACAATCAAAATGCAGCAGATACATAACCAGGACTGTGAAATACAACCTGTGAGATCAGAAGAGCTCAACTTTGCCAGCTGCATCCCTTCAGAAAACACTGTAGCTGGTGTCTATTTGATACCTATGCTTGGTAAATCTCAGCAGGCCTTACTTTAAGAAACAGGTGAACAAAAAAACAAAACAAAACAAAACAAAACAAAACAAAACAAAACGTGGACAATGAGGTAATGCGCTGCTTACAATTTCATGGTTTACTTATACTGTGGTACTCCTCTTCAGCAGGCTTTGGAATACGGAGCCGAAATCTTTTCTCGTGCTGTATTGTTTTCATTATACAGTGGAAGGACGCAAGTCAACCTTATCTGGAAAAGGCTGCCTATGCTCAGTGGTGCCCCCTCATTGCAGGAGACAGGCCAAGAAATCCAAGTGCTTTCCTACACACAATACATTTCATTACAGACTTTAAGGGTTAACGGTGTTGATTCTTGCAACTAGTGTTGAAAACGCCTCCGAGGCTGCCAAGTTAAGGTGACCACAGACTTATGGAAGTACCTCAGTCACTTCATTATCACTAGAAAAAAGCAGCTTTCATTAAGGCGCACATGGTGATGAAGGCCTTATTGGAGCCAGACCCTCCGCATGTCTATAGCGTGATATCCGCAAATAAACACAAGGACCAGCTCCCGCCTCTGCTAATGTGATATGCACAGTCAAATCGCTACGCAGGCAGCACTTCTTTCACTGCTATTGTTCTGAGTAGTTTATTTTCTCAAAAAAGGTTGAACATGTGATGTTATACGCAGTAATAGTCAATAAAAAAAACATCAAAAGTGTATAACTGGAACATTTGAGAGAAATGATCTGTCCTGTCTGACATTTATAAGAAAAATGCGCCATATATTACTGTCACAACAAAACCATCCTCCAAAAAAATATCCTCCAAAATGGAGACTTTACCGTATAAGGAAAAAAGCTCTTCATTATAATGTGTGTTAGTGTAAAAAGTCAAAGTTTATTCCCAGTAATTCTGGCTTATTTCTACTGACCTGTTCTTTATGAAGTACTGACACAAAAACGTAAAGCACAGTTGGTATTTGCAAATGGCATACAAATAAAGGATAACAAATAAAACGAATAAAAATAAGAAAGTGTGACTTAAATGACTGACTAACATGAATCACTCAAAGGTGGTATGGTGGCAAGACGTAAACAGGCGCCAGCAAAAAGTCCCGCTGCTTGCATTCCTGCCAGCCTACACAGCCTGCAACTCTTCCTCACTAAACGAACAGAGCAGCAGGCTGGTCAACAGGGTAAGAATCAGGCAGCACCAAGGCGGCCGCAGGGTCGCTCTCAGACTAAGCTCCAGCAGCGGACGGACAGATGAGGTGAGAGAGGCGCTGAGACGTGCATGCGGCCTTTTCTGCACTCCTCCGCGGCATCCCTCCATCACTTCCTCTCTCTGCTCTTCAGCAAGCCAGGAAAGTCATGCCGCTCCTGCGGTAGGCACTCTGTCAGGGGAAGGGGGAGGGGGGGTGGGTTGTAGAGAGAGAGAGAAGGAGAGAGGCAGAGAGAGAGAAGAATCTGTTATGAATTAGCACTCCAGCTCCATAGAGGCAAGAGGCAGGCCCTTGTTTTCCGGTTTTGTAGACAACACTGGCTGGAATGTGAGGCTTTTTTCTTTTATGTTTAATCTAAGTATTTCTGGTTGTGTGGGTTATAAGACACCATTCTAGTCTACTGGAAATGGAGACACAAAAAGGCACAGTCGAGTGTGGTTAACAAGTGGTTTATGAATCTATTTAGAGAAATTTGCGGACTTTGTTGAATTAGACGACAAATTTCACTGAGGTAGTACGCAGCACTAGTAAATTTGATTACCCAATTAAAACAAAATATTTTATATTTAAAAAAATATTTGAAAGCTCCATGAATCAGTAAGAAGTAATTAGCAACTTGGATGATAAAACATTTTTTAAATTTTCATAGTGAAAATTCACAATTAGATACAGAACTTGGCAAACACACTACAAAATTTTATAGTTGAAAACAGGTAATATATCGCAATATGTTGTGATGCACTCTTCTTACAATCTTTTTAAAATTACAGTAATATCGTATTGTAACTTAGGTATCATCATAACATTGTATCGTGGGGCCTTCCCACCCCTACCTTTTTTTTTTTTTCGTTTTTAAGTTTTTTACATAATTTGAAAGGACTTGTTGCTCTTTATATTGTGTGTAAATTTAATGTTGAATGTGATACAAGAAATGGCTCAATATGATATTGAAAAAAAGTCTGGTTACCTTGACTTACACTAAAAGCAACATGTGTTTTTTCCTTCTCCTGTAAAGTTACCATTTTGGAGAAATGCAGTTTTGTTCCGGCAGCAACCATATACTGAATACCAGCAAAAACTTGAGTATTTAAATTTTTTTGTGTCAGTCCGAGTCCATATTATAAAACTTGTGGTGCCTTTGGAGCTGATAACATTTCTCCATTTATTTAGTCATTTGTACAGATTTGATGGCTATTCATTCATGTAGTGTTTATAACAGCATTTTACTGCACCATGCATTTGTCCCCGGAGTGTAAAGATCATAAAGGTGCTATGCCATGGCTCTCTTCCTAGAACCTTCACATGATGTCCAGGTTCTTTAAACATTTAAAACACTCACATGTCACTTACCATAATGCTTCTTTAAAGAACCATCCCCTGAAAAGTCTTTATGGCATGCAAATGAGCCTTTTTGTCACCTTTATTTTTAAGCATGTAGCTTACCCCAATACTTATCTGTGCTACTTTGAGTTTACTGTGCATGCTAAAAAATGAGGTTAACACTTTTTCTGCACAGTCAGTGAGCACCATAACCACTTGGTTTGCCAGTAATAATACATGGTCACAACTACATAATTACATTTACTTAAGGGTGAGGTTCTGGATCACTCACTTGTAGCAGCACAAAAAACACACAACTGAAAATCAGACTTTTATGAATAAAACCATACTGTTAGGCCACCACACGCCCATGGCTAGGATGAAGGAAAAGCGGCTAACTTGTAACGAGCAACATAAAAATACAAGAAGATGCAATGTGTGAGGGTCTTTTGACAGGCTGTTGTGGTCGTACCATCGCACCACTAATTATTCGTACTAAGCCACAGAGGAGAAAAAAAATTCCACTGCGTTTCTTTAAAAATAATATTCCATACTGCTGCACACTGTGTAAAAACGAGCTGCCTCCCTACCCGTCCGAGCCTTTCAGTCATGGCTCCTAACGCATGAATGAGCAGAAAAGAGGAGGTGAAAGCCTGCAAAATCGAAGCCCAAACCCTCATGGGGTGGTACATTGTTATATATGTCATTTAATTTCCTTGTCATAAAAGAAATTGAGAACTCAAACCAGATGTGTTCTTTTTGGCGGCGTTCTCCATGCAATACAATTTGTTTTTGATGCGTGCTTTTTTTCCCCACTCTTATGGTCGTCCTCTCCCAGTTTGTCTGGCATTTTGAGAATAAATAGAAAAATGGAGACAGGTCCCAGGCAGTGAGGAGTTTGATTTAGAAAAACAAGACGACCCGGGCGCTTTAAACAAGATGCAGGCCCAGAAACATGAACTGGCTGGTACACTGGAAAAGCAGGATGAAAAAGCAAAGACAGGAAGCTAAATACAGAGACAGAGAGAGAGAGAGAGAGAGAGAAAGAGAGAGAGAGAGAGAGAATTGTGAAAGCTCTCGCGACACGTCCAACCTGGAACTTATAAACGGCAGACTGCTGTATTTCAGGCCTCTAAAGTTGCTTCTTGATTTGCTTGTGACTTCTGTTTCCCAGTGCCATTATCTTTAAGCGAAATTACAGGATCAGCACACTGCATAACAGATTCCTAATCAGGAAAACAGGGCCAGAGGAACATTTGAGCCTCCTGTCTGAAGCCAATCTTCATTTGAAGAGCTCCATACCTGGATCAATTACACTTCCGGACTGTACGGGGCCAATGCAAAATTCATGATTTTGTGCAGACGCCTCATTTCCTAAATAACTTGTGGCATTTTCAAAATCTCAAATAAAATAATGAAGCACTAACTGACACTTGTTTAAGGGTTTATTTCATATACTGTGTCTTTTACACTGCTTAGCAATTAGAAAGAAATACTATACCTGTAGACAGCATGACAGGGTACGAGTAAATGCCAAGGCTACTGCACAACATATACAGGTTGAGTGGGAGAACCATAATGGTTCAAGTCATTCGGTAATGATGTCACTTATAAAAATACTCTTCTGAGGCTGATCATTAAGGAGTCTACAAATTAGAAAATCCAATCTGTGTACAGTATATAGACAAAATAAACTGTATATGCAGTGTATCAGCCTCCCAGTTTCTTTTACATATGCACTAATTCTAAAATGTTGAAGGTTGGAATGAAGAAAAAATAAAAACAAGTGATGCAAAATTAAACAACTGTTAAAACAAACAAACAAACAAACAAAAAAACCCACGCCCACGCATAGTTCTTTATAAACAATACCAAGGACAATACCATGGAGGCTCATCACTTTGCCAATAAGTGGATAATCCAACAGTTTATAAACGCTCCTCAGTAAGATTGAGGATAAGCTGTATTTTTTTTTAAACGTATTTTACGATGCATAATATCATAAAAGATCCTGTGCATAAAGCACAAGCCTGGAAACCACAACTGAATTCCTGATTACACAGATGGTGCTGCATTAAAAAGCAGGCATGCTTCTGTGTGTCATCACATGCACTCGGGAATACTTTAACAGACCATCGTCCAACACCGATCATTGCTGGATGCACAAATGCAAGTCAGGAATGTACTAGGCACAGAAGAGCCAATATGCCAACAATGTTCAGAAACACTGCCGGCATCTCTGAACTGATGTGCAGCAGAAATGTGTACTGTGGCCTGACCAGTCAACCTTACAGATCACTTATGGAAAAATGGAGGTTGTACAGAAAAAGGATTAGTCACCATACTGAGTATTACCAGCATAAAGTTCAAACACCGGAGAGTGACATGGTATGGGGCAGTACTAATGCACATCTGTGATGCCACCATTAACGCTGAA
This sequence comes from Semaprochilodus insignis, assembly GCA_034552555.1. NCBI lineage: Eukaryota > Metazoa > Chordata > Actinopteri > Characiformes > Prochilodontidae > Semaprochilodus > Semaprochilodus insignis. Next base: position 24,017,327 of record CM067483.1, on the reverse strand, counting down.
TAGTGTCTTCGTCTTCGAGACAATGTCTTCTTCAGGGACATTCATGTTCATTTCAACATGAAATACGTGTCACAGCAGCATGGTTGACTGAATATTCATAAAAAAACAACACACTCCTAAGATTTACTAATCACTGCTTTCTGTGTTTATTTGCATTACAATACTAAATGTGAGACTTTTAATTTGTGAGATTATTCAAACCTAGTGCCCTTTCAATGGGAACAATTGTCTTACATTACAATGCACACCTTGGAGGAAGCCAACAGAGAGTGATTCTTTTAGCAGCCAGAAAAATAAATAAGCATGAAGTTTGCCCTGATATATATATAATGGAGACATCCAACGGGAAGTAATTGAGATATATGTCAAGGAAGAGTTCCTTCCTGTATGGAATATATTTTAAATCAGACTGTCTCACATACGACTCCTCTCACCATCCCTTTTCCCTATCCTCCCTCAAACTAATTATTTATACTGCCCAGAAAAAGAAGAGGCAGGGCCTCACTTGCCTTGCTAGTGTGCTAAAACTCTTAAAAACTCAAACAAATCTTCTTCTGAAGATGAGGTGTAGCATATTATAGGCCAGAGAACAGAACACAGAGTTCTCTAGGACACTTTGCTTTGGTTTTGATGTACTTTGACTCTGGCATGAAAAAATAAATAGTTGAAAGTGGCCTCTGAGAGCTGCAAAAAGAGTAGATTAAAAAAACATGCTTCCATAGCTCAAAACCAAATTTACAGAACAAAATGTAAATATGAAGTGATGAAAAAGGGTCAGAGTACAATCACAATAAAAGCAAAGGAGAAATGACCCCAGCTATCTTTCAGCTTCTTTTTCGCCAAGTTGCATTAATTGCGCCATCAAAGGTGCGAATGCTAAACAAAGTCGCACACACGCACAGACTTCGGCCTTGCCGAATGATAAATGCTACTTTCATACTTTAAAGTCCCTCCGCAAACTCTGCTTGGCGAAGCCTCCACTTGGTCATTCATAAATCTCCATTTTGCAGTTAAATAGTGCTAAGTAAGGCCTTCTCTCCCCCCCTTATGGAAACACTCCGTGGAGGTCCTCAGGTTCAGGCCAGCCAACCCCACACACACACGCCCCGCTCATCCAGCCCCTGGCCTTGGCAGTGGGTGGCAGGCCGCTGCCGCCATCCGCAGCTATGCCGGGGCAAATTGTGTTGACAGGGTCCAAGAAAAACTAGTGAAAAAACAGGGGAGTATGTGCAACCCAGCAGAGGCAGAGGAAGGCCGCGTGTGCGTGAAAATAGCGGCCGTAGAGCAGCCTCTCTGATGAAATACCGCCTGCTGACAGGACAAGAAGGAAGAGGCAATGCGGTGAACAGAAGCCACGCTGTAAAATCGCATTCCAGTAGCTCAGTAACTGACCCTCGCTGATTTTATTGCCCGTATACATTACGAGCTCCGCTGAAATCCGGGGTGCACGGATCAGCAGCGTGGGGACGGGTGGATGCATGAGGCCAGTGGGGGTCTGGAGGAAGCTTTTACCGCTTCTACAAAGAATGGCCACCACATGTTGGTGGTTATCTGCACATGCTGACTTATTAAAATTCATTTACACGTTCTGAATTAATGCCTTGGTGGAAAACGTTAAAAAGGAAGAATGTACATAAGGTCCAAATGACGCATAGTAGTGTTCTGAAAGTGCTGTTCAGACCATCACCACCACAGACATCCAGTCTCTAGTGGATGTCATGTTACTGCACACTGTTAACTTCTGAAAGTTTTGATTTGAAATGGCTTTGCTGTTAAGCAGTGCTGAAAGCAAGAGGGCTGTAAACTTTACTTTACCCCTTAAACTTCACAGCCCTTTTACACTAGTTTACAACTGCAAACCGGCCAAGTAATTCTCAACATATAGAAGGGTGTAAAGGAGGCTTGGCCTCTGGCCATATAAGGGTCAAACTAAATTTCATTTTCTCATTAGTGGTATTCATAGGTGTATTTAGAAGTTTGAACATTCGCTCAAATGACATGTTTAGCTGATTTGCTTAGTAAAAATAAGGTTGCTTAGTAAAAACACATCTTCTACAGGTAACAGACATAAATATGGCATTTCCCTGGTAAATCTAGTGCATAATTTATTATTACTTGTAAATGCTAACATATTGGAGGAAAAAAAAAATAAATATGAAATAAAATATAAAACATAAAACTGCACAGGTCAATAGATTAAATTCAGCAAACAGACAATAGCTGTGTATTAACACAGGGTGTATTAACTTACTTTCACTCAGAAAACCAACATTATGTCAGTTGACCAGAGGCACCCAAACCTTTGCATAGGACTGTATATACCAATGACCATGACAGGGGTGAATCTCTTGATCGTTCACATCCAATAAAGACTTTGGAGCTTTACAAATACGATCTGAAATTTCAAAAGCCTCCAGCTTAGCAATGTGTGTGACAAAATGTGCACAACTAAACAATGCTTACATATACTGTCTGCAATAGTGTTTTTCAGTCAACACTTTGTGACTTATTCAGGATCACAATTATATACAGGAAAGTATGGTAATCAATGTCCCTTTTAAAAACTGATGGCATTTTATTTGCATGTTATTTTATTATTCAAAGTAAAGCCTACACATGTACAGGACAAATGGAGGTGAAGCATGATGAAGGAGGAAATGTAATTTCTAAGTGTAATTAGAAATAGTGGATCATTGACAGATGTCCAGTTCCAACACACCACCTTGTAAAATTTAGTGGATTTAGGCTAAGTAGCGATACACCAATCATGGATTTTTATGGCTTATTCAGATTTTATAGCCAGATTGGCAGATGGATGCTTTTTATTGTTTTTTTGAAGCTCACTTTTCCAGTTATTTCTATTAGCCAAATGTGCAATTGAAACATCATTTGATCCTAAATGGCATTTTTTTCCTTCAGTTTTAAATCAGTTGCCTGTTTAAATAAAATGAATAAAATAACATGCTGCTTTGACTGTAAAAGGCAACTGGCTATTTAGTATGAGTCAGGCATTTATGCTACAATATTTCTAAACAAGTGTAGCAGCAGCATACACATACAATGTGAGTGCACCTGCCTCATGTTAGTAACATCCTAAAAATGCAACACAATAAATATATTGACATACCATAAGTAATAGGATACCTCAGGGGATGGCTTGATAATGCTCACACCTGTACAAGTTGTGAGGTGTTATCTTGTGAGTGATGCTGAACATAGCAAGCCTGCTCATAGCAAGGCGGTGTGAATTACTAAACTTGAAAATTACATCATAGGGACATTCCACTTCCGGGTTGTGCAGTCATTAATATTCCTTGATCCACAGTGTCAAGTGTGTACCAGGAACAAGTTGTAGAAAGCATTGCCACCCACAGAGGACACAGCAGTGGTCGTCCATGCATGCTCAATCATTGTGATAGTGGATAGAATTGTCTGTGCGAGCAGGCAGAAATCACTTTAATGCAAAAGGCCCCACATGTATATCCCGCAGGTCAGTGCAGTGTTCTTAAGCTTCCTTTGGATATGGGAGCATAAGACCTACCAGAGTGCCACCGCAACACCAGACACAGCACCTCACCTGGGCTCGTGAGGTTGCTAACGGGACCCTAGAGGACTGGTATGTGGAATGTGGCGTGGTTTAATGAGTCATGGTACCAGTTTCGGGCTGATCGTAGGGTTCATGTGTGGCGCACTCCCCCTAACAGACCCCAGTTGTCAACAAGGCACTCTGCAGGTTGGTGGTGGTTCTGGTGTGGGGTGTGTTAGCATGACATTGGTTGGCTCTACTGGTCCATCTAAACGCGTCATTCCCCGGTACCTGCTACGTTTCACTGCTTGGTGGCTATTTGCAGCCCTTCATAGACTCCATGTACCCCACAATGATGGAATATTCCAGCAGGAAGATGCACCATGCCATCAGACTCAAGTTATCCAAAATTGGTTCTAGGAGCATTCTGGAAAGTTCCACCAAATGGTGCCCAACATGAGCTCAATCGAGGCATTCCATTTTGCCTTGTTCAAACTCATGTCACCTTGCCATGAGCGCACAGGCCAATGTTCAACCTCACTCACAAGATAACATCTCATAACTTTCTCAAGCCACTTCAATGTACTGCTATATGTAACATTATGGTTTGTCAGTGTAAATGGTCAGTTTTGCGTTATGAGCAAAAATCTGACAATTATGATCTTGGTATAATTCCAATCCTTAAGGTTAAAATGAGGATTTGAAATGAGGATTTTGGATTGAGGAATAAGTTAGGGTCTGAGTGGGTACAGCATTCATTTTTTTCAGGTCCAACTGTGCAACTTGCATAAGGGTCCCAGGGGAAAGGTACATACAGTATTTGCACCTTTATAAAACCTAATGTTCTAAAATGACACATTTTAAAACTGTGTACAGTATATTGCCAGAGTCTTGTCACACTGTTGTATAGTAGTTTTTTCGATATAAAGTTTGGGCCTAAATTGTATTATTTATTTATTTATTTATTTTTTGGTCGAATTATTTGACATGAATTTGAAGTCAGAGCTAATGTTTTAAAAGAGGATCAAAAAATAAAAAGCCTGGAGACAAAACATAACATGTGAAGTCAATGCAAATCCAAGACCTGCCATGGAATATTGTATAATTATATTCCCCAGCTAAAGGTATTAAAGACCTACTCTTGAGGGTACCACCCCACTGTCAGTCTGATACCTTCTTTCTGAGAGAGATTTCTGAATTGTGCTTTTAGTTTTGTTTCCTGAATCCTTTAAGTGGAAAGATCTCCATCAGCTATTTGGGCATCTGACAGACTACATGGTTTGTGTCTAAGCACGCTTAAGCGCTCAACAATGCCGTGTAGCCAATAGTTCGAAAAGGATAAAGCGGCGGCAGTGTGGTCAGGCCTTTAGTTAAACACTTACTGTATCCAGCAACGTAACACAAAACAGAAGTTCTCGAGCTGATGAGTGGGGTACTTCAAGGGGCAGCGTAGTGCAAAATTAAACGGAGGGATAGCAACTAAAACCCTAGGACAGCTTTCTTGACGTTTGGAAAAAGGGGGGAGAAAAAAGGAAAAAGAAGAGCAGAGTTAAAAGAGAGGCTCTTTCTGCTGCTCTCTGGGGCTTGTTTGCGTGAGGAAGGAAGCTGTTTGCACTCCTCTCTTCCAGCTTGAGCCGCTGCACCACTGCCAGCACTGCGTGGAAAAAAATGGCCGTGCAGAGATGGATGACCCCCAGTAAGAGGGGCTCTATCTTTGATCAGATCTGCTGTGTCCTCTTGCTGGCTGCCGAAGCCCGGGCAAGTGGCTAAACGTGAGAGACAAGCCGTCTCCTCTGCATGAAGAGATGACACTCCAATTATCAGCTTCATACCAGAGAGAAACTCACACATGCGATGCATTAGCTGGAATATCACTCTGTCGTCTTCCTCTTTTCATGCCCAATGAAAGTGAGGGCCATCAGGCATTGTTTATCTCATGTCATAAACAATTTGCCATCTATAGTCTCTGTTGAGACACGGATGTCATAGCCATAGTTATTGAAATCAGCAACCTGGAAACTGAGGGGTGTCAGTGTTACCAGTTTTTGATATTACTGTCATATCAAAAGTCAGTAACTCCATATTTGCAAACTCTCTACAAACTCATTTATTTTTTGTGATGCATGGAAAAAAATGAAGATTTATAAAAGAAATGGTTCTTTTATAAATAGTTTGCCATTTTCTTTATGCTTTTAAATTACCACAACAATACTGACAATGCATCTAAGGTAATAATCATCACTTTGGGAAAATAAATTGACAGAGAAGTACTGGACTTAGGAATTTTAAACAGCTTACTAAATAATACTAAATACTAAACACAAGTCATGCAAGTTGCTCAAGTGTTCATTATTTTGAGATGAAACAGCCATAAACCTCAGCAAGAACAAATGGACACATTGAATTACTCAGCTCTGAATCACACTGAACTGCTCAGTATGTGATTTAATTAAAGATCGTCAATAAATCAGTTAATGCAAAAAAGCACGATAGTTATAAAGACTGTACAAAAGACTGCTGCAGTGGACCGTGTTTGTGTTTCACTGTTGTTCTGATGCTGCAACAACTGTTTGACTGTGTTGAACATTGATTAGAATCTGACAATCAGATAAGAATCAGATCTGTAGATCTACAGTATTCATAGATACTCAAATAGGGACTATCCAAAATAGGGACTATCCAAATAAAGTGGGATAGACATTCACAATGAATACTTAAATGTACATGTTTTCTAAAATATTTACTTGTTTTATGTTTCTTTTCTTACTTCTAGATTAAAGATGTTACATATCAGAGTTTAAAACCTTAATACACATAGTTACACTGCAATTTATCTATAACCAACTAGAGAGTCATGGGTCTGGACAGGTCAAAAACATTCTTAATGTGTCTGTGTCGACCGGTGCAGGAGCATGAGGAAAACATAAATAACTATTTCTCCTTTTTGCTACCCTTTAAAAGTGCTAGATTTTTACATTTTATTCTTTTGTAGCCAAATATTTCTGCTTTTTTTCTTTCAGTCATAAAAGTGCTACTTTTGTGGTTAAAATTAGTTTTTACATTATGAGAAGACTTAGTCTGCCCTTTAAATTGTGTGAAAGTTCATGAGGGACGGGCCAAGGCATACTCTGAACAAACTCTAACACACATTAAAAACCTAAGCATGTTTTCTCCTTCTCCTGAAAAGTCACTGTTTTAAAAATACAACACACTGTTCCGATATTAACAATATTAAAGAAACCATATCCATTTTTCTTAATTTTTTTCAAGCCCACACAGTTTTCTGGTTTTATGCACCTAAAAGAGTTGCAGTTCACTCACAATACCATTTTCCAACTCCTCTTTATCACTTATGAGCAGACTGATTACTGCGTCTTTAAGATTAACATATGTAAATGACCTCTGTTTTCATTGGCTAATATACACCTACATTACTTATATATGTATTATTAGAGTTGTGCAATAATACATGCTATGAACTGATACCATTAGATTTGATTCAATAACAAATATGTAATGTGAGGTAACACTTTACTAGGATGGCTAACTGTAGATGCTTTATACATGCTTATCTTGCATGTAACTCACATGCACCTACAGATCTAGTCACCTTAAACTCTAACTGTATCCTTAACCTCAACCCGATATCTAAACCTAACTAGTCTTTATCCGAAACCTCACACTGTTGAGAACCTGACAATCAGATAAGAATCTAATATTAAAACTTGTTCATAATTTGGACAAGTTTATAATAGATAATCAAATGGCGGTCATCCAAATAAAGTGGGACAGAGAACCACAATGTATATATAAATTTCCTTACTTCTATTTTAAAGATGTTACATATCAAATTTTAAAACTTTAATACATACACTGTTACACTGCGACACTGCTAATTTATCCCTACCCAAATAGAGAGACATCATGGGTCTGGGCAGGACAAAAACCTTGTTAACAGCAATAAACAAAGCATAAAGTTCTTAACATGCTCCATAAAACTGAACAGCGCACATATTTCAGCCCCCAGCATCTCCTATAGACCAGCTTTTGTCATTTTTACGCAAAGCGTGGAGGCCAACATACACATTAGACAAAGGGTCAGGAACACGTCTCAACCCTTCAGCACAAAAAGAACATAAATACTACCAAAGAAAAACAAAGAACTGTCAGAAGCAGAGCCTGGCTCAGAACACAAACCCCAATACAGAGCTGAAAAGGGAAAGAAAAAAGATTCAAAGCTTGGAAATGCGTGAATGACGAGTCTGAATGCCAAATAAAGACAAGATAGTGGAAAGCAGCGTGAGCGTGCACGTCTCCAGCCATAACGAGACGCTGCCATAAGCACTGCTCCTGCTCCTGCATATTCATGAGTGGCGTCCGGCAGATGTGGAGCTGCGTGTGCATGTCTGAACGAGTGTGAGGGGCCATGTGTGTGCTGGAACCCTATAACTGCAGAGAGAGAGAGAGAGAGAGAGAGAG
>CM067483.1:23997932-24008946 GCA_034552555.1 Semaprochilodus insignis | reverse complement strand
GAGAGAGAGAGAGAGAGAGAGAGAGAGAGAGAGAGAGAGAGAGAGAGAGAGATAGAGAGAGAGAACGAAAGAAAGAACAAACAGAAAAGGGGAGAGAAAGAGGAAGAGACACAAAGAGAGAGTGAGAGTGTCAGAAAGAAAGAAAGAAAGAAAGAAAAAAGAAAGGATAAGGTCAGATAGATGGACACAGTGAAAAACAGACATATAAAGAGGGAAGGGGAAAGAGAAAGAGGTGAAGAAAGAGAGAGAGAGAGAGAGAGAGAGAGAGAGAGAGAGAGAAAGAGAAAGAGAGAAAGGCGGGAGGGAGGGGGCGAGACACATCGGCTAGCTGCCTGCCTGGAGCCTGCTGAATTGGATCAAGGCTACACCACACACAAGCTATGACCAGGGACTTCCCCACATCTGCCCGTGAGCAAAGTCATAGCGACTCCTCAGACCCTCCTCAGACGTCTTCAGTCGCGGGGGAGAATAATAATGCTGAAAATGTGGACAAGAAGTTCAAGTGTGGTAGAGTTCAGCGGATTTGGATCCTCTGCCTGCTCATATCATTGTCCTCCACCTCACACTTTGCCAATATACTGGGTCATATTGGCAAACCAGAATATGACAGGCAGAAGGTTTTCACACCCACAGAACAGGCAGTAAAAGCGCCCTGTGGTTTTCAAAGAGCTGTTAAATGAAAAGCAGGGTTTTCTCCCCGGTCACTTCCAAATCATCTGATCTGGAAAGATGTAAAGCTCCACACCCAGCGCATCCCGAATCAGGGTGTAACAGCAAACATAAACGTAAATAATAGACAAGCTGTCATAAATCAGACAGACAAAGCTAATATTTCAACAATTTTTCAGTAGATTTCTTGTGGAAGCAGCACGTATACCTTTGTCGTAAATTGTCTTAATATAATCGTGAAGGCTCAGCCAGGAGCCTAGAGCCATAGCTTCTATGAGGCTGACCTAAAGACAGTGAGGTACAGTAAGAGCGCAGTGATTTACAGTGAAGCAGCACCTCCGAGATTTCTGGGCAAAGGATTAGCTCTGTTATTGTGCAGTGGAGCCCTGTTTTTTGGGGAGGCGAAAGCCAGCCAGGTTCACCGGGCTCTAGGGGGGGAAGTGCATCCCCAGAACCCAGGCTTAATGGGCCATACTGTACACCACCTCACTGTGAAGTGGGATTTGGAGGTCAGCATGCGGAAAAACCCACCGTAAATCAGGAGCATCTCGCAGGCCGTGGCTGCAGCCAGGCCGAACAGGCAGCACACTCCACTCACGACGCCTGAGGATGAGACTTTAGTCAAAAATAATAGCCAGTCTGTTTACTGCGCCTTGAGATGGATTACATGGCACTGAAATAAATACTTCCAGATGGAGTGCAACAGAAATCATGCTGAGGGAGGAAAAAAACTTTTTTGGCAACAAACATTTGGCTACATCATTTTAATGGCATAGAACTTTCATATCAATGTTTCAACAAATATGAAAAGGCTGGCTGCCACTGCAATTATTGCTGAGAGTAAAAAAAAAAACATAAATAAAGGGAAATTCCAATTATTTAAAAAATCTTAATAAATAATAAAATAGTTAAGATGTAAATAAAGTCATTCAGAGCAGATTGAAGTGCGAGTGCTGTTCTTAAGAAACACACTGTGCCCAAATTCTTTACAGTGGTGCTGATAGGAACCAGACATCTTAAGCATTTTACACCTCACTGGAAGTATTTACATGAAATGGTTATGGTTATAAACATGCAGGCTGATGACTCAGGTGCTTGTTTTACAATACGTTTTAAAATTTGGAACTATGTATTCTTTTTAGGATGCATTTATGGCCTGCCAGGCACTGAAAGCCAAGCTAGACCCCCAAAAACTCACTGGTGGTTTTGGATGAATCATAAGGTTGTGTTTGCATTGTAGACATCCCAACTTTTGGTTCCTACCACTGGGAAGAAATCCAAATCTATCTTTAAATGACTTTGAGTGCATGTCAAAGATTTAATATGGGTGGAATACCAATTTAAGAGTGGTCCAGTGAGGTCAGCATTGGCTACTATTGCGCTTGTAACGTTCTGATAAACTTATTTCAACAATAAATATTATCTTTTACTTCAGCGGCTCCTGCACTTAATGTTGTGTTCCGGCACTAGGAGGTTTGAATATCGTCTATTGGCGATAAAACACTGCCCTTCTGGACAAGCACCGAATGTCCTTCCAGTTGACTTATTCTGCGTGGTGCGATTCTGCCAACCTAGCCTTTAAGTTGGCGTCCAAAGGTGCAATTTCATGGTTTAATAACAAGGTATTTGAAACCGTAGGGAAGAATGTCTCTACTTGTAAACGCTCAATTGTTAGGGAAACGGTTTGAATGGACTCTGAGACACCTAGTACAGGAACAAGCGTAAGTGCCAGTGCTAGGGATGGAACTGGAATGCAGAGACATAAAACTGCTTCAGTGGAGCGTTCAGTGGAGTGTTTGTGAGGCATTCGGAGGGGCACGGGCCCATAGAAAGCCTCCGTTCTGTAGATGTCAGCAGCCCAGCACGAGGCGTCTGTCCACACACTGAGATACGGAGACGATGGGGCAATAAACAAGACTGGAGACTCATCACTCCTACGCCTGCTGTCTTTGGCACAAAGCACTTCGTAAAGTAAGACTGGGGCAAACCACAAGTAAGGTACGAAATCCTGCAGCCAAGGCAACTTCGAAATAACCGCCAACAAAGGTTAAATAGCTCCATCAAGCTTAAAGATGGACATTTCTCAGCAGCGTCAGGGACTTGGCCACATTTAAAGATTTATCTGATGCTGTAATCATGTAAAATGCTATGGTTCTGCTTTCAGCTCTCCTAAAGTTTCCTTTAATAATCTTGGGATCTCTGCTGCTGCTGCTGCTGCTGCTATAGTCCGAGCTGGCTGCTGTGCTGGATGTGCTGTATGCAAGACTTTCATACGAAAACTCAAATTATACTGTAAAAATTTGATACTTTAATGAGAAAATGGCTGCGATATCAAGAACGGACAGTGAACGTCACATGTATCCACATACCTCAAGAGTAAACTTATATCAGGCAGACGCATAATGAGTTACTAAGAAACCAATAGGTGCATCGTAAACAAGCATAAAGGAAAGCAGACGGGTCGATGAAAGCCAATCTCAAAGAAAGAACCCTGCGGCTGTTCCTTCTGATTTGGGCGGGATTGCCGTGGGGTAAATTGGTGGCTCTGTGCATGCATATTTTGGAACACAATCATATGAGCTTTGAAATTCCTTGGATCATTAGCCCTTTAATTCAATGTCAAAGTTAATTATCTAAATGATTGGACTGCAGTAACAGATAAAGCCTCCCAAGAACATTTGGTCGTAGGGGCGGATGACTACAATTTCATGCTGCTATAGATCTACAGTAAAATAAGATTTGTAACTTTTTCCTTGCAGATATTTTATACCTCACTTGAAATTTCATATACATTCATTTTTAAAGCCTTAGCTTGAGTGTTGGCCCTAATTCTCAGCAGCTAAGGACAGACATTACTTGTGCATAAATGGAGTTAAATCAGAGTATGCCTCATATGTCAGCAGGCCAACTGAGCTACAGCTCAGACACTCAAACAAGAGCTTAATTCTATCTTTAATGTTTTTTGCACTAAGCATGTGGTAAAAGGCCAGAGTGAAAATTACTTATTGGTTCAATTAATCATGGTCTTAAACCGGCTCCAGTTGCAATAAAACCAGACCAGTTACAAGACAACTCAGCCCCATTTTACAAACACACACACACACACACACACACCTACCTAATTATTTCTGCCATTGTTAGTGAAGGACTGTGAGCAATGCCACTAGAAGAACATCTGGAAGCCTTCACTCATCATCATAGGTTGAAAAACCATATAGCACCTGTTTTATATATTAAAGAATATAGGGGACTCTAATGTACTTCATAGTTTCCCTCATTAAACATGCTAACCCCACGTTTGTAGTGCAGCAATCACTGTAACGCTCCACTGAGCACAGATTCAGTGGAGCACATTTAATTAAGCACTTCTGATTGTTAAATTTTAATACTTAAAAAGTTCGTTCTTATGCTAAGATGGTCACCAATATCCCATCTCAGTGAGCCTAATGCGAGACCTAAAGTGCCTCAAATCCGAATAAAGCAAAAAGACTCCAGGAATCAGTCGGAAACCACACAGTGTGGTTTCCGCTTTATGGCAGCCCCTTGCTGTTGAGCACACAGTAGATAGCCAGCATCTTTACTGGAAAATAAGTCGTACTGTGCCACAGAGTTCAGTGTCTGGCTCCTATTTTGCAACATACATAGCACTGTGCAAGCTTATTTATTCATATTTCAGTGTCAGGGGAAAAAAATATTAAACGGAAAATGACACTAAAACAACATTTTTTGTTTTTAGTGTTTCGTTTGTCCACCTTTTGCCTTTATTACAGCTGCAATTCTTTTTGGGAGTCTTGCTTTTAGAAAACTACAAAGTTCAGACTGGTCGCATTTTTCTGCCTCTCATGATTCAATCAATCCTAAACATATTCAGTGATACTGAAGTCTGCAGTCTGGGGTGACCAGCAGCTTCTGTGTTTGATTTGCAGCTTTCTTCTTTCTCTCAGTAACAACTTCTTGAGAGCTACACATCCTTTCAGACTCAAAGTGTTGAGCAGCGGTGTTGAGCAAAGTGTTTCTCACAGCGGAAGGATGGACAGAAGTACCTGTAGATTTCATCAGCTGTGACACTAGAATGGAGCTTGATTCTCTCTTTGTTGTTTAAAGATCAAAGCTTTAGTAGCGTTTATCTGATGGCGACAGTTTTGGCATCTTGCATAGTTGTTTAAAGCTTCATTTCCTTTATATCTTTTAATTATTTATTGAACTGCGGCTTTGGGGGATTGTTCCTTCCAAGCAATTTAGCAGAAAAGAAGAAATAATCTGATCTCCTCAGAGATAGCTCCTGAATAATTGTACTTAACAGCTATATTGACAGGAAACGTAACAAATTGTGAGTGGCCTCTGACTTTTGCACAGTACCAAATATGTTTTAAAAAAGACAAAACAAAAGCTGCAGGATTCTCAAACCACATGAAGTAACTCTTCCCTTTCTTTAATACTGCACGTAGGTATGTATGAGGAGCCTACACTTCTGGCTACTGTTGCCAAATCATCTAGAAGCAGCTTTGCTGTGTTTTAACGTCCTTCTGCGGTGGTCCGTCTTCATGATGACTTCATTTTAATTCTCTCTTCCTTGTGTAACATAGTGAGGGTTGTAGTCAGATAATAACTAAAGTATGTGCAATAAAAAGGAAAAAGAGCATCAACTGAATTGTTGCAGTGACACAAACAAAATAAAGCACGCAAAAAATCAGTTTACCAATAATATAACAATATTCATTTACGTAATAACTCACACTGACGATAAACCTGCAGTAAAATGTGCTATTAAGTATGAAACAAAACTCCTCCAAAAGGTTTCGATGGGTGTATTTTGCATTAATACTTCCTGTGTCTCTCGTGGTGGATGGCTTAGAAATAATCAAGTAGCCTCAGCCATTGGTAAATTGCTCATTACCTGTGAATTTCACACTGACCACAATAACGCGCTCTCCAGATTGGCTGTGAGAACTCTCCCAACACTCCAGCAGCCATTTCTCATGAGCAAGCTAGCACTTACGACACCCACACTACTGCACATGACGGAAAATTATAACTCTGCGAAGCCGAGCTGCAAAGTCGTATACGTATGTGAGCAAAATAAGTAGGCATTTCTCAGCTGTAAACAGAACTCCCGGCAAACAAAACAAAATTAAATATCCTTTGTATTTCCAAAAAGGATAGAAATTACGCTTATTTAATTCTGCAGTAGAATTATGCGACTTTTACGAGGAAAATTACACCGACCACAAATTGCGCTCAACAATTCCAATACTTCAGAGCTTGACCACTTTAAAATGGGACTGTGCTGCGATTATAAATATAACTCTTTTACGGCTCTGTTATTACGTACTGAGAAGGGGGAGAGCGGGCCAATCTTGTGGCTGTAGCGCCTGATGGCCTCTCTGATGTGGGCGGGCTGGATGGCACTGCTCTGAGCCTCCGCGCCACAGGCTGCTGCACTCTGCAACAGAGAGAGAGAAAAAACACACAGCCGATATTATTACTAAATCAAAAACACAGTGGGAGTCAGGCCGTTTAACGCACAAACAAAGCCAGAGGAGGCCGTCCAGACACGATACGCACACGATACGTTTCTGAAAGGCGCTCTGGATCAGGATTGGGCAAGAAGCATGCACACGGCCCAAGCCTTAACCTCCACAGACGTATAAATGCTATGTGTCACTTTATGCTTTATGTACTCTCAGCACAGGAGTTCAACTAATATACGGAGGTTTGACAGTAAATGTTAGTTAACTGCTATTCGCTGTATGTGATCAGCTGTAATTGCGCTGTGTCTCCAAGCACATTTGGCTTCAGGCGAAAGGAACAATTTGATTCAATATCTCTCTGAGGGTAAAAACAGAAAGGAAAAACAGCTTCCTTATTTTGATCCTTGCAATAAATTGACTGTGGTAAAATTTAGGACAAACATTCCCTGCCAGCAGTTCCACTCTTGATGCAGAGCGATCTTAAAGGCTGAACAGAGAGGAGCACTGAACTTCCCCCTTTATTTTAAACTTCATATAAAGGACATTGCCAATTTTGTCATTATTGTTACATAGCTTTAGGAAACATTAGTAAACTTTAGTAACATTAATGGCATTAGTAAATTTGAGTATATAGAAAACATAAAGGGGACGGGGTATCAGGGCCACTTATACTGCACACTACTGAAGAAGTAGCCGTCCTCAAAAACATGCTACAGTACTGTACCAAAGTCCCAGATCACTCTTCATGTGTTTAATTTCCAGTCAAATCTGCCATCAACTGCAAGCAACTCCTTTAGCAAAACTATCGATTCCTTTAGGGAGACTTGCTTTCGGGTTTTCAAAGAGAGATGAGTTAAGAGATATTTTTCTACACCTCCAAAGCTGAATTTTCTGCTTAATCTTGTTCTCATGATCCAGGTAACCCCAACACATTTAGTGATGCTGAAGTCTCGACTCTGAGGTTGTCGGCCTACAGTTGGAGAACACCAGCTTCTTTGTTTGATTTGCGAATTGTCTACTTTATTCACTGTTTTTCCAGTAAAAGCTTCTTGACATACCCTCAGTGTTCACACTAGATAGATGGGCAGAAATACCTGCAAACCTTTATAGATCTGATTCAAAAGCAGTGCTTGATTTTCTCCTTTCTCCTTAAGATGAAAGGTTTAAAAAAAAGGTTTATCTGATGGGGACAGTTTTAGTGGTCCACCAGGTCTTCCATGGTTGTTAGGAGTCCAATTTTCCAAACATTTTCTCTGTAAGTCCTGTTTTTCTTCACTAACTTTGACTTTCCTCTCTTTCTTACTTTATAGAAATATCTTCAGATAAATTAATAACTTGTTCTTTCTGGCTGCTTTAACTGGAAATGGAAAAAAAGGAAGGGTGCTCTCCGACAAAATACTGTATGTCATGCTGAATTTCAGAACGGATGCAATGTGTATTATATACTGTATATACCTGTAAAATTACCTTTAAAACCAGTTTAGTGTTCCACTGCCAAAAGACTGACGTTCCGGAGAGCAGGGTAATCAGCAACATCTAACTGCCTGTTACAGTCTGACAGAGTAAACACAGCCTATTCCTGCTCCAGAAAACAAGCTCCAGATTTTTCCTAGATCAATAGTCTTTGAAGTGGGCTGTTGTTTTATTGGATTTTCTTGTGAATTCCTTATTTAGATACAGTTGAGACCGTACGTGGAAAATGCCACACAGAATGAGAGGAATTTTTTAATAAGCCCACAAAAATACGAGAGTCAATAAAATCAATAAACTGAGGAAAGCACTTCTATAGGCAATCACCTGTGTGTCCTCCAAATCAGTGCTTCTCAGCCACACAAGCAGACAAACACAAAGCAAATTCGATTGACTCCCTCTGCCCGCTTTCCCCCCTTTAAAAGGTATTTTTATTCACAGACTACATAGAAGAATAGTGTGTGATAAACACTGATAATGAAATGCTTTAATCCAAATATAACTACAGGAAAGACAGAAAAAACATGGGAAAAACGTGGGAAATTATTTATCTACTATCTGGAATAGGCTGTAAGATACACACCTTCTTCCTTTTCCGCTGCTTGCTTTTGCTGCTGGTGTCCTGACTGAGGCTACCGTTGCCCTGGGCCATGGAGTGCAGCTTGCCCTGGTGGCCTGAGGTTAAAGGGCCACTGGGGGTGGATGGAGGGGTGTTCTCTGGAGACTCTGTTTCTCTTTTGGTAGATAGACCCTGTAAGTAAACCAGCAGAGCAGCAGTTAGATTCTATTGCATACAAGCTATAAAGCATTTATAATAAAGCTGTCAAAGTTAATGGGTTAATACTGTGTTAAGGTGATCAATTCATTTTTAAAATGCTCTTAACACATTTTTTAGCTTGACCCTTACAACCATCAAAAGTTTCGGAATGGTGCCCAGCTGCTTGCACACTGTATGACTTACAATGCAATAACTTTGGCAAAGTACACTCGTAACCAAAAGAATAGTTGCTCCCCCAAGGAACTGTCGGATTGCAATGCCATTTGCAAGAAAGATACAGGTTACCAGGAACAATAAATGATGATAAATTTGCATTAATATGGGTAATATTTATTGAGCTACACATACAGAAGTAGTATCTCTCAATATGACGTCGGGCCGCCATGTTTGCAACACTCCAGACGTGCCAGCATGGAGTTGTAGAGGTTCCTAACAGTGTCCTGCGAAAATCTTTCAAGCAGCTTTAATATTTTCACGCAGTTCCTGCAGATTTTGCAGTGGAGGAGGAGTGACACCAGGCCTTCAGGACATGCAACACATGAAAACAAACCATTTATCCCTGCGCTGACCATGGTCGTCTCCACCGAGACAAAAGCAGGACTCGTCACTAAAGATGACCCGCTGCCATTCTGAGTCACTCCATGAGAGCCTGGCACCACGCTATTACAGTCTTTGGTGACATTGACGTGGTGTTAAGGGCAGTCATCACAACAGTCTGCTTGCCTGTAGTCCTGCGTCGTGCAACCGTCTGCACTGCTGGCACTGACAGGATGACTCAAGGAGGGCATCACTGCTCACTGAATGTCCGCAATCGTGGCTGTTGGGTCAGTCAGGTACAGTGATAAGGCATGTGCAGCCGAGTGTGAAACTTGAATCATTCACATGTCTCACGATGTCAAACCGACCCACCTAAGTTTCATTCCTGTTGGTCAGTTCCTTCAGGGTGCAACTATTCTTGTGATATGTTCAGCAAATAAACAGTAACTGTGATTTTCATCTAGAAAATCAACAAAATGTGTCACTTGACAGGGGGTGCCAAAACTTGCATATGACTGTGCGTAGCCATCGATTAACCACTGTTTCTCTCACTGGATGTCACTGGAAACTTGGCCGTATAAAATGTTTCATATTTTCAAAAAATAATACAATCATGGTAGGGAACACAAAAGTAATTAATCACCAATCAAATATAAATATTTAATCAACTGTAAAAGTTTAGTTGCATATTATCCAATCATTGATTAGCTCAAAAAACAAAAAATAAAAAAAAAGGATTTTCAGAGATTATTGCAATTTACTCCAAGACTTAGTCATGAACTAGGCTTAGTTCATGACTGAGAAACTGGCCCTTAAATGATGCAAATATATAAAGTGATGGTATAGTACAGTTTTATGCAGTAAATTACTGTCATTCCCAGCATGCTCTGCATTCAGCATTAACATCTGTCTCTCCTGATCCCAAGCTTATATAGAAACCCTTCACAGTCTTAAAGTATAACATAGGAATTAAGCAGGAAGGTCTCAAAGTAACACGCAGTAGCTTCATGATGTCCCCTGAGACAATCCCAGCTGTCATTCAGTGCAGGGCTACATTTTGACTTTTCTCCATAGGGGACCTGTTATGTTTAGGGGGGAAAAACAACAATAATAATGGAATCCAGGCTAAAATACCCAGTGTGCTTCCAGAACCAGAGTGGCCTTGGCGGAGTCCGACTGCAAGAGAGAGATGAGGTTTTGTGGTCGCAGTGACAGAAAAGCCCCTCCATGGAAGAAATCCCACAGTACAAAACCACCTTGCACAAACTTGGCAGCCCTATTTGGCTGAAGGTCAAGCCCTTGTAGTAGGGATAGCTCTCATTCTGTTTGAACAGAGTTACCGTTCTGTAAAGGAAGAGTAATCTATGAAGCTGCTGATATAGCCCATATATTATTTACTACGGATTTCCAATACATCTTCTAAACCAGTGGTTCAGACTGCGGTCCATTTCTTCTTCATCCCTATCTATAGATTAGAAGTTACGTAACAGTGGACCGTCTGGGGAGCGAATCACTATTAAAAACTATTATTATTATTATTATTGTTGTTGTTGTTGTTGTTGTTAGTGACAACTGAATTACTATGAGCTATACTAATTTGATTCAGTTCTTCATCATTCTTGTTTTATGTGCTGCACTTTACATCACTGTTGTAGTGGTGGAAGATTAAAACTTACTGCACCATCAGTGTTTTGCCTAAACACCAGCACAACAAGGTGAGTGGACAGCTACTATGCTACTTTGAGTCTACTTTCAGTCACATTTTGAATATAATAATAATAATAATAATAATAATAATAATATAATTACTAATACTACTACCACCACCAATAACAATAACAATAACAACAATAATAATAATAGGTTCGATTGGCACCAATCAGAGTGATTCTGCTCATGGATACAATAACAGTGATTACATGCATTTTATACTGGTATAACAAGAAGCACTTGAATTAACAGATGGAAATGATTTAAACAGAGAAGCTTCATGTTTTTGCCAGTACCATTTAAGTACCATTTAAGTAAGCTTTTGTGAGAGCGGAGAGAGAGAGAGAGAGAGAGAGAGAGAGAGAGAGAGAGAGAGAGC
>CM067483.1:23932594-23997711 GCA_034552555.1 Semaprochilodus insignis | reverse complement strand
GAGGGAGAGAGAGACATTTATTGTTCAGCTACTTTTTACAACCGTTTTTTGGTCTCAGTTCTGTCGTTGTTTTCATTTTTTAGGACGACTTCTAAACAACAGTGGAATAAACAAAATTGAAATGGAGCAATGGTTTAATTCAAACTGTTCAAATGATTCTGTATTATTATTATTATTATTATTATTATTATTATTACTATTATTATTATTATTGTAGATGGTAGACAATCTTGCAAGCAACTCTTGTGTTTGACATTTCAAAAAAGTAAAAAATAAAATAAAAATAGTAATTCCTGGTTTGCACCAATCAAAATGACTCTGCTCCTGGATACAATTACACAGATTACAAGTGTTTTGTTCTTGTATATTTGACGAAGCACTAAAATTAACAGAATATTTATTAAAACTGAGAATAGAGAGATTGAGGGAGAGATAAAGAGATATTGTTTGACTTTTTAGGATCATTTTTTGGTCTCAGTCCTGTTGAGGTTTCACATTTTAAGGTGAATTCTCAACAACAGATGAATGAACAGGCTTAGTAGAAATCCACACATCAAACTTATACCATCATTTTTATGCACTGACACGAGTGATACAATGTGCAGGAGTAAACATGACTGTAAATTGTTTTCAAATGAGCGGTCAGCTCACACCAAAATATTACATCTCTCAAAACCGATAGCCTGTGTGATGTCAGGGCAGTCGTGAAATGAAAGCCGTTTGAATGATTTGGTATGAGCATATGCTCTTCTTCTTATTATTATTATTATGTCATCAAAACTATGAAGCTTAGGCTAGTTTCTTTAATGTGCACAGGTCTCATGTCCTGAACTTGAGCAGTTTACAAAATATTCTCCAGACACAAGCAATCATTAGCTGAAACAGAGTAGCGCATGCCTTACCTCAGCACCGGAGCCGTGGTACTGGAAGAAAGTGGCTGATATGGCATGACCAAAAGGATCGCCTGTTTTGGGGGTCATATCTTGTTTTACCAACAGGGCAAGGTCAACAATCTAAAACAAAACAGCAATATTATCATGAGTAATGATGTTCCAGAAAAGACAGTCATTTTTATCCAGCAACTGAAACTTTATATAATATTCTCAGAACACCACAAGACGTATCAGCCTTAGCTGACTCCTGGGTTATTTTCAGGAGCTATTATGAGGTCTCATTCCGTGTTGATTTTCCGTGTTTGTTACAATGAAAAAGGAGACGCCAGTTAGAGCATGTCAGAACCATTTCCTAGAAGTCAAACAGTTTGTCATTTTTAGTTTCTCTAGGAAACATGAGTGGCCTCGATAGTGATGCTATTTCATGCTCCAGTTTATTCTGCCAGTGAAGACACCGAGAGGGAAGGCCTAGTACATCAGCCTCTCTTTGATCCGTACATTACATTCTCCACTCTCTCCTTAACTGGAATATTACAAACAGGTAGTCAGCATACATCTTACCTGGGCAACCGTCTCATAAGCTAAATATGACAGGATCTCCATTGAGACAGCATTGGGCTTCACGTCAAGGCTGCTGCAGTCCAGCCACTCTCGGAATTTGGAGGCCTTTTTGGCTGAACGACAGATTCAGAGAAGGAAAAGCATTAAACGTGATGTACGGTTTATTACACAACATCAAAGAAAAATTTAAATGTAGTAAATTATCTTCTGTAATTCAGCAGCCAACTCACTCTCTCTACTACATCCAGATACAAAACTGAAAAGAAAGGTAGAAAGACAGCAGTCTGCAAAAACCTTTCGAAACCTTGGAGATGTTTGTGTGTATTTTGCAATGGGTGATGATGTGCAACAGGTCTTCTCTAATGAGAATCTGCTCTGATGAGTTTGAAGCGTTTGCTTAAAGCAAGTGTAGTATGATTACAAGATCAGATCAACAGCATTTCACTAAATGATAAAATAAGAAATATAAGATCAAACCAATTAAAGGTTTTGGATTTTTAATGTAGGTTACTGTTAAAAGCTAATAAAATACTGACCAGGGTGCTTTAATCTTCATCTCAAATTCTTATTGTCTTTATGAAAAGAGAAATGTTATATGGGAGGTTTAGACTGATTTAAGTATTGATTTTTTGTATGTTTTGTGCATACTATTTTAGTTATTTTGGTTTAGTTTAGTTTAATTTTAGTTTTAATTTGCTTACATTTTCATTCAATTTCAAAAATTAAAAATCCACCAATCAAATAGTTTTTTTATACAGTATGTGTCAACATGAATGCATGTTACTTGTACGTAAAGAAGACATAATAATCATAATCATCATTAAAGCGTACCAGTTACTAGAGATGACACAATACCACATTTTCTTTTCTGATATCAATAACGATTCCAAACATTTCCTTCATGATGCTTAAAACTAAAGCACTTCACTTAATTTAAAGGAGCAACATGTTTGATTGTGTATCTGTTCAATTCACACTGCACGCAGTCCCTCCTCCCACTTACTCGGCAGTCTAAAGAACCGTAGCAAGTTTAGCATCAAACTTCATCCCTTTACTCGCTAGGAGTGTCTCCAGTGGTGGAAAGCACTGGCAGTGTTAGTTCTTATTTTCTCTGCTATTGTTTTTATTTTCTTACTTTATAAATGTGCTTTATCGCTGAGAACAGGCGTGCTACATCTTCATCTGCTCATGTGGGGAATAAATACTGACTTGATGCTACAGAGGCACTTGAGGAATTATAGACAGTACGAGCTAGCTGGGGCTAGCTGATTAGCATTCTAACCAGATGTCTCTGATATTTAGTCATATTTCCTCACATTCTGCTAACAACTTTTCTTACTTTCAGAATGTTTAAAACTAAATATCTTATAAATTGATTGTGTCATCTTACATACTGCTTCATTAAAATGATCATCTAGAAGTATGTTAAACTGCTTTATTAGCGTGGTATTGCATTCATTCTTTTTTCCCCCTCTGGTGTCAGAAATAGGCCCGAATGCCATTTCTACCAGTTACATCTGTTCATTAATAAGAACGCGATAGACTCCAAACTGCAGGTGACATGCATGTACTAATTGGAGTTTACCTGTCCTTTGAGCATGTTGGCTTGTTTTAAACCTAGACTTAGGAACTAGACGTAGGCTGGAGCTGGTGCTTGTGTTAAGATATTTCGCACTGGTTTTGAGGTGAGGAGTGCAGGGTTACACAGGCCAGCGCCAGTGTGGAGAGACTGGTTATTGGTGAAGCCTGAAGCCAGTCAACATGTTATTAGTGCTGGAATGTGGCCTTCACAAACCAATGGCGGTGTGTTCATATCCCACAGCCATGCTCTTAAACCTTGCAGAGCTCCAACTACAGAGCTCTATGCTAAACACCACACACACAGCAAGTACAACTGCATCAAATTCTAGAATTTTATTAAAGTGATGCTGAGTAGTTATTTTCACGGCCAATGGACAACTGCCCATTTTACCCATCGTTAATGTCCCCTAAATGCAGGCCTTAAATGTAACTTCACCCCTCATTTTTCAAGAGCTATTACTACTGAGCAGAGGAGATATTAGATAAGCCACTTGCCCAAAGAAGAGGAACGACAAAGGAAAATCAGGAAAAACCAGGAATTCAAAAAATGATATTGGAGAAAATAGGGCTTCTATTGGCTCTGCTATACCTGATAACCACCAAAAAGGTCACCTGATAAACAGTGTTCAAAGCTTTGATCTTTGAGAGGAGAAAATCAAGCACCACTCTTGCACTCTTTACATCTAAAAAAAAATCCACTTTTGTTTCTGTCCATCCTTCCACTGTGAGAGGACAACTGTATGTTATGGGTGTGACAAGATGTGTAACTCTAAAGAACATTACTAAGAATAAATTAAAAAAAAAAAAAAATAATTAATGAAGATAATCAGCTATAGGCGTTCTCAGAATAATGGGCTGGCCACCCCAGGGTCCAGACCTCAACATCAGTGAATATGTTTGGGATTACTCAGATGAGAAACAGAAACAACTAATTTCTAAAACTGGAAAACTTTGGAAGTGTGGAAAAATATTCCTGCAGACTAAAAACAACTTCTCCTGAAAAGAATGGAAGTTGTAATAGAGACAAAGTGTAGATGCACTAAGTGCTGCTATTATATAATGATGTTCTAATGATTATATTTCATTTGCTATTATATTTAGCTTATGAGGTCTGTGTACAAGTTCCTATTAAATATCAGCTCTCTGTGTGTAACATAATATATTTCTATTAATTTTGATTTTGTAAATAACATGTTTTATACTGTCATGGCAATTGTGTAAGATATAAGCGCCTGCCATGTGGGCAGACATTTGTGCATTTTAGGGGATTAACTGGAAGATAAGAGTTGAGAGAAAAATAAAATACAATGCAGTGAAATACTTACAAAAGCTGAGCTGTCGACTTTCACAGAAATCACTATACTGTGCTGAGTCCATGTTTCTCGTCTGTTTTTCAAGTCTCTGCAGAAAAAGAGAAAAAATACAGGGAACATCACATACATACAGCACTGATATATGACTCATTTAAACATTTAAATGACGGGCTAGGTTTCCAGTATTGTTCAGTCAAGCTGATTTATGTACTGTTAGTTTGCAGATTCACTGACGTGTAACACTTCAAGCATTATTGCAGAGCACTTTCCGCAGCTCCAGTAAATAGGAGAGTGACCTGTGGCTAATTACATAATGCCATGTCATAAAACCAAACACTGCTCTGCACCTGGAGCAATCAAAGAGTGTGCACGTGCGTCTGCTGCCGAGAATTCGGGGAATCTCCATGGCTGGTCATAGTCGTTGTGGAATTTGCGCTTAGGGCACTGAACAGTCTAGATGAAAGAGCACTGTAAATGATCAGCTCATCTCAATAGCATCTCTTATTCAACAACTATGAAGAAAGTAAGACCATTTTATTTTACAAGGCAATAAAAGCATGGTCAACACTGCTGAGTTCACACTTAACAAGACGAACACACCACCCCTTGTCATGCTGAGACACATAATCCTCCAACGGTGAAGAGTTATCTACACATAATGTCATGGTACAGGTCTGTTCACCCTGCAGACGCAGTCCTCATGCACGTCAACAGAGCTTAACTGCCTGACACAAGGATGAACAATGTGGCTTGTGTCCGAACAGCCAATGGAGTGTGCTCAGACAACACAATAGATTCATTCAGAGCATCTCACTTAGTCCTATAATAACGTCTTCCATCAGCCTGCTGTGGTATCTAAAGGAATCAGGTGGGATGCTGTGGTTTCGAGAAAGCATGAGGTCTTGCACTGAGGCAATGCTTTAAGAGTCCTATCAAACTCCCTAATAGCACAGCACCAGAGAGGCACTATTTTGTAGTTTAGCCGCGTGGCAAAGTGGAGTATCCTGACAAGAGGTCTACTGTCTGCACCGCATTTAAGAGAGCGCTGAGCTGCAATGAACCCTCTTAATAGCACCCAAACAGGTTTCACTTTAGCTTTACAGCTGAACGTGTTAAGTTGCAGGTCAGAACCTGTAATTAGACATTTCCTCATGCTGGACCAATTTCATCCATCCACAAAACAGTCCATTTGAGCTTTCTAGCAGGGTGTGCGCTGTAAAAAAGGGCTTATATGGTTTATAGCTCCCCCCCCCCCAATCTCTTCCAACCTGTGTGCTAATGTTTTTATTTATTTATTTATTTAACTTCCTCCACCCAAAACGTCCACAGAGCACTGGGTTTCTAAACTGTTCTGAGGGAGGCATCGCAGCTTCGGGATGCTCTGACATCCCAGCTCGGGGCACGGCGCCCGAAGCGAGGCGGCCGAGATCACTTTCAGCCCACCCAAACCAACCGGAGCCTTTTTATTTAGTTAGCTGGCAGTCGTTGGAAATTCCATCTTTGAAAATACATATTAATGATGCTGAGCGCCGGCGCTCGCCCTGCCCGCCGCACAGCGCTGGAACTGTGATTTCTATTAGTGTCGTTAAGAGGCAAGCGGAGGGCTCGTTTGCAGTGCAGAGGGGGAATTCACAGCAGCCTTGGTGTCTGCGTTCGGCTCCAAATTGGGCCGAGGGTGATACGAGACTGGAGCCACTGAACTTAAATAACTCTTGTCAAGCAGTCAGCCAGAGACAGGAGAAATGTTATGACTGTGGCTTATTGACTGAAAAGCGCGGCAGGGGGATTTTACATTTGAATACTATGTTTAGCCGTTGATTAAATCAAAACTTTGACCCACCTGCTAATAGCCAGATTATACCCACAACTGAAGCGCTGCTATATGATTGGACATTGACAAATATTTGATTTGGCCAGCCTGCGCTTTCATTTCGTGCCAGTGTGGTCTGGATAAAGAGAATCTCAATTTGTACTATTGGTAGCCTTGAGACTTCTATAGGCCAAGACCCAAAATATATTTTGGACATCTAGCTAAAGTCAAAGTGCGATATGAAAAGAGAAGAGAAGAGAAAAAAAAACAAAACAAAAAAACCCAAGAAATTTCAAACCCTTGTTTTTTGACCGAGGGGCCAGCCTAGGGTGGTCTATTAGTAGCAATAAGAAGTACCTCTAAGGCCTTTCAGATTTGTTCATGCTGCACAATCAAACGCCTCTACGGATGCTTGAGACTTACTCAGGAGCGGTCTGGATGTTGCCTCTGTTAGTCACTTGGGCTGCTTTTAATGACTCTTACCAAAACAGTCTTGGAGTGAAGAGAATTGAACAAGGCACCTGATGCTACTTACAGCTCAGAGCAGACCACAGAATAATATCATAAAGCACCACAGTTCATCTCGACAGCAAGGGAAGGAAAGAATCAAGACCTTAAACACATTACAGCCTAACTTCTCTATGACAAAAGTGCTCCCCCCTCATTTTTATGAGGCTAGGTAATTTTACAAAGCAAATAAACATGCAATTCTGGGTAAATTCCAAAGAAAAGCTTTTAAGCTCGCTCAAACGGCCGCCTTTTTAAAGTGCCATAATTAAAAAGCAAATGAATTGTGAACTGCATTGTTCTTTGTTCTCTGAGAAAACAGAAACAACATATAAAACTTGGGCAATTACGCACAGAGAGTTAAAAGGAAGTTCTAATAAGCTTTTTCAAACACATGAAAGTATAAGTGAGAAAGATCACATCAGCTTTTCAGTGCTCAAAACGTCTTGTGGAATTTGAGAAATACGTTTCCCTGGAGTCTCGGAATAGAATTCTCTGGAGACTCGCTGTCATCATGGCATTAAGGCCAAAACAATGCGGATCCCACACAACATGACAAAGAGACTTTTAAGCATTCCCATCTGAACGTGGCCAAGAAAATAACAGATTGTCAAGAGATCTTAGAGGGTCCTTGAGAAGATTGATGGTCTGCCTGAGGAAATACAATCCACACAGCACTGACAAAAGAGAGGCCATCGCAGTCTGATCAGGAGAATGAGCGAGCAGCTAAATTATAACCCTGTCCGACCTGATGCATGGCAGTGCTGGCTGCACACATGTGCTTTTAGAGGACTGGACGTCCACCAAGCGTTTGACCCATAAGCTGTGGGTTTGGAAATCCCGTGAAATAATGTCCTTGGTATTTACACAAGTGTTGTAATATATTTACATCACTGAGAAACCTTTGGAGAGTAAATGGAGGATATAGCAGCAGACCTTTGAAAAAGCGTCATTTACAGTAAATAGGAACTATATTCACAACTGCACCAGAGAGCAGTCATGTAAATATGTTTAAGGCATCGAACTTGTAGATGCAATCAAAATAATAAGCCCTGTTCTACAAAAGAAGAAAAAAGTAGGAATCTTCTTTGAAAGGATATTTATGTGGAAGCAAAGGTGAGCTTTTAGCAGCTCCTGACAGAGCTTACGCTGTGTAGAGGGGCCACCAGATAAAGCGGCTCGGTGCACTGTGGGTAAGCCATAAAACTGCTCCACAGGGCTTCATGAGTAGAGCAAAGTGGGAGGCCCAGAAGGATACGGTTCCTTATCCCCAAAAGATCATCCTGATAGCTAAAACACACCCATTAAAATGCTCAGTAGGAACAAAGTTTGGGGGAAACCGCAGGCTTTCTGGGCCACGTCCAGAATGACTCGGGCTTGGTTTTAATTGAAACGGGACATATAAAGTCTTGTGGAGATACCCCCCACCCACACCCTGCTTTTTTTTCGGAACATGTCCATGGTTCCTGCTTCAGCCCGTTAATTACATCTTTCAGCCATGGGCCCGTATTTCAATTGGCAGAGTAAGGACAAACGGATGTTATAGAACGCTCCCTTACTTTTTCCTCTAGAATACTGCTGAGCCAAGCGAGAGCTGGGGAAGGGGAGAGGTTGAGGGCTTGGCATATGTGCTTTCAGATCACTGCAGCACTGGCTGTGTCCTACGTTCAGATTCTTAGCATTTGTTCTACTGACATTTTTTTGGGTTAAGTCACATCTGAAAAAGCTCCAATCATAACGACAGTGGACAGGTCGAGGCTAAACTTTCTCTTCTTCTTCCTCCTCAGTTTCACTTAGTGGCTCATTTGCATGTCTGGTTCTGCGCAATGGAAAGGGTATGGCTCTAGAATCGGACTGGAAAATCTGTTAAAATGCTAAGTCTATTAGTGGACGAGGACAAAGCGAAAACAGAGAAGGACTTCAGTGGTGGGGCCTTGAGGTCTGGCTGTTTGTCTTCACTGGAACCTGAACACTTTAACTACCTTTACTGTGCAGACAGACTATCAAATGTTCTTGTGGTCATAGAGTGCATTTAATGTGTTTAAACACCTTGTTTAAGTGAGATCCCATTCCCCAATGACAAACCCTGGGTTGTAATCATACAGATACCCTGCAGTACGTATCTCTTCCTCTCTCCCCCCTGCCCTCTCTCTCTCTCTCCCCTTCTCTCTCTCTCAACCCCAGACTGTGCTCCCCACCAGTCAAGTGTTTCAATGTTTGGAATCACATGTCATGTTAAAAAATGGTTTAACATTTATGTGTATAAAGTGTACAAACTAGACATCGGACACTTTTAATTGTTTTACTTAAAATATTTAGTAAATTTTAAATGAGAAAAAAGTGTCCCTCTTTAACATGCCTCTAGGCCATCTTTAGCTTTGGGCACACGTTCGTTCTGACAACCTTATGCAATGTCACAACATTTATTTACATCTGGAGATTCACACTGTAAAGTCTTCTTCAGCACATCCCAAAGACTTCCAATGGGGTTAGCGTCAGGACTCTGTGGTGGCCAATTCATGTGTGAAAAAGATTCTTCTTGCGTCTTGAACCACTCTTCACAATTAAAGCTCCACGAATCTCGGCACTGTCTTCCTAGAATATGCCCACGCTATCATGGAAGAAAATCCATTGATGGGATAACCTGGTCATTTGATACATACAATTTTATCGCCACATAATGTTGCTGAGCCTAGTAGATTATAACACTACCACCAGAGGCTTGTACAGTGGGCATGATGGGTGCACTGCTTCATGCACTTACCTTCTGACCCTGACGCACCGCCTCATCGCTCTGGAAGAGGATAAATCTGGACTCGGGAGACCACTCGACCTTTTCAACATTTATACTCCCCAGACAACTGAAGCCTTTTTTCCTGATTTCTTTCTTATGGACACACAGCCTGACCCCAGTCAAGATCACTCCGGTCATTCTGACTTCCGCAAAGTTGGACCATTTCTATTGGTCCGTTCAGAGCTGGACCTGACCAGTGTGATGCCCTGGGCAAGATTTTGGCTGGTGTCCCTTAGATAGTGAAACCTAGGTAATAATAGCACCTAAGCCACATTATAGCCTATAGCACTCCAAACACAAACACAAGTATATTATACCTAGTATTTATGCACAGAGCATGCATTCAGTGAGCATTTCTCTCACACGATGCATGATGTTTGCTATACATATCAAATGCTAGCGTTCGCCTATACTGCTTATTCCATGGGCCGGCTATGGGCCCGTTCGCCACGAAATTGGAGCATATTCTAAAGGACAGCTAGCATTTTTGTTGAATTGAGAAATGGAGATGGTTTTATCAGAACAACAATGCACAAGCATAGAACAAGCATATTACAACCTTTCATACACATGAATCTGCAACCCAGTTTTACATTAATAAAAACACTGGTTCCAAACTTCTGACCAATGATTCCAGACTTTTGACCGATATTGTATGTGGGCTCAGGCATGCACATTTTAGGCCTGGTCAGCACTCTTCCTCCCACTCACCTCCATCCTCTCCTGCTTCACTTCATCCATCTCCTCGTCTTCCAGCAGCGCCAAAAATTCCCCCGTCTGGTCAATGGAGCCCAGGAAGTCCTGCGCCAGCCGCTGCCTTTTGTTGACACTGCTGCTGGAGTATTTGTCTGGAAGTGGGGGCACACACACACACACACACACACACTTGCTGACTCTCCCCTTGCCCACATCTGCAGGCCAGCTGGCCATGTTTACACCTGAGCTGTGATGGGACGGGTCCAAGGTGTGGCC
Organism: Semaprochilodus insignis; assembly: GCA_034552555.1. Classification (NCBI taxonomy): domain Eukaryota; kingdom Metazoa; phylum Chordata; class Actinopteri; order Characiformes; family Prochilodontidae; genus Semaprochilodus; species Semaprochilodus insignis. The sequence continues at coordinate 23,987,280 of CM067483.1, read as the reverse complement.
CCCTCGCCCCTGCCATTTATTCTTCCTTCTTTACCCGAGTTACCTGGCCTTACACATACACACAGTAGCAACTTCCTGCCAGAGCACACAACACTCCTCCACTTTTATTACATCACTCCATCACTGACCAAACAGCACCTTTTTTTCCTATTAGCAGTTTAATCTGTCTTGAAGCAAGCCGTGAGGTGTTACAGGCTGCCAATCTTAGGGCTACAAGGGGAAATGAGAAGTGAAGGTTCAAAGCCATAAAAATATCTTCTTTTTTAGAATAAACAAAAGTACTGTAAATAATACATTAGTAGTTGGGATTTAAATATTATTATGTTTCTTTCCAGAGATTGCTCACTTCCTGGCTACAGTTCAGCAGGCAGAGTCACATGCACGCCCCAGAGCTTTAATATGTCCCATCAAGACAAACTGCTTTTCACTCGACAAAATGTGGAGAGCTGCCGTCGATTAAATCCCCAAAAGCGCCGTGCTGGGAAAAGCGCAACGAAGGAAAATGTTAATTAAACGAGAGGAAACGCAGTGATCAAATGCATCTTTGTGAAGTAATGTCTGGTTGACATGACATAAATAGCCCCAGAAAATGTTTAATCAGGGAGACAGAACTCATGACACCTTAATAACAGCACTTTTATGGGGCTCCAGTTCCCTGACGCTGGCACGGCTAAGCCTCCAACAGAACTGTAATTGTGGACTTCCTATGTAAACGGGCAATTCAATCAAAATGTTAAAAAATGCCACTTTGTATAAACTCGCTTTCAAATGATACAAATATACTGATGCACGTAATTAGTTCTATATTTTTGGCTTTAATGTATTCTAAATTTGCCATTTGATGCAGTGGCGTGTTTACAGGAATAAAAGAGCTTGGAAAATCTTGGTTTGGGTGAGTGGTAAACAAAGCTAATCTGCAGTGATGAAACAGAGAATTCAAATCTAACAAAATAAACACGTGGAAATAACAGACATCATCTTTGATCCGTTAACAATGGCCCACAAAACTCGGCACTAAAAACGAATGCCATTTCAAATTGGTGCTACAAACTAGTAAAGTAAATGGGCCAATCGTACAAATACAAATGAGACGGTTTGGCATCTTCTTTTCTTCGAGTCAAATACAGTGCAGCAAAAAAAAATCTCTCAAGCACACTTTCAAGGATCTTCTTCAGAGGCTACCTTAAATGATCTAAGCATATGCTGAAGGTTAAATAGCCAGCCATAATCTTTTAATAGTGCTGTAATCGCAACCTGCTGTTGTGAATCCACATGTGAATCCCCCAGAACAGGCGGTCTAAGTCTTGCTGCTCTTGGACAGAAAAAGAGAAAGAGGAACACAAGACGAGCAGTAGCTTTCTACCTGGAGCTCTGCTGTGTTTTGGGGTCATGGCTAGCGCACTGGATAGACCGCGGCCACAATTCAGCGTTTAAAGCTCTAGGGCTCTCGCGGTGGTTTCCATACTCTAAGTGCTTGGGGAATTACTGTAAGGGTCAGATTGGAGACACTGTGGTCAGGGCCAGCATGGCGGCCTTCAGCCACACTTCTGCTGCGTCCCTAACAATGCCACCACTCACACCACAGCAGAGAAAGCAGCAGCGGCCACAGTGCTTCCCTTAGGCCTCGCGTGGTGGTGGGGGGGATGGACACCAGGACCTACTCAACAAAAACTCTATACTCTCCTGATGCTTTTATGGGAAACGCTCAGACAAAAGCGATGGTAAAAGAACGTATTTCCAAATCCAGTTTTCCTGACAGCAGGAGGGTCATTTGGGGAAACGTCAAGGCTTTCGGAGCCAATTTGAGCGCAAAACAAACGCTGCGGAGCAAAACATTAAACAGAGCAGCCCATCAGGCTTCTCATGGAAAAGGAAAAAAGTCCTGAATCCATGCGCACAGACATGCAGACTCCTTCTCAATCGACTGCGCGGACTGCTCGCTCTGAACGCCACATTTAACGTTATTCCCTCTCTCAAGTTACAGGCCAGATGAGGAGCAAAGATCCTAATGATACTCATCATGACAGCAGACGAGACTGCAGCGTCCACTGCGGATGATTTTCCTCTCTCGTTCTTACTCAGCTATGATACTGATAGGAAACTAGCAGAGGAGCGGTGGAACGCTATGCAAAGCAGAGACATGCCAAAGCTTCCGCCTGCATTCTGGTAATGACTTATACTGATTGACTGTGGCATATGAAATTACCTTGGCTGACTCCGGTCATTATGTGCGCCTTCATCATTTAAAAGCACTGACTGAATGGTGGAATTCAGCACACGTGCAGGAAAAGGTCTTAAAACATCTTCATGTAGGGAGAACGTCATTAACAACGCGCTGGAGCTACAGAGTAAGGTATTCAGGGTTTTGTTTTGCAAATTTGCTACTTAAAATAATGTGTGATTATACTGTACCTGAGTCCAGTGGATCTTCATCATCTATTGTTTTCATTAATTTGGACTTGTAGTCTCGAAACTGCATGTACTTGAGGAGTCTTCGCAATTTCTTCTAAAGGAGGCATAAGGGAAAAATAAAGGTAGAGGCTACAAGACAAAGACTATACACTGTCGATCAAAAGTTTGGGGGCAGGTAGCTTTTAAACCGTTTTTGTTAAGTGAGTATATTTCCTTTTGTCACTTTGCAATGACGTCATAGTCACTCAAAATCATAGCTTTTTCAACATTTTGGAGTAACTAAAAGTTTCATCTGTAAACAAAGTCATTCAGAGTGGTTTGGTATGAAATGCTCAACTGCTGAGAAACTTACTGAGTGAGAATCATTTACAGTGGTGGTGGTAGGAACCACATATCTTTAGAGTATGCACCTCTAAAAAACCCCAGAAAAGGTGTTGCTTCACTGGATGCTTTACCCAGTAAACACCTGGTTCCCAACGGTCCAGCATTTTACATCAAACATTCTTAATGACTTCATGTACATTTAAACAGCAATTTCATTTTGACATTCATTCATTCATTCATTCATCTTCTAAGCCGCTTATCCTTCTGGATCCTGGTGGGTGGGGTGCTGGAGCCTATCCCAGTGGTCAATGGCCGGAAGGCGGGAAACATCCTGGACAGGCTGCCAGTCAGCTAATTTTGACATATTAATCTGAATGATAGAATGTGAATTGTGTTTATTGGAAAGGTGAAAGGACAACTGAAGAGCGTCTCAGTTACCTTGAGAATAATGCCACACCCCACACCTTTGAGATGTCTAAACCGACTAAACAGTAAGGTTTTACTAATCTGTGTTTGTGTACACTGCTTCAAAAAATGTTCTCACAATAGCTGCAATTCTTTTAACATTTTAAGTTTACATTAGAATAAGTCTTAAGTGGGAAAATTAAGTATAATAACAAAGAGCTTGTGAACTGCCTATTGATATATTAGATCAATCAGATCCAACTGATCCTCCATGTGTTGTGACATCAGAACCACAACTTACTGGCAGTAGTGTACTACATTCAGGGGAAAAGCCTTGGATATGCTGGCCTTATTGGCCTCAAAAAACAGGCCCAAACCTTAATTTATAGAAAATAACCACAATTAAAATCACAGTCAGAAAAAACAAACAAACAAACAAACAAAAAAAACAATATTAGATATTTTCCCCAAATCATTCAGCCCTAGAAGAAGGTGCCCCCAAACGTTAGAGAGGCAGTCTGGGTGCTTTTGAGAGAAGTGCCAGATTATAAGAGTGCTGGTGAATCTAGTGACACCATACCGCACACTCGCTGGAACAACTATCAAAAGCTGAGGGGCCATAAATTAGCAGCAGCTATCAGGTACATCTGTTTGGTAATACACTCTCTGAGGTCCATGTTCTTTTACCTTGTCTTTCCTCATGAGGAAAATGATATCCTCTGGTGAAATGACCCTGGCTCCTCGGAGGAGAGCTACCTCAGCTGCCTGGTGGAGCTTGAGGGAAGGAGGGAGAGAGAGAGAAAAACAAGAACTCTTCAGCTTCTGAAAAAGTTTTAACACCAGTCAGCAGTCAACAAGATCACGCTTAAGATGTTTGTTCTACTTTTTGCCAGTCAGAGCTTGTTGAGTGAATGAGTCATAGCATCTGCTGTTTAAAAACCTTGAGAACTGATAAGAAACCGCATATTTTGAGACCAGCACTTTCATAGTCACATGGGGTCTTCATAAACTTTGGCCAATTTTGGTAGAGGTAAAGTTTGTTTTGCTTTCTCAGCGCTCAAATATGACGGTAAGGCCGTCCTTGCTTTCGGGAATAAACAAGGAAAGAGGAGCGTTACTTAAAAAAAATAAGTGTCAGTCATCCAGCTAGCCAGTGCCACCAAGGTGCCCGCCGTGGGAGCTCACAGACATTGATGTTTACCATGGTAAAGATAATCAAAACTGTATTAGCATTTATATAATAGCTGTTTTTCTGATTTTGAAGACATGTTGTGTTTTTTTAAACCTTAGAGGTCAAGAGTTATTGCTATACTTTTCAAATGTAATTACATAATTACATATAACACATAGAGTGTGAGTGTGTAATTACATACAATTACATAGTCAGTTATGCAATAAATTACTTTTATGTTCATTTTATGTCATGAACCAAACAAGTCTGCACTCTTTGCTTAATTCAAAGTTTCAGTGACAAAAATGTGGCAAATATGTGGTTGCAGAGCAAGACAGTACGGGGTTTCACGCGACCAGAGATCGCATGTGCCACCCATGTGCCATCCAAGGCATTCACAATGAATATTAAAATATTTCCCATATCACTTACAAATGTGGTATAAATTGATAGTTTAGAAGCAAGATTTTTAACCCAATTCCTCTCTTTGCTTCAGTGATCTACGAATAAGACATAATTAATATCGTATTGCACCATGCTTTTGTTATTAAGAGTTACAGGCTCTGAAGTTTTCTTTGGCTTCAAGAGCATCTTGTAAAATATCTGAATAACTTCCATGAATCTGTGGCAGCGATAGAGGAACAAGATGCTATACAAACATCTGATCTGAACACAAGCCCTCCTCATGTGGGTGAGGTTTGCCAATTAAGTCGTTAATATGTGTCAAGGTCTACTGCATAGACTTTACTGAATATAATGCCCTTATTCATCTTCTTTATTGGGTTATGGCTATAAGAAGGACACAGGGATGTTGCAATCATATGGAAACAATCTTTACAAGCTCAAGAAAAGGCAGACACGGAGAGTGAATGAAGAATGCTCCATCAAGGCGAAGCAGTCGTTTCGTTCCGTTGCCAAAAAGAGCAGAAACACCTCATCTATCACTGTCACCTTCGACTGAAAATGATAGCTATCCAAATGTAAATCAGTGAATGAAATGGACTCTTTGGAATTAAGGGAGGTTACGGAACGGACTGCAGCGTCATCCTACTGATATTTTTAACCCTAGCCTTACGACAGGAAAAGAGGGTCATGGGTTAAGTTAAACCACTCACTTAAATCTGTTCTAAACCAGAAGGATTTTGTAGGACCTCATTAGTACAGGTAATGATCCGACATGTGATTTATGACAAAAATACAAATGCATGCAAATGGAAAAAAAAGAAAAGTTTGGTTATTTGCAGACGAGAGACAGCATCATTCTGAACACTCATCTGGTCATTCCATACTGACCATGAAGTCAGAATTTATCAAGGGAAGCAGTCATACAGTCGCCACATGCCAGTACTCCACTGATGCAAAGAAAAGAAACTGGATTCTGCTTTTTTAGCATTAGGGAGTGCAGCCTTCTCCTACCACCACATACAACTAACTCTGCAAGTTAAATGGATGACATTGCTCATATAAAGGTAGCCAAGTCACTCTTCTTCCAACCAAACTTTGCCAAACATAGCTAGCCCAGTTGCTAATCACACTTATAGTCAAATAAAATAGTTGTGCAAATAGTTACACCCAGAAGGAATCAACCGACTAGAATGAAACTTGGTGGGTGGGTTGGACATCATGGGACATGTGAATGATTCAGGTTTCACACTCGGCTGCGCATGTGACATGAGATAGGATGAACCTTTATGCTGTACCTGACTGACCCAACAGCCACAACTGCGGACATTCAGCAAGCAGTGATTCCCTACATGAGTCATCCTTCTGCATGGCACAGGACTACACGCAAGCAAGACCGTTGTGGTGACTGCCCTTAACACCACATCAATGTCGCCAAAGACTGCAATGGTGTTGTGTCAGACTGTCATGAAGTGACTCAGAATGGCAGTGGGTGATCTTCAGTGACGAGTCCCGCTTTTGTCTTGGTGGAGACGACCTACGAATCAGTGTGTGGAGGCACCATGGTCAGTGCCAAGATGAACGGTTTGTTGTCACACGTCACATGTCCAGAAGGCATGGTGTCACTCCACCTCCATCCCTACTGCAAAATTTGCAGGAACTGTGTGAGAATATTCAAGCTGCATGGGATGGAATACCTGAAACAAGATGTCTCACTTAGTGACAGATCAAAAATAAGTGACTTTTGGCACTTGCTTGCTGCTCCACTACCACAGAGCAAATCTGAAGTGGTTACAAAGTCACAGTGCAATACACCAGTAATGAAATGAACTCTGCTCCCCAAACAATGCACATATGTAGATAGCTTTCTATGTGTAAACGTCATCAATTTGTGATCCAAGTTGTGTTCAATATAGAATATAGCTTATCATTAGTTGGAGGGGCTGAAGGGGCAAGTAAAGTTTTGTTTAGGGTCCCAGTAAGGCAAAGACCAACACTGGTGCTTAAAATGACTATCAGTATAAAATTTACAGGTTGCACTGTTTCTTTTTTAATTTGTCGAGTACAGTACTCGTCAAATACTCCACCACAAAATTACTCAAAGACCCATTCGCTACTCTGTATGCCACCCATTCCCTGGTTCTCAACTCTGTTAAGTGCACAAAGTAAAACAAACAGCAAGCAAACCAAAGAAGTCAAAACGAAATTCAACTAAGAATGGGAACTGCCTGTGCCAAAAACACAGACCGCAATGTCTGATATCAGCCTGTAAGGAAGAAATATTTATTCCCTCAAAGCAACAAAGCTACTGAAGAGCCATCACATATCACTTTCTGTTTGACTAGTATAATATCACTTATATTCCTGGAACAGACTACAACTATTCCCAAAAAAATCTAAGATGCATGTTATTAATTGAAATGTAAACACTTGACATGTCTTGGCAACGGACAAATCTAGAAATACATGAGAGTAATTCTTAGAGGACTGTAAACATTTGTTGGTCATAAAATCTGTTTGCTTGCAGATGTAGATCTGTGTGTGGAGCTTGGAGCACAAATAGGCCCCACACACGCACTCACAGGGGGAGCATTGAATGAAACGAGCTCGGAGGCTTCATTTAGTTCTTTCTGGCCTGGCATCGTACCAATGTTGACAGACTGGCTGCCATATCTGTCCCAGCATTTAACAGGGAAATAGTTTTAGTAGACAAAAATGGCTTTAAGTATACCTCTCATCCTTCACTCTCCACTCTCCACTCTCCAAAGGTAACCGAGCCCAAAGAGCCACGTGTCTCGGAATCAGGCGCTATTTGCTTGGGTAATTAGTATTTACAAAAACCACCATGGCATGTTGGTCCTTTAGCTCCAAGTATTCAGCACTAAGGGCCTAATAGCATCTGAATATTGTGAGGGGAAAAAAAGTCAAATAAGCTTTTTCTGAACCGTTCAGACGAAGGTGATTGTTCGAATGGCAACATGAAGCAAGATCTTTACGTGAACAGTAAATGTTGTTATGGCTGGCTTGTAAAGAACACAACAAATAACAGGGAAGGTAACATGCAAGTTGATATAGATAAATAAGCTTTATTGAAATAGCTTTATGTCAAATGTCTAGGGCGAATACAATTCTTCTAGGGATCACAACTCTTGATCCAATGTTCTGAAACAAAGACAAAACACACACCCACACGCAACCTCTCCTAGAGGGTAAATGGTCAGATACTCAATCCCTCCAGGTATTATTACGATCTGAGCTGCACCCCAAAAGCCACTACCCAAAATCTCCTCAGGGAGCCTTATATACCCAAGTGTCCCGGTTACACCCCTTATCACTGCACCTCACATCTATGCCACTAATGACCAGCAGAGGACACCCACACATACACCCACACACAGGGTTGTAACAATGTCCGGTTCACAGTTCATACAGACCATATGTGGAAAGTTACGTTTCAAATGAGTTGTTTTGTGATGTTACAACACATTTACATATATTCACCCAAAAACCCTATAGCAGTTTAGCCCCACCCATTCACACTAAAGTTATAAGGTACGTTTCAACCCAGACTGCTTTTCGAATGAGGCACAAGATGGACCAGCCAATAGGAACGGAGATCATTTACATGTGCGCTGTAACAAAACCAGGCTGTTTATTTCTGAGAAATTAGAGGTTGGAAAACAGTCATGTGAAAATGAATGATGGCTGTTTTTGCTGCATAAAACCACATAAATATAAAAAATAGATTTCAGTATAAAAAAATTGATATATAGGAAATTGATGATATTAAATAAAATAGAAGGAAAATACTGAACAAACTGGACATGGACCATACTTTAAAATGAAGAATGTGTTTCTTCCCTTCTGGTATAAAGTTTCTGTTTCAGACGTAGCAGGTTTTGTTACAACATCAACATTTTTCCTATTATGGCACATTATCTGACTATAGAGAAAAGCTACATGAAACGTTTAGCAAAAGAAACTGATTTATTACACCTTCATGTAATCAATGGCTTCACATAAACTCCGGGTTACAGGAGGATCGACTGAATTTGACCCGAATTATAAAGAAATGGAACAACTCGATCCCCATTCTTCCTCCACTGCTCGTTTAAAGCCAGCGTTATTTTCCGGGCCATTTGAAGTCTCCTGCTCATCAAACAGATTCTGCAAAATAACGGATTAATTTTAGTAATTGGTCTAATTTTACACTCAGATGAAAGCAGTCTCCTGAGCTGAATGATGTTGGCTGGGTTATTTCGTTTGGGATGGCTCTCAGACTTAGCGAACAGTGTGATCTCTGTGGTCTATTTCCAGCAGCTCAGAAGCCGGCACTGTTGACAGTTTACTCGAGCAGCGAAGGACTGTTTTACCATTTCTGGGATGCCTCAGCTATCACACTACCCAGGCATTCATAAGACCCGGAGTGTTTTTCTCCAATTTGATATTGTGGTTTTAGCTTTCGCAATAGGAACCATTCCAAAGTTGAGAGTAGACAGAAGCAGAAGGACAAACACTGATGACTGAAATGGCCTATGCCCTCTGGCCTATGCAAAGCAAGTACTCGGTTCCTTTTAACTAACACTCATTTTAGTGGGGAAATACATGTCGGAAATGTATATGATGACAAAACAAACCTTTTAAAATCAACTTAAAATCTAATTTTAGTTAGTTTGTGGGGTTTTTTTTTTAGTGCTTGGTAGCGTTGAAACCGGGTTTCATTGGAAAATTCCCAACAGTAATCATTCCTGTTTCAAATTTAAATTGGGATTACAGTCAATTATGGTGGGAAATGATTTCAGTTTGTGTATCAGTACAATTTGAACATTTTCAGCACAGTTTAATCAATAGCATGATAATACTGACAACTGTGATTTTGGTCACTATTTGGTCACTACAATCGTGATATTAAATTTTCTGAAGCAATACACTTTCACCACTAGTACCTTGACATATTAAGTATTAACCATCATATGCGATCATTTAAAAGACAAATGTATTGTTTCACCTCCCCAGCTCAGAGGCCCCCACCTTACTCAGGAATACCCCACACTATGGAAGGAAAGTGTGATTTCTGATTCAAGCTGACTTGAACGTTACAAATAACTCAATAATTATCTAGACAATTTGATCATCATATGACTATATATAGGGAATTACCAATATGGGAATTATGGGGTGATGATATACAAGTCTGACGATGCCGATACCATTTATGCGCTGTAGAAATTGGAACTAGATTCACAACTAGATTAGCATTAGGGAGCAACTGTTATTTCTATAACGCTACAAATGTAGAAAATGTAGATTTTGCAGCTTGGAAACCCAGCATCACTTAAACCTTCTGCTCTTCTGAAGTACAATAAATACATCAAACATATGTTTGAAATATATGTCAAATCAAAATATCTGCCCAAAGTCGATTTAAAAAAACAAATACCTGCCAGGACTGATATGACTCCGAGATTTGTCACACAGCCCAGACTAGAAATAAGGAAACCTGCAGTACAGCTAATGAGTTTGTGCTTGAAACACGTCTTGACTAAAGAGCTTACTAAATACATGCAAACTCAGTGGTAAGCTAGAAGGTCTGAAGATGTCTCTCCAGAACATCAAGGCTGTGAAATCAATGCCAGTGTAGAAATGTGTCTGTAGCTTGGGGAATGCTGGGCTCTAATTAGAGGGCTCAATTTTAATTACTACTCATTTTCAAGTGACACTAGCCTCGGCGGGCTGGTTCATGTCACATTACAGTTGAGGAGAAAAAGGAGTCGCTTTCATGCAGCAGAATGGCAGAAGTCAAATAAACAAGCACGCTCAACATAATTTCCTCTGCGCTGCTACTGCGGCGTTTTGAAATGAAATCCATTATTTGATTACACTGGAAAAGGTAACAGGAAGACAGGGGAGTATTCCAGTCACAGCGTCCTTGTAAGTATCAATTACACCATTTCCTTTGAAAGGGGCTGAAAACAAAGACTTTTCATGTTTTCAGAACTCACCTACCAGACAGATTATTTAACTGTGAAAGCCCATTCCCCTGGAAAAGAAAATCACTCTAAAACCGACCCTGACGACTCAAAACATCCATTACATTTTCAGCATAAACCTAATTAACCCGTGTTTTACATGTCACAGTCTGGCAGCATGTCATCCGCACCCCTGTTGGGGAAGCTACTGAATTAGTCCTCCAGTTGTTTCAGCGGCTATTAAAGCAGCTGCGGAGGTATGATGCTATTGAATGTCTTGGTTCACATCATAACAAAAAGGCACCAAAACACCGTCATAAACAATTAGGGGGGAAAATATCAAAGCGGCCTCGTTATCAGGGGAACGGGAATTCCGAGAGCGTTTGCAGAGACTAAATGTTTTGCTTGTTCTTTGCGGTTTAATGACGTTGTTTGGAAGGAGACATTATCAATGTTTTGCGAAACTGAGAGTCCCTGAGAGCTGGCCGGCGGATAAATAAAACAAGTGTTTCCCATTTTCACTTCGATGAGATAGGAGAACAGCAGTGAAGTACAGGACCTACCCTATAGGACTAACACACCATCACAGCAGCTGACAAGACAAAGACACCTGCTGGACCCTCTGTCTGGCACACAGTGTACAGCACACTCAGCCATGCGTGCTCATCAGCAGTCTGAAACCAAGCTAACCTGAGCAGAATAAAGGCTTTGAATAAGAACAGTATTAGACACACGGTATGAGCAGAGGTGGACAGTAATTGTGCTATGTTCCATGTACTTTCAAGCTCCTTTCTAGGGGGTGTAAGAGAACATGGATTGAGTATCGCAATACTAAGTTTGTGAAACCATATTGGTTATGAGTAACCGAGTATTGATTTTTTGGTTTACATGCAAAGATTCACAGCGGAAAGTGGGTTAGGTTACGTTGTGTTTAAACCCTCAACCTTCCAGACAGCAGTGCTGTAATCTACTGCATATTCCGCTATTAAACTCTTAAACCAACATAGCGCAAGACTGCACCACTAACATTACCATACGCATGTGGTGGGGTGATTTTTATAGTGTACTTTTCCTAAAATTAGACTCAATATAGTGTCTTGCTTACGGTCTCGCTCTATACTGAATTGTAACCCTTCATCATACACACTGTATCGCCAGGTCCTTACCAATACACAGGCCTGGGTTTCTTCTCTCTTCCTACTATTATATATAGTTTTAATGATGTTTTTACAACAGGCTGGTAGAGAATGATGATCTTTTTTAAATTACTTTTTCTGCCGTTTTCTTTCCGCTGTCAGATCTGCCAAAATACCTATCAAGTATATGCCAAATACACATGTTCCTATCCCTTACATACAGGGACTGCTGATCCCACTGCTCCTCGTAATCCAGCAAAAACTCCCCAAAAACTTCATTTAGGAGAGCATGACCACTGACAGACTTGTATAAAACGATGTTAGCTTAGTATCACATTACCTACCTCTTGAAAATCAAGGCTGACAGTGTCCTTGTGGGTTTTCTTTACAGGTGTGGCAAACAATAAGGCATACAAAAACACTCTCCACCATCACAGTGCCGATACATATCATAAAGGGAGCTCCTCTGACCTCTGAAGCACGGTCCAGCAGGGAGATAGCTATATGATACAGATAGAACATTACTGCTGAGCAATCTATTATAGGACACGTCCACATGAATTGTAAAGAACAAAATTTCCTTGACATATATACTTTTGACATATTTCAGAGCGAAAAATATATCAAGAAGTATCTCTGATTATTGGTTAATACTCTTTTCTCCCCCCGCTAATGCACGATGACGTAATCAAAAATGAATCAATTTTCAAGAAAAAATTGAAAAAAGTCACTACACTTCAGTCAAACAATACAGAAATAAAATTTGTCTTTCAATTGACATTTGACTGATCCTGCTTAATATGAGCGTGTAATAAAGAAAATGTTTTCATTATGTTAAAAATAGAAAGTAAAAATGAGAAAAATAACATTGGATGTTGATGTTTTTGTACTTTTCTGAGAATTGCTGAAATACAACACATTCTCTTATAAATAAAGGTTCCGAAATGTTTCAAGGCTTGGACATTTGTTTGTTTTGCCTTCGAAAGGGTTCTCCACACTCACACTTAATTTACAAACCACCTGTTGAAATGTTTTCGGGGAACTAAAATTAATTCTTCTCGGATCTCGGTTGGTGTTTCTCACATTTCTCATTTTTGAACATCAGTGTTTTATTGTAGACCAAAACATGCTAAACATCCATTGCATTGATAGGTGCCGGATGTACTGAGAGGTTTCACTATAGTTTTGTAGGGAACTACCCAAATGTTTCTTACTGATGAGGTTATTTTTTGGAAGCTAATTTTAATATTACTTCCCATTTAATGTAATTTTCCAGTATTTAACTGAAACTTTTACTTACAGCAGGAGCCAAAGCAATTCAAGGCACCCAAAGATACTAGAAGAATCTATGACTGAAGAGGCAAAAGCCAAACCATAGCTTGATCTAGTTGGGTGATCTAGTGAGGTGGGTGCTCTACCCACCCCAATGTATGAGACAGTCACAGCAAGCATAAAAAGAAATGCATACTCAGATAACGTGGATTCAGTAATTGTGGTAGGTCAAGCTCCAAGCTGAAGATGTGTACAAGATATTGCTTTGATGGAGCAAGCACTTACTCCAAAGAAAGATGAGACCACATGCTGTAAAACTCCTCTCTCCCCATGGAAAAACCATACTGAGACTACATATTCAAACAAAACACCCCACTAATTTATCCGCCCTTCTCCACGTGAGAGACTAATTGACTCGGGCATTCAAAAAACCTCTGATATATGTCAGTGCAAGCACCTGGACAAGAGGTGACAGCTGTGCTTCCACCACCCAAACCATTTAGACTCCAAATATCCGGCGAACGCTCCCATGCAGAGACGCACGCGTCTGGGTTCAGGGTGCTGCAGCGCACTGTCTGAGTCTGGGCCTGGCACAGCGCTCCTAACCAGAGAGACCACAGACCATGGGGATGAATAGACTTCTATTACATTAAAACCAACCCTGAGCACGGAGCTGCCCCTTAGCATTTCTCAACTGGCTAAAAAAAATCCTTAAAGTTAAATATATCTGGATCATCATTAACCGAGACCACCCATCATGTTCTTAGGTGGAAAGCAAAATCCGCAAAATCGCAAAGTCAACGAAAGGTAATAAAAAAGGTAACCAGGCAAACAGAGTGTATAAACAAAAACACGTCTGGACAGTTTTACAGCTCAAAGTTCCTTTATTCGGCCCTGTGTTCTGATCTAGTGAAATTAAGTGTCGGATTTCTCCAACTGGATTTGGTGTGTGCTGCAAGGTCTGCAAGTTACCGATCTGAGATTCTGCAGAAGACGTCACATAGAAAACACAGATCTAAAGATCTACTCACATACAGTACCAGTCTTCTTGCTAACACAACAACTGGCAATAAGTGGGGATGCATCCACCACAAGTCTTCATAGCTACTTCTTTTACAACCAAATTGGCAGATGACCGATTTTTCGTGATTTTTATTGGGCTTTTTTTTTTTTTTTTCAAACCCAGATTCACCTTGTGTAGGGTAAATGAACTCATAAAACACACTACAAAATTTCCTGCACTTCCTATTAGCCGAAGTTGCAAAATAAATAATCGAAAATTTGACAAAAATTCAGATGCTGTTAAAGAACATGAATCAAACAAAACTCTAACTTGAATGTAAGAGGCAACTGGCTGTTCAGCACAATTAATCATGCAAAATAATGCAGCAACAATTTGTTATACGTGTAGCAGTAGCACCCAAATACAGCACAAGACCATTTATCTTCTTCACATTATTAACGAGCAGTGAAGTATAATAATGCATTTTTAAGCCAAAGGAGGAAAAAAAGACCAAAAATAGATCCACAACAAAGTGTCATAAGCTAACACGCAACAACTCTCTTGTAGTCTCTTATGTCGGTCAGGGCAGGTGAGTTCAAACATTTCAAGAAGAAACAGATTAACAGTGAATATTGGCCACGTGCAACTATGTTTTCTGAGAGCTTTCTATTAGACAAGTCATTTATAATCTCTGTTTACTGTCTATCAAGTATCTAGAGGAGGTACAAGACCCAAGAACATTTGCACTACAGGTGATGCTGCTTAAAAAATGAGGTCCAGCTTGATATACCGAACAAAGCAGAACAGAAGCAAAGGAAAGTTTCTTCTATCGTGCCGACAACATCCATAACACAGTTTCTGAAATGATGACAACAATCACAACTGACAGTGTAAAAGTGCCAAAGTCTAAGTGCAAAACAACAGACTTCACTGGCTTGAATCATCAGCCGCTATCTGTTGTTGAGGATGCTAGGTTTCAAAAGCACATACTGTAGCCTAATACACACTGTTAATTTAACAATTTTATTGATTACCAGCTCTGTTTTATCCCACTGAAAGCAGATTTTATCAACAGCAGGTGCTTTTCTTCATTATCTTGTAGGTTTCCTTATGTTTAATATTTTAAGCCTGAATGACAGATAAAATGCCAAATTATACACTTTAAAAATAATAACAGTTTGAAAACAATGTGCTTTTGGTGATTTTTTATGTTCTCAACATAGATTGGCCAAAATAAAAATTACAATCTGGTTGATCGATATTCATATCTTTGGAACCTAATTCTGATTATATATCTCCAGAGATAACAAACATAAAGGTCAGCTACTAATTACTAACCTCCTTGTACATAAAGACAACACAGTCTGTGATGGGACTTATTTCTCAATTACACAATCAAATGGCAGCACATTCCACTGATTGCCAAAAATGAAGTTGTAAGACAATAAAAGCCGAAGAGATTAGCAAACCTTTTTATTGTGTCCTTCCTATAAACCTCTTCAGGACTGAGAAGGAGACCTGTACCCCATATAACCCCCTGAACTTCACTTTGCCAGCTGACTACTGGTAATTAATTTGATGTGTACAATGAACTCATAAATATATTCATTACAAACATAGGCTCAGGTCATTTTCACATGCCCTAATCAAATTTACAACAGTGCTCCGTGTTTAAAGAGTCATATAATGAAATTGCTGTCGTAGCATAAAAACAAGGCCCAGGGGATTGATAGAAAGTCTGGAAGCAGAGAAAGTCCAGCAGAATAAGTGCCTATGAAAGCAGCTCCTGCCAACTTTTGCACCTGGCGTTACAGGAACCAGCCAAGTGAACTCTGTTTCACATGCGGCATGTCAGGCAAAACGTGAAGTCTTTTCACTGCGCTGTTTGGATTTTAGGGGGAAGCAGACGTCTGCAGCAAGCTTCAACATCCAGTCAGTCAAGTTCTCAGGAAGGCCACAGACTGGATTAACAGCCCTCTACCTTCACACATTACGAGGAAAGGCTTCTCATATTTCCTCTATGTTTTTTAAGCTTCGGGAACATTTCGGAAGTGTGCCTGCGGGAAGTTCAAACATTCATTTGTGAATTTGTGTTGTTAATTTTTTTTTTTGTTTCATCAAATCCTCCAAGGGCTTGGACCCCTAAAAATGCAGGCAGGTCCCCGGATACAGCCTGGTGTCTGGATTATACATGGAATTAAAGTGATGATACTGGCTTCTGTTAGCTCCTACTGAGTTAGGAGCAGTCACTCAAGAAGAAATGTGTCTCAAAAGCACTAGGGGTCACTGTGACGATCCCAGTCACAGCCTCCGAATGCGGCACAGAATAATACACAGGGTTAAATTATGCTTTATTAAATGTCAATTCTAGAGTTATACTGGAAATATCACACATGCGGAGGTCTTACACTCATAAAACCAGTTAAAAAAAAAAAAAAAAAAAGAAGCTTCATGGGAAAACTGCATCAGAGTCAGTCATCACGCCTGCTCGTCTCTGTACAGTTTCTTCTATTCAGCTGAGAGCGGTGAAAAGCATGTCACACAGAACTGATTCCATTTGTCCTGCCAGAGCTGGATCCCTCCATAGGAGGTCCAGCAGCAGATTAGCTATTATCCCTGCCTGCTAATGTACAGGCAATGCAAGTCAAAAGTTTGGATACATCTACTTATGACAGGCTTTTGGTTATTTAAAACCAAATAAACACATACAGAATTATGCAGTGACCAAAGTGTTAGGGATGCTCAATGAATCAGAATCATCCCAGTACTAGCAGATAAATGCTTTAAAATGATCTGGAATGGACAGATGTTTAGAATTGACTGATATCTGCCATGACACAGCTCAGGACAGTCTTACACGTACACTAAATAATTTACAAGATCCTAACAGAGTTCTGAAACGCTGCACATCTCACTTTTAATGTCAGTCCTTTTAAAAAAAAAAAAACGTACTGTAATTTTATCGTGAAGGTGCATACCAGACGGTTAGGCAGAGAGACACACAAACACGTGTTTCTGCTATGAATAACACAGACAAACGCCAGATCTCGCTGTTATCATACAAGACAAAGCTCAAATGGACCCAAAACTAGTTTGTGCTTTTATGCACACACAAAAAGCACAGTAAACTGAGGATGAAAATGCAGTTCGGAAAGGCTGTCTTCACATTCTGTTCCCTCTGCTGGCTATTCACAGAATCGCTCGTTTGGATACGTCACTGACCATCTCGCACTACAGGACTTGTGAATAGAGCAGGGCAATATAGTAAATATACAATACCGCGATACTTTGGGAAAATTGCACTATACACAAAATGCCATGATATTTATTTTTCAAGGTTTCTGATCAATTGGAATAGAGAAAAAAGCAAAAGTAGTTCTACATTTTAAAATAAATACTTTTAAAATATAAAATATTTTATTTAATATTCGCACATACCATGTTTCACATGAACATAAACAGAACTAATTTTGCTCACTTTATAATGAAACATTTAGTCGGTTAGTGTAGTGTGATGATATACATATGTTCAGAAAAGCATACTGTACGGGACATAATTATCCTGATAATGATATTCACAGTCCTAATTGTGAAGGTTTTGAGAAGAGGTTCATGAATACTATGATACCATGATAGCAAAAAAAAAAAAGCTTAATGCTTAAAACTTAAAAAATTAAGTTTATTGCACTAAATTCAATGCAAGAAGTCTAATTAAGCTCTCTTTGCAAAGAATACACTGAGGTTGGTCAGTGTTCTTTAAGTACTGATGCTCAGTAAAGCATGTTGTGACATATTTGAACACAATTATTATGATAACCAAAAATACTGTCATATTGCACATGTGTGAGCTGGAGAAATCAGACATGCTTGAAAATAATCATCACCACATTTAATCGAAAAGCAAAAGACTGACTTGCCTCTCTTCTCACACTACCAGATCATTCGTGGCATCAATTGTGATTGAGCTCCAGGCCTGGAAAACTGCTTCTGATTGTCAAAAAAGGGAAAACCACATTTAAAATCAGACCTATAGTCACGTAGCATAGGCCCAGCTTAAAGCAGCTTCATGGGGAACCACCCGGGATGATTTTCCAAGTCTTGGAGAAACTCCACACGGCCTGAGCACTTGTTGGCTGCTGTTTAATACTTGTTTTTGGGTATAAATAACATTCAAAACCAATCGAGCATTTGAGCACAAGTGTAGTCTTTACTGTCCTAAACACTGAAACGTAATATTCAATCAGGTATGTCCAAAGCTTTTCTTACTGGTACTGTACGTGAATGGACTTCACATTCCGTATGAGCAGAAGAACAGAGTATGTGTATAGGTCCGAGCCAACACACACTCAAAACGTGTAAGAGGACACCCCGTCCCAGACACCTCAGAGACCGCCTCTTCACTTCACTTCATCTCTTTCCGCCTAAACTATATCCTCTGCCAATCCGCTCCTGTTGAACCAGCGTAAATCTATCACTCTGTCTACAACTCTTCAGGTGCTGTGCCAACATTTCCCTCCTACTAATGTGCACGACTGTCACCAAGTTATCTAAAGGTTTACCCCTACTACAGTTAAGCTCATTATATATGCCTAAAACTCCCAGAGAATACATCTCAGGCCATTTGCGCTGTGCAAAAATCCAAGGAGGAAAAAAAAAAAGATGTGCGGAAAAAGACATGCAAGGTGTTCAAAGATAAGACGTTTATTTGCACTCGTATGTTGATGTGTGGGAGGAATACACTCCACACTCGTGAGTGCACGCTGCCAGTGTGAAATGTTTTGCAGGCCATCTGGGAAGGATTTATTGTGTAATTTGGTTTATTACTGCTGCGGTCTTCAGCTAAGTAGCATGAACACAATTACGGTCCACTCGGCAGGGCTACACCTGGCCCCTCGGAACAATAATAAATCCAGGAGAGGGGAAACAGAGAATTAATTGAGGGTTATCACCATCATGGCCCGTTTAGTGCTTACTGCTGAGAGCAGGGAGTTATTTATACTGCTGCAAAAATAAATATCCAATAGTGTTGGATTACATACACTGTCATACTAAACAGGCAGTCTTTCCTGAGGAGGTATCATTTTGGAAAAAGCAGAAGAGATGTTAAGATAACGTGGATCAGGAGACAGGCAGTCTCAGAGCTGTTGTAAAGGGATGAAAGGAAATAAAAAGCAATAAATAAGGATAATAATAAATAAAAACGTGGCAGCTCTTTACGCTGACAATGAATTTCATATGATTCTCCACGAGGCGCCTCTTCTATACCACACCGCGAGGGGTGCGTGTTACAGCTTTATCACGCTTGCCTTTAACTTGCTGTGCTCCACGCGGTCCCGGACCTACAGAACAGAGTTATACATCCTCAGGGAGCTGTCTGTAAATTACTTTAGGCTGTCCTGGCTTTTTATGCTTAGTGCCGCGATTTATAATATACAGAGCATTTTTGGCGCATCTGATTGAAAGCCAGCGCGTCTATAAATCTGTCTGGCGCTGGCCACTGTCAGAAAATATGGGGCGAGCAGATGACAGTTAACATTAATGCATTAAGTGAACAAGACAAGACCGCGCACTTCCGGATTTGAGGTAAAAGAAGGCGGCCTGCTCCTCGAGGCCTGGGTGGCAGCTGCTCTTTCTGCTGGGCTATGTGGAAACAGATGAGCAGCCAGCGGCTTATGACTTCAAAAAGGTTCCACTGATACTGGGTCCACAGTAGAAGAGTCCAGAAATTGAAAGAGCCTGGAAACTACGGGTGCAGTGTACGGGCAAAGTACTACCTAAGGTTATATTGCTACACACCGAGCATGTTATACACTTAATGACGGAGAAATTAGAGGTGTGACATGGTTAAAGAGCAGGCTACATTATTTTGCCTAAAATTATAGGACTGGGACCACTTATTGATTTATCGGTACGTACTACGAAATTGATAGGTCTGTTTTATTGTTACTATTCCTTTTGGTATGGAAGTGCATTCTGCACTCTGATCTACAATCTGAAAGGAGTTGCAGTGAGTGATTGTCGGAATGGTGCACTGCTATCCACTGAAATGTTATCAGGTCTGCAACTACAGGAGCTGAAGATATGTCCCGATTTACAGGTTTTTCAAAATCCCTTGTTGTCCTAGTGCTACAAAATAATTTACCTTGGTTCGTTCTTAATGAATACCCTGAGCTCACGGCACACAAGGCACAGTAAAAAGACTCATTTAGACTCATAGTGCAGCCTTCTGAGATATCAATAGAAAGCAAGATCATAAACTAGAGATGGGCAAATTTTAATATCTGAGTATCTGTAACAGATGTTGAACGGGTATCAGGTTAACCGCATGGAAGGAAGATAAAATAAAACAAACAAACAAACAAACAAACTTGACTTAGGCATATCTTTTTGGAAGACTACATTGATGCTGCACAAAAATATAACAGCACGCAGGGGAACAGAAAATTGGTAGGTTTGTCGTGTTGGTAACAGGGTCTACAGCTTCAGAGTGTTTCACATTGGACACTGATGAGCACTTGTCTTTTACACAAGGCACAACAGTTGCACAAAAAGTTGCACCCAGAAGGAATCAACTGACAGTAATGAAATTTGGTGGGTAGGTTTGACATTGTGAGACATGCGAATGAATCAAGTTTCATGCTTGGCCGCGCATGTGACGAAAGCAAAGACAGGCCTTAGCGCTGTACCTGACTGACCCAACAGCCACTATTGCAGACATTACGTGAGCAGTTATGACGACTGCCCTTAACATTACATTAGTGTCGCCAAAGACTGCAATGGTGTCATTCCAGACTGTCTTGGAGTGACTCAGAAAGGCAGCAGGTCATCTTCAGTGACAAGTCCCGCTTTTGTCTTGGTAGTGATCAACAAATGCATGTGTGGAGGCCCCGTGGCCAGCACTAAGATGGATAGTTTGTTGTAACGCATCACATGTCCAGAAGGCCTGGTGTCACTCCAACTCCACCCCTTCGACAAAATCTGCAGGAACTATATGAGAATATTAAAGCTGCATGGGATGGATTAGCAAACATGGCGGCCTGAGACACTACTTCTGCACACTGAGACACTACTTCTGTATGTGTAGCTTAATAAATATTGCCCATATCAGTCTAAATTTACCATCATTTACTGTTCCTGTTAACTTTCATCTTCCTTCCGAATAGCATTGCAATCTGACACTACCTTGTAGGTGCAACTATTTTTTTGAGGATGAGTGTATTTCTCCTTAGCCTGTATATTTTCTCTGTCTTTCCATGATTAAACGCAACAAACACTCAAAATGATTCCAGCATTCCAATACAAAAATGATTAATAAATCATGTATGGTGTAGACTTACCAAAGACCCTGCAAAATCACAGTGGTCAAGCTTTAGTGCCACTCAAATGGCACAAATCGATGCACCAAAATTTCTCCCTGGTACGGCAGTGGGAGAAGAAAAAGCTGCACAGATGTTATGTTTGATATGGTATGGGCCTGGCGGCACAAGACGTGTTCATGTTAAACTCTGATGTTTTTTATGACAGCTTCAACAACCATACTGGCTTTGGCTCGGAGAGGAAAAACAGACAAGACCACACAAAACACATACAATAGAGTCACAGAAATAGCTACTGTGTGTTTAAGAATTGGGAGAGTATAAATGAAGGACAGAGCCAGAGCACTGGGCCTGCAGCTGCAGAGGGGGAACGGAGGGGCTACTGTCTCTCCCAGGACACACACACACACACACACACACAAACACACACGCACACGCACACGCACACGCACACACACACACACACACACACACACACACACACACACACACACACACACACACGAGTGCCTGATTTAAGAGCCCTCTGAATCAACGGGCTAAAGGTCAAAACAATGAATGTTAAGAGCTACTTTTCTCCTTGTAGCCAGGCAGGGCACTGTGTAGTTATGGGGTGAAAGGTTAAACCTACAGCGTGTGTCACAGCTGCCTATTTGGCCCCTCACAGATAACTCTTCAAGGGTATACAAACTAGCGGACCCTTTGAAGACGCCAGGCTACACCAAGCCCACTTACACCAAAATTATACAGGTTAAAGCAGGAGTGCCCAACGCTTTTGCCTTGGAGGCTGAAAGCATGATTGTGTTGGGCCAAAAAGACTAAACAACATAAAAACAAAGGAGGAGAAAGACTGGTTTCAAAACAAGTTTATAAAAACATTACATTAGATTTTACTGCTAAATATTAAAAAAAACTGAATGTAGTAAGCTTTACAGAGTACACAAACGTGTTTTTGATGAAGGGGCAACTTTCTGGTGGGACAAACCAAAATTCATGATAAGGCCAACTTTAGGCAGCCCTGGATTAAAGCCCCCAGGAACTGAAATCTTTCCCTTCTAATTAAGTTAATCTTGCTCTTCTGTGTCCCCAGTATACATGTACCCTCTTAGGAATACCTTCCTAACGTCTAATAGACGCCTGCTGTATTCCACCATATTTGTCTCCTCTCCATGTACACTGGGCGGTCTTAATGTTGGGTAATGCTTCCATAAGCATTTCCTAACCACTCACAAGGCTGACATCTCTTGCCCCGCCCACACAAAACAGTCAGTGTCAGTAAGCTAAAGCTAAAGCTAACGTAGAATAACCAGAAGTTAGTGAAGCTAGAACACTTGTCTCTAGCTGCCTGTTGCGCCTTCATTTGTTTATTAATAAACCTTCACTGTTTGTTAACATATGCTTAATCCGTATACACATCTGTTCGTCCATTCCTTCGCGCATTGCTTTGTATGTCTGTTTGTTAGTACTTCTGCACATCCGTTCATCTGCTGCTTCATCTGTCCGCTCAACTGTTCATTGGTTCGTCCGTGTCCTTGTTTTCATGTTGGCATGATTTTAGTTCTGTATGAATGGAGAAGCAGACTAGTGGTGTTGGACAGAGAGCTGTCAATCAAGGTTCTCTTTAGAAACCCATGGTTCTCAGATAGGTCTGATCCTCATTGCACCATGAAACCTGAATGCCTAAATAACCACATACTTAAATCAAACTGCGTTGTTAAGTAATCTTGCTGCTAAGACTTCCGTACGTGGTTACTGACACTGTGTGTAATCACACAAAAATGTCACAGAACTACAAACAGTAGTAGTGGAACCTTAAAACCTACATTTGTGCTACTGTGTCAGAAACCACAAAAGTGAATCACACCATTACTTTAATATACCGTAAGCCTCATTACTTCGGAGCTTGATGATGTCCACTGCAAAAACAATACAGTTGTTGTCCCATTTGCTTGTTCTTTGATGAAGGGAAACTGTAGGCTGTCACAATCAGTGTTTTCATTTGCAGGTGGTAAATGCATGACAAGGTGTCTGTAGGGGCGTAACTGTGTTTATCCAAGCAATGACAGCTACTGGCTTTGAAAGCCTGGTTATTTACTTAACTTTGTCCATTTCTCGTATCTTGGTTGAGGGTCTGGAGTGGCTGTGAGCTCAAGACGCAGAGGGCAGGACTGCTGGGAAAGTCTGGGAGGAGGCTGACATTTTTCAGTGCTCCGTGCAGTGCAGCTGGGAAAGGAGGTGGCCTAAACTACGACTATTTATACTTAATTACACATCTCCCTTAAACCATTTCCCAGATGCAAATGTCTTAAGGCTTTGTCATACGGTGCATCAGCTATACAGTGTCACGCCAATTGTTCTCATAAAAACGTGCTACTGCAAGCCCTTTAGAAGGAATCAACAACGTGGAGTTCTCCAAGAAAATGGTCAATTAAAAAATACAAATATATAAATAAATACAACAGAACTGATGAGCCGGTTTGGAAAATTGCATGTTTATACTCGGGCCTGCGCACTATACTGTTAATCATTATCATTCTATCGGCGTTGGAATACTGATATCACAGAAGGCTGCAATATGCAAATCGAGCTAATTACAGCATGCTTTCGCTGTGTTGTGACCATCCTGACACAACCACAGCTCCATATGTGGATGTTTGCATGAATGGAAGTATTCATGGATTCCAAAAACCCTAATTATTTTGGTCAAAATGTCACAGTATTTCTTCACCAATGCGTTTTAAAGGGCCCATATTACGCAACCATATTATGCCCATGCAACATTTAAATCTGCTGAGTTTTTTCATGTCGTTTGTAATCATTAAAAAAATCACTACCAGTGTCATTAGCTTCCCAGTTCATCAATGGAAACTAAGCTGTAAAACCTTTGAATTTACTGTTTTTGTGACACATCAAAAGCAGCACATTTACATGCTTCTACCTTTTCAGCTTACTGCAGTGTAGCCCTGCACTTTCTCAGTCAAGTCATTGGAAGCTTTTCAGTCCTGACAGCTTTTTGAATGAAACACAATGCAGGGCAATCAGAACGGACTACATTTACATCTGTCAGTCTTTGAGGCATAGTAACAAAAACTGGTTGTTTGATTCTTGATTCTTAAGGATTGATCTTTGGTAAATGGTCACTTATTTTTAGTACATAAAACCACACAATCATAATAAGCATATTTTAGGGGCAAAAAACTAGCCAGTAAAAATACAGAATATGGGCCCTTTAATATATTTCAAAGCATATTGCACTTGTATGCAGTTTTCCATATTCTGCAGCCCTATTAACACTGAACCCAATTAACTACTTAAATGTCCATTTAAATGACATTTCCTCCTGACTTACCAGGTTAATGAGCTGGGTGTGCACTATATCCTCCACCAGGGCGGCAGTCTCATGCAGTGGTCTCCTAGAATCACCCAGAGCATACCTGAAACAAAAACCACAAATACTGAAACACTACAAACCACTTTGCACAGAGCCCTAAACATGTGCTACTAAAGTGCTACTAAACATTCAATGTGGAGATCTGTGCTCCTCCAGGTTTCACTTTCACTCTAATACTAGTGTTGTAGACAAGCCCAAGCCCAATATCAGAGTCTGAGTTAAGAGCAAGACTTTTAGCAGTCGAGTTCCAGTCAAGACCAAGACCAAACTGAGACCAGGTTACCAATGGTGGAAGCAGTGGTGGAAACTGAAAGCAATGTACATATAACTACAATATATATATAAATCTGTTGAACAGAGACAGTTAAGGACTTGTTAAAGATTTGTTTTGTGAGGTCTGGTGTTCACAGTCTGGTGTTCACAGTCTGGCCTAATCATAATTAATTTCAGGAAAGAATGAAAACTGTTGGCAAATTGAGCTGTAAAGATGAAGAAACGTTGTAGTACAATATTATTTAATATTAATCAACATACAATATAATGTTTTTGTGTGGTATCTGTAATTAAATAATGGAATATAATCCAATAAAGTAGTTACAAACATTCTCAGTAAGTAGTACAACATGTAACGACACTACACAGACAAACAGCAAAAAGAAATTTGTTGGAAAACTTGAACAATAATACAGCGAGGTGACACAGCTGGGTTACTCTTATACGGCCAGGTGACTCCTATACAGCTGGATTACTCTTATACGGCCGGGTAACTCCTATACAGCTGGGTTACTCGTATACGACCGGGTAACTCCTATACAGCTGGGTTACTCGTATACGACCGGGTAACTCCTATACAGCTGGGTTACTCGTATACGACCGGGTGACTCCTATACAGCTGGGTTACTCTTATATGGCTGGGTGACTCCTATACAGCTGGGTTACTCTTATACGACCGGGTGACTCCTATACAGCTGGGTTACTCTTATACGGCCGGGTGACTCTTATATAGGTAGGTGACTATTACAGCTGGTTGCGTGACAAATGATCTACATGTCTGAAAGTTTCAAATTGATGGCGTTTCCTAGTGACAGTACACCTGATCACGTGGTGGGATCTTATACTGTATTCACACGTTTGCCCTGAAAACACCGCTTTTCTGTACATCACAGCGTTACAGGACCAGTGGTAAAAACATAGCAATGGTAACAGCGCTGCTGATGAAAACGATTATCAGAGAAGAGCCTTTGCACCTTTCAAGTCCTAATTTAAGCTCTGTTATGTAATACAGGGTGATCCTGGACGTCAACAATGAAAAGTTTGGAGTTCATGGATTTCTAAAATCTAACTCCAACTTATTTCAGCACTGCGGTCAGCAGGAAAGTTGGAAAAGTTTAACTCTCGAGCGCTCCACTTACTGTTGTGGTTGGTGAACTGTTCCCAGAATTTTCCATTGAAAACACTGTGATGTCCAGTTCAACAGTGTCCATCTACCACCAATATGTGCTGTTACTTTTTTTTTTTAGTACTACTGCATGTTCAAGTTGTCACTCTGGCACTGCCCCCCATAAGTAATTATAACAAAGAAATTCTGAAGACAAAAACATGATTTCGAAGGTTTTGTCAAGGTTTTTCTCATTATGCTGGCTTACCTGTTCATCTTATTAATTTTCACCTCCAACAACTAGAACTACAAAACTACAAAAGATTTTGGGTGCATATTACTTTTTTTATTTGGTCTGTTGTCACATGTCACACGTCTAGAAGGCCTTGTGTCACTCCACCTCAACCCCTACTGCAAAATCTGCAGGACCTGCATGAGAATATTCATCCTACATGGGATGGATTACCACAGGACACCATTAGGAACCTCTACAACTCCACGTCAAGACATATGCATGTTGCAAAACATTAGCAAACATGGCGTCCGAACGCCACACCGAGAGAGACTACTTCTGTATGTGTAGCTCAATAAATATTGCCCATATCAGTCTAAATTTATCATCATTTATTGTTCCTGGTAACCTTTATCTTCCTTCCTAATAGCATCACAATCCCACACTTCCTTCTGGGTGCAACCATTTTGATGATGAGTGTACATAAAGTTTCATCACAAAGTTTCCCTTCATAGCTAAAAGTGTTGTTTCGCATGGCAGTGCACAATATCAATATCTTCAGTAAATTTACCATGGACCAACTGGGCAACTGGAAACAGGAAACTCACAATAGTAATTTGTCTTTCTATACAATTGAGCAAATAAATAAAAACACAGATAAAATATTACAAAGTGAACTTTAAACCCAGGTTTAATAGCTTCATTTTTTAGTTTCACATTGGTTACATCCTCAAGAAAAGCAGGAGATGGTTCTCCTATAGTTTTTACAAACATTTTTTGGTGGAACACAAAACAATAAAGCATAGTTTACTGTACTGTGATAAAGGTCAGCAAAAAGCTGCTAAAGATCGAGCAAATTTAGACTATAACTAAGGGAATCTCTGCATTGGTTACCAGTGAACAGACCCTTTACCTTTAAATTCAGACTTAAATTGCAGCTCCAGGCATTTCTGTAAAACTAAACGTAGCTGAAATCAATCTTACTGATTTGCTCTCTTACCATGTGTTCTTTAAAGTGAGTAATGCATCACTAATAAAAAAAAATTATCAATTTGAGCGCTACAAACACCCCAAGTAGGCAGAGCTACTCTGCATCCGTGTACACACTGCCAGAGTGCTGTTTACAAATTCTACATGCCTTTATTCACAGTTTTTCCCACACTGTGTCTGCCAGAGCTTCCCACATTCAGTGTGCTTAATATCGACACAGTGGTTTTATCCAATAGAAGTGCAAACCACTGAATGGCCACAGACTCCCTCTGTTTAAGAGAGAAGACTACGAAAGTATCATGAGAAGTTTGACACTTAGAATATGAGGCTAAATGCACTAATGACATTGGTCTGGATTCCTGAGTGGTGCGTAACAACTGATTTACTGTCATTAAACTTAGGATTCAATCCTCCCACACGAAAGGTGTCTTTCTTATGAAGCTGCATCCCAGTTTATGACTAAGCGCATCACTCTCAGATGCAAAACACATAAATAAGACTTCATTTTATGAATTTTCCATTTATACAGTCACATGAGACTGTTTGAGTTTTCCCACGATGGTCTTTTAAAGCGGTCCATGAAACGTTGATTAGCTACATTAGCTACACTTCATCTGAGGGCTCACACAAGACGCTGCTACTATTTTCCTGTGAGACAAGTAGTATCATTAAGGACCACCAACTCGTTTTTTTAAACCTCTTTCTATGGTCCAGGGACAAATAAAACAACACAATCACCTACCCTTAAAAATGTCTCTATACATCTGGATATTGGATCTCTCAACCATGACCCTGTCTATTAACTTTTATTACAACCCTGTTTCATTTCTTTGCTTCACATAAATGCATTTTAATCCAAATGACTTCCAGAGGAAAATCAGTAATTTACTCCAGTTGTATAATTTATTCCATTTGTTTAGTCACAAAGCATTTTAGGTTTGCCCAGGAAACTAGCGAGACAACAGTCTGACCATATAGGAGTTTGCAGGCTGGACAGCGATCAATCATTTTCATATCCACAAAAATGAGAAACAATTTTTCTGTTGTCTCAACTCCTCCTCTTGTCCAAAATAAAGTGCACTTTTATGGAGCTGGACGTAATTCGTTTTCAATGTCTGATCAAACCGCTCTCATGCAAAATAAACACACAAACGGAAAAGCAGGAAAACAACAACAACAAACAACGTAAGAGCATCAAATATATGGAGCAATAAACAGGACTGTAATTGTGAACATGCGCCGTGCGAGCCTGGCTCTTTTCCCTTCGCTCCAGGCTAATAAGATGACGGTTTCCTACACAGTAGTAGACAACATGGGCGCAGTTCAGAAGTACATAATCCCCGGCATGTTGATCTGTGCAGAATCATTGATTTGGCTCGTGGCCCCTGTCTGTTTACTTCAAGAGGCAGCACGAGTCAGTCTGCACAAAGGACGCTAAACAAAAGCTTGCCAGAGCACAGCTGCTTTGCTAAACCGGGCTGGATGTTTGGGTACAGTCTTTAAGTTCAAAGTGCGCACAGCACAGTGGACGCTGATGTTTACTAGCTTGCGGTGCGGCAACAGCCTCCTCTTGCCTCTCGCCATGTCACCAGCCACCCATTCTTACTCACAAACGCAGAGGCCACCGAGACGAAGGTAAACACACTGATTTGACAATCCTGACTTTTTTCCCTTTTTCCCCGACCGCAA
This sequence comes from Semaprochilodus insignis, assembly GCA_034552555.1. Classification (NCBI taxonomy): domain Eukaryota; kingdom Metazoa; phylum Chordata; class Actinopteri; order Characiformes; family Prochilodontidae; genus Semaprochilodus; species Semaprochilodus insignis. Next base: position 23,958,190 of record CM067483.1, on the reverse strand, counting down.
ACAAAAGCTCTTAATAAATGTGGGTCAAGGCTTCTTGAGATCATAAAAAGTTTCGGTACACTTTTTAACCACAGTCGACACAAGAACAAAGCTCCGAGTCCCCCACTGAGGCATGATTTACTAGGAATTATCCCTTTCCAAAGATTAGTTCAGTATAACAAGTTTTTTTTCTTTTTTTTACTTTTTACATTTTGTTCAAAAAACACACACTGAACTGGGCAAGTCAGAGACCACCCTTCAATTCCTGGCCAAACAGCCATTATATACAAGTTGTTCATGTTTCAAAAGACATTTCTGAGGAGATTAGATAAAACAATCCACTTGCACAGGGAGGGCAAAAGTTTCCAAAACTACAGCCTAAAAAGATTTGTAAAAAGTGGGACTCATAACAACCCAGCAAGACCTGCTAGACCATCAAAACTGTCACCGTCACATAAACAGCACTTAAAGCTTTCATCTTTCAGAGAGAGGAGAAAATCAAGCTCCAGTCTGGCATCAGATATGAAAACATCCACAGGCGTTTCTGTCCATCCTTCTGCTGTGAGAAGACAACTCAACAATTCATAGATTCTGAAAGGATGTGTAGCTGTCCAAAAACTGTTACTCAGGAAAATGGACTGACCACCCCAGAGCCCAGATCTCAACATCCCTAAATGTGTTCGGGATTACTCGGATTGTATGAAGCCAAAAAAAAAAACAAAAAAAACAACCAACTTCTAAGAAAGCGTGGGAAAACATCCCTGCAGATTTCTTTAGACAGCAAGTCTCCTAATATAAATGGAAGCTATAAAAAAGTAAACAGTGGACACAGTGGACACACTACATACTGAAAAACATGTCGTATTTAGTTGATGCTTCTGTGCAACTATATGTGAAATATGTTGCTCTGGCCTCTGACTTTTTCACAATACTGTATGTAAAAAAGACAAGACCACACATACACAGACAAGTCAACAGCCAGCAGGGTTTCATCAGAAATGTCCATTTGCACCACCAACAAGCGGAGCTGGGTTCCTGTTAAACACACCGCACTTATTTAGCGGAACTGCTTAATTGAAAAAAGCTACTTGCTTGTATTCACTGTATGGTGACATTAAGTTTGCAGTTTAACGATTCTTAATTTTAAAAAGCGCAAAGTCCCCAAAACTATGGTTTCAGGGTTAACCAACAAAAATTATGATTCAATTCATTCAACAGACTCGGAGACGTAATCTAATTAAGTGCTGCAACTGGAGAAAGGGAGCAGTGCTTCGTTTGTCTTTTTTTTCCCCCCTTCACAAAATCCCAAAACGTGTGAGGTTTTATGGTGACGCACTGCCGCTTGTGAATCATTCATGTGGGCAGGGTTTAAAGGATAATATTTTATTTGAAGGTAAATAAAAAGTGCACGTGAAGCTTCAGCCTCGCTAAGTTAGATAAAGAGGGCAGCTTTATCCCGATTCCGTCAGCAAGCACTGTTGTCCAAATGTAAGCACAGAAACTAGTCAGTGAGGCAGTTTCAAACCCAAGATAAACTTCTGTAAGGTAAGCGTTGTTTATGTTATGGACATTGTTAGAGGTTTTGCAAGAGCTGTGGGTGCAGGGGGGGTGAAACACCAGGACACGGGCACTGACATCACAACCCCAGGACAAAAACTTCTCAGCGTCCTGGAAGCTCTGGGTGCCAGTAATAACGATTCATACGGATCCAGTCGTTCTTGTTGAGCTTCACAGAAGGGGTGTGTGATGAGACAAGAAAATACTATCACGATACTTAGCTGCTTTCCTGGGGTTTGGTAAGCACTAGTACTGTGTCACCTTTATTAGAAAAACAAAAATAAACAAAAAACAATGAGTGTGATGTTTGTTTACTGCTTCTCATACTGTACTGCATTACAACCAATTCAACAGCAGGAATTAGACTTGTCTTTGTAATGAAACATGGAGTCGGTCGGTGGTCCAAGTACCAACCACATACAGCATGGTCAGAAAAGCTTACTCTTTTGTAAGCCATCTTCATACGGCGCACCTCTACTTGATAGTCCGCAGCTATTCCATGTCTCAATCACCAAGACCTTTCCAAAGGAATTTAATAGGATGTAGATGAAACTGAGTTTCTGATGTCAGTTTTTCTAGACACAACACAAACCAGAACATGTGAAACTTTCCTGCACGTACATCTAATTTCAGCTTTTCAATCCTTGCTTTGGTCTGGACCAATCCTTAACACTTTCTGCAGGATTTTTCCATTTGGAAGCGGATTTACAGTGTGTGTCTCTGACTGAGGCCGCTGTGGAGTTTTCCAGGCTAAGAGGCGTTTATAGCAGTAGGGTGGGGTTGGGCTGGGCTGGACCTGGGCTATTTTGGGACAGCTCAAGCTAGCCTCCAGACAGGACAGCAAAACAGACTTGAATTTTGATACGGGGAAATTAGCGCTATGAGACATAAGAAAACACACTGAGATTTACGCTTGCAAAAACGGGTCGGGCTGCTGTTTATGAAAATATGAAATTGTCTTTCAATAGAAAACCTTCTTCCGCAGCTGACAAATGAAGTGGAGAACTCCATGCCACAGTGGCTCTCTGAGGGCTCCTTTGAGACAGCAGGGGGAATCTGTGATGAATGTACTTCTACATACAGTGTTTCGCCTCCATGAAAAGACCTAAATGCTGTAAAACTGCCTATTTTTTAAATCCGTAATGTTACTGGCAGAGACTGTCCGGAAAAATAAACAGCCGCAGCGGCCCCAGTCATAACTGAAGGCAGAGTTTGTTATTTTCTTCAATGCACTGGCAGGCGATATCGAGACCTTCAGCACTTATTACAGTCCGCTTATTTGACTTTGTCTGCTCAAACACAGGAGATTCATGTAGGAGCCGAGGGCAGTACAGCATCCAGGTTTTGGAATATTAGCAACGTACATATTATGCTTTGCCACTCCAAAGTACGTCAATTTGTAGGCTTGTTCATATCACCTACATCAGAGCCTTTATGGCTCAATAAATCTCTTCAGTAATGCAGAATAATCGCTGAGAGCACGCAGGAGAAATATGCAAATGCACATCTGATTTTGTGGTCAGTAATAATTTAGCAATCTCATTCTTTTCAGAGTAAAGGCGATTCAAACACCACATACGTAACAATGCTACACGCTCCCTCATGGTGGTTGAACTGCCCCGGCAAAAGAAAACAGATTAAACGTTTAACCATTTTTGAGTCTTAAACCACACAGGACACTTTCATCTGGGGTAAAGCTCATGTAGAGAACCACCTGGGGTTGAGTGCTGGACAACATGCGAGTCTCGCTGCACTCCTCAGAACGTCCCCGGAGGATTCCTTTATCATAAACACATGCTACCTGCAAATCACTGCTGTGCTTGCCACCGCATAATGAAGATAAATGAGCGATTACTGATGTGCACTTTCTCCTTCTCTTCTAATCATATTAAAGCATCTTGTGTTTCGAAAGAGATAAAGAGGCATTTGCTGTGTAAAAATGGTTCGAGTTATACTTGAGAGTGTGTCAGGGTTTTTTTTCCGTGCTTGTCCTCTTTATGGCCTCAAAACATTGGTTTAATCTTTTAACATCACAGTTCAGTCGAGCAAAGTTGTTTAGTTAGCAAGACAGAGCTACCTTCCTTTAGAGATTTCTAGAGATTTCACAATACCACTTTTTATTTCTTTTCCAATGCTGAGACTAAACAACCAATGCTGATGCAAGATTTTTTTTGTTCTTCAGAAAATTCAAAGCTGTAAAATGAGCTTTTATTTAGTTCAGCATCCTAAAACAGGCTAAACATTTCAGATCCCCAACAGAAAGATATGCACAGTCAATAAATTGACTATTATGTTGTGCTACTTGCGATTCTGTGATATGTCAGGCTATATTTGTTACAGAATCAGTTCGGACTCGTTCTTGTTTTGCTCCAATATCCAATGCAGCATTTTCTGATATGGGGAAATACTGATTCTGGGTGTAGGATTACTGATATCTCTCGTCTGTTTTTTTCCTTTTTATTTTAGGATACTCTTATTTTAGACTATTTGCCAAAACATTTCATAAATGAACCGACCATTTGGTAAGGGTGTAGTGAAGTATTATGTTTTGTCACAATGTATCCACTCTCAAATACACAGTACCAACTGCAAACTTGTGATCGCTAGACAGTAGTGCTGCAGTTTATCTTCAAACCATTTCCACTGGACTTTTCCACTCCAGCGTAAACAAGCAGTGAAGGGGCTCACAGGTAACTTTAACATTAGCAAACCTATGTATATGGTGGTGTTTTTTTTCTATATACACCATGAAAGTTGTCCCAAAATTAAGTTTTCAGCCTGTTCACCTCACGTCATTCAATCTTTCAATCAAAATGGGAGTCAATAAAAAATTGGTCATAAAAATTTTTATATTTAGACACACTGACATACCAAAAGTCATGGGATAGCAGTATGTTAAATGATTATGAAGTGGCGTTACCCCAGGGGACAGTTTGGGAACACCTACACCTGTATAAGTTGGAGGTGTTATCTTGTAAGTGAGGCTGGACACTGGTCAGCGTGCACATGGCACAGCAACATGTAACATGGACATTCCATTTCCAAAGTGGTGTGGGCACTTAATATGCCTATGGGTGCTTAATAATCATGATATGGTGGTGTCTGGCTAGAATTGTCCATGCAAACAGACAAGCGACTCTGGCAGAAATCACATCCACATTCAATGCAGGAGTGCCCATATGCATATCCCGCAAGTCAGTGCAGTGTTTATAAGCTTCCATGGGATATAGAACTAGAAGACCCACCAGAGTGCCTCTGTTAACACCACAACAACACTGACCGCCTCATCTGGGCTCATGAGGTTGCTAACAGGAGCCTAAGGGACTGGCTACATGTGGAATGGTCTGATGAGTCACAGGACCAATTGTTTCGGGCCGATGGTAGAGTTTGTGTGTGGCATAGACCCCATGAAGTTATGGACCCCAGTCGTCAACAAGGCACTGTGCAGGCTGGTGGTGGTTCCATACTGATGTGGTGTTCCCACAGCATGGGTTGGGTCTATTGGTCTCATTGCTATCATGCCTCACCTTGCTATGAGCATGCTGGCCAGTGTTTAACCTCACTCACAAGTTAACACCTCACAACTCAAACAGGTGTGGGTGTTCCCAAGGCACCCCCTGAGGTAACGCTACCCACGTGACTCCACTGCTGCGCTCCCTTCATTGGGTTCCTGTTGCTGCCCGCATCAGATTTAAAACTGATGCTCGCCTACAAAGCCAAGAATGGACCAGCCCCTCCCTACCTTATGGCAATGGTGAAGAGTCGATCTGTACCTCGAGCCCTTCGCGCTTCAAGTACAGCTAGACTCGAACCGCCATCCCTGAAGTCTCATGGAAGACAAGCGACCAGACCCTTCTCTGTCCTGGCTCCCAGATGGTGGAATGAACTCCCACTGGGCGTCCGAACAGCAGAGTCTCTCGCAGTTTTCAAACGCAGACTGAAGAGCCATCTCTTCGTAATGCACTTAAGTGAGTAAGCACTAGTAGAGGTGTAAGTTGTGTGTATGTACTTGTGTTGTGTTGCACTTATAATGCACTTATAATGACCTTTTCTTTTCTATAGGTGTGAGCACTGGGCTGGGGTTGCCAGGTAGTGCTCTTTTTGCTCTATATATGTGTATTGATCTATCTAGGTATCAGCACTGGTCCCCTGTTCGGGCAGTGTCCGAGCTCATGGAGAGTTTTAGGCTCTAAACTTCCTGTACTAGCTGAAATATTATCCAATGGAACACTAAGCACGGTTGTAAGTCGCTCTGGATAAGAGCGTCTGCTAAATGCCTTAAATGTTAATGTAAATGTAATGATCAATTTACATACTGCTATCCCATGACTTCTGGTATGTCTGCGTAATAAAATATAGATATTTGGTGTCACATGTCAAGACAATAATGTCACGCAAAGTCTTGCGATGCTATACTGTAGGGATTTTTAACCTCACCTCTACTATCCAGTCAAGGTACATACCTTCTCTCCTAAACTGCACTTAAAATAAAAGTTGAATGGAATTCAGTGCATGTGGCATTACGCATAATTTCATCTCTCTAGTTATTCAAAAAAAGCAACCACCGTGATATGCTGTTCACACTAAGTGTCACCAACAACACTACTAAGTAATATTTGAAGTCACACAGAAATCAGACTTATTAACCAAGCTCCTTCTCCTGATGGCACCAGTGTTTCAAACATGGTACAGTAGCCACAGTGTCTCTAAACGGTACCATCCTTCTTTTCAAGGTCCTTTCCCCTGATCCCTTTCCAGGCACTTCGAAATTACCCCCTGAACTGAAGTCTAAAATGTCTGCGAAAGAAAATGGCTTGCTCAGTGGCCTTTCACTGCATTCCCTCTCAATATTAACAAATGCTGTGACCTACATATTGGAAATATGGTCAAATGTAATATCACTATACTCCATCACTCTCTATAATGGTTTCACAATACAGGGCTTGTGAACATTTAGATTTGATTAAAAGCAACATCATAACAGTATGGCTATTAAAACAGTGGAGTATTTTTTGTTTCTTTTTCTAATCATCATTAAAACAAGATAACGACGTAACTGGGTAAAAGACAATAGGCTACTTGTTTTTATGCAGTTTATACAGCTATTATACAGTGGTTATTGTATGAACAGACTCTCTATGCTTGAACTATGCTCTATGTTCTAGATGTGCTCATGGCGCTCTATGATCGAACTATGCTCTATGATCTAGGGGCACCGATGACTCTTTATGATCGAACTATGTTCAATGTTCCAGATGTACTGATGACTCACTATGACTGAACTATGCTCTATGATCCCTATGTTCTATGTTCTAGATGTACTGATGACTCACTATGATTGAACAATGCTCTGAGTCCTAGACGCACTGATGACTCTCTATGACTAGACCATGTTCTAGATTCACTGATGACGCTCTATGATCGAACTACGCTCTATGATCTAGAGGCACCGATGAGTCTCTATCATCGAACTATGTTCTATATGTACCGATGATATAACTAGAAAAGTATGATGTATTTTATCATGGAAATGCAGATCTATTTTTGTTTATAAGTTTTATAAATTTTGTTTATATGGTTTATAAGTCACATACTACATTCAGACCTGGTGCACCGACTTTGGAATTTTCTGATCTGGAACAGCAAGCTGGAACAAGGTCAGTCACATGTAAGCCATAAACACAGTCATCTACTGTGACTGACCATGCCACATCTATGGAAGCAGCTGGCTTTCAAGACCCCTTGGCTCCATTAAGGTGCTGAAACCACTGGTTGTGAATCAATGTTTACATTAGAGCATCTGGGCATGGGTCTCTCAGATGTGCATTCTGTGTGGAGAAAATTACCAAGAATGGCGAAGAATCTTTCAGCACGCTGGCCTGCACAAAAAAAATAGCACGGCAAAATCCAAACCATAACTACAGCTACACCAACACAAGACCACAGCAAATAGCAAGATTAGGGAGCAAGCCACACCCGCACGACCACTCAGTCACAATTCAACACCACTAATAAGGTAACACACGTTGTCTGCGGCCTACAAGCAAAACCTAATCGTGTTTCTGAGTGACATACGTTTTGATCAGGGTCAGAAAAAAGGAAATCTACATTTCACTCATATCAGTCACACTCCAATAAAGATGCCATTACTGCAATAACAGGATATGGTTGGTATTGGTAGGTCTGCAAAAATGCAAAAACAGCACTTAAATTTGGCCGCAGCTTCTGTTGGTGAATCGTTTCAAGAGTCTGGTTTCACCACCCCATTCGTGGGGAGTTTTCAGGCTTTTTTTTCCCCCCCTTCTTGTTTAACTATATTTTTCCTGTTATGGAGTCTGGTTTTCTAAAATTGTTCTTGTAAATCTCAAGAATGTGCTTAGGTAAATGAATGAATCTTATAAATGTGCAAAGTGGGTATATAAAACAATTTCACATGAAAACGTCCCCAGCTAGAGCGACACACACAGCGCTTTTGCAATCATATTGGTCATTAGAGGTTTAACAAGTGAATTAAAACACACTGTTCTGCGACCACACCCTTATGGAGCAGGAACATGCTGCAGCCATCTGTTAAAGTAGATAGGCCCGTCGCTGTGCTGCTGTCGTGCCTCTTTCTAATTGCACGGTCCGACTTCCAAAACAAAACGGTCTAAAATAAACCAAAATAAAAGTCCCAACAAAACGGGGAGGACAAGTACACTGATTGGAACAGATGCCCTGTGAAGCGAACGTGGGAACGTGCTTGATCTAAAGCCTTCTCGGAATACAAAGTGTTTGTGAGAACCATTGTTTTTTCAGGAAAATGGACAGATAAATAATAGTAGACAAAAAACTAAACTGAAGTTGATGGTATATGAGCAAAGAAATAAACAGAACTGAATTAATTTACCGGTTATGCTATTGAAGGAATACTTGGAAAAGGTGTACATCTCAGTAGCACTACAAGGTCACTCCATACAGTGGACCAGGTCTCAGGATATACAGTGCTGTTCCTGTTGATATGAACCAGTAGTGCCATTAAAACAATGAAAAACACAAATGTAATCATATCATATAATGAAGAAACGAATAAACTCAATATCAAACAGAAAAACTTACTTAAGGAACCAGAAAAAGTCAAAGAAAAGTTGCTAAATTTAGATTGATAAGACGAACTGACCTCCAGTCAGCTACTTTGTAGTTTTATAGCCATTGTTGTTGTTGTTCTTCACAGCCCATCGATAAGAGGTCTTAATCTTCTTATTTATTTTGTAATAAGACATACGCTGTTGTTCAGTGTCCTAAAAGTACTGATGACACTCCTGAGACATCCAGAGAAGCATACCGTGATGTAATTTATCACAATAACAATAACATACCATCATACTGTCCACCCCTCACTATAGCCTGAGCAAATAAACACGACTCGCTTTGTCCTGCCCTAGAACGTGAGGTCTGACCTTACGAGCTGCTCTGGCAACGAGAGGACCTTTTCAAACACTGAAACACAGCTTGAGCCTTGCTTCCTCTTTCATGGACGACCTGTTTCTCTTGTTTAGAACAATCAGTCCAAGAGAAAGCCACATCCTGAGGCACAAATGCCCAAGCACCTGCCGCAGACGCTCAGCTGGGCGGGAGCCGCTCTGATCACATACACCATTAGACTTCCATCCCATTTGATTTGAGTACTGGACTTTACCTAACAAAGACGCAGACGCAAAGTACAATATGAGGGATGTTGGTATAACGTCAGATTCTGTCCGAAAATGTGTACTCTGCTGTCACTGATAGCACTCGATGCAAATACAGTTCAAAGTGGAACATCTAGGCTAGTCCGGCTTATTCCTCCTAAAAATAAAAAGGATCTACAGTGTTTTATTATTATTCTTTTTTTCACGTTGTAATGCCAGCACTGCTTATGCTGAAAATTCTGGATAAGCCACATCATGTTCTGCAAATATTTTTTTCCCCTCCACTAATTATATATTGCAGCCTGTGCAACATGACAACAGCAGAAAGCTGATACTGTCTCCTAATTCCAGCCCAGGCCTGTTTAAGGAGCTTCTGTCTTAGACTGCCAGTCTTTAGCCTCTCAGCCTGCAGAGTGCTTCCATATGTGTGAAGGCCGCGCTGTGTTAGCCTACACGATTCCCTCCAATCGCATCCTTGACCAGTGTGGCTTCAGCTGCCCTCACTGTAACGCCTGAGACGTATTACATGTCCTGCGCGCTCCCCCAGCCCTTCCATCTCACGGCAAAGTGCCTCGGACAGGCATCAGGCGGCCAGGAAGCTGAATCATTACCAAATTAGAAAATGAGGAGAGTCAAGTCACTCTGAGTGTTGCTCGGGAATTTTCTTTCGGACTGAGCGGTTATGACAGAGTCACGGACATACATGAAACCAAAAACAAAGAAAAACAGAGACCAGAAAAACAGTCATGCTTCCAGACTGTGCTTTTTTTTCTGCCACGAATTACTTCCAACACATTTGCAGGGCATGATTGAGAGAAAAGAAAGGCCTTTATTTCTGCATTCTCAGCCTGGTTTCTTAGATTAGATGTGAATAGTAACCTGCAATTACAGAGAACCGGAACACGGGGGATACACTGCGAAATTCCGAGCCCAACATCTAACATGGTGCTCAGACAAAATAACCATCTCCCAGCGCCTAAAAGCAAATCTAAAAATACTATAGCACAGCTGTTTGACATTTACTTTCTAGGCCATAGCAACAATGTTTGGTTGTTTTCCCATTTCTTCCCCATTTTAAACCACAAATAGTAAAATGTACTCAGAATATGACAAATGTAAATAGTGAATCTGCTCCTCAGCACTTTTCAGAGGGTGTGGGGGCAAAAGCTTGAAACCTAAGAGAGCTTTCTCACTCTGTAGGGATAATCAAATAAAGATAATTCCAATCAAGAGGAGTGATTCACAAGATATGGAGTTAAGGAGGGAATTATGTCTCTTTGCAGCAACACACAAAATCTTGTAATATTTACTGTTTTGTTTTAAATCTCATTTTTATTTGAATTCTATTATGCAGAACTGTCCAGTCTTGCACAACATTACATATACATGACTTACTCAAGTTATAACATTTATAACTGTGATTTTAAAATGTGTTATTAAAGAGACCGATTTGCGGCATGGCAATATGGCAAAAATATAATTCAGCAAGTATAGACATCTAGAAAAGTACATCCTGGAATTGGATGGGCCTAACATAACTTCTTTAGAGACATCAACACCTACGTGTGCTTTACTTTCTATGAATTTTCCATGCATTTTGCTCTTTTATCATGTAACCTCTTATCTAATATGCAATGCCGGTAAAAACTTAGATAAACCCAACTAAATTAATGTTTTGGTTAAAGACATCTTAAAGACATCCACTACCTTGCACTGATCCAACTGATGAGATGTCTATCAAATAAATATCATGATATACCACATAAACTCTCAATGTATTACAATACTGTATTAATGCCATATCACCCACCTCTAATATATGTTTTATTGAGCACAATTTAAAAGCTCTAGTTTCCCTTTCAGTTTTCTGAATGTTCATGATGGACAGACCAATAAAAAAAAAAACTCTTGTTATATGAGCCTCCATTGCAAGGTAAGAAAGCAGTTTTATCCTCCTGTAAAGTTCCGTTTTGGAGGTTTTTAAGGTGGACTGCATAATTCCATTTTATAGTTTGATGTCTTCACTTTCATTCTAAAGCAAAGCATTAAGTTATAAATATGGAAACCTTCTATGACTGTAGCGCAAATCTAATATATAGTGTCTATACCTCCTAACCTCTGGCAATGTACACAATTCTTCAATAAACATATTTTAAACCATTTTCAATATGTTTCTTTTTTTTGGTGATACACACTGTTGGAGGTGAGCTTTACATAAACAACAAACAGTAAATGGTACATTATGATTAATATTACCTTTATTAAGAAACCTAAAATAGGTTTTCCATTATATATCGGCGGTTATTCTTTATAAAAACCCTTCCTAACCAAAAGTGTCACAAATGGATATTACAACTTTTTGGAATTATTCAGTGTTTTGTACATTATACTTCATCACAACCAATTAAAAAGGATTTATTATGCTTTCATGGTGTAATGTGTCATAATGTTGTAATAGCACAATATTGATAAATATTATGCTGCATACCCCTCTTTTCAGCAGCACACTATAGGTTTTGACCAAACATATAAGAATATTAAAAGCATTAATTTCTCCCCTTTGAAAATTTCCATTTTTCCCCACTGAAGATCCCACCTTATACCAGCTCCCTGCTCCCTGCCGAAGACCTTGACTTGTTTAAGCCGTAACTTAATTTAGTTAGGTAAACCATCATTATAAATATTTCCTTTGCTTAATTTAATTGTGAAGTTGTGTATTTATTACTAGGGGCTATGCAAGGCTCTAGCACACACGCAATGTAAAAATGAAGGCAGACCGTGTTTAAACTGCAGTTCCTGCAGGGTCCAGTGAAGTGAGAAAAGGTGCCATGGTCGTGACTGATAATTTGCCAGGGACCAAAGGTTTTAAAAGCAAGACCTGCACATCTGAGAGATTTCCATTTAATATTGACCTTTAAAATCACCCGGCGCTCCGGAGGCAGAAACCGCAAGGGCAGGAGAAGTAAGAAACGGCTGATGGCAGAAGCGTGCTTTGGGGATAATCTGACAGCTCAGTGACCGTTAGGGGGTTGAGGGGAGATTTACTTGGGAAGATGACAGAAAACCACAAGCCCACAGAGCTGGCCAGAGAAGCGTGCCTTCTTTCAGCACGGAGGAGGCATCTCCATCCCCCCTTAGCCCCAGCCTCAGCCTTATTACTGCAATTAGCCAATGTCTTTAGGGGCTTATGATTATATTGCTCCTTTTCATCAGCGGAGGCCACGGCAGCAATACTCCGAGGAGCAGCTTGTCATCATATGTGCACAGAAACATGTGTGCAGTGGGTGATTGCAGTAGAAGCATGGTCCTCCAAGAACACTGCTGTACAGTATAGATCACAAAACACTCTCAGTAAAGTATCTCAACACCGAGAAGGTGACCACAAATGTGCTTTTCAATGGAGCTTTACTTCAAATCCTATCAATATAAATGTTTACACCTAATAAGAGGAGTAGATAAGAAAGAGGAACAAAGACTGTGAACAGAAAACAAACATTAATATAAACGTACTTACTTATTAGCAAAAATTACTGCTGGAGTTGCCAAAGCAAAGATCTGTCACTTCCAAATAACAAGAGTGCTAAAGGACACGCTGGAGAGCGTGTGGTGAAATCATTCGGCAGCTCAGCCAGACTGTCATTACCATCTCACTGTGCCTGATCTTAACCACATTATCTCGTACACATTACAGCTCCAACGACTCACTACAGCACCAAGTCTCACTCAAAGCACCACCTTAATGACAGCAGACATAACGTTTATGCTCTTACAGCAGCAAATTGAAAACTGCAAAAAAAGAGCATAAACAGTATTTAAAGATCTTCGCCTTTAAATTCACAATTAAATATGGAATTTATAAGTGATGTCCAGGTGACATCTAGGAGTGCAAAATAACAGTAACACTTTATTTTAAAAGGCTATTCAGGGACATAAAGACTGAAATGTTGGATGGAACTGCAGTCTGCAGCCACACAGTTCAGCCAAATGATAGAACAAGCTATAATGAAATGTCCACCAAATGTTCATCACTTCAGCTTCAAGGCCCTACAATATTTAATTTGTCAAGCATCTTAAAGAACATTACACAATCACGGCAACAACAAACAAACAAACAAACACACACACAAAAAAACAACAAACCACAACATCACATCTCCAAACAGTAGTTTCAGAAGGGAATGCAAAATTAATATAAATAAATTTTATTCCAAGTAATTTTAAAACATTTTCCTTCATTCACCATGAAATATTGACTTTCCACACATTGCCAAGCATAGAGGCTGTGCTCAAATGCTCAAAAAATCAATAGTGACAATATACATGAGCATTCTTTTAATGAAAGTAAGTAGCTTTGAAATAAACATTTATAAATAAATATACATACATTTATTTATATAAATGTCACTTACATGCCTTAACAAAAGGGTAACACTTTACATTAAATACTGAAGTATTGAAACATGTAATACATTAGTTAACATTAAGTAATACATTAACCATGGCTGACTAATGTTAAGTAAACATGTAACTGTTGTGACAAATGGAGTTGTTACATGTTTACTTAACATGTAAACATGTACTTGTTATATGTTTACCTAAGATTAGTTATTGTAATTACTGTTAGTATATTACTTCATTTTAACTAATGTATTACTCCATGTTAGTTAATCAATACTTAATGTAAAACATTACCAATGAAAGTTAATGTGGTATCATCCATACATAAATGCAGTAAGCTCAAGTAAAAGTACAGCTCTGCTGGTCACGTCGACTCTCAAAGGAACATGTGGGAGGTAAAATACTGAGTGAAATTGCGATGGCTAGTAATATTTCTATATTTTCCTAGTTTTGTTAAACGTCTCCAAAGCCACTAATAAAAAGATATTGTTTCAGAGATTAAACCGGTTTCAGTTCACTTAGGAGCTGGATCCTTCCGACCACATCCTTCATTCAGTCCCTGCTTCTGGTCTACAGATAAATATTACCAGACTCAATTCATTAGGCCCCGTATATATTACTGCCCCTTTGAAATCCTAACTAGTAGTCATCATGCCCGGCTTGGGCTCCAGCTCTTAACTGAGCTTCTGTGTTCAGAAACTCAAAGCACATGACCAAGCCACTTATTTTGACAGCAATTATTATTCTAGTATAGCTAAAATAAATATATGCTATCCAGAAAGGACCAGAGACTCTGGCACCCGTTCTATTATGGTTCATAACACTGTCAGTTTGACAGAATATTGACGCCTTGCCATCTTCAGTACACGCGCGATCTTCCTCATGAACTATTACCACACAGTTACAAACGATTAGGGAAGCATGGTTCTAATCCGATACAGATTGTGATAACTGAAGTCGATGCTGGCTACAGATCTGAGACCAGTGATTCTCTGTTAAGGCACTTGCATTGTTGTAGTCAAATAGATAAGCATAAATATACTGTAGAGACTAAAGTACCATAATGGAGATACTCATATACCAACAATATTTTCATCATTGTAAACATTTTTAACCATATTGTTCCAGGTTTATAAACTGAAGGGTTACAATTACATGATGAACTTTACTAAGGCAGCAGTAAATATTTAATAAATATAACAGGGGTAGTATCAGTGCTAACTGATACCACTGCACCAGATCAGATTGTAGCAGCTTGTTGCATCACTACAAACAATACAAGATAAAATGGATATTATCGTGTGGATAAAGCTTCTTGCACTGCCCATTATCTAGCTACACTGACATCAATCTTTTCAAATCGTTGCTAATCCAAAACAGCATGTGCAATATCTTAACATGTTGAAGCCTAACCATCTCAATTTTCATATTAAAGACTTATTTTAACAAAGCAATATCTCATACATGTATATACTGTTGATAATCACTGTACCAGTGCTGTCTTGAGTATAATCCAAATCCCACACTTTGTATTCCCTTGTTGCGATGTCAGCACTCATCAGCACTCAAAGCTTTCAGGTGTTTGAACTGCCTTCGGGGCAAAAGATTTTAACAGGGAGATTTCAGCTACACAGGTCTGACAACACTACTGCTAGATGATCAAGAGGGGCAGCAATGCTACATATTTCCACTGTCATACATCTGAATTACTCTTACTGAGCGACCAACCTTGAAGTCCACATAATTCAATTTTTAAAGGGCAAACAAAAAATCACAGATCCAAAATCTTTCAAAACCAAAGACCACTGTAAAGGAAGTATTTTAGAGATGATACAGACAAAACACTAAATGTTTTCATGAAACATCAGAGAACGCACACTGACTGTAATAAAACAAGAGGAGTGGCCAGACATAACACTGCCGTTTAAAATACAACCTATCAGATAGCCAGCACTTTGGATTATCAACATTTAAATGCTCAAAGCGATAAAATGCACAGCGCAGCGTGCAAATGTCTGTCCTCATCATTTTCTTGAACTTTAATATGCCCTTTCTTGTACACAGTCAGTACAGACACTCTCAGAACAAAGGTGAGTGATCCTGTTTTGTTTATTTTGCCCATCACCGTTCTACGAATTATAGAAACTCAGAACAAGACACTTAACGCACATATTTAGCACCTCAGCACTACATGGACCGCTATTAAAAAAGGCTGCAACTGTCCAGCTTTCTCCTCCATAAATCACAAGCATAAAACAATAGTAGTGACCTATACTGGTCATTCTATTGTCTGTAATCTGTCATGTTATAGCTCTAGCACCTTTAACGTCTGTCTGCAGGGAACTTCACATTGGCTTCATGTTACATGCACTTTGAATACTAGTTTGAATACAATCCAAATTAAACTTTGCCATGAAAGGTGGCCAGTTGCACCTCTTATTTGAATACTGCTAACCACTCAGAATATGCAAAAACCACTCTCAAGGTAAGCTGCGAACTTTTCTGCATAAAGCATGGAGAGAAATATAGTTTGAATGCCGGCAACCTTTTCTTCATGCTTAGCTCTACTGCAAATAGCATGCAGCCTTTCTAATTACCACGACTTTATTACCACAGATCTTTTACCTAAGCAGTTTCCATAAAGCTTAATTCCAGGCTATAGCGAAAGATGCTGCCTAGGTGAAAAAAAGGTACACACAAAAAACCCAAAAACAAAAAACACTTCATCAAGTTAAACAGCATAACTACACAGCAGGCATTTAAGGCCTTTTAGGTAACCTCCCATCAGCTGCTCTACCTGGCTGTTACGCTTGCCCAGTATTTACAAGGCCACTATCCACTTTCATTTAGTGAACGGTTTTGACATCATACGTTGAGAGGAGCTGCCAGAAATGTAGCTTCTGAAAACTGTGCGAAACCTGCCAAAACCTCGAAGTGCTCCCAGATCCTGCAGTTAGGAGGAAGGGAACCTGAATTACACTGAAGTGTGGTCCCCTTGAATGCTACCACATGTTAGCACAGGCCTCTGTACCATATTAGCTAAAGCCACTGGTATAAAGACATGGCAAATAGAGCAGACCCACATTGAGCTCATACTGCGAAGCACACATGCTGACCACTAAGCAATACCCAGAACGTTCATATGACAAAACACACAGTCATGTCATTGGATAAATATCAAAGAATATCGGAATATCGGAATGTTTCAAAGCAGTGTGAGGATCTCGAGGTGGTACAGGGTTAGAATCCCTGTAAGTGACAGCATCTGTTTTGTAGGAATATTCAAGAAAAAATAACCTAAATGTTAGTGAAATACAGATGGTGTTAAGACTCAAGCTCCTACTGTTCCAGCTTGTGAAGCCCCACATGTGGCCAGAGGTATCCCTCGTGGTCATTCAGAGGAAAGGCGCTCTCCATCAGCTAACTATACCTGCAGCACTATGCTAAATGGCACATATTCACAGATCTGCAGAGAATGTATGTAACATCAAAAGAAAGTTATCATGATGTGCTTCAGACATACAGCTCTGATAACGTCTCTCAACGAGGCCTCAAAAGAAGAACACAGTCCTCATATATACACACGGAAACAAGCGACACCGTGTTTATGTAATACGTCGAATTCTAAAAGTATAAAAAGACTTGGGTTGTATGTGGTCATCGCCATAATTGCGTATCAAACAACATCGGATTTAGTGAGCAGCTTACAGTAAACATATCAGATAAACCTTTGTAATCTCACCAAGACAATGCTCAAGGTTTCCCAAAAGTCAATGACTAAATTATTTTCTGGCTTCTGATCGTTTCCTTTCATCCTCTTTAACTCCACTCCCACATGTCAGCACACAGCAGACTGGGACAAGCAAGTAATCAGACATCAAAAACTGGGTTTTATTTGAACTAACCATGTGTTTGTTTCTATGGTAATTACTAAAACAGCGTTAGACAAAGCGGCATGGGAGCAAAGGAGCAACAGCGCAACTTTCAGAAACACAAACAGTTCCTTGAGTTGTACATCTATATACCAATATGTTTTGACAAGGATTCATTAAAATTGTGGAAATTAAGACAAAGATGTGGGATTACTTTTAGTAATAATACACCTACAAACAGCAGCAGGACAGCAGAGGATGTTCCTCTGAATCACAGCCCAATCGATATGAACATTTTGCTGATACACATATACATTCATTTTAGAGCTTTATTTCCAGATATTGCTTCTCAACTGATACAAGGTCACAACTGTCACATCCCTTGAACTGAAAAAACTGCAGAAGTGTTAAATAAATACTAACTGAAATACACGTGTTGCAGCGCTGGGAGTGGAGCTACCAATCTTCCTTAGCGATGATATCTGGTTATTTATTCTTACTTTTCCACCAGTTCTCTTCATAAGGAAAATTTATTCTCATACACTGGATACATTTGCCATGTTTTTTTGTTGTTCTAATTACATCACTTTTATGCGTCAAGAGAGATTATCCTCAATTCACAGAGAAAGCACTCCAACTTCAGAAGCAGTTTTAAACCTCATCAGACCCAATCTGAGAAAAAAAAAAATACAGAATATCAGTTATCATGCACTATAGGTTTAATGGGTCAATGGTTTACATTTTGATTATCTATATACGTTGAGATTATGTAAACTTTATTGGGTTAAGCGTGTGGCTGAATGTTCATTCCTGTCTGTTGGGTGTTTGAGGCAAAAAAAAATCTATAATATAAAAAAAAAAAAAAAAAAACAAGAAAGAAAATCAGCAGCTATGCTGGCCCTAGGTAATGGTGTGCAGTTCATGTCAAATGTCATGAAATCTGCATTCAAAGCAAATCTGAAATATCACACACACACAAAGAAAAAAAAAAAAACAATGGTAAAAACAAAAGGACTGCAAGAGCACTGGAGGGTGTTTTGTCTACGAGCCATATGTGTATAAATATTCACATAAACAGCATAAAGAGATGCTAAGTACAAAGATCAGTGCTCTCGTTTCTAGAACACAAATAAAGAGTGGGCCCATGGGCTTTTCAAAGTACTCCATGTTGTACAAACAAAATAAAAAACAAATAAGCTGTTTGAAACACTTAACACAGATTAACTTCCACTGTTAAAACAGACAGTTTATGTTTTCTACTGCTAGTAAAAAAATACAATTATTTGTTAATAAACTAAATTTGGTTTGACTCTGACCAGCAAACGTCTATTATACATGCTGTCAAATCCAAATGTCAAACTCCGGTCTTCCTGCATCTCCAGTACAGGACCAATGAGGGGCAATGACTGGTCAATTTCTTGCAAGTTTTCAAGAAGGTAAATCAAAGAGCCTTTTTTTCCCTATGTCAGTCTTTCGTTAGTTTGATCCTAGTTTGTGATTTCAGCCTACATTAGCTGAGGCAACCTGTATGCGGTTGGATGCTGCAGTTTGGGGGAGCTAAGAGTTAGGTGTGTGCACTGTGTGTGTATATTCACTCTGTCATACCTCTTATAAGACATTAATTGAGTCTATATCCAATAATGTTTTGGAGTAGAGTGACATTTGAAGTAGTCAAAAAATCACTGAAAGAATCAGAATCAGAAACACTTTATTCAGAAAGTCCCAGGAGTGGGAGGAATTTCTCCTGCTGCAGGTGTCAACATAAACTTACATCCAGTAAAATAAACATAGAAAAAGATAATATCTATACATATAAAATACACAGTACACAAACAGACTGTAGGTAAGAGAATGAGCAAAGTACAGATACAAACAAGTACATTCACAGCCTACCTTTAAGGGCTATAATCTGAATTGTCTTTGCTTTTTTTAAAAACAAAAAAATAAGTTTGATGTAGTATTTAATCACTGTTAAAGTTTCAAAATTTACTATTCAGTCCATATATGGAAACTAAGCTGCAAAAACAGCTGCCATAAAAATAAGTAAAAAATACATTTTGGGACATAAATCCACACAAAGGTTATAAATCAACCTACTTGAAAAAACTAAATACAAGAAAATTGTAGGACATTTGCTCTTTAACTTCCTTAAACTTAGTGCTAACCATCTTGTAGACAGTTCAATCAGCTGCTTGTGTAAACCATTCATGTATGGCTAAAATAGTCTATGTACTAATCACTATGTAATATCCAAAAATAAATAGTGGCTTGTAAAGATGTTTTTACTTTTATTCTTCCTTTTCTGACCGCATACTAAAGCTATTAAAATGTTGGACCTCTAAGCACTAGCCTGTTTCTGCACAGACCAGCTCCAAATCTGTAGGATATAGTACACCGCTCCATGCTCTCCATTTGCTTCTTTACCTGCACACTGTAAAATGACAGAGTAAGCTCTTACGCATTGACATCACTTTGAAGAACGCACCAATGTGACAGAGGTGAGTCACAACCCAGCGGCTGAGCGTCACTGCGCCAGTTTGCTAGGCGACCAGACTTGTGATAATTGTGAAAAATGACAGGCTCTTCTCCTTTAATTGCCGTTCTCAAGATGTGCCCATGCCACAAGAGAAAGCCACTGGGGTTGACAAAACCTGCCAAGCATGATCAAGCACTCAGAGGCAGAACGAAGCCTGAGCCTGAGCAGGCCTGGCTCCTGTTAGAGCCAAGCGCTCTGTGATGCGTCGCGTGCCCTAACTCAATTCACAACCGTGTTTTAAGTTGTCTTCACCTTCACCAGCATAGAATTGACAGTATTTAGCACCGTGAGAAACAAGTGGGTGTGGAAATACGTGAATGGATCATTACTGTCATGAAACGGCTGCAATCCTGCTGTTCTTGTGAGATAAAGAACTGCAAGCCGGGAGAGCAACTGTGATTCAAACATAGCCTGAAGTACCATGAGACACATGGCATAAATTTATAAACCTCACTGTATTTTTAAGCTTCAGTGTAGGCAGTGGTGTGTTTGAATTGGATAAAATCTCTGATTACGCCAGAAATGAAAAAGCAGACTCACACTAATTCTACATTTTAAGCCACCTACCTAAAAAAAAAATGTTTTCTAAGCAAATAATGTCATCACAAGTTTATTCAATGAAGCCTGTCTGCTACTGCACGCAATTCTGCATTTTCGGAACTATTTTTGTTTAACTTGACAAGGCTCCACTCGGTATTAAAACATTTTCTGTGCTATGAAAAGATGCGACTTCAACAACAACAACAACAACATTGAAAGGTGCAATAAAAAAAGAGGTGTAAAACAAGGGAAAAAGTTACAGTGTATTTATTATACATCCTCAAAGTCCAAACAGCCTTCAAATCCATATACAGGAGGGTGCCTTTGTTTTCTAAGGCTAAATGAGCCCATATTACTCTGGAAATCAGAACAGGTAGCTGCCCAAACAAGCTACAAATTAAATCATACTCAAGTTTCATTGCTATTTTGGGTATATTGAAGAAACCTAGCATGCATGTCTTACATATAATTCTTACAGTAACTTCTACAAACTACCCGAGTGTAATGAATACTAAACAGTCTTTTTGTGGGTTACCAAACCCCAAGTTCCAACATTCAATGCATATATAAATAACAGTATTTCAACAGGGCTGTGGCAATAACACCAACAATAGAGGTCATTTTTTAATGTGTGAAATCATCTAGTGGGGGGAATAATGTCTCCAGGAGGCATTAGTGTGGACTTTTCCAGAAGCCAGGAATAATGTTCTACCATCTAATGCCCTGTTTATGCCTGTGTGGTCCACACTAAATCGGGCCAAGCTAAAGCCAGGCCTGAAAAAGGGCACACACATTCCGGTTTCTCTTTTCACACTGGCCACGAAAAAGCGAAGCTTGCACGAGGACCACCACGGCTAACCTAACACAGCACAGACACTCCCAGCTGCCGCACAGGCACGCATTAAAAAGAAAAGCAGATCGGCAATACCAACAGAACGCACGGAAAATCCACAACTGTTCCACCGGGCAGATTGCAACAGACACAAATACTAGAAATGACAGCGATGATTCATTATATAAAAGCACTTGTGTCATTTCAGCAATAAAATCCAGGCTGGAATTGTTTAAATTGCTTGAGAGTAAAAACTCAAAGCTACCAAATAAATACAAAGCGCAGCAGTAATAATGTTTAATGGAACGGATGCTTAATGTACTATTGGAAGCATATCATCACATCACTTAAGAACGTTGGGAGGCAGTTTAGAGCGCAGCTTGTTGTGGGTGAAATGCTTCCCGTTACAGCTTAGCCACATCCTCTACTGCCATCCGCGCTGAGACTTCCATTATTTTTTATATTCGCTTTATAGTATGAAATCCTCACTTACTAAAGACGCTGTGAGGGCACGAAAAAAAAAAAAAAAGCAAATGTATCCAATAAAAATGATTTTAATTATTTTCTACTGATGGATGCTAGGAACAAAAATATATATGTCTATTAAATATATATATATGAACCAGTAATTACAATATACAGCACTTTTTGATAAATAAAAACATAAAATAAAATCTCAAATATAATTTCAACAGTTGTACATCTATACATCTTTTATATTCCCATATGATAAAGTGAAATTCAGAAGCAGCTGGGTAACTACATAAACTCACCTAAAGTGACCTCAAAATAAAAAATCCACTGAACTTTTACCAGCTTTTCCCAGCTAACAAAATGAATGTTCTGACCTGTTGCCAAAGCGTCAGGCCCTTGAGGTGTGCGAGACTGATGAATCACTGCTGCTAATTCCCCACTACTGAGAAGTGGGCAGGAGAGCGCGTCTCCACTGCAGGACGTTCAGAGACAGACATGATTCAAAGCTTAACACAGGGGTCCCCAGACTGTCACTGCTAGCCGGGCGAATTACACAGCACACACAGCTCATACATACACAATAAGAGAGCATGTCATCTATTATATCCAAAAAATAAAAAATAAAAAAATTACATAAAGATGACAGGCCATAGGGGGGCATGCAGAACAGAAGGAAATAGTAAATATCGGAGGGGATGAAGGACGTGACAGCAATCCGGAGGAGAGAAGGAGCACTTATCAGGAGCCCCATTAGAAACAGGAAGGCAGATGTAAGCAGATGTAAATTACTGTTAATCATCACAGGTCCAGGATTTTTGTGCCCAGACGCTAACAAAGTGCATGAGAGGCATTTTAAGCAGAGCGAGAAAAGAGGGGAGGAAAAAAAGCTCTCCGTGTGCCAGCGAGATGGAGCTGCGCTGAAAAGTCGAGCGCTCCAGCCCCTGCCTCACACAGCCGCAGCTCCATCCCTGTGGATGTGCGGAGGAAACCAAAAAAAAAAAAAAAGAAAGAAAGAAAGAGGGGAAAAAAAAGTGAGAGAAAAGGAGGACGATAGGCTGTCCCACTCCACTTTTGTGCTCTGATGTCACTAAACACATGACCCAGCCTCTCCAGTAACAGCCCACGAGGAGGGGAAAAAAAAGTGTGTTTTAAAGCTTACACGTTTTTGGATTGTGAGAATGTTTCATTCCCCTCACAAACAACCACAGAACCACAAGTGCGGTGCGCAGAGTTTTCCCCAGGACGACAGGAGGGAGCCACTGGGGTGTAAATGGTTAATCGGCGCGGGTCAACCCCAGTCCCAGAGACCCAGCGAGTCAGTAAGTAGATTCTAACCACACTCATATACGCCTCGATTCTGCTCCATCCAATATCTGTGCCTGTACTCTTTACTCAGCCTGTTTCTGACATTGTGGCAATACCCAAATTTGTGTGCACACAGTTCATTAACTATATTTAAGAGTGGGGGGAGAGGGAGGGGGCGGCTTGCGTGTTGTTTTTTATTTTTTTGTTTGTTTGTGTTTTTTTTTTGGTTTTTTTTTTATTTTCATCCATTTGCCCTGATATGGTTTTGTGTTCTCAGTTTAGGACATCAAGGGTCACCACGACCCTTCATCAAAAGGAGAAATATCCTCTGAGGATAACCAAGTGTGGCTATGGCGTCTAACAGTCTTTTCAGCTCGGTCACTCCGTGTCAGCAGAACTTCTTCTGGGGTAAGTGCTGCGAAAAATTATTTTCATTTGTGTGGTGGTTCAGGCGCGGGTTATTCGGAAGCCACCTCTGCGGAAGGCACCAGCAGCTCTGGGTCAACGACCACTCACACGTACATACACGCGCTTCTGATCAGATCGGACACAGAGCACAAAGCAGAAAGCCACTTTACAAATGTCAATAGTCGCGCTGTTTACTTTTGCAAACATGCTAAGAAGCTGACATGTTTGTATAACTTAAAACTATATTTATGGAAGGAGTGGGGGAAAAAAGGGGGGGAAAAAAGTTTTCGGATGTATAAACAGACCCTCCGTTTCAATTTACAGGCCAACATTAAAACAAGATGTGGAAAAATTCAAGTCTAAAATTGACCGTGGAAGTAGCTGTGGATTATGTGTAGAACCCGGTGTGGTTAAAGCTAGTTTACAGGCAAAGCAGAGAGAGAGAGAGAGAGAGAGAGCTGAGCGCAGGCGAGCACTCATATAACATCCACAACCATGGAAATGAATCGCTCCTACACACAAATGTAAAGCTGTCCTAAAACATTTTTTTTCCTCTCCTCCTCAGCAGCTTAGTTTTGATTTCTTCTTCTTCAAACACGAACAGGAAGCAGACGTCGGAAATAAAAATTCAGCTTGAACACAGTTTTTCTTTTCTTTTCTTTTTTAATCTGATGGGGGGCAGAAATGTTCTAGAAAAGTCTTCACATTGCTCTTTTAGGATGTCCAGGCCAGACCTTAGACTAGGACAGAGGACGGGCATGAGGGCATCATGGGGGGGAGAGTCATGAGACATGGGATGACAAAACAGAAAAACCACCAGCGAGAAACAAAACGTATGCAAAGTAGATTTGAATACCACAAATTTTCAAACTATTCTAACACATGCAAAATATACAACAAAACTAAATTAGGCACGTTTTCAGCACCGTCCACACCCAGAAAGCAAAAATAGTGAATCTGAGATTCTTAAACAAAGCCAAGAAATAATGTACTTACAGCATTTTCATCAGAAGCCTCCTCATGATCCTGAAAGTGCCGCACACTCTAGCAGGAACACTCAGTCTGGCTACTGGGACTGGGCCAGCCAGAATGGGCTACATGGTTTTGTCATCACTGTCTGTGTACATCGAGGCATTAAAAGACGGTGTCACTGAAACACGAGGGCCACGAGCACCAGAGCTGTGAAACCTCATGCTGCTAGAGTCCTCTGACCACAAGCTAACGTTGGTCAGCAAGAGTGAAAGGCTTTGTCAGTGCTGAGCTGATTTGTAAGATAAGAAAAGAAGCAGCGTCTGCTCACTTTGCCTGAAAACATATCTGTTTTTCAAAATGCAAGAACCTTTTATTAGAGGAAAAAGTCCTTATTATTGTGTGCCAAAAGCAGGGATACCATAGATGAGCCATTTTGTTCTGAAGAACCTTTCAACAGATAGATCTCAAAATAAAAAAGAAGTCATGTTTTTCTAAAGAGCCCCCACACGCAAATATTCTATACCAATTAAAGGTTTATCTCAGAACTGTATGTCCATGTCAAGACCCCCTCAGAAATGATTTTGAGTATTAAGACAACAAGCAAGACAATAATAACTTCAGTCAGTAACAATACTTGGAATCAAACTCACATTTAAATACAACTTTCTTTCCAGTCTTGAATAAACTAATCAGTAAATGAGGCACGCTCCATTACAGCCTGATCTGATGGAGTTCTACTGCACTCATCTTCTGGAAGTCCCGGAGGCGACTCTGGGCTATCACACAAAGAGGACAGATGTTCAACTCTGAGCGCGTTTTTGCAGCCATCACTAATCAATTACAAGCGTGCTGCACAGCTCCCAGGTCCATGTGCTTCTCATTTTGGGGAAGCGTGGTGGTCTCACAGGCTGAATGGTGTGGGTTAATTCTGCTAATTGGTTATCACAGCTCTCCTTTGCGCTAGAAAAACAATATTAATAGAGGAAAGGCGACCCAACTAGCCCAGAGAGAGAGAGAGAGAGAGAGAGAGAGAGAGAGAGAGAGAGAGAGAGA
>CM067483.1:23916067-23932207 GCA_034552555.1 Semaprochilodus insignis | reverse complement strand
AGAGAGAGAGAGAGAGAGAGAGAGAGAGAGAGAGAGAGAGAGAGAGAGAGAGGTCCGTGCACCCAAGGGAAGCATGGCTAATTAAAGGCAGAGTTAAATGTTAATAATGAAACAGAACTTTAAAAGAAATGGGAGAAATTTTCCAAATTTGGGGAATTTTTGTCTCAGAACTTGCTCCACCTTCTTACAATCTCATTTACATCTACGCAAGTCTTTCTGAGCTAGCAGGCTTGAGTGACTTCAGCCTGACTACTGGTTTGAGGCCATGACCAGGGGCTAATTAGGGTCCTTTAAACACACTATTATCTATAAGCGCATTACATCTGCTCACTGACGTTTGTGCGAAACCTCAAACCTCCGTGTGTACACTGCGTACCTACACTTCAGGATGGATTAAAAAAGGGGAAGCCCACTGATTTTTAATGACTGAGATGTAAGTGATTCAGAGTGTTTTTTATGTAAAATGATGAATCATGAAGAATCACGGAGAAACTTCACAGATTTTCTTTACAATGGTGGTGATAGGAACCAGAGGCTGTGTCTAACACCGCCATTTCATTTACCAACCCAAATGAGCATTAAGCTTATAAGCGTCTTCTGCTTTTTTGTATGTAATATTCATAACCATAAAATACAGGTGAATCTGAAGAAGTCTGCTTTCTTTGGGTTCTATTTCGCTGTTTTTAATCAGTTTTATATCACAATTTAAAAGATTGCAATACTCAAATTGCGAGAGCTGCAATTTCAATTGCAGGCTATTTTATCAAAATGTGCCTTAGTGTGGGAAAAATTAACATAATATCCGAGTTTGTAAACTGCCTGTAGGTGTGTTAGACAGTGTGTTAGACAATCAGAGGCAGCAAAATAACTACACACTGTGGCATCACAACCACAGCTATCTGAGAAAGGGGTTACTCTGGTCTTTCTGATCAAATAACAGGCCTAGTCTTCGGCTCCCAGAAAATAATTGGAGTTTAAATCGCAATACTGATCAGAAAAATCGCAATTAAATACTCTTCCCAAATCACTCAGCCCAGTTGCTGCTACGAATGGCTTAACAGTTTGGCTCTTAAAACAGTCCTATAATAACATTGTAGGCAGCAGAAACAACCATTTCATGCAACAGCTTTCTGCAAAGAGGCACTTAAACAGATCTCTGGTTCCTATCACCACCACTGTGAACTACCTTGACTCTGGAAATTTCTCCAGAAAGGAGCATTCCATGTGAGATCATTATGAATGAGTTTGTTTACATTTTAATGATTTAATTATGCATTTTGAAAAATCAGCGGAATTCCCCTTTAATCAGATGCCGTTTATCTTAGTTTGAACATCAATGGAGGCTTTTTTCTAAAGTGAACATTGAACGTCTGAAACATATTCACCATGTGTGGTGAATAAGGGGAACAGATCATCATCTGTCTCAGAACCTGTAATTATCTACAACATTTGGACAATTTTAATCAAATCTGAGGAAAAATGCGTAATATCAAATGAAAGTCTGCGGGCGTGCAGGACCCCCCCCCAGCCCCCACAGAAAAAAACCTAGTTAGGTGGTTTGCAAACAACATGGTAAATAGAAACGCTTGAAGAAAAATGACTGAACCCTTCAAAGGATTGGAAAGCAATCTGATATGGACACATGTTGCATAAGCCGATTTTTTAGCCAGATGACTTCAAAGATAGAAAAGTCAGAAAGATACAGAAGGATGAATCACGGAAATAGAAACAAACATGTTGGAGCTTAAAAGTAAAACTATTGACAGGCTATTCTATTCTACCATTAAGCCTAGGATAAAAGACGTGTTTGTGGTGACACCGTGTCTGACAGTAAAGAATAACTGAGACGGGGTCTGACAGTAAGCATAACCCTAATTGCAATCACTGTCATGACCAGTAAAAGCGCTCATATCGTAGTAATGCCATTTACACCGCAGTAATAATGTAGAGTGATGTGGCTCTTATTTCAAAACTGGATTTCGCTAATTAGGCAAATCGATAAGCACAATGACGCACACCAAATTCAGTTCTGTCTGTGTAATGTCAATAACGAGCAAATTATGAACACGCAGCGAAAAGGGCACACGCGCTTCATTCATAACATGACAAATGATAAACATTTCTTCCCCACAGAGTATATCCAATGTGTTCCTCGAGATGACAAAGGCAGGCATTGATGTCTCTTACGAACTTGGAGAGAGCTTCTGAGAAAATAATCAAACACTTAACCGTGCAGCCCGACTCTGCCAAACATAACATTAAAACTGGGAAACAATAAATAGTCCCATAACACGAAGAAACCCGACTTCTGTAACGTAGAAACCCAGTCAACAAACCATCAGAGTGGCCACAAACCATTCTTAAATCATAGCCAGCCTCCCGATCTCTCTGATACATCACTGTTTAATGGAGTCGGGCCTGTAAATGAGTGAGGAATACTGAGAATGTACAGTGAGCACATCTTATAACAGGATGCTGCCCGTGCTGATGTAAATGCATTTTCGAGGAAGCGTACAGCTCTCAAATCAACTTAGGCAAATTCTTCCATTAACTAATTGCTCCCCGTGCCATGCGGCATGGCACACGCTACAGACATCTGCGAAATGGATCACAGAGAGAGCACGGTCACATCAGAGCTCTACTGTAAAAGTGCCAGAACACAATTTACTCTAAAGCTTCTTCATTCAGAAGACACTTTTCATTCAGAAACTTTTCTTTGTCTCGCGTTATTTGCCATCTGCTAATACTGTAAGGAGGAATGAACTGAACTGAATCAAGATTTGCGCATTTATACAGGCAAAACTGAGCAAAAGTCTTTGCCGCTTAAGAAAATCGTATTTAAACAAGCTATTCGTCTGGGTAGTGAGAGCTCATTTTAGGGATGGATGATAAAATCGGAATCGTATCGGTATCAACGGATATTCGCTTAAAAATTTATTGCCATTACTCGGTTTAGACTGATATTTTAAACTGATGTTTGATGATGTACTAATTGTACTCTGGAACAAGTATCAGAACATTTTGGTGACGCTGAGCTGCAGTGCCAATATATTTGCATATCATTCATGCTCCTGCATTTGTAACTCCACAGAAATAAATGTGATATTTCTCTGTGATTATAATCCAGATAGATGTCTCTATTTCCATATTTTATAAATGCTTATGTACAGAACTGGCTGGGCTGAATGGTTTTGGGAAAACTGTGACTGCTATTAAGGAGATGAATGCTGTACACCAGACTGCTAGTTCACAACCTCTGCGCTATTAGGCTAAGACAATATTCAATAATGTAGTATATTATTTCATTTGTGGCTCATCCTTTTAAATTGTGGTTTCCACACAAAGTTGATACATTTTTCAGTCCTAAGCTTCCGAAGCAGCAAAAAAAAAAATGGATTTCTGCATTGGGATACCAATATCTAGCTGATTTGCTCAAAAAAACACAGATATTAGAGTAAAAATGAATAAGACAAAACTAATAAGCTTGTTTAGCCATTTACAAATATGTCTTAGTAGCAGCCCAGTATTATTTGTAGTTATGATCCAATACCTGGTTTGGTTCAGAGGACCTTCCTGCTGATGGAATCTAACTAATTCAGTCCCTGGCATCAAGGAGAAACCTGAGACCAAATTTTATCCTTTACAACAGTTCAAAATCATCACTCACTTTTTCCAAACAAGATTTACTTGTCGCTTTTATTATAGACGTTTTGCTGCGTTTTTTCTAACATTTTATGGACAAGCAAAAACACAGTTACTGTCCGGATACATGGTTTTAATCCTAAGGCTTATGCACAGTGTAGTCACAAGTTTCAATGCTAAGGAGTTAAAGCGTAAGACACTTACATATTTCTGTTGGTTACACTATGCAGAGTGGGACGAAGGACACAGATGAATAAGCACACACAGAATAAGGGAGGAAAAACCTTGACATGTTCTAAATGGCACTCTCGCAATGCTTAATTTAGCAGGCGGGTTTTAGTGTGTGGAGGTTTGGGGCAGTTTATGGAGGAAAATATTGAACATTCAGATAAGTGGACTTTGACTCCACATGGCTGTTTTGACTCTACCATAATGAAGTGAGTCCAGCACTACAGAGGCTCCACACTTAACAAGGCTCTACCTGTTCTGCCCAACACAGCCACAGCCAAAGCCGGCACACTGTATTGATTTAACCTCCGCTGGAATGCAGAATTTTCTTTGACTAGGGCATTACTTTAAAATATTTATAATATGATACACACCAGGGCTATAAGGAAAAACAGAGCGTAGAAATGCGCGGAATGAGCTGGGCCAGTGGCGGAGAGAGAAACGGACGCGCTGCATTGGCAGTATCTCTCATCCTTGGTTTCCCCTTCCAACTGTGGCTCCATACTTCACCACAGGGGAAATCGAGTGTTTTCAAATGGGCCCTTGTAATGCTTTATTTCCTTTTGAAAATGTACATCTTTGATATCTAAACAATAAGAGAAGAACTGGAAGTCAAACTGTCTGTCTCCGATTCCCCAGAATAGCGTTACCCTTAAAAACACAAAACGTCCAGAACCTGCAAGAGGGGGGGGGGAGGGAAGCGCTGCATTTAAAAGATGTTTTCGCTGGAGATTAAATCGCTGAATTCTGATGAGTCTTTGTCTGGGACGTTTGTAAAAACGTGTTCAACATTCTCACACGATATCAGCGCTGGGACAACACTAAAATGCAAGCGTCTCCAAAGAAAATCAGTCTGAAAAACATGGTGTTTCGGACCAGCATTACGTCTGCTTCCACTGAGACTAGGAAAAAAGATATGGAGAAGAACAAAAGGTGGGGAGGACACATTTCCTTTTCTCCATCACTTTCATATTAAAAAGGTCAAATTGACAGAGCAAATGAGACAGAAAGCATGTCTCTTGAACTGCTTGGTCATCATGCATAGCAACACACACGTCGGATCTGGTCAAAAGGTGTCTGTTTGCACACACATTCTCTCTGCACATGAAAACCAAGCCATTAACACTGCAGGACAAAACACCTCCCTCAGCCCCACATGGGAGTCTGACCACAACCATGAATGTGTGCACGTGCTGCACACACACACACCTGTAAGAATCAGATTACCACTCAGAGAGCAACACACAGGTATGACACGTTCAGCATCTGTTTCAGCCTTGTCCCATTCTGTACTTCTGTTTCAACTGCTTTAGGCCACAATGGAAACACTTTGTCAGGCCACAAAGCAGAGTCTCAGAGGATTTAATGCAGTTTGAGATTATTTACTGACAGGCAACCACAGAGAACAGCTACACTAGTCTGCATGAAACACTGCATAGTGGGTCAGTGGGTACTGGCTACTGTTTTAACTGATTCTAAAGAAAAGAGACTTGATACTTCAAACAAAGTCCCCTGAATACCAAATCATATGCAAATGTTTGAACATCTCTGGGTAAATGACACATTTTGTTGACTGTAACTAAGTTAACACATCCTCTGCAGCGAACAAACTTAAATATGACACTTTTCCGCACATTTTAGGGCACATGAGTGTAAAATATGACAAAAAACTTGAACATAAAATATTATTCATCAGTTATGTGTCATAATACAAATAGAAATAAATGCAGTAAAAAGTAACAAACAAACGTTTCCAAAAAGTAAGAAGGCGAAGGCTTCATCACACACAGATTTCGGAATAGCCGATTTGAAGAGCTTTGGGAATGCCTTAACAGACACTCTGACATACATAAAATCAGCTATTGTATTGAGATTAATTGCACTGATTCTAACCACAGTATTTTAAATGCTTACTGGCTACTACTAAATTGCTTTTACGTGTATATATGCCTAAAAAGAAACATTTTAGTTTCTATTTTTGTAATTTTTTATTTTTTTATTTAAGCTCAGTTGCTCCATTGTGTTAAAATTTCATGAATGAACAAATAGAAATGTTCCAAAATCACTTTTAATAAAACCTCTTTGCATTAACATACATTAAAAGTAAATAACATTTTTGACCTTTTCTGTAACTTAACTATTTTGAAGACACTTGTCTTGCTTTGGACAGTGATAAAACACTATCTAAAAACACTGTCTGTCTATCTATCTAAATAAAAGAATAAAATAGAAACATGAGCTTTATATAGTAGCATCAAATTAAATAAAGATTTGGTATACAACTGCTATGGCAAAAATAAATAAATACATAAATAACATTTTCTTTACATTCTACAATTTAATAGACCAATACTGACGTACATCAAAAGTAATGTTCCCTATACACACCATACACACTCCAATCTTCCTGGGAATGTCTTTTTTCCCAAGCATTGAGAAGTATGCCCAATATATATAATTATACAGCAAAGGAAAAAATGCTTCCTTTGCAAGCAATTTCCATAATATAGACTATGTGATAAATTGTGTACATGAAATCAATTAGTTCTTATTAAATTAAAGTAATTCTGACAAAAAATTCAGACAAAAGAGCACAGATAGATGCCGAGCTGTCTGGAGTCAATGCGACTCTGTTTAAAGCTCAGACCGGGAAAAACAGCGGCTCCAGCTCTGCCATTAAGTATTAACTCCACTTCTGAGTCGGTTGTCAACAGCGCTGTTTTTCTGATTAGGACGGCTGTTGACTCATCCTATGACGGCATTCAGGAGGGTGCTATAGTTACTGCGGCCCACACTTCAGCTCCTGTTTCATTGTCTCATGTGTTTACTGTAAGCCCAAACTACTTATAAAGTTGTTTCGGGATATCAGTGAATCCTTTGGGGAAATAACGGCTCCTCGTCGGAGTATAAAGGCCAGGTCTAATGTAAAATTTATCAGTCGGCGAGGTTGACACTGTCTATTAAAACGTTCCTCCTCAGCTTTAAATATGTATTAGACATCCAAAGGCAAATGCTCCAAGTTGTTGTTTTCCACGGAAAAAATGAGGCATAACATTCTGAGTTTGATTCACTCGGAGAGGTAATTCTGAGGAAAACAATAGGAAACAGCTCGAGCTTCCAGACGACTTCAGAGTTTAAGCACAGAAGATGTCATTTTGCTGACAAAGACAACAGAAACACATTCTTGACTTTCTCTCTGCTCCTAAATATTAACAATGCGACCCATTAATAAACATGATTTCCTTGGATGGGAGATGAAAGTAGGTGGAGGGAAATTAGAAGAGGTGCAAACTAAGAACTAAGGGAATCGGTAAGGCAAGCATTTGCGAAGACTAGTCGTGGAATGCTCTGCGCTCTACAATCTTCCGCTGTGAGATCATTTGGATATACTGAAATATTGATGCGCTAGACTTCATGAAACTGGCAAGCAAAAAAAAAAAGCAAAAATAAAAGCTGTGAAATATTTCTATATTTATATCAAAAACAAGATCTTTCCGCCTCGTCCTGCAGCGAGTGCTCCTAAGATGTACTGCTTTGTATGACGATTCCACCTCGACGTTGTCGGACGGATTTGTCCTGGAAAGCATGTTTTGAATAAAGAACTCTTGAATGCATGTCTCTAATGAGTTGCCTGGAGAACTTAACACATGCTAGACGTGCTGCTATGTTGCTCTGAATTTTGGTACAGCAGTGTTATTTTTTTAACGTCAGCTAATTAATCATTAATGGTCCGACTTGTTTGCAACCATTGTTCATTTGGCTCAGCTGAAAGCGCAAAACGATGTACGCCGATTTGTTTTACAGGGCTTGATATGTAATCAAAGTAAGGTATTTACACATTCAGGATTCATTTAAGCCCGGTCCAAAACCAAGTAAAAAAAAAAGTGCACTCTAAAACCTTTTCTTGTCTTACTGTGGAACAGCAAGGGTTGTCATAATATCAAATTAGGTTTTAAGAGAGCGGTAATCACTTTTAGAGGTCACTGTGAGCAGCATCTAGACATAAGAGTTTAGAAATAAAGGTGATAAAAGCTGATGCGATTAAAGAACCACATTCAAAGGACGCTGGTTCTTTAACGAGCCCTTGTCCTGCAATTTCCCCCCCGAGGTTAGTTTATTACAGGCTAGTTTTGTTGTTAGTTGCCTTGTGTTGTGCCCTATTTAAAAAGCAGTCTGGGCTAAAACATTCCTTATAACATCAACATGTGTGAGCCGAGCTAGGAGACTACTGCACGATGAACAGCTGGATATGTTTAAATGTGTTGGTCTTTGTGACATCACAAAAATGACTCATTTAAAATGTTTTTGTGGTCATAGTTCATTTTCACCATTATCTCCCTCCATGCTTTAGACTAATAGATGGAAATGTCCTCTGTTCTGATTGGCTGCCCTGTCTCCTGCCATGTTCAAAAAGCAGTCTGGACTGGATCCCTCCTGATAACTACAACACAAATGCACAGAGCTAGCACAGCTAGACTACTGTAGGCTGAAGAGCTGGATATGTTTAAATGTGTTGGTTTTTGTGACATCACAAAAACTGTTCATTTGAAAGATCTGACTCATCTGATCTGTGTTTCTATTGGGGGGAGACCAAAATACTCAAAACTGCAGGTCAAATTACTGTTTCACAAACATATTTCGAATCACTGATGAAATCTGACAAAAACTTTCGCAATGTTCTGACTACTGCGCTTATGCAGATCTCCACAACCAGGGGGGCTTTCCTGTTAACACTACAATATTGGTGACCCTTTCCCGCTCACTACACAACCTGCAAACCAACAGGGTTTTTTCTTGAAGGGACTTTCTTCATAAATGAACGCCATGTTCGATTTATTGGGTTCCATTTATTTACAACACCTCTGGTATATGTCAATTTGCTGGCTTTTGTTACATCACAAAAACAAGGCATTTAAAACAGACTGACCCTGTAACAGTATGTACATTTGACAGAGGAAAATTAGTTTTCCCATTAAATGGGTTCTTTAAAAAACATTTTCTGTAAATAAGACACGAGTGTAAGGCAGTAAATATTACAGACTCTTTGACATAATCTAAAAAATCTAGTCTAATTAGATGATTATCCTCCAATCTTCCAGAAACCACTGAGGAATCTTTACGTGTAGAAGTGTAGTACAAACCCATGCACGCGAATGCAGCCATGTATGTCAACTTAATAAGAGGACAGCCGTACGCAGACTGACAAACAAACATCTAAGAGTGCTTAGGATCATCTTGGAGACAAAAAAGGTTAAATCTGGAACACTTGGCACAGTGCAATCTCAGCAGAAACACTAGAGTCAAAGTGCAGTAAACAAATACTCAATAGTGATGAGAGGTTCTATTCAGTCCCCAAATTACAGTCTGGTTAACCAGAGACTTTGTGTGCCAACTCATTATTGCTGCTTGCTTCCAATGGGACTTGGACGTTTAGGAAAACAGTCAAAGGGCCTTGAAAGTAAAGAAGGCTTTATAGACGTAGCAGCCCAAGAGACAGTAGCCTGAATTAGGCCAAATGCCCAAAGGGTGCTGGTCAAGTTCTTCAACAGAGCCTGGTAGATTAGTTAAAATGAGGTTGGGCTGTGGAGAATAATGGTATGGGATGGAGAAGACAGTTTGAGAAATGCTCTATGCTTAGCAACGACAAAACAAATGTAGTGTTCTTTAATTACAGGGATTGACTGACATGTTACTTAATTGTCCTGGGAAAGAACAGCAGTGCTGTAGATATATGGCGTAGAAAATGGACAAAGAAAATAAATCAGAATGCTCAACAACATCCAGGGAAAAAACTGAAAGGGGTGATAACACAAACAGCAATAATGATGCAAGTGTAATAAAGCAATGAGCAAATCCTCCCATATGAATACTGCTTATTAGTGCATCCCTCTGAAAGGTTGTCTATGTTTTATTTTATACTGACAAACAAGACCCAGACAAACTACATTACATTTGAAATCATGTACAATGTGACCTTACTAATAAAGTCAGACAGAAAGTTCAGATCCAACACCAACGAAGTGGCTCCACTGTCTATCACTGCACTGTCTATCATGAGTGCACGTGTGCTTTAGGAAAGAAAAAGCAGTACATGCTTACAGTATATCACCCGTGTGCTCTGAAACAGGTCAGACTATGGCCTCACTTGACAGACAGGCTTTCTAAACAGCCTCTGGGTGTAGCGACAGCTGGGCTGCCCACTGCTCACAGCCACTAATCACAGATATAGAAGCAGAAACACTTTTGTACTCCATTCAACAGAAAAAAAAAAACACAAAATACGGAGAAAAACACTCAGTAACCTGACCTTTCCATGTAAACACAGCTCAGATACATGGGTTAAACATCACATTTCACTTAAGCCTGTATGTAATGAGTAGGTGTTAGTTTTAGAACTTATAAACTGCCTCATTTCTAGACTTAGGTCATTAGTTTTGCAGAATAATAATAATCATTTGAAAGTAATGGCTTTACACACTGTTAAACAACTACAAGACAGAGCAGCACCAAGGTGAGGGCTTGCCCATTTTAATGTGGCCTTTGTATAAAAAAGGAAAAAAAAAAAGGTGCAGAGTAATTATTTTAATGAATGTGAAGAAGGTAAGCGTGCCATACTAACGTTTCAGCACCTACTTCTCAAATATAGACCATTTACCACAGTGTTTATGTACAAGCTCTAGCTTTTTCCAGCTCGGAGCGTTTCAGATAGGAACGAGCAATAGAAAATAGAAAGAAATGCTAGACAGCCTCAAGCCCACAAAAATGCTGGTGTGGGTTTGGTCTGGGTATACAAATACCATTGTATTAACACCATGCCACAAATAAATATAGCAAAATAAATATTTGTACCAAGACTGCGTATTGCACAATAGGACATGGGCTAAAGAGAAATGATTATTTGGGGCATTTTCAATTAAACAGTAACGGTTTAAACTTTGCCTTGTTAACAACGACAGCTGCAGTGGATGAAGAGAAATGACCATCAGTTTTATAGACCTGAAGCCACAAAAATCCAGTTTCACCTCATTTGAACCGTTGCATGCTACTGGCACGGCGGTGACGACGAACTGCTGAGCTCAGATTAAGTCTTCTTAGAAAGTCACCCTGATCGGGTTGCAGCCACGGACGATATGCCTCAAGTCTTCAATAGTTAAAGGAACTCAGGGATGCATGGCTATAGGAACAGCTTCATTCTTTCCTCTGCTCCAGTTCAAATCCATACTGAACCTACACTCACACTAAATACTGGTGGTGGAAAGGAAACAGGGAACAAATTAGGCATGAGCGATATGAACATTTTAAGAGTGATATTAATGCTAGAGTGATACTGAAGCTAGAAATTCAGATAACTTCAATAATCAGCTTGTTGATATCAGCTAGTTTAATTTCATACAGGCAAAACTGAAAGAAATTTGGATGCTTAGGTAAACAGTATTTCACTAACTGATAGGAGCGACAGTTGTCAATGTCACTTGTCAAATATGTTCTAACAATTCTTAATCTCAAATAAACAGCAGAAACTCAAAGTCTTAAAGAGCATAAACATTGAAGCACAGGAGACAGATTCTGTCAGAACAGTCAGCGGTTTATCTCCATTTGGCAAGTTCTCTCCAGGAAAAAAAAAAAATCCACAACAGTTTTACAAAAAATCAGCTGTGGAGCATTTGTTTCTGTTATGGCAACTCCAAAGCCGTTTGTGTTCAAGTTTACCAGGCCAGCCTGTACTGTTGTGAAAGAGTTGCGCAGGTTGTAATTGTGAGATTAGCAGTGTCTAAAAAGACTAGAAGTAAAGCACCAAACCATCCGCTGTTACAATATAAAACAGTTTATCAGCAAGAGTTTTAGCAGATGGCAACATATCTGCAGGACCTTAATATCGGCCAACTGATACATCGGGCAAACCCTAGTACAGACGTTCCAGTAGAAGCCAGCTGGAGTTAGGATGGCATGATTTGATCTTTAATTCATATACAACAACATGTCTTCACAAATCATGTAATAGTGTCTTTATTAAACCCTCCGGATTTACAACTGAGCATGCTCCAACACTGTTCATTTCATTACAGTAGTTCAATATTTAGAACTTGGAATTCAGTGAGTTCTCCTTTGAAGCCAGTGTCCGGCACTGTCACATGAGCACCACATGTTCACTTTACAATTCACTACGCTGCCATTCTATACAGCTAACAAAGTCATCAATCACACAAGACACTGCTTACATTATAGATGCACGGTAAATGTATTTAAACTGCACAAGTGAGTAAAGGGAAAGGATGTCGCCCAGTCAAATCCACAAAGAAAGGAAAAGCTGAACGTTAGCCACATTCAACTGTCTGTGTTATCTTTAGCACCTTATGCGTGTAGTATGGAATTTCCCTGTCCAAAGTAAGCACTTTTTCAGCATGGACTGGAATAGTACATGTCAAGATGATTTGGAGAATAGTGAAGGCCTTTTTTGAACATGTACATGCCGTAACGATGAGTCTGGAGGCGACCTGAGAAGTGCAAAACTGCCATTCTGCACAGTCTTGCCACTGAGAAAAGCATAGCCAGGGATAGCTAAAAGAGCTAACAGCAGAATCATTTCAAACATGGGTGACGAAGGGGATCACTGGCACTCGAAAAATGTCCAGAAAACACAGAACTAAACTCTGAGCTCCTATGTCTTCAGCTGTCATATTAGCAGCATGCCACCATATTTATCCAACTATTAATGATGCTGCTTTCATTACGATTGCTCCTGAACTGAAACAGTACAGCACTATCAAAACAATCGGGTTCATTTTAGCCTACACTCACTTAACGTAATGTTGATTTTAATACAATTTGTGGCCGTTAAGGTAATATAATTGATATAATTGGTCATTTTAAGGAGTTAAATTTATACTTGCATATTATAGATTAATTTGAACTTCAAAAGTTTTGGTTAAGCAGTGCTTTAATAGCAAATACGACCATTAATAAACCACAGACACTTTTTAAAACTATTTTAAACAATATAAATATTGCAGTTATGGGATGGAGCTACATAAAACTGTTTGCCGTTTTGGTTCCCATTCTACAGCTTATGGTTTTTATTTTTATTAGCTCTCTTCATGAAAAAAAGAATTATTCTTATACTAAGTGTTAGGTCTGGTGGCATTTCACACGGTTTTGTCACTGTAAACATTGTTCATATATACCAGTTTAACCTATATCGCTATCATACTTAAACAGGGAATGATTCTTATTTGTTCATTGTGCAACGGCTTGCCCAAGCACCAGGAGATCATGAGTTTGAATCCTGGCAATACTTTAAACAAAACAGTTGATTTCTTTGCAGAAACTGATAAAATTGCACGTTTACAAATTATCCGTAGGGGCTTAATAGTCACAGTCTGATCAATATTGGATCTTTCACAAACAACTTACGATACCGATTTCAGCAAAGAAAGATTTCGGCATTTCTACCCTGCCGTAAAACTTTAACAGACCTAATGTGGCAGGGTCCTTGCAGACAGCTGGCGTCACCTTTTCATTTTAGTTAAACAATACCGTACTGAACTCCTGACGTTAGCATGGAAAAAGAGAATCGTGACCAAAAAAAAAAGCTTCTTGGCTCTCAGTCAGATCACTGGGACAGTAGCTTTCCTTTTCTTTTAAGAGGCATACTACAGTTCCATTTCTTCTCACATGAACCACAGAACTTCCTGCCATTTATAAGTACAAGTGATCTCAATTAGGGACCTCCATGAAGGCAAGAGGCGGCAGACAGTCATGGCAACAGGAGCCAGAGGAAACTGTCTTTACATTTTCCTCCCTCGCTGCTCCAGACAGCCGCCAGGCCCGAGCAGACAGCGTCAAAAACACACACTCCGAAACGCGCCTGCTTTTACAGTGCGCGGACGTAAATGTCAGAATCACGCAGTTTACTAGCGTCATCCTGGCTGACTTTGACACTGATGTTTTTTTCCTATTGGAAGAAGCTCCGTCCAGACTCCTTAATGCTGGCTTGGACAAAAACATGATAAATACAGGAAAGAGTACTGCTAGAGGAACAACGCTGCAATACATTGTTAAGAACACTGCATGAGACAGAATATAATTTCTCCAGGTCATCATTCAACATAACACAAAGCCTGCCAGGAGGGGAATGAAATGTACTCAAACCCAGGCCATTTACACTCCGTCAAAAGCACTTGTCATTTGCAAGCTATAATTAAATGTCTTGCAAAATACAGGACTGTGAGATGGGGCTGTTCATGCAGTCATATGTTTATGAACTTTGTGTTTCAACAAAGAGGAGCTTGAAGGGAGTGGACAAAAAGTGTTTGTGCAGTTCGTAATGCAGGGTGTGATTTCACAAACACATATTGTGTGCACAAGAGAAGAAACAACGGATTAAAGGAGCTGTAAGAGCAGACGTGCTACAGGGTGCGAGTTTTGTCAATAAGCTAACCCTCTGGCATGGAATGTTTACGTGCACTCATGTTTTCTTCACCGGCATCAGTAACACAGATGGCACTGTGCTCGTCCTGTTTTGACAGAGCTGGCATATGACTGAGGCTGGTGCCAGCTTTTTTTAAAGGCTTCATCTAAAAGCTACTAAAAGGACAAAGTTAGATTACATTAACTATTGAGTCAGCTTTGACTTGGAAATTGCAAAACAGATTTTCTGTCTGTATTGTGACATGTTGATGAAATTTTGGTCCCTGTACAATTTTGTCTGATCCCCTGCCCCATCATCAAGTTTTGAGTCTGAAATGAACCCTAGCTCAGTGAAATTCTGTCTGATACTGATACAAACCAGTTTACCATCATCTCATTATCACAATGCTAAATAAAGCCAGACAGAGTGGCGTAGTCAATCGATTCTGGACAAATAAAATAAACAATGAGATACAACTAGGGGTGTAACAATGTATCATAACATTGTGATACTGCACTGCAAAACTGTGACGACATGCACCATGAAGAATGGGTATTCCATTAGTCATGCAATTTGACTGCAAATGTGTTGTTTTGGTAACACCAGTTACCAAACAATCAACGCCAATCAACTCACTACCGCACTCCTCCTTCCTCCCAGCTGTAGGGACTGTACCATTGTGCAATGTCACCGTCTTCATCTCAATTTTTTTCCAAAACGTGAACCCGGCATCATAAATCCAATCTAAGCCTTTTGCTACATGCTATAACAAATTTATTTAGCAAATAATACTTTTAAAAAACACCCCAAATATTTTAGTCTGGCAAACTTATGCGTGCCAGTAAACACACTGCTCCAGTTTTATTTCCTGCTCATACATTTCATTATCAGTGCTACATTAAAGAGTGGGTGACTTTAGCAAGCCACATTAAAACAGCTTTAAGGTAATGAAAGGAGACAGAAAAGACACAGTAAAGATACAAAGATTGAAAAGACTTAAGACTGACTGATATATTTACAGACGAATGTCTGTAGCTGATTTATAAAGCTTGAAAAATGAATTTGAAGCTAAATGTGAAAATTGGAGAGATTTGCTGGACATTGTTCCATTGTTTCTATTACTCATGTGCAGACGACTAAAGGTGGAGATCATGGGCAGCACTGCAGGATAAATTTCATTGTGGCTTTACAAACCACAAATACTCTGCTGGAAGAGAGCCTGTAGATTGCAGTGGAAATTCCATTTATGACTCTATGGTTTCTTCAGTAAGCCTGACTGATAGGTTTGGATACTGGCATCGTATTACACACCCCAGGTTTTTGTAAGAAAAGCCAGGCTAATATTTTGGCATATATATATAGTATGCTTATACACTGACTAACCGGCTCATTGATTATCTACAATAAACAAGCAATACATATATCTGGTATGATAGTTCTGCACCGGCGTACAGTCTGGAGGGAGGCCAATTCAGACCTATTCTTGCTGTCTTCACAGGGCCCGCGGTTCTAATGCATATTCTTTATGACACTGGTGATGAGCAAAATGTCTGAGCTAAGGCTAATTGCTGCTTGATGGTGCAGAGAGTTGGACGCATCCAGCGCTTTGAGGTTTTGGGAATAGTGTGAGAACTTCTCACCTCAGATGTGGCTCGGGTCTATCGTCGTGCGCGAGACGACCACCAGCTTTGAACTCCAGATCGTTATGACAACCAGTGACATTAGTATACACATCAATATGAGTGCATGAAAGGAGGTATATGTGTGTGTAAAGAGAGAAAGAAAGAGAGAGAAAGAGAGAGAGAGAAAGAGAGAGAGAGAGAGAGAGAGAGAGAGAGAGAGAGAGAGAGAGAGAGAGAGAG
>CM067483.1:23839675-23915679 GCA_034552555.1 Semaprochilodus insignis | reverse complement strand
GAGAGAGAGAGAGAGAGAGCTTGTGGATATATTTATGTCGGTGTCTCTGGCAGGCTGGTTATGAACTTTAGGAATCATAAACTGAGAAGACTCTGAGCAGAGTGGAGAATATTACTGTGTAGAGATGGGTAAAACATTACATCTACTTACATCATGCTCTGGAGCTCTGGGATGAAGCTGGTGGTCTTTCCGGATCCTCTCCCTGCCATGGAGGTGCTGCTGGCTGCCATGGGGCTCGCAGCACTGTTGCTCATCTGTTACACACACACATGCACACAAAACACAGGCTTTCATGCACCGCTCATTTGACCGTGTGGTCCATCAAAGCTAGAGCAATTATAAAGCCACTTCCAAAGAAAACGTTTCCTGATGCATCAGACAGGAGGGGAAAACGCCACATGAGACCGAACCTGAATCATGACAAAAGACACTGTGAAACGGCACAAAAGTCAGCAGATGTCATAAAGAATACAGCGCCGTTTAAATGTGGCTTTGCAATATTTACTTTTAAGTGTAAAACGCCGAACGGTTATAATGGAAAAACTGACAAATTCTCACAGTGAGGGCAAGTCTGCAGAAATTTGGAAATAATTCTTGATACATGCACGGTTCAAAGCAACTAGCCATTCAGATGTGATTAGCCTGTGTTCTACCGCTCACCAAACAGGCTATTTACACAAACCACTTCAGCCAGTGTCAAATAGCTCTCGGGGCAAAATACTGTAATTTTCATTATCCTGGTTCCAGCAGAAAATATATTTTGGTGTATTTCCATAAATCATTCCCATTTTGTGCACTCATCACTGAGTTACTAAACTCAAAACTGCGCCAAATGCTCTTGTGAGAAACATTATAAAAATAGCAAAGAAAGACCTGTGTTTTACACATCTGCTTTCACTTATGGATGAGCCAACAGAATTTCTTTACTGTCAATACCAACTTAGAGCACCCAAAATCAAATACCCAACAATATAATGATAGCATAGCTGTAATCATTGAGAGTTATACCCAAGCAATGAATGTGGTCCTGGAGGCCCAATGCGCTTTGCTTTTTCATTTTCTCTGCTCCCAACACAGCTGATCAGACTAATCATTAACAGCCCATTACTGAGTTAATGTGACTGTGCTAAAGCAGGGAAAGCACTATAATGTGCAGGGCAGTGGGCCACCAGGACCAGGGTTGAGAAACGCTGTTTTAACATCATTGTTCATGTCTAAGATTCTCAACCTGGTAATGTGAACTCACTTACTTAGTGTTTAATTTCAGAAAACAGAAGAAGAAGCTATAACACCATCTGGGGTGATCAATATGACAGTATTTGATTTTGGGATAAATTACAATATCCGTTTCTGTACAAATGTGACTATCACACTTGTAGTTGCACAACTAAACAACTGCAAGTTTCCTTGCAAATAATCATGTTAAACTGGATTTAGGGCAAAGCAATAAATGTGTTAATATAATAAATAAAGCGTCAGTGTGGCACTACTAGGGCTTATAAGACCCATCAAACTCCAGAAAAATGAAATA
This sequence comes from Semaprochilodus insignis, assembly GCA_034552555.1. Lineage (NCBI taxonomy): Eukaryota > Metazoa > Chordata > Actinopteri > Characiformes > Prochilodontidae > Semaprochilodus > Semaprochilodus insignis. Next base: position 23,914,148 of record CM067483.1, on the reverse strand, counting down.
TCAGGATACTTAGGATCCTGTATTATAAAGGTGTCTTTTAGTGCTGTGATATTATATTATTAGCCACATCTAATTCCATCACATTATTAACTAGACTCATTCATCAACAAACACAGCTTTTTGGGGTATCATGTATTGTTATTGGCAGGAGTCGAATTTTGCAAAGCCATGTAAAAGCTGATTTACATAACAGCCTTCTGAAAATCTTTTACTATACACTACTGCTAAAACAAGTTTGCGTGTAGATTACAAACTGTCATAATCTTATACAAAAGCAACTTACACAATGCAGATCCTAAACCAGACAACAAAAGATATGCCTAGATATCATATTCGCTGTTTCAACATTAAGATAATCGATGATAAATAACAGACATGACTTATCTTATTTACAGGAATAATTTGTCAAGACATCTGCCTTGAGAAATGATTTTTAAAAAAGTATTACGGGTATTAAAAGTTGTACAAAAAGTTCTGTTCATCCCTGTTCATCTAATTACGGATATTGGATATTCGCTTAAAAACGTCCATTAGACGGATGCTTAGATTTGACTGATGTTTTAGATATTTGATGATGCATTTATTGTATTCTGGAAGTGTAGTGTGCTTAGATGATGCTCTAAAATATCTGCATTTTATTTATTCTTCTGGAGTTTTAACCCTCTATATTTATATAGATGTTATATTTTACAACATATAATAAAACATGTTGATTATATGTGACAAAATATGTATATTTTTCCGGCTTCTACATTTAGCAGTTTCTACATTTTATTCATATTTATGTATCAGCATCGGCATGAATACACAATACATGAATGATATCGGCTACTGGCATCAGCCCAAAATGTTTTATTTTTTTTAACAGTTTTTTAATACTTATTAGAAATCTATTTTTAAGAAGTATATTAGGATCATTTTAAACACTTATCTGCCTGCAAACTGGTCATACTGCTCATTGATTGAACCGTACTGTACAAATCAGCACATTCAGGTCTACAGAAAGAGCTTTTTACAGCATTAACTGGGCCTGATTAAAAAAGCGTAGAACCTCTGATCATGTGCTGCAGAGATAACATTCATCACACAGCTATCCACACATTTTGCAGTTAGGCATCCTTAAATACAAACCCTTGCTAAGAAAACAAATTAACAGGATGCTGATATTTACCTGGAAATGGACCTTGTCAAATTTAAATGCCCTCATTGTTGAGCGTGCAGCGATTTACATTTGGAAGCTAAGCCAGGTGACTTTTTGATGGTATTTGAACAGAATCACCTGATGCACAGCTGCAAGCTTGACTGCATTTAAAACCGCAGCCTTCCTACAGCACGCCAAGTCATCAGACTATCAAATCACACAGGTGTATAGCCTTTTTTTTTCAAGGGAGAACAATGCGCTGCTAGGCAAAGAATAGCTTGCTCCATTGTTAATGACATTTCTTAGTCCAAATGAATGCAGTCCACATTCAGCAGACATCAAAGCAGCAAGCAAACACCACAGAAAACATAAAAATGCTAGTTCTGCAGGCAGAGACATAAAGCTGAATGATTCAAAGTGCCCCGAGAGCAGAAGCACAGACACGACTATTTTCCCCAATAAATACATCCGAGCATAAAATTTCAAATCCTTCTGTTTTCGCCCCCTCTGTCGGATGAAAGCTTCAGCCTTTGCTTTGACTTGTGAAGGCAGATGGTCGCCATACTCGGCAAAATGAATTCAGATGTGGCAAATGAATCAAGATTACTTCAACATGCAAAGGTCTGAAAGAGTGCTTCACTTTGAATGAGCAGAACAGGGGAGCCTATTCTATTTATTGCATTTTCCTCTCTATAATTAACTAGACTTTTATATAGCTTTGCTTCTAAATTTCTTTTTCTACTGACGCCTAGTTAATTTACTCATTTAAGCTTGGGCACGGAATCTGGTGTTCAGAAGCTGAAGCGATCTAACACAGGGTTACTGCTCTCATGCTGGTGCTGCAGAAATAAAAAAGAAATAAAAAGTTGAAAAAGTTTTAGAGCAGAAAAGTGGTTTTATTCAGCTCTTTCTAGGCAAGCGATGCGATACAAAGGCAAAACATAATCCCTTTTATTACCTGAGTGTGAATGCATTCATCTCGGTGAACATTACATGGATTTTACAATGGTTTACGTGACTGTGTTCTTTATTTCTGGCCATGTTTGATTTAACACTTGTATGGTTTCATGTAATGAGTCCACTGCAGTAATGCAGATGGGTCTCTGTGCTCAAATCTGGGTTTGCCACTTACTGCTTTTAATAAGTAACCTACGGTTTCATACTTTGCTGTCAAGAAAAACTGGAGTTCATATGGAACCAAACACCAAAACATCAGAGCTCATCCTGACTGACTTAATGCAACACCTATAACGTAGTACATACGGTCAGGACCAAAGAATCACCAACGTCTTCTAAAATGTCCTTGACTTGACTAGAGGTCATGAAAGGGTAAGAATTCTGCCATCATCCAATTTAGGTGTCTTCTTTCAGGACTGCTGAGCTTGCATCAATATATTTTGGGCTGCATATTTAGACTTCCCATGAATAGCTACCAAAAGTCTATTCAACACTTGGAATCAATTCTAGAATTCATGAAATTGGTACCAGTTAAACTCCTAATCTGGTGGCCATTAAACTCCTAATCAGTCTTTGACAAGTACTTTTGAGCCAGTGAAAATAGAGGGACTATATAAAATTGTATTTTCCTGTAATTCTTAAACATTTAATGCAATATTGTTTTTACTGAATTAAAGCTGAACGTTTACACTGACATCAAATCTTAATTGCTTTATTTTAAATCCACTGTGATGGTGTACAGAGGTAAAATTACAAAAACTATCCAAATATATATGAATCCATCAACGTGGTGTTAAGGGCAGTCGTCGTAAAGGTCTGCGTACATGTAGTCCTGCATCGTGCAGCCGTCTGCCAATGGTGCTGGCACTAACAGGATGTCTCTTGAAGGGCACCAATGCTCTATGAATGTTTGCAATTGCGGCTATTGTGTCGCTCCGCGCATTGTGGACAATCTGTCAGTTCTCTCTCTCCGTAGTTTGTGCACATTTTGCTTGCAAAGGATGCTACCAACACAACAGCACAAGTCAGAATGGAAAGCACACAAAACAGGGTGACCTTATATAGTTAGTCAGCTACATAGATAAGGGGCAGCCTTGCCTATGTCACATGTGTGGCCGGAGAAAAAAACTTAAATCATTTACATGTCTCACGATGTCAAACCTACCCACCAAGTTTCATTCCTACTGGACAATTCCTGCTGGCTGCAACTATTTTTAGATAACAAGTATATCTAGGTGAACTGTCCCAAAAATCACAGTCCACAATCAAACTCAAAGGTGGAAGCAAAAAACAAACCTAGAGTTCCCAGCTGCTGAATCAGGAGTCGTATTTTAAGAACGCACAATTCTGAAGGACATAATAAAGTGGTAAATGCGATCTATTCAAAGTTCTATTTCACTCCCACATCCTAGATACGCCACCCCACACAGCTCTGTGCGGCCTCCTCCACCTCTCCTTCCTTTGCATAAGAAAGTGAAATCATGCAAAATCCTTGCCCCCCTATCCAAAAGTGTGGACTAAAGGCTCTCAGGCGCCTATTCAAATGAGAAATAGGTGGGATAAGCTCCTGGTTAGAGTGAATGTAGTAAAATAACACTCCTCCATTGCCTCCCCTCCTGCATGCTTCCACAATGAGGTCTGGCACCTCATCTGCTGGCTGCGCTCTCCTCCCTCACTGCATGGCACACACAGTTTAACAAACAAAGGGAATGTGCACAAGCACGTTATTGGCACGTACTGCAATTACTCTCTCGAACTACATTATCCGCCCACCTAAACAGCCATTAGCTTAACTACAGCATCCCCCTTCAGGAAACTGAGGAGAATTTCAAACAGAGGCCATGAAATAATGTCCGATTGTGGTTGGACGTGACTTTCTTTCCTCTGTGCCTATGCCTAGAACTGAGGGCAATGTGAATTGTGAAAACCATTTAAAGAAGTAATTCACTTTAAAGGGGAACTCCACCAATGTTAAAATTTCTACATAATTAAATAGTTGAAAACAAAATAATTCAGAACTGTTCCCAGTGGGGGTGATGGGAACCAGGCATCTAATGCTTTGAATGCCTATGAAGAATCACAGTAAGTTAGTGTTAATTACCTTGTTAATCCATTTACTTGAATCCATTTATGTTGGAGGGATGCATGCCAAGCAAAACAGATGCAGCCACCCCCTTTGACTGTCCACTATTTTACCATCATAAACATCACATCTAAATGTGTATGTAGGTGTACTGGTGGTTTTAGATAATGAATAAAATGGCTTGCAGACATCAGGACGCCTGGTTCCCATCACTGCCACTGTGCAGAATTCAGAGTCTGGAACTTTCTCTAAAAATGAAGCACTTCACATCAAACCACCCTGAATGCCTCTGTTTACATCTAGAAGACTGAGTTATTCAGGAATTCTGACAAAGTGGTGAAACTCCCCTTTAAGCAAAGAGCACAGTCACACATAATAGTTAAAGTCTTGTCCAGTTATGTGACTGAAACACTGTAGGACTTATAAACACTAAGTTACTGCACTGCTGATACACGTTTGTGAAGCCTTAAAGCAGGAAGTTTAAAACAGCCCGTTAACGTTATGAGGTTGTTCAGAAGGCAATAACGGAGCTGAAGAGGTCAGCTTTATCACACACTGAATGGGAAGAATGCATTTACCTCTGTGTGTTAATACTGAACCCTGAATCCCCTCCGCATCTACTCTCAACACACTCGGCTCCTCAAACAAACGCTAACGTTACTGCGCTGAACGGGTGACTACTTTTGTCGTCACGTCGGGTCGCCGCGCTGACTTATGGGTAATGTAGTTCGCAGTGATACGCAAGTCTATAGCGAGAGACTGTAGTTCCTAGCAGCGTCGAGTCGCACAATAAAAGACGAAATCACACGTTCAACAGCGCCACCCAAAGTCCCTTTTTCCATTTCGCTTGTCTTCTACTTGACAGATGAAGTGAAACCGTTTGTTGACACCTGAACAGGATAAAGGGTATATTTTTAGTGGATATAGAGCTGGACTTTTTGGTCTGCTTATTAACACGATACAAAACAGAAAAGCAATTTTGCAATTTGGGATAAGAGAACACATTATTTGTATTGTTTTGTGTCAATAAAAAATCTTCGTGATGTTGTTTTTCTTTATTGCATTATTATTATTATTATGATGATGATGATGATGATGATGTTAATGCTAATGATTATGACGATTGTTATTATTATTATTACTACTACTGTTATATTATATTATATTATATTATATTATATTATATTATATTATATTATATTATATTATTAGGCCCCCAACAAAACAGAAATTGTTTTAATTTTTTGTTTACCATTTTTAAAAAAGGCCTGCATGTATGAATGTGCTGCTGTTCAAAAAGATGGTTCTGTATGGGTTCCTTAGCTCTTTATAGAAGCATGAACACTCCAAGAATCCTGTGCGTGATTAAAAGGTTCTTTGTATCATGAATAGGTTCTTCAGGTTGATGGGAAATGTGTTGTAGATGGTTCTATATAGTACCAAAAAGGGTCCTTCTATTTTCACAAGCTTGGCATCATAACAATAGCAGAACCCCTTTTTTGGTGCTATATAGAACCATTATTCTTTGCTAATGAACCTCTGAAGAAGCATCATTTTAAGTCATTGCTTCCACATTATGTCCAACGTGTGGCTGAAAGTACATTTCTGAAGGTGTGCTCTTAGATGCCTGCTAAGTGAACCTCAGTCCTAACTTTATAATGCCTTACGTGACTGCGACGTTTAGTTCTTGGTCCTGGAGTTCAGCTGATAGGAACGTGCTTGATGTGAGCAGCTCGTTACAGTACTACTGAAGGGTCTGTGCGTTCACATCTGAGGTTTGTCTGTTCAGGTTTATTCACAGTCCGAAAGTATAGAATATGAGTCAGTGATGATGATCTGGCTTATTTGGATCTAGTGAAGTGACCGCTCCTGCGCACCACGTGCTCGCGACTCATCAGCATAATAATCGTCCCGCTTCTGCGTATATAAACCACAAAAACCTGAGCTCGCTAAGTCCCTGCCTCCAAAGACAAACCACACAACGAGGCACACACACACACCCACACACCCATACACACCAAAAAAACCGCCGCTTTCGCTCTCCTTCATCTTTAACCACAACTTTTTGGAGTCACGTTTTTTAACCCTTCCTTGTGAGCGCACAGCTTAGAGAGAGAGAGAGGGAGAGAGAGAGAGAGAAATAAGCGTTTACGGCGTCTTTTAAAGCTGTATTACAAGTATTAAGGCCGCTTTTTCCACTTTTTTTTGGCTCTTTCGGACGCGGCGCGCTGTGCGTTTTGCTCTCCGGGGTCTGTGCTGGTTCGGCTCAGGATGCGAGAAGACTCGGGTTTGCTCAGCACCTTCGACTGCTGAACCTCGACGAAGGACCTGGTACAGATAAGTTCTCGCGTTCTTTCGCCACTTGTTTCCCGTCGACGGAGAGAAAGAGAGAGGGAGAGAGAGAAAGAGAGAGAGAGAGGAGCATCTACGCTGAAACATGTGCGTGCAAGTTTGAAAATTAATAATAAACAAAAACTTTTATCCACTCTGCTCGAGCTGCTTAACTTTAGGCTGCGGAGCGCGTGAGGAACGACTGAGGAGAGAAAAGCAAACACAAAGAAAAGCAAAAGAAAAGAAAAGAAAAGAGAGGGACTTAAAAAAACTATAGACATATCTATAGCCTAAGGTTCTATGTGAAGAAGCCTTACCTTTGCTGTGTCTGGTTTGTCATGCGCATCCCGGTAGAGCCCAGCAGCAGCCGGAGGTTCAGCCCGCCCTCTAGCAGCCTGCTGCCCGGGAAGGGAAGCGATGTGAGCGGCGGGAGCGCGCAGCCAGAAGCGCAGCCAGCGGCGGCTCCCAGACTGCGCGCGCACGACAACAGGAGCATGGTGGAGATCATCGCCGACCACCCGGCCGAGCTGGTGCGGACAGACAGCCCCAACTTTCTCTGCTCAGTGCTGCCGTCTCACTGGAGGTGCAACAAAACCCTGCCTGTGGCGTTTAAGGTGAGTGGACTACCGCGCTTCAGGGCTCTGTGGACGTGCGTGCGGACGGGCGCGCGGTTCTGTGGCGCGTGGCTTCACGCAGCTTTTAAGTGTTGGGTGATATAAATGATCTTCGTTTATCGCTTATTAATCAGACTGCTTTTACAGCCTCGTGCAGGTAGGAGGAAATATATACCCACGCAGGACTCAAATGCATCGAAACGTGCTGGTTAGCTCTTTAGAAGTGTTGCGTGTCTGAGGTGACCTGATGTGCATTAGAGCAAACCGTGCGTGAACAGGGCTTGTTTTATGCCGGAGCGTAAGAATAAAGAAAATAGCTTCACGTGTCTCGGCACACTGATGGCTAAACCCCTGAGAGGAGCGCAGAAAAGTGCCCTAACGGACACTAATCAGTTCTTCAGAAAACCAAGTGAAACGTGTAGCTCTCAGGAAAGTCCCCTGTACTGAATTCACACCAGCAGTGGACATTTACGCAGATCTGGGCACAAATGAACACTGTAAGAGAGAATTCAGCTCTGGGGATTTTACTGCCCGCTCCATCCTGGAACAGTAAACTACAGCAATGGAAAGTTCATTTTTCTAACCGAGTCTGGAATCAGACATCTCTCCGCTAGAAACCTTCTCAACCACAGGCCTGCTTGTGGACTTGGTGTCTCTGTGGTCCAGTCCAGAGCACTGAGATAAACTGCTTTTATGATCTGTGGAAGAATATCATGTAGCCTATTTCACTACCTTTATATTTCTATTCCGTCTAATAGTCTGTCAGTTTTTAAGCAGAAATTAATTTTTTAGTTTATTTTAATTCCCCCTTTAAATAGTCGATACTTTATAAACACAGTATTTCATGTTACTTGATATATTTAAATCCCTTTTTATTTGAATGTTGAATGTCTATCTTAATTTAATCTTAATTGTTACATGTTTAAACCACTCAGGTATGTACTGTAGCGGCCATGAGGAATTAGTTGTGGTTTGTGTGTAGAGTCTCTGTATTCCAGCGTATCAGAGACTCTGTTCTTATTTGACTAGTCGTTCTGAAGCTTTAGGTTTTCTAATGTTCTAATGGACTGATGATGCGATTCAGCATCTTTTCTTACACTTTATTGAAAATAAGCCCCTCAGTTTCCTAAAGTCAGATCATTGCAGTATTTTATTATGATTTACTCTATATTCTTATATTTTTATGTATTTATATCCTTATTTGTTTTTATTTTAATTTTAAAACATTTTTTAAACATGTATATATAGATATATAGGGAATGGCCTCTATGGCAGTAATCCAATATTGCTTGCTGTACTTGCTGTACACAACATGTCACAATGTTTATTTTTTCAGACATCTGATCAGTTGTTCTGTTATTTAATATGTTGTATTCTGTGTAATAGAGAGTTCTCTTTATTATGAAACATGCAGCTGGCAGTGTTCTACATCGACCATCAATATCCACAATATGTTTAGAAATGCATGTTATATTACTACATAATTTATCATGATAACAATATATATTTTTTGACATATAGTGATATATATTAACAGCATATATTTATTTATATATAAGTGTGTGTATATATATATATATATATATATATATATATATATATATATATATATATACAGTGAATATACAGTGCATGTGTATATATATATATATATATATATATATATATATATATATATATATATATTCAGTGTATATACTGTATATACTGTTTAAATTGTTTGAATGTAAGCAATTGTCAACTTCCATGGAAAAACAAGTATCTCCAAAATGACAAATTTACAGGAGAGGGCAAAACCTAATTTAATTGTAAAGCAAGCAATCAGAACCAAACTTTTTTACAAGCAGTTTTCAGATGTTTCTGTTGGTCCATTCATCAGGAAATTATCACACAATGTAAACAGCAGCTGCTGTGTTCAAATAATCCGTAAAAGTAAAAATCAACAAAAATACAGATACATTTTTTCTTTGGACAGTGATGCTATGTAGCATTACAGTTCATTGGTTTGACCTATGTCTACAGACAGACAGACAGACAGATAGATAGATAGATTGATAAATAGATAGATAGATAGATAGACAGATACTCTATTGATCGTGAAGGAAATTTAGCTGGCTGTAAAAGCTGGCTCTAATACTGTTGTAGACTGACAGAGTTCCCTTTCATGCCACAGGTCGTTGCACTAGGAGATGTTCCCGATGGAACGGTGGTAACGGTTATGGCAGGAAACGATGAGAACTACTCAGCTGAGCTACGGAACGCCTCCGCAGTCATGAAGAACCAAGTGGCACGCTTTAACGACCTGAGGTTCGTCGGCAGGAGTGGGCGAGGTCAGTGTCTTCACTGGATTTCCAATAATTATTCATAACCGTGAGCCATGTTTTCTCTCACTGTATCACATGACGCAGCAAAACCACATATAGCAACTCATGTTTACAAGGCAAGAAATAGGGCGTAGTAGTAAAACGTCTGCGTGCGGTAGATTATCCATGCAGATACTAAACCGCACTTTTACCACGGATAGCCAGGGTAGGTCTGTAAACAGTTTATGACTTGAATTCATGACTACGGTCCACGCAAATACTGCAGTCCACGATTGTTTCAAATTTTCTTCTGAAGCTGTATCAGTTGAAAGAACGTGTAAACAGGTTATTTGAGGGATGGTTACGTTATATATCACAGAGAGTAATTTGAGTGCTTGCAGGCTGAGGGACAAGAAAGCAGTGGGTGTGTTTGAATATTGCTGCCTTTGAAGTCAGCTCTTGTGATTTTTGCGATGATTAATTGCGATGGCAAGTTACAAACACAGTCGCGCACTGTACGTCCCTACAGTCTGCGCTAAGGTGACTGTGCACTTTATGCACCTAAATGTTGTATGCGAACGCACCGTAGGCTTTAAATGCTCTCAGACTGATCGTGTGTAGATGAATGCTGCTTTTGATATGGGAGCAATTACTCAACATGAAAAAAGGAAAGCCAGCCCTTGTGATCCTGTGGGAAGACCCCGTTCAGAGAGCAGGCCTTTGAAGAAGACAGGACAGGCAGATGGATCAGAGGACCAGGCAGCCTGATGCTGGAGGCAGCCTAGACTAAGGGAATGCAGTCTAGACTTGCCTTTCCTAATCTTCACAGGCCCTTGGAGTTAAGCTCTCAGGTGTTCAGTTAGGGATCCCCAGAAGGGCCTCTTGGAAGCGTACACACTGAAATGTGTTGATAAATGTTCAATTAAAGGCTCCACAAAAGCCCAGGCGGAGAGGTAAAGGAGGACATATAATTATGTGGCAGTAAATATGTAAGCTTTCTCTCTGTGGAAACAGGGCAAACACATCAGTCATCTGTCAGAATGGACATGGTCATGCAAACGCTGTTTGCTCAGGCAGCATTGACAGACGTCTGACTTGCGTCCAACCGCTAGGCTCAGCACATTCTTTGTCCATCGCACATCCCAACACACATACACACACACACCCCTCGCGAGTCTGCGAGAGAGCCAGTGTGTGCGTGTTATCTCCTCACAGCTGTCACAGAGAAGAGGGCCTTGGCCCGCATAGAGACCCACACCTCGCTTGGCTAGGGTTTCTCTATCTCTGACATGAGATCTGCAGGAGGAAGTCGCAGAGGAGATAGCAGAGCATAAGGAAATTAAATATGGAAAGCGATCCCGCATGCAACCAAATAGATTCCAAAAAGATATGAATGCCCAAAATCAACAAATTAGAGGATGAGCACCTAATGCGGCAGCCTTACAGCCTTACCCTTCAGGCTGTTGTAAGCCGCAGCTTACCTTGAGCCAACACTTAATGTGTTTGACTTGTGATTAAGGACACTATTGTGGGCCCCTTATGACTCAAAGGCGCTTCCTTTTGACTGTGAGATGAAAGGTGAGCATTCGCAGTGTGATTTTTTAAAAGTATGTTGTGATGAATGTCACAATGTTATTGGAACAAAAGAGCTGATTGTCACACCAGCATTTGAGATGGTGAGTAAACTAAAGGGGAATGCCACCAATTTTTGGAGATTTCTGTATCTTTAAATGGTTAAGCTAGGAACCAAGTCATATAGAGCAGTTTGATGAGCAATGCAGCATTCTCCATAAACGTAGCCAGTCAGAATTGGTCACAGTGGTGGGGATAGGAACCAGATGCTTCAACATGTTAATACCTCTAAAAACTACTTCATAGAAAGTCGTTACAGTAAATGGTTGCACATATCTCACCTGATGACTGAAACTTAGCTTTTATTAGTTTTCATGCATAATTTGAGCCAAGCAGCTTTCCTTCACATTTTTACAATTGCAGTTTTTTTATATGATGAACGGACCAATAGAAATGCTCAAAAAGTGCTTTTTTGTGAACAACTTTTTATTTGTTTTGTTTCACTGGAGAGAGACACAAATATATAGAAAGCAACAGAGATACATTATAAAAGATTTCTGATGTAACCAGATTTTGATCGTATGGCATGAGGCACCCTGAAATCTAGCACAGGGGGAAGGGGAACTTTACATGAAGGAAAGTAAAGATGTTTTTTCCCTCTCCTGTAAAGTCACTATAGACGTTTTTCCTGGATGGCGATAATATCTGAAATATGATGATGAATTCTATTGACTACAGTCATCTTAAATAATTGCAGTTGGGTGATTATGCAGTAATTGTGACAAGTTGAAAGTTGTGCAATAAACCGTTTCACATCAAATCACCATGTACCCCACAAAGACTGAATTATGCAGAAAACCTTTAAAACTTAGTGGAATTCCCCTTAAAGTCAGCAGTGTAAGCCGTTAATCCTCGCCAGCGCTGTGTGATATGTATAGAAAAAGGCATATTGTGATTATATTGCTGCATATGGCTTTTATATATATTTATGTTTATTGAATCACGTGAGTGCCTTTATTATTCAAAACACCCAGAGAAACCCACCTGGAACGTCTGAGGGTGGTCTGAGGTACAGTGGCCATGTCAGACTAGTTCAGGAGTATCTTGTTTTAATAACAGAAAGGACTCACGGCACATATTGTTGTCATTAACCTGCAGTAAATCAGCAGTATGAAACATTATACACAATGCAGGCCTATACAGAACAGCACTAGGTAGCGACCCTGTAGATACAGAAGATAGTTTGTTGGATTTGGAAGCTTTGAAATATGTAATCCATAAGCTTAGCGTTTCTCCTGATATGCTTCTTTTAGCAGTTTTCTTATGTCGTTTTCTTTGTTTTCTCAAGCCAGACTTTCAGTCTCCTCCTGGAGTCCACCACCATCACTGCTGGCTGCACATGAACTCTTTTTAGCTCATGGTTTGCCTGCACACTAGCTCTGCTTATAACCAGTCGTGTTCCTGTCCTATTGGAGCAAGACAGAACTTGACCTTTGCTCATACTTTATATATGTTGAAAATGATTATTTACAAGAAATGAAACAAAAATGGAGTATTCCCATTTTCATCTTCCAAAGGTGGAATGAAGGACAAAGGTTTGATTTTTAGACCTGTCCTGTGAAATGAAGAATGTGTGGTCACTGCAGTCAGAGTAACATAACAAACAACAACCAAGAACAACAAAGCCTGTATTTTGTTACTAGGCTCATTCGCATATTGCAGCCCCCATTCTCATCGTTGCAGAGACCAATTTCACGATGTACCTAACCAGTTATAATATGAGTTCTAGTATATCAGCGTGGATACATAAATCAAATAAGAGGTTTCTATTTAAATTCATAATGCCAGTGAGTCAACATGCACTCATGTAAAATGTCCATATGTATATTAGATATGTTTGGGCTGCGTTTGGGAAACCGTTGTCAAACTCATGAAGCTATTGACTAAGACAGTGTGGTAAGCTATGAGAGTAGGTTGGTATTTTTAGGTGGTGGTTGTGCAGTTGTTGGATGCAGGGCAGATGCAGGGGTTGGGCTGGTGGCTGGGCATCGGGCTGCCTTGCGGTGTGGGCTTGGGATCTGGTTACTGGGAGGGGCTGGGTTGGGTTCGATTGTTGGACACAAACTCGCATCTGGGGGCTTACGGACAGATTCCTGAGGGAGAAAGAATGAGAACGACTTTAGCAAGCGTGAACACAGCAAGAGGGCTGAGATTTACAGTAACAGCTTCATTGAAACAGGCAAAGTCAGCAATGTTTAAAAATACTTAAGGCTCTCTTTAAAGTGGCTCTGCATGCTATGATGAGAGAACACGTCTATGACAACTATGCTAAAGCCACAGTGACAGGTATGATAGAGCTGTGTGATATTCTGATATGCCATATTATACATAATATCCGTAGTAAAGCACTTAAACTGTGTTTCAGTTAGGGCTGGCTCCCATACCACTGTAAAAAAACTCACCATTTCAAAATGTAAACTCTAATAAACTTGTATGTACACCATACAGGGTGTGTTTTGCAATTTGCTGGTTTGTGAAACTATGGCAGTAGCAGGCGATAAAGATCCTTGCCCTTATATGTAAATAATAACCAAAAAAAAATAATAAAACAGTTACAGAGAAAATGGGACTCCTAATAACCATAATCATGCTCCACTATCAGTTCAGGTCTAAAACGAAAAATCCACATGTGGTCTGTCTGTCCTTCCACTGTAAGAAGACAACAAAACACTGAAAAGAACTGAAAGGATGTGTAGCTGCCAAGAAGCATTTCCAAAATCAAAGAAGCTGCTGGCATTCTCTGAATAATGGACTGACCACTCCGGCATCCAGACCCCTACTCAGATCGTGTGATGCGTAAAATGAACCAAATCCTATGAATGAACTTTGGAGGTGTGGAAAATTATCTCCCCCCAGATTTCTTCAGAAGTAGACACACCAATTATTTCCCCTTCAGAAACAGACACGCTAAATACTGAAATATATATATTATATAATATTGTGGTCTGTAATGCCTGGGGTGAAGTGATTTCAGTTTGCATTCTGAACACTGACAGTATATTTAACAATAGCTCAGATTGTGATCATTTAAGTAACTGATTTAAGAGCAGCATGGTGAGACAGACTCAGTAATTTCTCAATTTACAGATGAGCGAACTAATAAGAAGAGAGCCCAATCAAGAAAGCATAGAGATGGTCGTGCATCCTGACACAGGCTCACAAAGCCAAGTGTAGCTGGCTGCTTCGTTGAGTCACTCGTTTTCCGCCCACTTCTTCCTGTCTCAGCAGCAGATTGCAGCTTCGAGAATGTGTCATGCCTGACTTCACAGCATACTTTGCAGATTACTCTCGTTGCTGAGTTTGTTACTTTTGAAGCCGCTGGGAGCTTCCTGTGCTGTGGTAACAGAGAGTGACATCTTATCATAGGCTATTTCTGCTGCTTATCAGTGTCTATGTAGTACAGTGTGTAAGTTATAAAAGACTACCTTGCTGTCCAGGCCTCCTAATTTCAGATTACATCTCAGATTCATACAGATGTAATTGTTACTCACAGGTTTCATAGGCCCATTTTTTTTTTTTTTTTTTAATGAATCATTTAGAGTTGAAGAATATTGCATGACTGAACTGTTTGAAGTCTTTTCACTGACAAAGGTCATGTGAGGACAGAATAGGCATGATGGGACTGGCATGGCACTTGCATTGCTTTGAACACCTTCAAGACATTTTATATCATTATAAAAGCATGAGAATACTAGGAGAAGGCAGTTCATGCTGGGCAACATGTTAAAGAAGAGTAAACTATTTTAGCATGGTATAGTACCATAAATGACTGCTAACAGTACATTAGATCAGTACACTGCTTATCCTATCAAAGTTAAGTCTTCTACATTCAGTAAAACAATAGTAATAAAACTTGCTGACATGTCCAACAATGCATAATAAATCTTACCAGGGTTTTTTTCCCATTTGATAGCATTATTGTCTATTGTTTGTATCAAATGTATTAACTCCCATGGCAGTAAAAAGCCCACAGTCATCATCATCATCAGCAGCAGAGAAAATGCAAATGCATTACGCACAGTGAATGTGGGACATTGTGCCGAAGGCTAACGGGCTATGAACCTTTTTGTGTCTTGCAGGAAAGAGCTTCACTCTGACAATCACAGTATTCACAAACCCACCCCAAGTGGCTACTTACCACAGAGCCATAAAGGTCACAGTGGATGGACCGCGAGAGCCAAGAAGTGAGTACCCCCCTCCAGATATCGCTCTGTCATGTGATAACGATTAGCACGCACAAAGAGGTGCATGCATCTGAAGCCGCTAGTAGACATGAATGATGGTGTCCAACCACGTTTGGCCCTCGCTGGCATCCTGCCCCTTTCCTCAGCCCAGAGGTGGGAAGTGGCTGCTGGCTGAGGAGGGTGGGGGGCGGTAGAGGGAAAGATGATGGATGAATGGATGCATGGATTGTGTTAGGGTACTGTTTTAAAAAATGGATTCAGCATGCCTGAATGCACAAAGGCACCCTTTGAGTAGCAACAGGCGTGCTAAGTGAGAGGCAAACACAAACACGTGCCGCCGTGCCGCTCGCCTTGCCAAAATGTTTGCTGTATCTGCCTCTCGTCTGCGTCCTTCAACGTTTCGCGCCGGCCCCTCGACCTTTAACCTGAAGCTCCTTCTTCAGTACATGCATGCATATACATACACAAGGGCTGACTGGAAGCTGGTGTTGGCTAGTGATTCAAGGTTGATGGGCTGGGCTTGAGCAGAAGATAGGGTTTGCTTAAAAGAGCAAGAGGTTTGCTTATGAAGCAGATGGCCTTTTCTTTTGATGCAGGATATCATAACATCTTGCAACCTCACTTTTTGTAACATAAAAAAAAATGGCATTTTGACAAGTTAATCAATAGAAATAATCCAAGATTGCTTAAGCTCTCATTAGGGCTGTGTACATGGACATGGTACATTATTATGTACTACGATACTACATTATTATACTTGTGTATTAGTATTTTATAATAAAACGTTAACTAATCACCTAGCTGTATAATGCTACCAGTGATGCAAACTTACACAACTTATTTACATTGCAGTGGAAGACTTAGTAATTAGACTAATGGCTTAAGACAGCACTGCTATACAAAATGAACCACTGTTTGCCACCAAACTTTGCATGTAAATTTTTATTTTAGAAAGTCGATACCGTGTTTTCAGGAATCCTACTTTATGAACCAACCGTATCGATATTTTCTTACGCCCCTAGCTTCCATTGCTTAAGCATACTCTAAAGTTAAAGGGGAACGTTTCAGATTGCTACGTAAGGAAATCGTTAAAATAGTTTAAATATTTAATGTTAAGTAATTCACAAGTAGCTTTGGCCAGAGACACCACTGTAGTGAATCAGGATAGTTTATATGTGATAAGAGCCAGGTCTACCACTAAAAGCTACCTCACAGTAAAGTACTGCATGAAGTGGATACAAATACATTACCTGATGTCGGAGACATTGCTTAATGATAAATATTTAGGCTAAAACGTTTAAACGTTTAAAAAAACAGAGAGGAGAGGTACATGCAGAATGACTTATATCACTATTTTACCATTACCAACATCATGTCTAACATACTGAAGGCACATTTAGACTTACTGTTAATTTTTGGAAATACTGAATTTTGAAAAGTTTCCCTTTCTCTTAAATTCCTCTGCCGCATATCAATTACTTAGATATAATTCCTAGTAGTACCATTAATAACTGAGTAATAAGTTTGCAGTTTAAGTGGTTAAAACTTGTTCTTGCTCTTCGTTTTGCCTCATGTGTTCACGTCAACATAGTAACACTATTTATTTAAGTTGGAGTAGAAGAGTCTAATGGCCAAAGAGAGATTACAGATTACAGCACTGCCATCTAGTGATCACTCTGCGAAACATTAGCTAGCTTAAAAAACCCTCAGCTATCATCCCACTGTGAGCATTTCGTTAGTTAGTGTTTCGACTCAAGGTGAAGAACACAAGGCAAAGAGCCTTTATGTGTATCCTGCAGAGCGCGGCTCTTCTCACAACTCGTGAGTGCTCTCTCTACCTGGAGAGAAAAAAATAACACTACCAAATTTCAATTTTCACATGGGGCCCCAGAAGCTGTAAATATACACAAGCTGTCATGAATGGCTTTCATGTGGCACAGAAGAGAACAAGGACCATACAGAGCCCAGCCGACTTCTGTGAGTGTTTATGTTAAAGACTGTCGCAGGTTGACATTATGGCCAAAAGCCTGCAAAGCTCAATCTTTTGTGGCAGACAAATCTCATAAAGCAGGTTTGGATTCCATCACCTGTTGATCATTATTGACAGCCACGGGGTATTAAAGCATGCATCTTTGAAAATATCACATATCATCATTCCAGCTTTTTGTACACATGGCATCGTTTATTGCGCTCAGTCATGAAAAACGTCAAAGCTGGCTTTATGAGATGACGGTTACAATCATTTGACTAGCATTCCTGTTTACAGTTGAGAGGTTCTGAGTAACTGGCCTCTGACATCATGGGGTTTTTTGGTAAGTGATTATGTTAGGCTGTTCACTTCCTTTTTTTATCTTGTTCATGATCCTCTTGTGCTCTTTTATATGGCCCGCACTTCTCTTCAGGTCTGCTGTCCTCTTCCCTACCCGTCCCTCGCTCTGCAGTCACCACAGTTCAATACTTCTGCCATCATCCATCATCACGCTCGCTGTAGTCCCGACCTTTGTGTATCTTTTGCACAAAAAAGAAGAAATAGGGATATGCACGCCAAGCAGCCTGGCACACAGCTGTTCCCACAGGCCTTTTACTCTGAGATACATAGATAGATATATTTTTGTCCGCTAAATCTTTTGGCCGCAAAATCAATGCTATCACTTCACAAGCAGTTTTCTCTTTTTTCCACCCCTGTTCCTCTCAATTAACACATCTGGCAGCCGGGGTTTGGAGCCACTTCATACCAGTGTATGATCATGATTCATTATTGGATTAAAAGTGCCCCGTGGCATTGCTGATTTGACGGGCCTTTGATCTCACACACCCTTGGCTCATCCCTTTTTCCAACTCTGTTCTCAGGGGAAATGGAAGTTTATGACTTCCAAACATGGCCTGTGTTGATGTAAACAGTAAGGTTTTAGTGAGGACTGTATTTGTGTACACTGTCTGAGAGTAACTGCTAAACTCTAGAACTTGCAGGCTGGGACAGTGACAGACAATGCAGTAGAAAAGTGAGGACCTTATACTTATTGATGTCTAAAATCCTTACTCATTTAAACCTTTTTTTTTCTTACATGTTTTTACCACATTGTTACCAAACTACCAAAGTCTTTGCCAGTTAGGTCTCCTCCAATGGCACAATGCTACCAAACTGGAACTGTGAAGTCTAGCACATGCTTCCTCCGAGACATGTCAAACTGCTGCTAATGCAACTTTATTAAACAGCTCAACACGCTTGGAGGAGAATACGCCTAGCTAGCATCACACTTGGGTAGGATGGCCCTTACTCTCTCTCAAATAATCAGTACGATGCTAGCCAGTTCTATTACACCAATGGAAAGGTACCCATGTTGTCCAGCATGGCAGAGTGATGCAAGGGCCATCCTACCCGGATTGACTCCTGGCTGCCTACCCGGATGAACTCCTGGCCACAGATGGCTGTGGCATTGCATACTAGGGCCAACACTATTTCTATTCAAATGGACACATACATGCTATGTGTTCTTTCAAAGCAACTGTTGCTAAAATATAATTGAACCTAAAAAAAAGTAAAATATTGATAAATATTATTCATAAATATTTGAGCAAGCAAAGTTAGAATAATAGCCCACCCTTCCAGCTACTATAGCATTCCTGAAGATATACAAATATGGATTGGCTAACAACATTTCCCTTTTTACTTGCTATAAATACTGATATTACGACAAAAACATAAAGCGTGAGTTATTACGTCAAGCCACACCAATAAAGTAAAATTACTTGGTGACAGCAACAGAGAGCAACATTCGAAGTAGCAGCCTTTCACTTTTGCACCAGTTTCAGATACAAATTGGATGCATTCTGTGCAAACCGTCATGGACAAAACTTCTACACAAGCCTAAATGTTCAGTTTTCATCCCCAACCATCTGCATTTGAGAGAGGGCTGCAAAAATGGATGGGGATATCACATGTGCAGCTGATTACATCTTCCACTGGATTTACTGATGTTTTAAAAGCAGGCCTAAATTTGCATTAGACGTGTTGCTGTGAGACTTCCTTTAACAGTAGCAGCAGACACAGAGGTTAGACAGAAACGTCAGCCTAGAACATCTGCTGAAAGCACATTTACCTTCAGAACTGCTTAAACAAACAGTTACAACTCTCAGAATAAGATGTACCTGTGTGAAAAGACGTAGTGCAAAATATGCCATAATGCAGCTATAGCTTTATCATTTTGAATAGGTAAATTGCTTCTCCATTGCATTAATAACCAGAATTACCTTTCTCTCTAATCTTTCTATATCATTCACACATTTGCTACTGAATATGTCTTAGCCTCTCTGAGATACCTTTACTTAAAAAGCTTTATCTCTAGGGTTTAAAGAATTGTCTGTCTGACCTACTATGCTTTTATAGGCTTATACTTCCCCCCTCTCTCTCTCTCTCTATCTCTAACTCTCATACACACATCCTCGTTCTCTTGCTACGCATCAGGCAGGTGGCCAGGCAGGAAATGACACATGCAGAGGCATCTTGAGTTGTGCAACCTCCTGTAAATGTGTTGTGAAGCTGCCTCTGTTTGCCTGTTTATACATTCCCCAGTCCTCAGTATAGACCCAGACAGAGACTAGTCAGTAGACCTTTACAGACAAGCCGACGATACCTTTATGGTCTCGAACAGTGCTCCCTTGTCTCTCGTTACCATATTAAACACCTGATATACCTGTTTTTCTTGGCATACTATGAGGGGAAACCTTATAATACCTCTACATGTTAATGAAAGACTTGTCCTGTTTTGCATGAGATATTGCAAAGGGCACCATTTTGGTGATTATGGTGTAATTAGTAGTAAACCCCCTGAAACTTTTGAACATACGAGGTCAATCCTGTACAGTGTTGAAGGTGTACTCAGTAAAAGCACTGACTGATGGTTACCAGCTACATAAGATGCTTAACCTGGACAAGACTTATAGCCTCACACTGGGCTTACTGCTATAAGAGGACGGATCTATTGCAGTGGGAATCAGATAGGAAAATTAGAGCTAGTGAATAAATATGCTCAGATTTTCATCTGTAGAGAGACAAAAGATGTAGGCATTTATTATTTAAACTTTTTTAAACCTTTGCTATAGACTTATGATGGGGCCTGTTCTGTTCCAAGTTGAATCATAAGTTAATGTAATCAGAATGAAAGCTAATAATCTCAGGCCGCGCCTCTGATTGCTAACTATTCTTTTTTCACAAGTCACACCTAAATTACAAAAATGCTCAGTTGAGGACAATTTCAGTTGTGTTTTTTCATGAGCACAGTGCCTCATCTGAATGTGAAGCCCACAGTGCAGCAGTCATTTGGTGGTGGTGGTGGAGCTGTGGTTATTAAGAGCAATTTGAACTAATGGACTAGGAGGGGTCAGTTAGATGTTTTATAGAGGGCTCTGTGTTACTCGCATGAGGGATAGCGGAACCTGAACCTGGCTGTAGAGCTGTGAGAAGAATGATGGTACAGAAGTCCAAAATCAATACAAAACAGTTTATTATAAGGAGCAAATTAAAATCGCTGTGTACTGAGAAAGACTTGTACTTGAACTTAAGGGCGTTTATGATGCCCCACAAGATATCGTGGGTTAGAGTCGATATGTCAAAGAGCACATCAGACATATGGAATTAATCTTTAAACAGTTTGTGGAATGCTGCCTTTGCTTATTTGGCTTCCGCTCAAGAATGTCCACGGTTGGAGAAAAGCACCATATAAATGTGCATTTCATTACATTTGTTTACCATCGAATGCCTTTCGTTAAGTATGCATTCGACGAAAGGATACTAACAAAATGTTCAGGGAATGTTTGAATTTTACAGGGATAGCAATGTAAATATGCCGATATTATGCAGTCAGTATCAGAAGAGCCTTGTTTGAAAGAGTGCTCGTGAGGTTCAGGGTGGCCCAGAATGGAGCTTTTTCACTTGGCCCGCTGAACGGCTTCTGCTTTGACGCCGATACACAATTCCTCTAACTAGTGCATCGTAGTCTAATTTCAGGTTGATGTGATTGTGTGGTCCTTGCCTCATGGCTGAGATTACATTACAGGCCAAAATTCAGTTCATGTACAATACAGTACAATCCAAAATTCTTGCAATGTTTGTTTTTTTTAAAAATATCAGATTTTGAGTAGATGGCAGACCGTAACAGTTTACAGGGGAAAGCAGGTCTGGCATGTGTATTAATGGCACGTTGCGTTAGTAAGATGGAAAACACACTGTCTGTTTTTGAAAAGGTTCTGTATTTTCCGAGCTTATCCCCGAGTCTGTGTTTTGACTGCCATGCAGACGGCTGGAAAAGAGCTATTGTCTCATTGAAGTCTCCAATAAAGCAGAAGCCAGACAGGCTTCAAAGCCTCACCTCCATGTTTGTCAGTTTGAGCAGGACGGTAAATGACGTCAGAGTTCTTCTCCTGGAGTTGGTCCACCGTTCCCTCTGTCTCTCTCTTTCTCCTGCTCTCTTTCTCAGTACACTTCTTTCTTCAGATTACGTGAGTGTAAGAATGCATACAATTATATTTTTACATCTGCTTTAGGAGTACGCTGCTTTACATCTGAAGGCACATGCAGTGAGAGCACTGAACCTCCATGTATTCATGTAGATGTGCTGTTAGTATCTGCTTTGGCAATCATATATACAGTCAGTTCGGGCACTTTGGTCAAATGGCATGTTTTACATGGAAATAGGGTAACACATGCTCTATGGAGCACACACTCCTGCACAGTTGAATGCACAGTGTTTGTTGAATGTCACCTATTGGGAAAAACATTAAACCCAAAATGTGGTTTGTGCAAAAGCCATGGTGCATACTTTTATTCGTATCCAATTTGTGAAAATAGCAAATGAATAGAAAAATGTGCCTAAAATTTGCACAAAAAATATTTAACATCTTTTTCTATTTAAGTTCCCTGGAAAGGATGTGTTAACGTAGTTTCGTCCTAGCATGTAGTTCGGCTGCAAACTTTTGCATATGACTGACTATACATCTAAAAAAAACCTGCTACTGATGTTGAATTGTTTATGTTGCGGTTTGTGTGTGGAGCCACTCTAATTACCAGAGCCAGAAATGAGCATTAGTGGTGAATTTGTGAAGTTCCTCTAGGCTTTGAACGTTCGGTGCGTGTCCCGACAGGTAGGCTCCCACAACAAAACACGCTCGCAGCAGGCCTCTCAGACAAAAGGCAGCACAGTCCATTGAAAATAAACCTATTTCGGGTTGACTTGCACAAGAAATAACCAGGTCGTACTTTCCCTAAGCACATTTCCAATTGCAAAGAGAACTTCAGAAAAGTATGTTGCTGTTGCTGTTGGCCAAGAGGAAAGCGTGGGGCTTGCATTAACGACAGCAGTCTGACGGCTTGGACGGAGCCGCACAGTTGGGTAAAATCCCCTTGTCTTTTTCCTGCTGACGGCTCCGCTGCATTACCCCCGACGGGCTCCTGCTGCTGTCAGAGTCACGGACCCAGTCGGTACGATGCGAGAACGGAAAGGGAGCATTCATATTACCGTGACCGTTTCCCTGCACGGAAACGTTTAAGGTGGTTTCAGGGACCATTGCGAGTAACCGGTCCAAAGGCGTTCGGCTCCCTGGGTACATTCGGCCTCATTCAGAGTGCTTAAGCCAATGTTCTAGCAGCACCGTTCAGTGGAGAAATGTGCGAGGTAGGCCTAATCTGTCTGGTTTTTGTATGTTCTAGTATTGACTGGATTTGGCCTTGCGTAACCTCTCAAACAAATATGGGCTGGCCATTGGATGAAAGTTTGATTGTTTACGTTGTGAAGTTGCATCGCGTCTGATTGCTGAAGCCAGCCTGTCGATTTATAAAGCTCTGGTAGTATTTGTGCCCTTTCTTGGCGTGCTTTGCTTCCTGAATCCTGGAACACACAGACCACACAAGCGCCTGGCAAACGTCCAGCGCTGCTTGGCTGCCTTGTTCTCTCTTTTCTCTTCTTGCTCTCTCTCTCTCTCTCTCTCTTTCTTCCCCACCCACTGCCCTCCTCTCTGATCCTGCGAGCAGACGGGCGTTTGGCCTTGTCCCGTCTCTTGCTGCTTTTCTTTTCCTTTTTTTTTTCTTCGTCTCACTCACTAATTTCACAGGCTCCTCGTGCGGAGCTGCCATATGAAATAATCCATTGTTTCGCTCTTCAGAGGAGTCGGCCCTCCCTACAGCACAGCAATTAAAGAAATGAAATCTAGACGGATGTATGTTTCCCTTTCTTCTCCCATCCGTTTTATTCCTCGTGTCGCCACTGGATGATTGATGCGCCCTGACGGCCCGGGCTGATATTTGATGGTGTTTAACGAGGAAAGGGGTGTTTTTGCAGGTCATAACGCTATCAGATGGCAATTTCACATGCAGGCAGGAACACTGCCAGAAATGCAGCCGCACAGTATTTATATGCTCGTATTATTTACTGTCCGTGCCGCTTTCTTTTTTGGCTTGAAAAGACAAAGCTTTCACAGTTTGCCTGGTGCCAAGGCTTTGGAGCCTGCGTGTGCTTCGACTGCACCCCTTTTACTCTGTGTTTCTTCAGTAGAGAATGGCTTCTTAGGCGCGCTGCTAATGTCAGGGCATTTAGGCTGTGATCTGTTGTATATAATTGCTTGTCCCCACTTACAGTTCTGGACTTAACCCTTGACTGGCTGTATTTAACTCTGACACTAACGTAAACCTTTTATTTCTCATGGAGGATGTGAGCATTACGGAATTTCCTTTGCTGGAGATGAATCACTCGCATTATTGCTTTTTTTTCTCTCTGGCCCTCTGGATATTTAGTCTGACTTTTTAGTCCACGTCATTTTTTTCCCCCTACATTTCCAGAGTTTATGGCTTTCAACCATGTATGCTCTAATTATCTAATTAAGCTTCAAATGGCATTGCCGGGATCTACGTGACATGTACAGTCTTTGTGTACTGTAAAAGATGGAACATATTCGTGTATATTTATACAGCATTGTGCAACAGGAGACCAGACTTCATTTATCTGATTTCCTGTCAGAACAGGCATTCATTTTTCAGCAGATATTTCTGAAGAGATTGCGTTCAAAACTGGAGCTCAACAACTTTATTAGAAGATGTGGAGAAGCTGGCACCATGCAAGCCGTGCCTTTCAAACCAGCACCAGTGCTTAAAGCTTTCATCTTTGAGAGAGAGAAAGAGAGCGAGGAGAAAATCGAGCAGGAGTCCTGAGGTGTTTCTGTCCATCCTTCCACTGTAAGAAGACAGCTGAGTGCTATGGGTCTGAAAGGAAGTGTAGCTGTCAAGAAGCTCCTTACCAAGAAAAGGTAGAGGAACATCAAGCAACAAAGCTGCTGGTGTTCTCAGAACAAAGGACGGACCACCCCAGAGTCCAGACCTCAACATCACTGAATGTGATGAGAATACATGGATTGTAATGAGAAGCAGAAAAGTCAACCAAGTTATAAAAGAACTTTAGAGCTTTGGGAAGATATCCCTGCAGATTTCTTCAAAAACCTGAAAGCAGGTCTCCTGGAAAGAACGGAAGCTGTGGACACACCAAGTACTGAAAATTGATAATATGATCTATTATTGAGGCGTCTTCAAATGTGTTTTCTGCTTTTTTCAGACACTGTCTAATGAATAAATGGTCATTGAATACATGATGCCAATTTTGACTGGAAATGAAATAAATGAAGGGTGGCCTCTGACTGTCCAGTGGTAGACAGTAAAGAAGTAAATGTAATTAGTTACTGTACTTAAGTAGTTATTTTCATGTGTTGTTACTTTACTGAAGCATTTCCATTCCATTCTGACTTTTGCACACTGTGGCAAATCTGTGGTTCCTTTTGGCTTATGTGTGCATGTAATTTGCAAGCCCACCAATCAGAGTACAGCATGCACTTTATTTTGAGCTTCTTTTGACTTGCTGGACAGAGCGTGGTTCTAGCTAATGTAAACTGTTCTCCTTCAATGTTTTGTGCTTATGATCACTTTAATAGGCATCAGTGACACTAGAGGCTCCTCACCTAAAATGAGTTGATTAAGAGTCTTGTTCCAGAAATGATAGTAGAACATTAGAGCCATAATAAATCATGCTACTTTCACTCTCCATACTTAAGTACATCTGAAGGGAAATACTTTAGCTCTTTTACTCCAAGGAACTTCTGCATTTACTGGAGGAATATTTTACCTTGGGTATCTCTACTTTAACTCAAGTACATGGTTTGTGTACTTTACCCACCTCTGCTTATACATTTGAAAATTATGTATTAGGTGGTATATTAATACTGCTGTTCAATTTAAGTATTAAAGATATTTCAGAGAGGAGCATTGGGTTCGTTCTGCGTGTTTGACATTGCTGTACGCTTACAGCACTGTCCACAGCTGTTAGTTGCTGGCTGATACTGATGACGAGGAATAACTGTCCTATTCAGTAATACAATGGCAGGTTTGTGTGGTGCATCCTGTGTTGATATTTATGGAACAAGAAGCATTACACCCTCAATGATTTTATGCCTCTAATAAAGTTCAACATGGCGAGTATATTGGCAGATAGTGTTTCAGGTTGCAAGTAACCCCCTCTAGTTCCAGGTAGACACAGAGGTGTATTCATTCACCCATTCAGCCTGGGCTAAATGAAATTATACTGGTTCCCCCTTTTCAGCGGCGGAGAGGGGCGTGTATTTATAACATTTCCCCCCAGTGCTTACATGCACGGGGAATACGCTCAGGGATTACACTCCTGCTCGGGATGCGGAGGGGCTCTTACGTGCGGCAGATATTAACCTCTGAATGAGGACTACTTCTCACAAAGTGCTATTTGCTCAGCTTAGCTCTGGAGCACAATCAGGTTTTGCAAGGTTGGAGGTAACCGGCCCCGGCTGTGCCAGCTGGAGCGCCGCCAAGCTTCAGCAGGAGTTTCTCTTTTCTTCTGTTTGATATTTACATTACAGCCATTCGGGGGAGCCGAGCAGGGCGAGACAGACAGACAGGCACATTCTGACTAAAGAGAGAGAGAAAAAACATACACAGAAAGACTTAAAAAGACCCTCTTTAAATTGTATTCTTCTCCTGTATTGACACAAAGGCCAGGCTCTGATGCAGTTGGCCTTTTGTTGAAAGGATACAGGGGCCTATGTGTAGTTGTAGGTGTGAGTGGCCTGTAATGGGGGAAGTGCGTGACTGTGTCTCTTTATTGGAGGACGGCTCTCTTTTTTAAAACCAGCTCATTTCCCTCTCGTGACACATACATGCACAGGAAAATACAGTCGCTGAGCCGTTTAATCGTGAGTGTTGGATAAATACCATCGTGCTAAGCCACAAGTATGCAGCCGTCAAATCATTTTCCCCATTTTTTTTTCAGCCATGTTGATTCGTTCCATGCTCTTATGCAACATGTATCTGGTAAACGTGGAGCCTTGTGTTGTGTTATCCGTAGTCCCCACCTCTGATTCCGGTAATGTCTGGCTCAGACACAGTAATGCTTAGGTTTGCTTGCTTTGGTAGGACACAGGCAGAAGCTGGAGGACCCTCCAAAGCCCGGGTTGTTCTCAGAGCGCCTGAGCGAGCTGGAACGCCTCCGCCAGACCACCATGAGGGTCGCCGTGCCGACGCAGAGCCCCCGACCCTCTCTCAACACCGCAGCCAACTCCTTCAGCCCACAGGGACAGACGCAAATTTCAGGTACAAAGGGAGAGTTGGCCAATGCTCAGTTCATTAAAAGCTTGTTTTTTCAACTCCAGCTTGACTCTATTATTACCCCATATGCGGCCTTAAAGTGATAGTTTGGCGAAAAAATGAATTAAATAAATCTCATTCGCGCAGTTGCCCCCTGATGCCAATCAGCCAGTGTCCAACAGTGTCCCTATATATGGAAGCCTTTTGTATGGAAGCCATACAACTAAGGTATATAGCAAGTAATGAATGCTCATGACCCTCAATTAGCATCATGCCAACTGCATGCCTAGAGTACAAATAGGATGGCTTGATATCATATGACAAACTGCATTTTATAAAAACGTGCAAAAGCACAAACAAGATTGCCTCTAATGCAGCTTTTTGCTGGGCAAGGTAATATTGTCCATTTTTATAGATGCTAATAAGTCATATTGTGTCAAAAACCATGTGCGCAATGTATGCTTGAGATTACCTAACCAACTTGATGTGGTTTGAGAGTTTGATAATTTAATCTTGCCATGTGCACAAGACTAGTTGGTGTTCATAAACTCCCATTACTCGTTGGCTTACATTTTTTTTGTTCAAACTATCACTTTGTTTAATATGGTGTAGGATTATGAGTCTGGGAAGTGCAGATAAAAACATTATGCGGAGGAAATGAGACATGTGTGCAGGGGTTGTAAATGTATGATTAAGTGGAAAAGTTGTTCAATGGAAAGGCTGTCCGGTGGAAAGCCTTTTAGCTCAGAAATCTTCCTGTATATTCCACAGTTGCAATTGTTGAATGCCCACTGAAAAGAAAAAGGCGTATGAGTGCAGTAATGTTTATTGTGGGTTATGTATGCACACTGTTTCATCTGATCACGTCGCCTTTAATCAGCTGTATGTTGGTTTTGTCTGATAACATCACCTTAATTCTATTACCTTTGTCAAAATATTTGGCTGTTACTTCCTCCTCCGCTTTGGCACATGGTGGCTCCGCTGGATGTTTTCTACGCTCATTCGACTTCAGAGCTAAATGCAAATGTTTACCATTTAGTTGGACTCCCTCCAGCCCGTAGCTTGTCTGAGCAGACACCATGTTTACCAGATGAATGTGGAAAGCAAACAGGAAGACATTCTTGGCTCCCACTTCACATTGTTGCTATTAAACTATTTGCATATTGACTGCTTTTACTTCAACCACGCCTTTGTTTTTGGAAAGCTTAAGATTTTCTCTGCACATAGAGATAGCAATAAAGGTTTCCACGAATTAATGTTTGTGATGGCATTTTTCCACCTATTGAAATGCATTACTGTAACTGGACCTCCACTTATTTTTACTCAGCTCCTTTAGGTCTAGCAAAAAAATAAACACCTCATTAAAATGGAAGGCCGTGAAAGTTATTCAGGTCTGCAGACTCACAAAAACGGAAAATGAAACATGCACAATGGATGTACAGTTAAGATATGCTGGGAGGTTGGCTTCTTTCATTTCGCCCTGGATCTAATGACAGCTTATAGACCACCTATCAACAATGTAAAAATCACATGCTAAAATTGTTGCACATTTGCTTCAAACCAAGTAATTAAGTATTAATAATAAAAAGGATGAGTTTATTTATGGGGTGCTTTTCTCAGTCTCAAGAAAACTTCCTTCAACATCA
This sequence comes from Semaprochilodus insignis, assembly GCA_034552555.1. Taxonomy (NCBI): domain Eukaryota; kingdom Metazoa; phylum Chordata; class Actinopteri; order Characiformes; family Prochilodontidae; genus Semaprochilodus; species Semaprochilodus insignis. The sequence continues at coordinate 23,885,610 of CM067483.1, read as the reverse complement.
AACAAAACTCACATACACACACAAGCATTCTCCTTCTCACCACATTGTGTTGTTTTCTTGCCGAAGTGAAAAGCCCTGGGCTTGTGATGCAGTGCACTTTGCTGTCACCATGCAAAGTCCCTGGCTCAAGGCCTAGTAAACTCAATTGTTACCATACAAAGTCCCCAGTTTGGTACCATCATGAAAAGTGTCCTGGCTTGTGGCCTAGTCAAACCCTGGTGCTATGGTGAAAAGTGTACCAGTTTGTGGCCTAGTCAAACCCTGCTACCACAGTGAAAAGTGTCCTGGCTCACAGCCTAGTCACGGTGAAGAGAGTCCAAGTCTGTGGCCTAGTCAAACTCTGCTACCACAGTTAAACGTGTCTCACTTGTAGCCTAGCCAAACTCTGGTGCTATGGGGAAAAGTGTCCCAGTTTGTGGCCTAGTCAAACTCTGATACCACAGTGAAAAGTGTCATGCCTCACAACCTAGTCAAACTCTGTTACTATGGTGAATAGTGTCCCGAGTTATGGCCTAGTCAAACTTTGCTTCCATGGTGTCCTGAACTGCAGTCTAGTCAAACTCGACTACTGCCATGAAAAGTGTTCCGGATTGTGGCGCAGTGAAACCACAATGAAGTGTGTCCTGGCTCATGGCCTAGTCAACTTTATGGTGAAGATTGTCTCAGTCTGTGGCCTGGTCAAACTCTGCTACCACAGTGAAATGTGTCCCAGCTCATAGCCTAGTCAAGCTCCACTATTATGGTGAGGAGTCTCCCAGCTTGTGACCTAGTCAAACTCCACTACCACAGTGAAACATGTTCCAGCTTGTGGCCTAGTCAAACTCTGTTACTACGGTGAATAGTGTCCCGGGTTATGGCCTAGTCATACTCCGCTACAATGGTAGAAAGTATCCTGGACCGCAGCCTGGTCAAACTCAACTACTAACGTGAAAAGTGTTCCAGACTGTGGCTTTTTGAAACTCTGCTACCATAGTGAAATGTGTCCTGGGTCACGGCCTAGTCAACTCCATTACTATAGTAAATAGTGTCCCAGCTCACAACCTAGTCAAACTCCACTACAGTGGTGAAGAGTGTTCTGGTTTCCAGCCTAGTCAAACTAGTGGCCTAGCTTGTGGCCTAGTCAAAATCCACTACCACTGTGAAAAGTGTCTAAACGCCCACAGCCCAGTCTTATTCTGTTACCACAATGCAAAGTGTTTCACCCTGTTCTCATTTGATGATGGAAAAATTCCTGGACTGGTGGGGAAATTTGGTTTCAAAGTAAATTATAAACAAACAGCAAACAATACAAAACAAACATCAAAATTCCAGTGTAATATGGAGGCCGGAATGCACACAGCTTTCTTACAGTGGACACACATGCGCCAGTAATTTCAAGCCTGAAGTTTGTCTGTGCTTTTGATACATACATCCATTCGGACACCAAACGTTTTGAGTACTTGAAGACTGAATTGATGAGTTTTGTATCTCTAGTTACGGCACAGAAACAGTTTAATCTAAATCTGCTTTTTGCTGTTGTTTTTCTGCTATTTTGCATGCAGACCCACGACAGGCCCAGTCGTCCCCACCCTGGTCATACGAACAACCTTACACACCCTACCTGAGCCAGATGACTTCCCCCTCCATCCACTCCACCACCCCGCTCTCCTCCACCCGAGCCACGGGCCTACCAGCCATCAGTGATGTGCCAAGACGCATCTCAGGTAAACACACCCGCCCACAATGGCCACACCCAGCTGCGTCACCATCAATGGCATGTTTTGCCTGTGCACACATTTCCTTTTCATGGGGAGAGAGAGAGAAAGATGTTCTGGTTTGTCTTTGTTTCCCTGTCTGAGGTTGTTTTTTTTTTTACTTAAATGAACACATTAGCTGTAAAGGTTTGTCAAAATGTTCATCCAATTTCGCTGCACTCCACTGGAAAGTCAAATCAAAGCAGATTTTCCAGCCTCCACTTTTCGCTTTGTGAGCGTTTCACGCTTGAAAAGTGCGCCCATGGGCAAATATCTTTCAACCAGTAGCACCTTTAAAAATAGAGGGAATATGAAAGTATATCTCTGCTCGCCCCGTCCCCTCCACTTGAGGCTTTGAACTTGAGAAAAACTCCCTTTGAACGGGCTTGAAAAGGAACAATAAAAAAGAATAGAGTTTCTGACTCATACACCTCAATAGGTAAAGGCTGTAAAGACTTGAAGCTCCATGAGTGGAAAAGATCTGTGCCTTTATTAACCGAACATGCGCAACGTTTTATACACCCCACACTAGAAACAAACAGTAAGCATGAACGTCTCCTTCGATACACCTGTTTGACTCTTTGCCAGGATGTTTTTGAACTTTTTCCCCCTCCGGCTCCCCACCCTAACTGTTTTCTTTGAGCATGGGCTAAACGTGAAAGTTTAAATGACTCCTCAGTGTGGCTGTTCATTGCCTGCTTTTTGAACCCCGGCCAGCTGCCTTGTTGGGTTTGATTAGTTTAGATTTCACCCCGCTTTCATCTCAGAGATGTCAGCCTTTGTTCTTTCCTCAAAGAGACACACGCACCTCTTGGTCCTAACGCCCTCTATTCTTCCATTGATAGGCTGTGAATGTCCCTGTGCCGGGAGGGGACGTCCCAGTGCAGTTCATTCTGAGCAGCTGCCATGCTCTCCCATCCTGCCTTTCTATTCTTCTCCACCTTCGGCTCATATTTCAGCAAAGCTTAGCAAGGTCTCAGAATCAGAAGCGAATGAAATGAGGGATTGGCAAAGAAGAATATAAACAAAGTTATAAAGGCTGCTATTTTCACATGTACCAGTTGTGCATTTTACACATTGCACCTGAACTGAGCTCACTTCTCGAAGCAGAGGGATTTTTATTAGATTTTTTGTTACATTAGTGAGGACATTTTTATCCCAGTGGCCAGACAAGTTGGCTATGCATCAGAATGTGTTGAGTTCAGTCCCAGCTGATGGCTATGTCTGCTTTATCCCTTAGCAGGACCTCAGTGAAAGTCCTTCTGAAAAAAAAACAGCTAAGTGTTGACAATGACATGATGTAGTATATCGTATATAAATATGGTGTCTCTTTTTAGCTACTTCATCTGTTCCATAAAAAAAATAAATATTATTCTATATGCCTACAGTAGAAATATTCCATCTTCCACATCACTGAGACCCATTTAGTAACATGTGTGTGTGTTTATGAACACAACATTTTCACGTGGTGTAGTAAGCTGTTCCAGAAAAATTAATTGGATGAATTGCAGTGAGGGAGCATTCTCAAAACAGTAAACACAGCGATTCATACAGTCACAGTCGGGTGAGGTCTCAGAATGATCAACACAGTGATTTGTACAAGTCACAGTCAGGGTGTGGTCTCAGAATGACCAATACAGGTATTTGGACCAATCACAATCAGGGGAGGTATCAGAATGATCAACATTTGGACCAATCACAGTTGTGACAATCAACATAATGATGTGTAGTCGCAGTCAGAGGGTGGTCTCTGAATGATTAGCAAAGTAATTTGGACCAATCACAGGCAGAGGAGGTCTCAGAATAAATGATAAGAGGATTTGAATTTCTCTTGTGCTGCCAGTGCACACTCAAACCACCTCTTCGTTCTGTATTACATTAAAAGTCAGCTTTTGTTTGAAGTATGGCTTTAGTTTCGATATGTGGACTGCTGAGTGAAACATACATTTTGAAACTTGTTTACAGTGTTTACACAGTAGATCAGAACGTTTTATCTAACAAACAATAAATAAAAAGGTGGCTTTCTATGATATGGGCTGTGTATAAGGTTATTCCATGGGCCCCTCACTGTTGCATTGTGGTCTGCCTAGTATTTCCTGTTAGATTTGAAAAAAGGAGAGCACTGATAACGTGAGGAGCCGATATGTGTATAATTGGCAACACATGTTCTTATAAGCGTGCCGACCCGTCACTCACGCGCCTGCAGACAGCAGGGCTGCATCACTCCAGCAACACACGCTGCACTGACAGTAAGGACAATGTGGAACTGACCCCAGTGAACCCCTGCATCGGAGTTATACAGGAGGGAACGGAGACATTAACATGAAAAAGAGATATGAAAGATGAAACTGGAGGGAAGGATGTATGCATGTGTGTCATAGGCCCAAACAATATCTAGCTTGTTAAGCGTTACCACAGTATTGGTCTTTGCAACACTGCTTGAGCCGGAGGCTGCAATTTTCAAGCTCTCATTTGTTGATTGTGTGCTATAAGCATCCTGACCAATCACAGTAAAGACAAGTGACCTGATGGATAAAGGTATTCATGTGTTCCAATAATGTGCATCGTTTGAGTATTTTAGCCTTTACTGCAGGCATATCTCAGTCACGATGAATAGCATTATTATAGCTGATGTGTACAGTAAGTGATGTGTGATATTTTATGCTTCTCCTGTATGCTGGAGGTGAGAGCAGGGAAGGCCTACTGTAAGCTGGGGGAAGAGCTGGGTGATGATAGGGAAAAGGCGCAGGGAAGTCTTTTTCTGCATTTGCACTCTTTTGGCCCAGTGCTGTGGTAGCCACAGCCCATTAGTGGTTTCTAATTTTTAGAAAAGCCAAGTGAGGGTCTGAGAGAGCACATCAGCCCTTCTCTCTGGCTAATCGCAGACATGCAACCACATCTGAGGTTGCTCATTATGCATCCCATGGAAACTGTTTTCCCCTCAAACTGCTTCCATATGTGCTCCTGCTTTATCCTGCACTTATTCCTCTTTGATATTTCTACAAATGTATGTGTGCCTACACATGAATGCACAAAACAAACTCTCGCACCAGCACTAGAAGATAAGGGAGATTGTTTCACTCTACATTGGTGGGGAAAAAAGTAGGTGTTAACAAGACTGATTTTTATGTTATTACAGCATGTCAGTGCTAATAGGAGGCGGTTAGGGGCTTCAGTGTGGCAGAGAGGCTGCAGACTTTGATTACCTGCGCATGAGTTTTTCAGGCGAATATTAAGACTGATTATAATGATAACTTTTGGCAGTTTAATTACCTTGTTTGTTTGGCCATTTGGAGCTCCCATAACCCAAAGAATGCACAATTCCTGCTGTGAGATGGATGATGGATCACATAGTGTGATAAAAAAAACAGCTGTGCTTAGAATGGGCATTCAGGGACATGTGACATGTCACCTCATTTGTCCAAGCTATAAGCTCTGTTATGCTTATAAATGTGTTTTTGCTGCCCTATAGAAATATAAAGCCATTATTAAGCACATATGTACTATGTGCTAATGGACTTTACATTTGTATTCAATTTACATTGTGTTGACAGAGTCTGATGTTTTTTCCAAGTCAAGTAATGACAAACATGGCAAAAATGTAATCAATTGTTTTTTCCGTCCTCCAAACAAGACCATATGCACAACAATAACTGTTCCTCGAATTCAGATCATAAATAAATATCCCCACCTCTGTTTACAAACACATGGGATGTGGATTAAATGTCTAGAAACTTTGCTAAGATTTCTCCACTTGAGTCAGTGAGCTGTGAGTGAGACATAGATTTTATAAAATTACAGCATGCCTTTTGATATATTCCCAGCAAGCTGGGAATCTTTTCACCATCTCCTAATCACAGGCTAAAAAACAGCTAACCAATGCTACCTCTTCTCTCCCTCTCAGGTACGTCTGATCTGAGCCCTTTCACGGCCGACCCACGCCAGTTTGAGCGTCAGTTTCCCAGCCTGTCCTCTCTCACCGAGACACGCTTCTCCAGTCCCAGGATGCACTACCCGGGCACTTTCACCTACACTCCCACACCGGTCACTTCGGGCATGTCTCTGGGCATGTCCACCACCACCCATTACCACACTTACCTTCCTCCCCCCTACCCCGGCTCCACCCAGAACCAGAGCGGGCCCTTCCAGACCAGCAGCACCCCGTACCTTTACTACGGCACCTCCTCTGGGTCCTACCAATTCTCCATGGTCCCGGGCGGTGACCGCTCGCCATCCCGCATGCTGCCCCCCTGCACTAGCGCCTCCACGGGCAGCTCCCTGGTCAACCCCAACCTGCCCACTCAGACTGAGGGGGGTGAGGCGGATGGTAGCCACAGCAGCTCCCCCACCGTTCTCAGCTCCAGCGGCAGGATGGACGAGTCTGTATGGAGGCCATATTGAGAAAGGGTCTGCTGGGGCAACTAGCCGCAACAAAGGCCATTGCAGCACTGCTCGCCTCAAAGATGTAGTGCAGTAGTTTCCCTCTATGGTCCTGGAGTACTCCTGCCCTGCACATTTTAGTGTTTTCCCTGCATTTTAACTCAGCTTGGGCTTCAGTGGTATATTCAATTCAAGTGTCTTTACCATTCTGTGCATCATGGACTCTTAAATTCGACCACAGTTTGATTTAATTAAATCATTTAATGCAGAAATATAAAAAATGTTCAAATCCACAAATTTGACTGGAGGTACTATATACATAGTATGGGAGTACTAAGCTATTATAATCAACATGCCACACAATTTGGTAGGATATTTAAATAAATTGATGCAGCTGAATTGCCACCTTCGGATCAATCAGTTATCCAAAATGCAGTTTTCCAAAAGCATCTTCATGTTCATCTTCAAGTTCATCTTAACTGCTAGAGAGAGAGAGTGTTCACTGTGATGCTCAATCTTTCATTTAAGAAATAGCTTTGTGATCAATGGCTTTTGGCAAATCCAACCTCGAATAGTTATTGTTATGTGCAATAGTTTGACCCATGGCCAGATTATAAGATTTAACGATTTCCTAATAGAAAATAGGTAAACACATCATCTACAGGGACAAATATCTGCCAGTTTTAGTGGAGCAATTCTATTTATTTGCTGACTTTAACAAAACAAACTAAACATAAATTAAAATGTGCCTTAACTTTTACACAGGCCACATTTTACGCTTTAAATTGTTCTGATTTGTTGGTACAGTGTAAAAACAGTGATTGTAATTTCTCCATAGAGGATGTGTTATCATATTTCAATTTAGAAAATCAACTATTCATGCCATTTGACCGTATTAAAACAGGAGAAACATGAAAATCTGCGAGAGAGGAGTATTTCAGGATTAGGTTTGAGAAACACTGATGTAGTGCAAGTGCTAATCTCTGTAATAAGTGTCTTTCTGGAATTGGTTTCCGAAGCACAAAAGGACGAAGGTTGCAAAAGTTATTGTGTACAGAGCAGCATATTTTTATTACAGTCTTTAACTTCCACTTCGCCCTTACAGGGAACGAGTAGAGGCATTACTATGAGATATCTGACATTCCACTGCAGAATCAGTGCTAGCTGTACAAGCAATCAGTCACTGAATTGAACTGGCATATAGAAGAACTGTTATTGTTTTAGGTATGCGTCTTCCAGGCTATCGACTGAGAATATTTTCGTACTAACTCAGTATAATTTAGCGTCATTTTTTTTTAACACTGAACCTTATTTGATTTAAATCTTTTTTTTCTTTTATTTATGCGTGAAAGGTCAGCTATTTTAAACCGTACCTGGTGACTATGTATATGCCCTCGGATCTCCTTAATTTATGTATAAAATCGTAGCAAATAGGGTCAGATCAAGAAGCAATATAAGCCATATAAACCTTAAATTATGCAAAGCGGCTAGAGGGACAAAATTTAAGACGCTTGAATAATATTTTTGGGGACGATTAATAACTTAACTGTATATTTACTCTTTAGTAATTTAAAACATTTTTTATCATTATTGTAAGGCAATCAAATATCCGATATGTAAACAATGAAGGAAAGAGACTGAGTTGTCAGACTCTGTCCTCAGATCAAATGTATTTTTGTGGCTTTGTGTTTCCTCCTCAGAAAGCCGTGTGCCTATGGAGGGAGGGCCAGTCGGGTTAATAAATGAGTGGCACTTACAAAAACACGAAGACCCAAGTCTTGAACTGAGTGAAGCATTTATTTACACGTACAGTATGTGACATATTCCACTCTCAGTTCTTTTTCTGACTTTGTTATTCAATGTGTATCAAGTTAATTTATTTTAAATGACTTTTTTTAATTTAATGTTGTTGACTGACTACAAGCAAGACCAAGAGCATGCAGCAGCAGTCGCCTCAGTCTTTCCACGATCACGTGGAGATTGCCTGTTAACACTACCATTTCCCATTCGGTTTATGTCAATCATGCCCTTGCGAATACAATGTGTATCTCAGTCTTATAACTTTGTCTCTTAGCTTCAACGCATGATCCATCCAAGCGATCAGCCTCTAATTCTTAAACTGGACCATTAACTGTGTACTTGTGAAGTCAGGTGAACACTATGCAAAAACTGTTCGAACTACAGAAAACTATGAAATGATGATATCCAGTGACTTTGCATCTCAAATGTGCTTTTGTGCATCTCAGAAGTAGAACTTCATGCAGTCATGAGGAGTAGATATTGTAGGTCAAGAAGGGGGAGGGTTTTTTAGATATGAAGATGATCTATTTCTTAATGCAAATTTTGTAAGCAGATATGGACAATCGGTTGATCTAAATTACTTACTTACTATGGTTCGTTTGCATAGTACAGACCCGTCATTGCTCAATTTATTTATTCCTCAGCATTTGTGTCAAGATTGATTTCTTACTGACCAGAGATCTGCGAAAACGTCATTGATTTTATATAACGATGTGATTTTGTACGAGTTTTAATCGAGGTCTTTGAATTTGTATGTGTATGTTTTTTGGATTCCGACAACAAGTGGTACTTCATTGTTCAATTGTAAGTTAAGAGGCTGCGGGCAGCACCCTGGGAAACCATTGTAATTTTGTTTTACCTGGAGCAAAGCACTTCTTTTTTTTGTCCTTTTTTTTTGTTTGTTTGTTTTTAATTTACCTTTTGAATGAAGCATAAATGCTATAAGGGAAAAGGGAAGGCCATGCTGAACATCACATAGGGCTCAAAGGTCACGACAGCAGGCTCTCAGCAGAAGCTAGGGATGCATCAGACAGAGTAAGAGAGCGATACCAAGTCCGATACCATCATGAATTAGAAATGCACCTTAACAATGAAATCGTTCAAATCTAGCTGATTTAAATGACGTGCATTAGCTAGCTATGGTCACTGCATTCATTACATTGGACTGTATAGCAATGCAGTGGAGAGGATCCGTGTCAGAACAGTTGTCGGTACGTTTCAGTTTTGACCCCCAGCCTCTGAAGCACAGTGGCAGAAGGAATCACATCCTGTTAAGCTGTCTTTTTAGCTAGTTGAACTGTAGTTGAAAGCCAGACTCTCACTGTGCGATTTTAGAAATCTTGTTCTTTGGTGACACGCACTGTAGGGAAACGCTTGGGCGATGCTACAGAGTACACAGCCTCTACAGATTGTAGCTATGTCTTTGGACAGTTTCAAGTAAAGTTATTTTATACTAAATAACACGCTGAGTACTGAACAGCTCGGCTTACCACACTGTCCACATACATTGTAGGAGAGTCTCTCCACAGCCTATTTTACAAAAAGAGCTTAAAAAATATCACCATGTTAAAGTTAATGCTTCCCTATCATATTCATTCAAATGGTAAAGTCAGCATACATGAACTTTGTTGACAAATGTTGACTTTTCCGCCTCCGTTTCACCTCTGTATCTCCACCCGTATTTTGGAAATGGTAGTGACTGTTTTTAAGAACGGGCTAAAATGGCAGGAATCTCCTGGCAGGAATTATTTCAAGCCAGAATGTTTACAATTACCTTTGTGTCTGACTTCTACAGCGTCAACAAGAGTCTGTGTGAGCAGACCCTCCTTCGCTGCCAGCTTCTGGCAGTGGCAGTGTGCACTCGGCATTAGAATGAGTATCGGAATGCTGGTATCGGTGATTTCTTATAAATGAGTAAATGAGTTTGGTACTGGCCTGATACCCAATTACCAGTATCAGTATCGATGCATCCCTAGCAGAAGCACAGGCTAAGCTTCTCCCGATACGTTGCACATGCAGTTACGGAAACAGTTCGGCCCACTTTGAAGTGCAGCCTTCACTTATAGGTACAAGTAAGCAAGAAGTACTGAATCTTCAATACAGGTACAGTGATGATAGTCAGGGTTTTATCTAGAGCATAAAATGGGACTACGATAATGTCTCTTAGCATCAGTGATTATGTGGCTTTCCAGTATCCATCCTTCATTTTGGTTCCTTCTTTTCTTTAATTGTTGTCTTTTGGCTGTGAGAAAAGCGAACATGTTTACAGCACTGCGAGCGGACTTAAAGAGCCTGTGCACTGTTACCACGTTATTACTTATAACTGCTTTATGGCAGTGTTTAACATAACCGAAGGACCGACTATCGGTCTGTCTGAATAATATGTTTTGGTTGCATCTCCAAGCCAAAGTCATGCGAGTGATTATGGACAGTTGACAAATGTGTGGCTCAGCAATCCCGAGCTTTAAAAATTCCCCATAAGTAACGTTTGTAAGAAGCTGTGGTCGACAAATCCGCTGCTGAAATCAGTTCCACAATTTTTCATTCAACAGAGAAATCCAGCACAATTGGAGCTGTGATTGGTGGGATTCACGGGTCTTCAGGGGTTACTCGGGTTTCATAAGTAACTGAATAAGTGCGCTCCTTTTTTAGATGTTATTGATGTATGTGAAGTGAGGCCTACAGGCTGGGAGTAGAGGATCTCAGTCATGTTGTTATTTCCAAGGCATCAGCAAATTCACACCTTTACATAGAAGAATTTCTTTTTTTTCTTTCTTTTTTTTTTGGCAGTTTAGAGAGTTTGGCAGCAAGTTCAAGTTAAAACCGGCCGGCGGAGAACAACAAAGGCTTCTGCGCAGTATCTTTAACTTTGCACTCTAACATCGGGTTAGAACAAGTCTCTCAAATGCAGTGTTTTGTATGTACTATTCTGGAAATAAACCCTTCACAGTTTTATACATGAATATACATTTTTATTAATAATCGTCATAAATGTTTAGTTTGTAAACTGCTGCAGAACAGTTTTTGTTTACTTTTACCATTGCTTTTCCATGCACATACTGTACAGATCTTTATGTCGAGTTGGTCAGTCAACCTGGTTTGCTGTCTCACATTGTTCATTGGTTTGATTTGTTTATTTGTGGATCTTTCGCCAGTTTTTGTGGGACTAACAATCCTGTAAAAATTGTGAGATTGTCGAACGTTTCTAATGATTGTATCATTGGTCTTGGAGAATAAAAACTGCATTTTGTTAAAATGTGTGGTCTGCGTACTTAACCCCTGACCCCCTTCCAATTCCAGAGGTCTTCAAACACCTTAGTGACTAAATCCAGCCTGCGGACCACTCTCAAGTGCCCCTCAGACTGCATGATATACATTGTCTTCCACCTTTCTCAGTTGCCTGCTACAGTGCCAGACCCTCAAATATATGTGACCATACAGCAGGTGCTTCCTAAGAAAAATGAACTAGTGTTGGAATCACCAAGGGGAGTGAGAAAACCACTTCAACTGGCTTTTGCTGAGTTACGGTTAGAATAACATGCCCTCAGGCTCCACTGGTATGTACCGTGGAGATACGCCTGCATTGGAAAACCCCTACATGGTCATCTAGAAAAGTCACTGAGTCAAAACTCACATGCAGGACCTCAGTAGCCTCCAGCTCAGGCTGTTTCTCATAAGTCATGATTAGTTCTGAATGCACTTGCAGTCCCTGTTAGACTGTCGGCTGACGTTCCGTGGCCAGCAGCTCATTGAACTGAACTGAAGCGTTTCTGTTGATCTAGAGGCCCTTTGTTTAGTTGAGAACAGTTTTGTAGAAACTCTTTGTAAGGAGCAGAGACACATCAGGTCTGGGTTTCACATTAACATTCCCAGTCTAACATGTCAAAAACGAATTAGCCTTTTCACACATCTCTGATGCTGATCGGAGTTTGGCCCCGACCTGCCTCCAGCCCACCACTCAGCTCAGATTATAGCAAAAATAGAGGATGGTTATTCTTTGAATCTGTTTGCTGGAGGAGGATTATCCGAATGTCCCTAATAATTGTCGCTTTTCCAGATGTGTTTGTCTACACTGTAAAGCCTTTCAAAACATACAGTACAAATCACTCATTGTATGCCAGGTGAAGATTTGTTAGATGAAAGGGTCCTGTAATGCAGTGAGATTTTTAAACACAGCTGCACCAAAAGCCCTTTAAACAACCATATCAATAAATGGAAGCATCCTAAGGTTCAGCTCAGACCAATGTTTGGTTTGGAATCCTGCTAGAAAAAATAACAAAGACCAGCTCAGGTGGTATATTGGTCAGCAGCAATGGAAGTTAATATGCTAGTCACTAGCAATGTGACCTTGCCTCTTCAAAATGGTGAAGAAGGAAAAATGCTGGTTTTGCTGGTGACCAGCATGTTAACTTCAATTGCTGCTGACCAGCACACCAGCATCAAAACTCAACATTGCTGACTTACCCACAACTCTCCGCTTTCTGTTGGTTTATCATGAAATTTATGCTGTAGGGCAATATATACTTCAAATGAGGTCAAAAACTGGAAAAGCAGCAGAAATATACTGGTCACCAGCAAAACCAGCATAATACTGCTGCTGCAACTAAACTTTTAATCTCAGTTTGTCAGTTTTTGACATAATTTGAAAGCATCTGTTGTCCTAGTCGTGTGTATCTATCTTGTGCATAAATTTCATGATTAATGGATTAAAATAAACTCCTGGTTACACAGAGTTACATAAGTTACATCTTCTGTAAAGCTGTCATTTTGGAGATAAGACATTTTGTTCCGACAGTGGAATATGTTGTCTATGCTGGGTGACCAGCACAATACCAGGTAACCTAGCACAGACCAGCTTAAACTCAGCAGGCTTTTTAGTATTACTTGCTAATAGCGAGTCTTGATACAGTTACCACTGGGCAATTTCTTACGGGGGGATGAATATGAGGCACATATGGTGTTCAAGCTTTTCTATGTGTTGTGGATGTTAGTATGGAACCTCAGTGCTCCAAACAGAGTCTGACCACTGAGTCACTGCTGTAGAGCAGGGATTCTCAACCTTTTACGCTCCAAGGCCCTCCTGATAATAATTACAAAGCATATGAGCCCACCAGAAAACTACAATCAACTTTTTAAAAATACAATTATTTGGTTAAAAAAGTGCCCCAAGAAACCCCTCCATCACTGGCTGGCCAGTGGCTATGCTGTCTCAAACTGAAGATGTTTAATTAGCCTGCCACTTAATTTACACATGTGTACATTAAAATACACATATTTATATTAATATATATTATATTAATATAGTATATTATAACATTATAATATATACATTAAAATAGTATATGTTTACATACTATACTATAATATGGTCATACATGACGTTTCCGGCCCACTACAACTACCGCCTACACTTAAGTACAGACCCACGGCCCACTAGAGAGTACTTCATGGCCCACTGGTGGTGCGCGGCCCACAGGTTGAGAAACCCTGCTGTAGAGCATCGACTGTAGACAGCATACGCTCCAGAAGGCACGTCCAACAGAAGACGCATACAGGAGATCATCCCGGGCCTGCGCAGCTCATGAATCCGCGAAGTGAAGAGGCCAGGTGATAAATGTATCCGAGCACAAGATCTGCCAAAAGCTGCGGTGTCCAAACCAACAGAAAAGTCTCTGTGTTTCCTCGCTCACATCTCCTGTCTTTATTTTAGCAACACTGATTTACGCGTCATTTCCTCGATTTCTCCGCGCATGAAATACGAGGGCTCTGGTTTCGCCGCGCTGTTTGTGAGGGGTCAGTCATTTCTCATGGACCTTAAACCCCTGGTTGCTCCAAATCATTTCACAAGCAATCACAGCCCTGCTGGCGACGCGCCAACGACAATGCCCCAACGCCTTCTTTACTGGGAGGAGGAGGAGGATTTGGGGGGCGGTGTACCCGAAACCTGCCGGCTCGTACGTTTGGTGGGACATCTGAAAATAGAGCCCCTCGGTGTCCCTGGGCTGTCTGAGGGCTGCAGACGGGCTGGTGATTTATGCTGGCAGCGCAGCGGCCGCTGCTGGTGAAATATTTGCTGCCACCGGGAGGGGATCCGGACAAATGAAGTGTGAAGCTCGCGGGAGCAGAGGGCGGCGGCGCGCAGGTCACTAAACACTTACAGCGCGCTGGCTGGGAGCATAGGAGGCTTTACATGAGGGCTGCTGGAGCTCGTGTGTGGAGAAGAGAGCCCTCATTTGATCAGAGAGCAGTTCGTCATCTGCGCACCGCTAAAGGCATCGCATTCATCCGCCGGAGAGCGAGCACGGAACGACCACGTTAGGTGTCCTGCGGTTCACAGTTCAGGAAGAAAGTGAACGGGATTCAGGTGGACAGTGAATGGCGAGAAAGCGAGGGGGGAGGAGGGGGGAAGTGAATTAAAACTTTGTGGAAGTGAGTGGGGACTACACAGATCACAGAGGAAGCCATCAACCAACACCATTCACCTTGCACAGCTGCAGCAGGCAAACGCAGGAAACACTGCCCCCCTGTGGACGTATCCAACGTCCTCTGCAGTACTAGTGCTCTTTAAACGGCAATACCACCAATTTTCGAATAGCGCAATTGAGAGTGCTTTAATGTGAAGTGGTGCACTAGAAACTTACTAACAGAATCAGGCAAATATAACGCACACATGCACTTATGCCTACGCATCTTAAAATCCACTCATCATCAAAATAATAGTTGCACAAACAGTTGCACCCAGAAGGAATCAGCCAACAGGAACAAAACTTGGTGGCAAGGTCCACATGCGAATGATTCAAGTTTCATGCTCAGCTGAGCATGTGATGTAAGCAGGCCTTATCGCTGTACCTGACTGACCCAACAGCCACAGACATTCAGTGAGCAGTGATGCCCTCCATAAGTCATTTTGTTAGTGCCAGCATCAGTGGCAGACGGCTGCACGACGCAGGACTACATGCACACAGACTATTACGATGCCTGCACATAACACTACGTCAGCATTGCCAAAGACTGCAATGGTGTATACCAATGGCAACAAGTCCCACTTTTGTCTTGGTGAAGATGACCAACGAATCCGTGTGGAGGCAACGTGGTGAGCGCCAAGATGAATGGTTTGTAGTCACGCGTCACATGTCCAGGAGTAAAATCTGCAGGAACTGTGTGAGAATATTCAAGCTGCATGGGATGGATTATCACAAGACACCATTAGGAACCACTACAACTCCATGCCAAGACGTCTGGCATGTTGCGTTAGCGAACATGGTGGCCCAGCACCATACTGAGAGACACTACTTCTGTATGTGTAACTCAAGAAATATTGCCCATATCAGTCTAAATGTATCATAATTTACTGTTCCTGTTAACCTTTGTCTTCCTTTTGAATAGCATTGCAATCCGACACTTCCTTCTGGGTGCAACTATTCTTTTGATGATGAGTGTAGCAGTAAATCTGAATGAGAGGTAAACAAGTTGTCATTTACCATGCAGCATACCTTTAACAAATTATAATTTTATCTTAATATAACAGCTCTAAAATCATTCTGATGGTACACTGATTTATAATAGTGAGAGTGCTGTCTCGGTCATTGCCACTCCAGGCATGCAATGCCTGCTATAGTGCTATGCTCCTTTAGAAGAGTAGACATGAAACCTCGCCAGCAAACTCTGTAACGCTTTACAAGCACCACGTCTCACACTGTGGGTCTTTAGCTAGCTTTATTAGAAGCTAGCTCAGTATTCCCAGTGTGTTCATCATGGCAGAGGCTGCGAAGAGACAGAAGAAGACGTTGTTAGATGAAGCGAGGAAGAGAAAAAGAGAGAATAGAGAAGAGACCAGAGTAAATGTCAGACTGGCTTTTCACTTGTTGACGAGAGCTAAAAGAGTAGGATGCAAGACATTCTCGTGGCTGACAGGAAAACAAGGGAGGTCCAGCAGGAGAGTGTTCGTCCCTGCCAGTGTCATTTATGAAAGATTGCAGTGTCAGTGAAAGCATTTGCAACCCCTATAATAAAATTCTGTTCTATTATATATATATTTCTGGTGTTGCCTTTGTTGGTGTTGTTCTGAATTCTGACTGTCCTTTGCGTGCTTGTCCATCACTCAGGCATATGGACGCTACAGATGATAATCTGTACTCGGTAAACAGACTTACAAGCTGTGTGACAGATATTTTTCAGCGGATGTCACAAAATTTTCTGCAACTAAATAAAGAAAAAACTGAAATACTGATTGTCAGTGCTAAAATTCAAGTTTGAGAAATATCACTAAATATTTTCTATGACGCAGATAAACTTGTTCATACATCTGTTACAAGCAAAGTTAATTACTGTAGTGCTGTTCTTCTAGAGATAATAATCCATCCCCTACGACTCATAAAAAAGAAAAAAGAGAGCTCACATCACTCCTGTTTTAAAGGAACTACACATAGTAACCACCATCCACATGTCTGTGTGATATGCATGTACATGGGATTCTGTACCTTCAGCTTGCCAACAAATGTATGTGTATAGCTGTCTATGAGGGCGGTCAAAGTGCAATTTGTATTTAGGACAGAGGTGTAAAAGTGAGAGACACTCCACAACTGTAGGGGGATCCCAAGAGCAAGAAAATATCAATTTCTCATAATTCTGTTTCAATGTAATAACTTGTGTAAGGTATGGAAGGTAACTTTAGGCATTAGGCATTAGAGGTGAGCAATATGGCATAATTATTATACCGCAGCATTTCAAGAAATTGGAATGGATTGGATTAATTTAGTTCTCATTATGACGAAACTTAATATAGCTTGTAGATGGTCCGTGTACTGACGACATCTACGATAAGCATTTTGTATTGTATTGTATTCGGTTTCTCTACAATGGCACTTTTTTGTATCAAACTACTGAATTGGTTTAGTTCTTAACGCTTGAGTAACACAGACGTTTTGCAAAACTACAATTTTTTTAAAAAAGCAAACCATGTACACTTTCATACACTGATGCTGACTTCCAACTATAAATCCCTACATACGTCTAATGACCTGCACATCTCTTGTTGCTTTGTACCAGGCGTGTCTAATCTTATCCGCTGTGGCTGTAGGTTTTCCCTCCAAAGCAAGCTGAAGCACACCTGACTCCACTTGTTTAATTAGTGCGTCTCAGTCTTCAAACTGCTGATCAGATCTCTGGCTTTGATGGAATGAAAGCCTGCAGCCACAAAGTCCCTTTGTGGATAAGACTGGACACCCCTGCTTTATACACAATTAATACTTCATTTCGTGTTCAAAATGATGTTTTAGCTATTATAAACTACGCCTTTCCAGATGCTTTTAAAACAGTCTTGGCGAAGCCTCTACTAAAAAAGAGTAACATGGTTTCAAAGCTTTATTTCTCAAGTATTTTTTTTTTAAGTTTTGAAACAATTAATTGCTTATCTAGTATCAGACAAGTTATATGAAAAGTTTTGATCAGGTTTCCATTCTAACCATAGTACTGAGACAGCATTAGCTCATGTTGCCAATGACCTCAGGCTCAGCACTGATGTACAGAATCCTTCTATTCTGATCTTATTAGATCTTAGTGCAGCTATTCATACTGTCGATCACAATCCACCATTTTGAAAACTGGGTCGGTCTCTCAGGCGCAGTTCCAGAAAGGTTTAAATCATATTTAATTAAATGTAATATTTCTTGTGGAGTACCACAGGGGTCAGTTTTAGCGCCTTTACTTTTCTGTTACCTCCAGGTGATGTCATGAGGAAACATAATATAAGCTTATAACTATGCAGATGACACCCAAATATACATTTCCATTCCTTCTGATAATCAGTATTCGGTAAACAGACTTACAAGCTGTGTGACAGATATTTCTTGGCGGATGTCACAAAATTTGACAAAATAAAGAAAAAATTTAAGTACTGATTGTCGGTGCTAAAATTCATAGCACAATGCTTTATGACAGACTCAGTTCTAAGCTACAAATACTAACCTAAATCTACAGTACCAAACCTGGGTGTGATATTAGACTCTGAGCTCTCTTTTATTTATTTTTTTTATCATTAGAGAAATATCACTAAAGTTTGGCCTTTTCTATGACGCAGATAAACTTGTTCATAAATTTGTGACAAGCAAAGTTAATTACTGTAGTGCTGTTCTTCTAGAGATAATAATACATCCCCTACGACTCATAAAAAAGAAAAAAGAGAGCTCATATCACTCCTGTTTTAAAGGAACTGCACTGGCTGCCTGTATCTTTTAGAATAGACTTTAAAGTTCTGCTACTGGTCTATAAAGCTCTAAATAATCTAGCACCTGCTTACATCACAGAACGTCTCTCTGTTTATGTTCCAACTCATGATCTTAGGTCTACAGATACTGACCTGCAGATAGCTTCTTTGAAATAAAGAAAACGTGGAGAGATTCTTTCAGTTGCTATGCTTCCAAACTGTGGAACTCAGTTCCAACTTTCATTAGACAGTGAGCTTAGTGTAGACCTTTTGATTCAAAGGATGTGGTGGAAAACTATTAGAAGTTGTGCTGTTCCTGGCTGCCGATAAGCAAATGGATCATTGTAGCCTTTCAAAGAATCCAGCCATACAAACAGAGCAGATGAAGTTATTACTATCGTTAGTATTATCATTCTTCTCTCTGGAAGACGTCAGTCCAAACATAAAGTTACTGTAAGTGATATTTCTAGTTCTTACTGACTTGCTCCAGCCACCGTTCCAAACCATCCCTAAACAACATGTATGCACACAGTAACAGACAGATATGGTAGTGGAGATGCATTATAATCCATAAAGTGTTGGTGAGAGTGCTGGGTGTTGTTCCAAGCAAGCAGTTAGTAAAGACAGTTTTGTTCTTTGCTTTGCAGCATCAGCCACCATGTACTTTTAAACATGAAAGTCACAGTGATATCTAAGTTTGGTTGCATAATTTTCACAAAATGTTAATTTCAGTGAATACCATGGCTGTCATGCTAATTTATCTCAGAATGGGTTGCTTACTTTTAGAAACTAAAAGCTAAAAATATATAAATATAGGGCTACAAAATGTTTGGTGTCCACAGCCCCTTTAAAATCAATCCAGTCTATTCCATGGGCGAGTTGGAAAATCTGAGTGCTCGATGGAATAAATGTGGTGCATGTTAATTTTGAGTTAATTGTTTTTCTAGCATTTATTCTGACAAGGACTCTTATTTTGTAAGTGTGGTAGCCCACTGTGCTTTTATTTGTTAGAGCCAGAAGAGCAGATCCAAGAGCCGAGAGAGTGAAGATGTGAGTGGAGTGTTGAGCATACCTTGCTTGTGTACGGCGTGGCTGTGGCCAGCTACACCTGTTTAACAAAGAGCGACAGCTTGTACATAAGCCATGTGTCCTCTTTCATAGTGCTGCAGAACATTCTACTTACCACTGATAGTGGAAGCGTTTCAGCTGCAGCTCCACTGAAAACAACAGAATATCTAAATTGCGGTCGTCTGTCTACTGCCAGCATGTTAACACATTACTATAAAATGACTGAAATGGGGTCTGTGTAAAACGAAAGGCCTGCACTCCATCCTGCAGTTTTCCAAACAGGGTTTCTCGGGCTCATAATGTACTTGTGGCTGATGTCATTGCTAAAATATTAATGTTTAATACATATTTACCAGGTTATTTGTACTGGTAATAAAACTGATAACTTGACTAATGGATCTTTAAGTTAGACAGTGTAAGACTATGCAGCAAGAAGAAGCAGCTATGACTCATAGCAATGATTTGACTGTCTAGATTTGTATCTGTGCACCTCATAATGGTGGGATGATTCATTGGTAGTGGCACTATCATTATCATTCCAATACAGGCATCAGACTGCCAAGACCACTGAGGAAACATCCAGAGGCAAAAAACAAAAAAACAAAAAACGTGTGCAGAACTCCACGACCTCATCAAGGAGCCGGTCAGAGTGCTGTTTAAACAGTACGTTAGCAACAATCAGTAATGCAGTTGTAGTACAATTATAGTTGGAAAAGATGGTTAGGTTTACTTTATGTTTACTTTGTGTTCATGGGCTCAAAACCTGTTTATGTCCCACATTCCCAGAGATGGTATAAAATTGCAGTACACGAAAATAAATGAGCAAACAAACAGATTTGAACTGTATATACAGCAAATATGAGAGAGAGAAAGGATTAGTGCTCTTAACAGAGAAGTTGTGATGATATATACTTGTTTCGGGGCTGTTCTTATGAGCTAGGCTCTAAACACTATGGTTCTTCTCAGAGAAGGGAAAGACTGAGTGATTATAAAGTCCAGCGGAGGCCATGCAAGGACTGTGTTGGGCTGCTGAGAAGAAGAGAGCTCTTCAGTCTAATATTTACTTATCGTTGTGTATCTGTCTAACACAATCAGCAGTCAACCACAGCTTTTTCTCACAGTGTTTTCCAGTTTGTTTCCCGGGAAAGCTGTGATAAAGCCTGCATGAACGGAACAGAACTGAACTGGATTGAATTGAGAACACCACTGGTGTCCTGAGAGCTTTCTCCTTTCTCGCTTTTCAGCCAAGCACAGATCTGGCATGGCCTGCAGCCAGACAGCAGACACCAGAGGGGAAAATGCCAGTCAATAAAGAGAAACTCAGTCATATCCACAAATGCTGTTATGACTCAGAGAGAGAATGGCAGTAGCCCAGGGAAACCATGGTATTCTGATGCGCCAGCAGAAATCCTAATCTGAGTTTGGTGCCATGTATATCTCCAATCAGCCCCTCCGCATTGGATGGCTGGTTTTAGATCATTGAAGTAATGCTTGCTGGATACAGTGTTTTTAAGATTTGTAAGAAGTCAAAATACATTGTGGTGCTTTCAGGCTCTGCTGAGGAGGGAATTTGGCTGGAGTTAAGAAGTATAAAAGTATAGTCTGATCATCACAGCACTGTTTTAGAGCAGTAAAGAACAAGATGATCAGATTAAGAGCTCTTACAGCAAATATGTCTTGATTTTTTGGTAGCACTTAGTCACTGCAATATCCTCTATTCTGTTTTTTGCATTTGCCGCTGCCCTTAGCGTTGCATAACCATTTCATGATAAATAGACTACTAGAAAGGGTCCAAAAGTACTTGCTATAAAAGCTTGCTATATGGAAGTACATAAAAAGGTACGTACAAAGTCAGAGACCGCTCTGTTGTGCATTTCATTTCCAGTTAAAGCGATTTAGAAAAATGTATTTAATAGAAATTTGTACAAATGCTTCAGGGGCTAAATATAATATATTTATTTTCAGGGCTACAATACATTTGGCATCCACAGCCCCTTAAAAATCAATCCGATCTATTTCACAGGCACAGGCGACAGCAAAAGTTGGAAAAGGACTCTTATTTTGTAGGTGTTCAGATTATGTTCAGATTATTTTTACTTAATCTAGTACATTACATGTCATTACATGTCAACTGAAAATTCAGTAACTAAATATGTATTCATTAGATTCATGTCTGAAAAATTGCATTTAAGCATTAATTATATATGAATATGACATACATTTAATAATAAAAATTAAACCTTATCAAAAGTATGCCAGATAAAAAACTAAACAATGCTATATATATATATATATATATATATATATATATATAGATAGATAGATAGATAGATATCGATCCGTCCATTCCTAATAAATAGGTAGCTAATTGATATAACAGTGCTAAATGATTAAAGTACTTATTTAGCCGTAATGCAGGACACATGTGTCAAACAGTTGAGCTTGTGGCTAGACATCATGGGAATTGTAGTCCTGGATTTAATGGAGCATACTACAAGTTAAAGACACAGTGTCTACAGAGACATTTGGGGAAAATGCAAATGAGAAAGAAATTTGGATCAGCTAAGATGCATTTGGGTAGTTGCCTGTGTGAGTGTCAGGCTGCATCTCAATTAGGTACTACATGCTAATGCTATACAGTATATAGTTGCTGCCCAAAGAAAACATGTATCTCCATTTTTACTTTTATGCTTCATTTGAACACAGCAGCTGCTGTTTACATTGTGTGAAAATTTCTTGGTGAATGGACCAACAGAAATGGCCCTAAACAGCTTTTTTTTTGACAGCGACGATATTCTATATACTTATTGTAACAGTATGAGTTCAGGAGGTTAGTACACAAAATATGAACATACTATATTATTTCCTACTCACAAGAAGTGATGAAGCTTACGTGGTACCAAGCTGGACTTTTTTACAAAACACAAGCAAACAAACCCATTATTTACTAGAATACATATACTTTAATTTTACATGCTGTTGTGACAATATTCATGTTTATACACAATTTCTGGTCCTGCCACTACCACTGCTGTCACATCACAGTTTTTTCTGATTTTTCCAGACGTGAGAAGCTTCTCCCTTTCCATTTCCCATTGCACTGTGGGACTGTGGTGTCCTTCTTTACCATATCCAAAAATCAACTGGCTCTGAGTGGGCATTGTGGGTTTTTGAGTATAACTTGAGTGTAACTGTACTATATGATACATACCCAAAAACTATGTAGCTAATATTAGTATTAAGTGAGCGACTGGGATGCACCCTTAGTGGCTCTGAAGTGGAACAGCTATTGTCGGGAGGACACAGCTGTAAAACTGATTGGTTTTAAGATTGGGAGGATGGAAGAGGCAAAGTGGCAGTAGAGTGTACAAACATAAAAAGCTTTTTCTGCTTTGTTGCAGAAGTGATGACTTGCTGTAGGACAAAATTCAGAACAGTTCTCTCAGTGTCCACCGAGCTTGTTGTTCCTGCTTTTTGTTCTGTTTTTTTCTTTTATCCATCTCATATTACAGTGTCTGCCTTTACAGCTGTTTTTCAGTTGTTCGCGTGCGCTCCTGTGTTTCATTCTTTAGATTTATTGGTTTGTCTTTCTTGTTCTTTTTTGTTTGTATAGTGTTATCGTATCTGGATGCAGTACAAGTGTGTTATGGCAAATTCCAAAACGACTTTGTTGGTACAGCAAAAAAAAATATTGGGACGACACCCATCAACTCACTATTACAAAACAGCTCCACACTCGCAGATGCCGGCACATCATTACTTTCCCTCTTTTTCACAGAAACACGCTTGCTTTTGAAACCGGGGGGGGAAAGAAAGATGTGCAAAACAGAAGTGAGGCCCTGTTCTGACACCTCAGTGGAAGCGGTGGAGTGCCAAATGCTAAACAAACACATGTGTGTGAGAGTGACAGTGTTACGGCCTGTCGGACTCACCCTCTCAATCTGCCACAGGCCACTGCGCTCCACTGCCGGCCCGAGCTCTCTCCTCAAAGAGCCCTGTGGTACAGCCATGAAAGGCCCAGCCCATGGCCTACTGAGTGCTTGTGTGATTTAGTGACAGTTAGTGGATGGGACATTTGCTGAGCCTCCTTTCATATACGCTGCCTGTCAAATGTTTGGGGACACCTAGCTTTCCAAAACCTTAGCTTAGTTTTATGTTAAACAAACTTTCACAACAAGTCAAGGAGTCCACCAAAACATTCTGACCTCTCACAGATGAAGTCAATAACACTGATTATCTCATAACACTGGCGCATATCAAAATCTGGGATATATGAGACGGTATGCGAACAGCTGGTTCTTGTCTATGTGTTGAATGCAGGAGAAATGGCATGAAGACCTGAGCAACTTTGCCAAGACCCAATATGTTATGGCTGGAGAACTGGGTCAAAGAATACCTCAGAAGCAGATGAAGGCTATCCCGTCAAGTCCAAACTGGCTTAAGGGCTACTGTAGCACAAGTCTCTGAAATATTTAATGATGGTTATGGGATAAATGTGTCACATCACACAATGCTTCGCATAATACTGTGTATTGGCCTGAGTAACCAAAAAGTGCATAGAAAGGAAATGCGAGTGTCTGAGCTGGACCTCTGAGGCTGCCTTGTCCAATGAGTCTATGGGCAGGCGGGTGCATGTGCACAGCTTACCTAGGGAGGTGATTGCACCAGGGTACACTGTGTGAAGAAGACAAGCTGGTAGGGGGAGTGTGATGCCCTAGGCAGTGTTCTGCTGGGAAACTCTGTGTCCAGGCATTCATGTAGATGTCAATTTGACCTCATTGTACACTGGGTACACACATTTACGGCAAAGGCATTTCCAGTGGCAGTGGCCACTTTCAGCAGGTGGCTCAGGAATGGTTTGACAAACTTGAGGAAGAGTTCAAGGTATTGCCCGGACTACCAAATTCACCAGATCTCAGTCTGCTCATCTGTGGGACAAGACAGAACCACAATCCATGGAACAAGTCCAATCCATGGAAACTCCACCACAGATCTTACAGGACCTCAGAGGTCTTGTTGAGAGGGCCATTCGTCCTTTTCAGTTCTTTACATTAAGTATTGACTAACTAACATGAAGTAATACATTAGTTAACATGAAGTGATAGATTAACAATGGTTACAATGCTTAATGAATCTGAAGTAAACATCTAACAACTACATGTTTACATGTTAAGTATAATAATGTTTACTTAACATTACATTTACATTTAAGGCATTTAGCAGACGCTCTTATCCAGAGCGACTTACAACCGTGCTTAGTGTTCCGTTGGATAATATTCCAGCTAATACAGGAAGTTTAGAGCCTAAAACTCTCCATGAGCTCGGACACTGCCCGAACAGGGGGCCAGTGCTGATACCTAGATAGATCAATACACATAAATAGAGCAAAAAGAGTACTACCTGGCAACCCCAGCCCAGTGCTCACACCTATAGAAAAGAAAAGGTCATTATAAGTGCAACACAACACAAGTACATACACACAACTTACACCTCTACTAGTGCTTACTCACTTAAGTGCATTACGAAGAGACGGGTCTTCAGTCTGCGTTTGAAGACTGCGAGAGATTCTGCTGTTCGGACGCCCAGTGGGAGTTCATTCCACCATCTGGGAGCCAGGACAGAGAAGGGTCTGGTCGCTTGTCTTCCATGAGACTTCAGGGATGGCGGTTCGAGTCTAGCTGTACTTGAAGCGCGAAGGGCTCGAGGTACAGATCGACTCTTCACCATTGCCATAAGGTAGGGAGGGGCTGGTCCGTTCTTGGCTTTGTAGGCGAGCATCAGAGTTTTAAATCTGATGCGGGCAGCAACAGGAAGCCAATGAAGGGAGCGCAGCAGTGGAGTTACGTGGATGAACTTCTGAAAGATTGCCATTAGTTAACATTAGTTAACATTGTTAATGCATTCCTTTATGTTAATGTATTACTTCATGTTAGTTAGTCAATACCATACTAAAGTGTTCCCGCAAATTTGATACTTGCGACAAACATGTCTTCTAACATCTTCAATTGCTGCGTTCACCAAGCTACAGCGACAGCATTTATAGAGGACCTTCTAAATCCGTTGTGTATACATGCGGCTGCAGGTTGGGTAACACTGCTGACACCCATCAAACCAGAGAAAACTTACCATTGCACTCTGTTCTCACTGTTTTGCCAAAAAGCTACACATATGACACATGATGTTCACCATTTCGTACTGCTTCACCGAAACATGTTGTTCAACTGTGGTGAAACGGTGCACAACATGTCCCCAGGTATGATATTTTCAAATTGCAATCGCTGCGATTTTAATTCATATCTTACATAAACTATAATGATGTCTGAGACTTTAAAAGGTGAAATTTAAGCAGGTACTGCGGAGCTGTGCTTTCTTCAGACCAGTCCTACATAACTAATCACCAGTACGCTGTACACATGACACAGTCACAGCTGGCAATCTTTCAGACTGCATTCAGTGTTCAAGCTGTGTTCATGGGCAAAAAATCATTTAATTTCTAGAAAAATGTATAGAAAAAATATTGAACCAACAAATAGCATTTAGCTATTTTTTCCAAGTTGTGTAGCCCTACTTTTAGGTGTTGACATCACAGCAACCAGACAAACAGCCTGTTTCAAAACATATAGATTAAAAAACACTGCTCGGATCAAATCATTTAGTGAACTAAGGCCAAATGGAAGCGTTGAATGGAGCATGTTGAAAGTAAGGGCATTGCCTAGCTGTTACTGCTTCAGGGCAAGATGGAAAGTTAACATAGTGTAGAAGGGAAAAGCCTATATGCTGCTCATGAAAGTCCCAAAAGTCGACTTGGCGCAGAACAAAAAATACTCTTACCAAAGCAAACAATAGTGAATGCCATCATATACACCCTCGGCATGAACACATCTAATTTTCCACCATAAAACGTGAAACTGCTTGGATCTTTTCATGAGGTGCAGATGGACAGCAGTGAAGTCTAAATCAGGATCTGACCAATCTATACCCACAATTACCCCGCTGTTTGAAATAGGGGTGAGCTGAAACATTTGGTATTATTTAGAGCCTGTGCAATGTCACTGATGCACAACCAGTCCTCAGTAACAAATCCAACAAGGACTCAGAAGATATTACCGCGCTGCACTGCCCAGATCCAGCTCCTTGTATTAACCTATAATTATAAGGCTGAACGAAAGCTTGTTTTTGAAAAAACCTTTACTGAACTACAGGTTGCCTCCATCAAGCACTGACTTGACTGCCCAAAAAAGCCTCTGATGTTGGTGACTTGAGCCTGCCTGTGGCGAGCTAGCATGCCTTTTGCACGGCCCTTTGGCACTGCCCGTGGCTCGGGCTCTGCTTTACATTACCATGCATGTGGACTGGGTTTAGAGCTATGAAAACGTAATTGCCACTTCAGCATAAGTTAAGTCATGTGGGAAGTGAGAACTGCAAGGCAGTGGCCTCATTCTTTTTGACACCATTCAACTCGGGGGGAAAAGCGCAGCAAACGCAGATTTGTTGGAAGATTCATGACAAAATAGAGAAAAGACTACGCCATCAGTATGTAGGGGGGTGTGGTCACTTCCATCATTTATGTTATTTCAACCGAGCCTAGTGTTGCATTGTTAGATATGATATTACAAAACTGGATTTCCTAATTTCATCAAAGCAGTACATTAAGACCTAAAATAGAGCACATCAGCTTTAGACATTATGGGAAGCTACACAGAGGCTGTTGTGCAAACATGTACAGTCAGTAAACAGTTGGGATGCCAAAGTTTCTGGTTGATTTTTATCAGAGGTGAGGTACAAATGTGTATGCTTCATTTCCTCTGTGGTTTCAAGCCTGGATTAGAGTTGAGGGGCCCACTGAGGCCTATTAGGCTTCCATAGTTTAACCTCAGCCACACAGGTAACAAATTAGAGCTGATGTGCTGTTTAACATGGTGAAAATGGAACATAGCTGTGACATCAGAGACCACCCTTCTTTTGTTTTTCAGGACATTAGATATAAAATAATGCACTTGCATAGAGAAACTTTAATATCATATTTTAATCCACTCTGGCTTCAGATCTGAAAACATCCACAGGTGTTTCTGTCCGTCCCTCCACTGTGACAACTCAACACTAAGTGTGTGAATGGATGTGTAGCTGTCAGGAAGCTCTTACTGATGAAAAGGAAACAGATAAAAGAACAAGACTGACCACCCCAGACCAGTCCAGATCTCATCATCGCTTGGATCGTGAGAAGTGGAAAATGTAACCAAATTCTAAGACTAAACTTTGGATGTGTGGAAAGATATTCCTTCAGATGGTTTTGGGAACATCTTTTTTTTGTTTGTTAGGATAAGACCAGCATTGGGAAAAATACGACTGTAGGTGATAATGTCGTAAGGGTGTGCATACCAATACTATAAGCAAGAGAAAATGAATATAAACATAACTATACTGAGAAAAATCATTATTACAGAAAAAAGATGAAACTCAATATAAAAGGTTTCTGATAAAATCAATATCATTTGACCACATATCAACAGAAGGTGTACTTAATGACAGTGTGACATGGTTTGAGGTAAGTGTTTGGCGAATACATATAAATGTTGAATGACAAACATGACCAGAGCTGTACAGCCGAAGCATTTTTGGTTTATTCTTCCAGGAGCTATTAAAATCAAACCTGTTAATGTTTCAAATATCTTTCCCATCAACTGGCTGTTGATTAGAGGAAAGCAGACTAATATATCTTATTGCTGTTGTCGAGCAATGTAGACCAGAGGAGGACAGACTGAATCACCTGGACCCTAGCAGGATATTTTATCGTCCTGAATGGTGCAAAACTTGCTTAAGTAATCAAGGAAGGAGCCAAATGCATGTTTGACAGCCCCCCCTGTCCCCACTGCCCAAATAAAGATTGCAGACACATATACAGCTGGTTTGAATTTCCAATGAAAGAAGCGTGTTGGACGGGTCTGAGCTGGTGAAAGGGCTTCCTCCACAGGAAGTGCAGTAATTAAAGCCCAGGAGGCTGAATGCTGTGGCCACAGCCGAGGAAGACTGCTCCAGTTTCACCCAGAGCTCCGCCAATGGGATCTCCACACACATATAACACTGCAGACATGTTATTCTGTTGTCAGCCCAACCTGACATGGAGAGCTGGAAGTCTGATGGAGTGATGAGGGTTTTTTTTTTTCATACAGGCAGCTGAAGCATATCTTTTGTTAACCTATTATTTTGTCTTGCTGATGTAGACAGAATGTAGCCACATAGCTTAGTGATGTTTGGTTGCAAACGCAACCAAAGCACCATAAAAACAGAAAATCTGTTAATATAATTGAACATAAACCTTACACAAGGTAAACGAAATTTGGTATTACAACTGAGCTCCATTAAAAAATCGGGTCTTGTCAAGACAGCATAAAAAAATAGATTTATTTGCCATTAGAAGAGCATATGTATAATCACTAAGGTCCAAATACCTGAGAACTAGCCAAAAGTGAGTTCAGTCAGCCATTTGGGTTATATAATAAATATTAGATCATGCATGTACCATGTGCATCCGAAAGTCAAATATCTCACAAGTAATTAAGTACATGTTTACACATGAACAGAACAGCTGTCATTATTATAAAAGCATACATTTTAGCTTTCTTACTACTGATTATTCATTGGACAATCTCATCGCTCACAAAGCAGCTAATGATGTGCTTCATAACCCTTGAGAAACATGAGGACAGTCTGTATATAGAGAACATAGCATTGCACTCTTTCCACCACTAGATGGTGGTGTTTGGTTGTCTATACTCTTTGACTTCCCTGCACAAATCTTTGCTTGTGGTTTACATAGTTAAGCTCAGCAAGAGTTCCGTCTCAAAATCCAATACTGTTCAGCACATGCGGTTAAGCACATTAGTCACAAATATCAGCTTTAGGCTACATACACTAGAAACTAAATCCATTCTGATCTCATATTAAAGGTTCCCAGAACACAGCAAGGAAACACAACAGAAAGAAGTCAAGACCAAACTGCACTTATGCAAAACACTTGCGGTCTATGGACATGATATACTACATTTATCCTTCACGGTGTGAGTAAATTCCTGTGCACTGAACTGTAAAAACTATTGAGTTGAGTCCAGCTTACATGTCCACGCTTAAACCAGACACTGGAGAACACTGTTTCATTCAACACTAGTGATTTGACTGTGTATATGAAGGTAGA
The DNA here is from genome assembly GCA_034552555.1 of Semaprochilodus insignis. NCBI lineage: Eukaryota > Metazoa > Chordata > Actinopteri > Characiformes > Prochilodontidae > Semaprochilodus > Semaprochilodus insignis. The sequence continues at coordinate 23,856,233 of CM067483.1, read as the reverse complement.
ACAGGATAGCAGCAAAAGAAACATTCTCAAACAAACTCAGCATACTCTCATAGCCTGAAACCAGACAGCCCCGCCCCCGAGACCCCACAGGCCCAAACGAGTATTCCTTGTTTTAAACCAGGTTTTCTACTGCAGAATACCGTGATTTGGGGTGGTGGTCTTACAAGTAAGATGGTGCTTAGAGCCCCATATGATTCAGAAACATACCTGCCTGAAACAATCTGCAGCGCATGATAAGAACAGATATTTAAATTAACGAGTTTAGTGGCACGGTGCATTATCAAGCCCATTACAGAGTTGCTGATAAGACGAATTCATGCCACTTGCACAAAGGGAGTAAAATGGCAACAGCATGCAAAGTGTACACAGGCAGCATTAAACCAGGCAACAGTCTATCTAGGGCATTTAAAGGACCAATCCAATATGGTGTCCTGAAGGCAACACACACAAAATAAAGCTCCAAAATTCCTCTCGACAGAAGAGCGAATCTTCAACGCACCGCCTTCTTTCAAAGCCAGAGGAGTCTTACAGTAGTTTATCTATGAAAATGATTGCAAACATGAATTGAAACATGGTCCGGTGTCACTTGGCCAGTCTCCTGGCTACATCCTGGTAGGCCAGTTCTATCTCCTTGTCTGCTGCACATGTGTTGATGAACTCATCCCTTGCGTAGGCGTTCTGTAGATAGCGCCACACTCCAATGAACTCCACTGGGATGTCGAAGTTACGGTATTTCTTGGAAACAACCTAAAAAAAGGAGAGTTTCCGGAGGGTTTTATCCTTAGATCTTTCAAAACATATTCCTGGTATTTTACATGAGGCAACACTAGCAGGCATCACAGCTTGCTTACCTTGACAACATGCAGTTTAGGGAGGAGGTTGCAGTCTGCCAGAGTTAATTCATTACCGTCCAGGTATTTGCGAGTGGAGCACTTTTCTTCTTCCATGCTGTCTGCATCAATCTCTTCAGGTAGAGGGGAGTTGAGAAAGTTGTCTAATTTCCTCAGGGCCTTTAACAGGCCCTTCTCAAGGCCTGCAGGGCAAAACAGAAAGTAGACACGGCCAATTGTAGCAGTAATCCCCGTGAACCTTCCACAAACCTCTGACTGGTTGAAGTGATAAGGCCATTTTACATTCAGCACAAGATATCAAAAGGTTGTAACAAGCCTTTATTAGTCAAAGACACTTACTGGCATTCGCCTCAGGCTTTGTGTTCTTAACATAAGCAGAGAACTTAGCAAAGATGTCATTTCCTGCAGTGTTTGATTCCCTGTTCTTTGCAGCTAGTTTTGGATACCTTGAGAGAAAGGAAGTCATATGGCATAAGTCATAACTGAGTGTTTTGAATATTCACATATTCAAACTTCTTCTAACAGTCATTTCCACCCTGACCACCTACTTTGGAGGTGCTAACATTTCCTCCAAGAACTCCTCAATCTTGTTAACATCAGTCCGTACTTCTCCATTAAAGGTGAGGAAAGGTGGATGCGTTCCTGGGGCCAGATTATGCAGATCAGCCGGTTTTCTATAGATTAAATAGCAGATTAAATTCAAAGCAGTCATCAGTTATTACAGTTTGTCTATGGACATTACTGAGATAAGGTCTGGTTAAGTTTCACTTCATGTCATTTCTGATGTAAATGTGATCACTTGACATATACAAGAGGCTCCTTGGAGTGCTGCCACAGAAGAACCACTTCCAGTTCCCTAAAGAAAGTTTCAATGCACAATGTTTTGCAAATGAAAAGTAAAAGAACCATGTAAGGTTTAGAGAACCTAATGCACATAATGTAAAGGTTCTATAAAGCTTCAGGAAACCTGTTTTCTTTCTACTCTCATCATCAAAAGAATAGTTGTACAATTAGTTGCACCCAGAAGGAATCAACCAACAGGAGTGAAACTTGGTGGGTAGGTTTGACATGTGAGATATGCGAATGACTCAAGTTTCTCGCTTGGCCGTGCATGTGACATAAGCAAGGACGGGCCTTAACGCTGCACACTAACTGACCTGAAAGCCATGACTGCTGACATTCAGCGAGCAGTGAAGCCCTCTATGAGTCATCCTGTTAGTGCAGCACCATTTGCAGATGGCTACACGACACAGGACTACACCGTTACAACGACTGCCCTTAACACCATGTCAACGTCACCAAAGACTGCAACTGTGTCGTACCAGACTGGAGTGACTCAGAATGGCAGCGGATCATCTTCAGTGACAAGTCCTGCTTTTGTCTTGGTGGAGACAACCAATGAATCAGCGCCAAGATGAACAGTTTGTTGTCACACGTCACATGTCCAAAAGGCCTGGTGTCACTCCATCTCCACCCCTACCGTAAAATCTGCAGGAACTGTGTAAAAATATTCAAGCTGCATCGGACGGATTACTGCAGGACACTAGTAGGAACCTCTACAACCCCATGCCGAGAATTCAGGCATGTTGCATTAGCAAACATGGTGGCCCAGCGCCATACTGAGAGACATTACTTCTGTATGTGTAGCTCAATAAATATTGCCCGTATCAGTCTAAATTTATCATAATTTATTGTTCCTGGTAACCTTTATCTTCCTTCCCAATAGCACTGCAATCCAACAATTCCTTCTGAATGCAACTATTCTATTCTGTTCTTTTGATGGTGAGTGTAATTATGTTAATCATGTTCCTTCAGCCAATAATATACATCTACAATATACCTAGGCCAAAGTATGTCCTATGGATATTTTCCCAAAGTGTAATAAATATCTGCTATATGTGATGATATTTCTCACCTCTCCATGTAAACTGGGCGGCCCTAATCTTGGGTGAGGCTTCCATAAACATTTCTTAAACATTCACAAGGCTGACATCTCTTTCAGAGACACTTAGCGAGTTAAAGCTAACCCAGCATAACCTAAAGCTAGCAAGGTAAACCACCTGCCTGTAGTTGCCCATTCATTCATTTATGCATACAACAAAAAAATGTTTGTTTGTCCATTCCTTCATTCAGGCATTGCTTAGTCTGTCTGTCCGGCTGTATGTCTGTTTGTCTGTTCCTTCTCATGTTGCTTCAGCTGTCTGTCTATTTCTTTGCCCGTCTGTCCGTTTGCATCATATAAAGGCAGGATAATAATTGTAGGTGTGTATGAGTGGCAGAGCAGACTAGGTGTGTAGGACAGAGAACTGTCATTCAAGCTGTTCATTAGCCACATCCACACAGTTCTCAGATCTGATCAGCAATTTTGAAGCCATGTTTTGTAATATTTATACTGTATCTTTCCATTCAAACTTGGATGTTGGATGTTTAATAGAACACTCATGTTTGGTATCATACACATATAGTTATTATTATCTTACTCTGTGTTTTCTGCTGACTTAAGGTTTTCCTGGAACTGTACATTCAAGTCAAGACCTCATGGCTTGTAATTCACTCACTCATGGGTAACACTTTACAATAAAGGTATATCTACACTACCTGAGACAGTGATAAGCATTAATAAATAGTTTTGTAGCAATCGTTAAAAAACAAAGACAAACATTATTTTAGATTTTATTAACTATTTTAGTAGTTCATATAATCCTTACTAAACCCTTAAGTGATGTCTCAATTAATCATCAGGTAATCATAGTAATGATAACTGTGTGATTCAATAATTAGGAAAGTAGGAAGTAAGCACTAATACACAATTTATTGAAGCCTATGATAATATCTTATTTTATTTTATCTTAAAGATGTGTCTTAAAACACACCTTAAAACATCCATAAATGAATAGGAGAACAGAGTTTATCAAGTGCATAATAATTAATGTATATATAGAATCTGTTGCAAACTATTATGATCTTAACTGGTTGGTGTGGCGCAAAGGATAACACCTCTACCTGCAAGTGAGCTATCACCCCATGTGGGAGACTGGGGTTCAGTTTCTGGTCTGGGTGACTATGCTGTGCTACACCAATAAGAGTCCTTGGACAAGACTCCTTACACTACAATGACCTACCTGTAATACAATTAACCTTGTAAGTCACTCTGAATAATAGCGTCAGCTAAATGTAAACTCTAAGATCCTTTTGGTAACTGGGCCACAATTAGTTGAAACACTGGAACAGAAACATACTCCAGAATACTCCAGGAGCATTATTAGACAGAGGAAAAATGTAAATTAATCTTAGTTCCTATTTTTGTCATTAGTTAATGATTAATTGCAACATTATTTACCTGTTTAGTAGTGCTTATAACTCTTCTAAGTACCATTAATATATGTACCCTTATTGCAAAATGTTACCCACTCATGTTTAGCAGGCTGAATATTCTCCACAAGATGGAGCACTCAAGTAGCCTTTGACACTGTGTCTGAGTATAGAGCACTGAGTGGAGCGATCTTTCCGAACGCATCTTCCTAAAATCGATAATGATTGTACCACAATCACACCACAAAATATGCTTAGCACACTAAAGCATGTTCAAGGTTTAAAAATGAAGCCTACTGCTCGTATTCTCCCCGGTGTGCACACTTTCATTTTTCAGCTTGCCATTACCTTTTCAGATCTACAGTGGTGACATTGAACACCACCCCTTTCAGCCACAGGATCATGAAGAGCCTTTGAGAGAATGGACAGTTCCCGATGCTCTCCCCATCACTGCCTGCCTGGTGGATAGCAAAGCAGTGTGTTAGAGAGCAACAGTTCATATCATGCTGTAGCACAACTAAAGACTAATTAGTCTTGTATATAGATTACAGAGCTCATTTGTCAGCATGCTATTTAGTGTTGAATGTGTTGACAATAATGTAGTCTTTTAAAATGACCTATAATCCTATTCTGTATCATAATAAAATGACCACTGGAAAAAGAATCTTTATATCATACAATTACAGTGTATGTCAAGTGTGTTAATGAATGTATTCTTTATCTTTACCATTCCCAATTATGGCTGACTCCTCTTATGAATAAGCCCTGAGATAGAGCAGGTCAAAAACAAAACAGCTGAAAACATGAGTCAGTGTCACAGGGCCATACACAGGATAATTCCACCCTTCAAAACCATTCACTGCTCCAAGATTCTATGCTGGTACAGTTGCAATTCTATGCTGGTACAGTTGCAATTAGCAAGTCCCCTTTATACAAACCAAACAAAGCAGCAATCAGAATCACAACTGAATTTCCATATCTGAAAAGAGGTGATCATGCTATCCAATAGCAGCATTAAACTGGGACAGTAAGCTGAGTCGGTCACTGGATCCTGGCTTGGGTTGAATTATTGATGGAAATTCCATTACCTGCCTCATTAGCCCTCGGCCCAAAGGGTTCGGAGCTGACTTGTCAACAGAACCTTGAGCTTGACTTCATCCTAACCCCTTCAATTAATGCTGTTTTGCCACTTCTCCACAGCTGGTCGAAATGCAGAGTGCTAAGATTTCAAAGGGTTATCTCGGGAGATTCAGAGGTCCAAGTTTCTTTTGATTAGCTCAGATAAAATAACATTGGAAAATGCATTCGTTAACTTCCTTTGAAAAGAAGTCTTCCTTCAAGTCATATATTCACAGAAGAGCTGCCATCCTGCCATCAGGCTTCTACATGGCTTTGAGATAGCAACTATACCAACACCAAAAGTAAAGATAGAATTTCACTCAAAGGTCAGTTCTCAGATCTATGATTATGTACTCTTAGGAAGTAAGCACTGCTATTCTAGTCCGAAGGACCCATGAACCTGCTGAAATCTAGCGTTATTACTGTGTTATTACTGTTGTAATAACATGATTTTGCAACTACTTATATTTACATTGTATTTTGATTCTGGAGTGACAACTTTTCTTTTTGCTTCAATGTTGCACAGTCTAATAATCAACAATCATAATAATAAGCCTCATATTCAGTGGACTTAATTGAAAGTACATGGTTGACCAAATTGCTCTTGTTTCATTGAGATATAAGAAATAAATAGCATGCTTCTATTATGACTGACAATACATGTAACCTAAAAGACTTACGCCTGCACATGAGTAGCATTCAAGGGCTGCTGGCCATTAATACTATACAGTGTAACAAGTAAACCACACAGGCATTTAACATTTCCTAATTACAGCACACTGAATGCTGATGAGACTGTACTGTTCATTGATTATTGGTGTTGCATTATCATCCCCACCATACCTGCAGAGATGGCCGCTACTAGAAACGTAAACACTGCCGTCAAACTTTGGCAAAGCAAGCCACAAAACGTACCGCTGATCTGATTTAGCCTTGTGCAGCAGGTACACAGAGGAATTAGAGCGTGGAGTGTTGATAGGCAGGGAGAAATAATTCAGGAGGCATTCGGGCTCCTGAGCAGATACTGAGCGTTTCTGAAACACCTGCTCCGTCCAGCTCAGAACTTCACTCTCAAACATGAGAAATAATGGGTTAATTAACCCTTTAAACTCAGAGGGCCTGCACGAGGGCCCACGCTTTAATTCTTCACCCAGAACTACATCATGTACATGCTAGCTAATTCATACTAGTTACTGAATATGGTTATTAATAATAAGCCATAGGTTGATGAGGTTAACTATAGCTCACTGTGTGCTGTTTTTAGCACATCTGTTTTGAGACTGTGACTTGATCCCACCAGCCAACATCTGTCAACCCTGTTACAGCATCCTGAGCCACTGAGTTACAGGACATGCATAAAGGAAAACACTGTTTACATGGACAGTTCAGGGTTCTAACAATCTAAGGAGCTATTTCTTTGGTATTTCTGTTTTTATTTTCATTTGAAACTGCTTGATTTTGCTGTAAAGCATAAAAAAAAAGATGACTTGCAGGTCACTATCATGCAAATCGCTTTCTTACCTTTACAAACAACTCGATATCAGGATCCTTCTCCTCTTCGTTTGTGGAGGCCATTTGTTTCAGGCTGTGCTTAAGGCTGTTCTCTCACCCAAGATTATATGCCAGTCTGTTGCAGGCTCTTGTCTGGGTGGGATGAGTGTTCAAACTGAAAAAGCCTGCCTGCCAGAGAAGCTCCTGTGCACCTTACTGTAACCCCAGCTGGCTTTATAGCTTGGACTCGGCCCTGCAACAAGTGTGTAGCTGAGGTGCAGGCTTGTTTTGATTTGGCCCCTGCAGGCAGCTGTCAGGGGGAACACGCTCACACTGTCACAGTCAGGCCAAAAATAGCCAGCGGAGAGGAGAAGGAGGAGCTCCGAGTGTCACCTCCACTCCCTCCTCCTCTCTCTGTCTACCTCTAGCCTTTATGGAGAGCCTGTGGTCAATCACTTTTCACCCCCTCCTGTAAAAATATAGTTCAAATGAGTCACCCTGAGGGCGTGGGCTGGTGATGTCCCGTTCTCCTGGTGTGAAAATCCACATGGGGTGTTCCTGAGAGCACTAACCGTATGAAGGGTGAGTAATATGTACTGATGTATCCCTTACTGAAGAGGAAAGGATACATCAGGGACTGAGAAATGATCAGCTGAATGTGATTAGCTGGCTTGCTGTAAGTTTAGTACTAAATATGACCACTGTAATAAACTATAACGTAATAATAAACTACAACACAGCTGTACAATACCACACAAATGTCAAAGACCAGCCTTTATTTATTTGGATTCCCTGTAAAAACACCCATTAATTCCCAGTTTTAACATCTCCAAAGTTGTCATAGAGTTTGGTTGCATTTTATTAATTTCACAATCCAAATAATCCTAAACACTTTCAGTGATGCAGAGGTCTGGTTCTGTGAGCAGCAGCAGCTTCTTTGTTTAGTATATATATATATATATAGAGTCCATATAGTTATAGCCCGTAGAAATAAATAAATAAATAAATAAATAAAATAATAAAAGCCAAAATTGATGCATTGTTTTTACTCTCTACATACTAGGTGCATACTAATTTGAGAGATCATCAATCATCGATTGTTGAAATTAGTAATCAATTATTTGGATTGAGGCTTGAGGCTGTTTTATGCATTTGTTATCTGATAATGAAGACAATAAATATGAATAATTTATTTAAAAATTCATGGTTTTAATAAACTTTCTTACTAATACAAATGATAAACAAAACTCAACTAATCTACTAAAATCAACTAATCTACTAAATTATTTGCCAACTAATTTGGTAGTCGTTTTTTAGGTGAATAATCATTGCACCCCTAGTACAGTACATTATCATTTCCATATGACAAACAGTTCATACAGATACAACATGATTACAGCTAATTATTGATAATTAATGCATCTTACCATCACGCAGACCACCATAGAGCAGCACTGCTGAATGGACCCAGTGCACCTTCACTGACCTGTTTACTGAGCAAATCAGCCAATCACAGCAAGATAAGCTAATTTTTAAACACAGCGTCATATTTCATTCATTCATTTATTTATTCATCTTCTAAGCTGCTTAGCCTTCTGGGTCATGGTGCTGGAGCCTATTTCAGCATTCACTGGGTGGAAAGCAGGAAAGCATTTAGCATCTCCCTTTCACCTTATAAATACCTAATAAAACTACCTCCACAAAATAATATTTTAGAAAATAATACATATATAATTAAAACATTTAAAGAGATTATATTCCATTTCATTTTTATTCAAATTAATTTAGGCCATTTCTTTTGGTCCACCCATAATATATTTTCCATGCGTTTTCTAAAAGCATGAAATGAAACTTTTGTGGCACACATGGTGGTTTACACAGCTGAAAGGTTTGAGTGCTGACATCAGAACAGGGGATAACTTGCATGCAATTCAGCATTAAATCCAAGGTAGGCCCTCTGTCACTTTCAGTTTATGCTAAAAAATGAGGAGAACTAAACAGCTTCCTGTTAAACATGTCAATACAGAGGGGCAAAGAAAACACACTTGTATTTATGTATTTATTTACTTATTATTAAGTATTCTGGAAAGATCTGTGTCCCAAAACATTTAGGATGCACGATGACAACATATGCTTATTAGACATTTTACTCAGATATCGCAGAGATACGTGGAGAGGAGTAGGTCATGCTGAGTGAGTCAGTGGTGGGTTATGGGCTGGTGCTAGAGCAGGGAGCAGGGACATTCCACCAAGTCTTCTCTAAATATAGAGCACTACTCAACTCCAACTCCACTCACCCCTTACACAGTACACTCCCACCACAACAACACAGCAGCACTGATCACACAGATATCTGTCACTCTGAATTAGTAAACTCTCCAACAGAAAGATAAAATAACTGCAGTAACAATATGGCTATTGCACAGTGGGCCCTTTTATTAATATAGGGATATTCTTAAATGATGACTTCAGATCAATTTATTAAAGGAGCCAAAAAAGAAAGATAAGCAATGCCACATTCTGGCTGACTTCACTAACCCATCAGCCCACCTTCAGGACAATATACAATAAACCTAAAACAGTAATCTTGCTATCAAAAGATAAATCCATGAAATCTGAAAAGAATCATACAGGCCATTTTAAATAACACATACTGGAAAGTGACCTCTAGTGGTTCAGTTTAATAAAACACCGACAAATAATGCCCTTTTAAGGACATTCCAACCATTCAGTGGCCTTAAAATACAAGAAAAACAATTTCACACACAAAAAAAATACCTATTTAAACAAATACATTTATTTTTCCACACATAAATATCAGTACCCAACTTTCAGAAGACATCTGACATAATCATTTGCATAGATTCTATTACACTTACAGTGCAAACTCTGCCTAGTACCTCAAACAGGAAAAACAAATACTGCACTACAGGAAGACTTGATTTGAAATGCATTTCAGGGAAACCCTCCACTACTACCTTAACCAACAAAGTGCAACAAACCAACAAAACAAAAGCTTTGCTAACTGAATGTAAATTATCATCTTAAATTCCTTATTATCCCTGCATTAGCATTTTATGAAGGTTTAAGCTGTACAAAAAACCACAAAGAGGCCTTTAAAACAATTCACACGCCATGATTAAAACGATTATGTACCACAGAAATAGAAAAATAGAGTTTCTTTTAACAGCGTCTAATTAAGCATAAATATCAAGACTCATGATTAAACAGCAGGATTCACCAAAGAAGTTGAAGGAAAAACACACTCCCTGCATTCCTTAGAAAGGATGTCTGACCTACAATACACAGTGTAACACACAGATCAATCAAATGTACAGTGTATACAACCTTGTAGCATAATCATCAGAAGAACTGCATGTCTATGCGGCACATTCAACTGACTCAACCTAAAGGGAGAAAGCTTTAGAAAGAACACAGTACATCGTTACACATCTCAGTGCACTTCAAACAAGTAATTCTGCTGAACAGATAAAGGTCTCAAGTGAAAAAGATTGATTAAAGCGCACCTGACACTGCCCTAGGCCTACGCAATTTACTACGCAATCAACATTTAATCCTTTATGTCAAATGAATTAGTAAAATGGTTCAATCTCAAATTCAATGTAGGGACATAAATGATTAACTGATTAACGATGGTATTGGTTAATATATATATTAACCACTATATATGTATAATAATCAATAATATGTAATATATAACATTTGGAACTTGAACGTTTTGGTTTTCTACTAAAAATGGCGTTAGAGACCACTTAGAAACGACAATAGCACAACTACAACATTGTACCATCTCAAAAAACAACTATTTTGTCATGTCCTCTGAGAGAGAAAGTGTGACGCACAGCAGTATAAGGAAATCACACATGGACGTGTAAAAGTATAGAGAGGCCTGTGGTGGACCGCAAAGCCTTTCAAATGTGAGTCAAAGCTAACCCAGCTCATGTCATTTACATTTCAACTTGATATAACTTTAGAAAATAGAACCTTCAGAAGCCCATCATTTTATATTCTAGTCATTTTATCAACATTTTAGTTTTGGGTCATATAATTGTGAACATAAATTTGTCGGCTTCTTAGTTCAAACAACAAAACGGAGTTCTTGCATGGAGTTTGTCTAGTAGGGTTTAATACATTACGTCATATACGCCCTTATGTCTGACCCCACCTATCAGTACTTTCCACGGTCCATTTAAGGAACACTTTTATCATCATCTTGGTGCATTAATACAAAATTTAACTGAGGTGTGCTCTTAAGCATGCCTATATCAAGTATTTTACAATGGCTTCAAACGTAGCTGAGCTAATCAGATTTTACAACTGTTTAATACTTCAGATCAGTTTAGTAATTTGATATTATCATCAGCTGTGTTCTTGATTTTAGGCTTGCCAGTTTACGATTAATCACAAACTAATGATAGTTGGTTAATCACCAAGTAATTTACCAAAACCTACATCCTTACTTTACTGTCTCATGTTACTGAATCTATTAAAAACAAAACAAAAGAAGCATACAAAAAAAAAAAAAACATGCCATTTCAACAGCATCTAAATATACTATTTTTTAGTTTTCTTTATATATCTTTACCAGAAAAATTGTTATTGGTTTTACCTGAACATTATCAAGCGCTGGAGAAACTCAACTATTTCCTAAGTAACTGGCCATCTATGCATAGATATAAATAGGTGGAAGCAGTTTTGTTTCACAAATAAGCTACAAAAGTAGAGCCCTCCACTATAAGTGATAATTTGTTTAATCTCTTCCCGAACTACACGATTGTCTTTTCTGAGTTTCACTTTTTTGGCAAGCATCTCACATGTGCCTTAACGAAGCTAAATGCTCTCCATCCAAGAGAGTGCATACCTCTATCCAAATACACTTAGCAGCTCATTCAAGCAAAGGGTCATCATCGTCATCCTCCTGCAGCTCCAAACGAGCAAACGGTCGAGATGATGATGGCTCTCTGTTCTTCATCAGCCTGAAGAGGAAGGTGATGGTGGTGAGCACTATGAAAGCTCCGATCACGATGCCCACCACTACAGCCAGGTCTGTGCATTTCTCACTGACCAGTATGCAACGCACATGTGAGAAGCTGCCGTTGTTTGGCATCTCTGGAATGCCCAAGATGTGACACATCAGAGGGTAGAGGTCCACGGAGTTGATGGTATTCATCCGATAGCCTTTACGAAAAGCAGGGCCATGGGCTGCCAAGAAGGGGTGCATACTGCGGAGGGCGCTATCATAGCCATGATCGCCTACTGTGAGAGAAAAAAACAGCATGATTAAACATGGTGCAACATTTTCCATACAGCATTAAAAAATCCTCAAGTTAAAAAAAAAAAATGATTAGATACTATAATAATAAAATATGCTTTAACACTATCTTTTGAGAAAACCACTGTCAATCAAAAGTAGGCATGCTGGTACATCCCCTCTGTGTGAAGTGGGAAAGAAGAGAGCTTATGCACAAACTCACAGTCAAATTACAGTCATTTATAAGTCTACTTGAATCTTGACTACAAACATAATGTCAAACGTGAAAAATGTTTGTACTACTATCCACAAACATCAAAGCATGAAACCTTCAAGGATGATAACGGTGAAACAATACAACTGACACCAAAGAGCTTATTAGATCCTTTTATCATGACTAGCTTGGGAGTAATGTATTGGCTTAGAGAACGGGACATTAAAAAGCATAACTTCTTCTTACCAGGTAGAGTTTTAAAATGTTTATTTTTTATTATGTTATAGAATAAAATGGAATATTTTCTTTATTCTTATCATATTGAATCGAGACGCCACTACATTGCATCAAATTGAATTTTGTGAATCGCTACACCCTTAAAGCATACTGCTTGCAATCACCAGCATATTAACATGGCACTGCGTAACTTTGGCAGATTTGAGGAATTGCCAGTCTCACTGGTGGAAACATTTAACTGCACAAAACGTGCAGAGGAACATTTTGTAATGTGGATAGTGCTGAGGTCCCCTTTCAAGAGTGGATTAATCTGATTCTTGCACATGTGCCTTTCCCAGGGTGGACTGAGGGGAAAACAATATGGATACATTTCCTGCTTCACCACAGATAGGGGAAAGCTAACTAACATTACTATTCACATATGGACAGCTGGGCAGCACATGTGTCCATTATTTATGTGAACCTATCACCCAGTCAGACATCTATTTAGGTAATGTTAGCCAAGCATAATTTATATTGGTTGAGTTTACCAAAGGAGACATACAGTAGCTCTGGAAATGATCTGAGAATAATGCCTAACCTGGTTTATCCAACCATATCAGATGAAGTCTGAAGCATGTTTCTTCGCTGTTGACCATGGGTGAAGCCGCAGAGAAAGGCTGTGCTTGCCTTTCTAATATCTCAATATTCAGCAACATCTCTACTTCCTTTCACTTCCAACACTGTACAAATAAACACTGTGAGCAATGCCCTCACCAACATTGCACAGGTAGGCTAACCAATCCATATCGAACTGAACCTTCTGTTTGACCCTGTGCGTGTGGCGCTAATATGAAAACACATTTGATGTGGTCTGAAATAATCCTCCTAAATCTGATCAATCACACAACACTTACATCGTGGAAGGCGGCCTTGCCGGACAATGGTCCAACCTTCGTCAGCCACCAAGATGATTGGCTGAATCCTCTCATTGTTTCTGTAATGCAGTCTGTCAGGTATTTCATTCTTCATGTAAGCCTTCATGTGAGGATGGCAATTGCTAAGCTTTCTGTATAGCTCTGAGGGTTCTGTGAACCAAAAAACACAGAAATACATAACCAAAATTTGTGTAAAACAGTGAAGATTATTACTCAAATGCATACAACAGTAAACAATATGTTTTAATGTGTTTAAAATGTTTTAATGGCAAATACCAATGTGAGGGATGATGGCAGCCACTGGAGTGAGGTCCACCACGGTGTAGCTGCTGCGGTTGACACACTGGTTGAGCTGAATAAGTCTGTCTTGGGAGCACTGAGCCATGCCATGGTCACTCGTGATGATCACATTAATCCTTCCCCAGAGCCCTGTCTGGTTGAGCTGCTCTATCAACCAACCTACATTATCATCCACCTCTTTCAGTGCCCTGGCCATTTCTGTAGTATTGTCTGGCCCATAGGTGTGCCCAGTATAGTCAGGCTCCTCCCAGTACAGTGCTGCAAACTTGACGGCGTCGTCTTCGCTTATCCATTTTGTTATGTTCCCCAGTCTCTCCCTGAAGCTCACCTTTGAATTATACTTCATGAAGTGTGCTGGGGTACAGTTCTGAATCATCAGGTCTGTTCCAGGCCACATAGCAGCAACAGATTTATACCCAGATTTCTGCACAGACACCCAAATGGGGGTTGCTTCGTTCCACCAGAATGGATCGCTATCGTTTTGAATAGAGAACTCCTTCTTTGTTAATGGGTCATACATGCGACTGGCCAGAATGCCATGGCTTTCTGCATACAGCCCAGTAGCAAGACTGTAATGGTTAGGAAACGTTTTAGTAATAAAGACATTGGTGAGGTGCTCAATAACAACTCCATCGGAGAAGAACTTCTGCAGATTGGGCAAATGGTAGTTTTTCAAATAGTCTGCACGGAAGCCATCAAATGATACAAGCAGTAGTGTTGACAAGTCCTTCTGTGTGCCATTTGCTGTACTTAGAGAGATGGCTGAGTGATAGCAGGCCGCTAGAACAAACAGAAGAGCCTTCGGATGCATTCTGGTGGCATGTATAAGACCCAAACAGCCTCCTTTGCTGGAAAGTAAAAAAGATACAGTTTTATCAAGAAACTAGTTCAGCAATGTTTCTACCACTTTAGCTTTACAGTGGATAAAGATTTATGCAATTACAGGTACACACAGTCTTTACAGTGAAAACCTACTGGACACATTTGGAAAAATACTGGTGGGAGGTGCAGCTGTATTTATATAAATGTCAAAACAGTTGAACAGCGCTGATATTAAATCAGCATTTACATTAGTGGAGGTCATTTGACCAGTTTTCCAGGGAAAGGGGGACACTATTCTGGTGGCTGAAATTTATATCTGTTGAGCAGGTGCCCAACGCTTCTCTAGCTGAAACTGAATCCCTCTGTAGCTGTCCAGCCAAAACCTGGCTACCCATTGCCCAGTTGTTTAGGGCTGTAGACGTAAACAGGGAAGCGTTGCTGGATGACTTCTCAAACTAACTTCGTTTTCAGTGTTTCCATTGTCATTTTCATCCAGTAGCACTATGGTGAGTTAAACAACTGCAAAAAGACACCACTGAACCAGATGATGCACCGGAGAGGAGGAGGACCATCCTGACCATCAACGGAAAACATGATTAGCTGATCAATATCAAACTCCGGCTAAGCTAAGCTACAAACACACGGAGAAAAAACTGTAACTTACCTTCACAGTATGTCCGACCACCGGTTCAACTGCCCTTATGTTTACCCAAACAAGGCTCGCAAGCAAAAATGGCTGGTTTATCCCGAAATGAACGAGCAACTATCACGCATTTTCACGCATTTCATGACCCGGTTTCTCGCTTCCTCAATAATATCCTTCTCGGAACGTTGAAATTAGACTGACAGCTCGAACAGCCAATCAGAATCTTCCATTGCTCCAGGGTGAACGCCCACCGGGCAGGCAGGTGCTTCAAGCCCCGTGATAAACACTGACCTGTTAGCCAGAACAGCAGAAGAGTCGTTTGTTCATATAGGAGGTTTTAAGGTCATATTTCATCGTTACGATGATAAGTTTGACGCAGTTAAACGTTTAAACCACCACGTGTTTAGAAGTAACGTCTGATATTCTTATGTCGTTCATGAACAGCTGGTACAGCGTTTAGCTTTGACGTACAGTTCGGGTATATATATATATGTATATATATATTTACTTTTATACTTTTTGTGCTTTTTATATAAGATCAAATTAAAAGGCATAGTGTGATATAGGCTCTTCAAAAGGACTAGTGTTTAAGACAACAGTTATTTATAAGCTGTATATATAAATTATAGAACAGAGAAACAGCTTTAAATGTGTAGAAATTACGCTGAAGTTAAAATGTGCAGTTACAGCTGAACCTGTCAGCTCTGAGCTAATGTTAACAGTTAGCCACGCAAAACCGGAAGTGTGTCAGGTTGGTCCCAACTGTGCCTTGGCAGACCCCCAGCACATACCCACCACCCCCTCTAGAAAGGGTCTCTCTCTCTCTCTCTCTCTCTCTCTCTCTCTCTCTCTGTCTGTCCAGCGGGGAGAGCCTATAGCACACAGTGCTGATGCTCAGCTAAGTCAGGGAGAGAGAAGGTAGGAGCTGTCGCTTTATTCTGTGTGTCTGTGTCTGTGTGAGTGAGTGTGTGTGTGTGAGACTATGCGGCAGGACCCAGCCCTCAGCATTTTGCAGTAGTATTTGAAGAACAGCAGAAACCAACCCTCATGATCTGACTGAGCTGAAAAGACTCTATTTAAGTGGGCTGTATCAGTGCTACAGTGTTATGGCAGCCATACAGGTAGCAGTTCAGGCTATGAGGAAATCCTGGTAGTGGTGCTGGTGCTGGCTGAGAATGTGTTTTTATATTGGTTTTCCTGAATTTATTGAAATATAAATCACTACTACATACAACGTTTTGTTCCATTACTTTTTTATCTTGTTCAGATATCTCTCACACTGAGATTAGTCTGTCTAGATAGCAGCACATCAAGGTGTGAAATACAGTATAATGTACCTCTTGGACATCTTCAGTGTCTGAAAATCAAAATTGGGGG
>CM067483.1:23657701-23839356 GCA_034552555.1 Semaprochilodus insignis | reverse complement strand
TCTTCAGTGTCTGAAAATCAAAATTGGGGGGGGGGGGGGGGGTGTAGGGGGGTGGGTGGTTCACCCTCAACTGCCAAGCATCTTTGGCAGTCTTGACTAACTCAAGATTAGGACTGATCTGCTTCAGGGTGGTTGGCCCAGCTCAGCAACTGTAACTATGCCTGGGGTACGTCCGAAAAACCTGCTGTATATGCTGTCACATATCTGTAAATCTTTTGTGTTTGGTGGAAAAAGTGAATTGTTGCTCATGATAGCAAGAGGATGGTGGACTACCATTGTCCACTAGTATTTTGCTTTGTGTTTTTGGGCACCCCACAATTATTTAAGCAGTCTTAGACAAAATGCCACTTTTCATCGTCTGTTTTGCACTCACAGTTCAATTTACTTATCCTTCCTTCTTTCTAATATTCATTATTCTTTATTCATTTGTTTAGGAAATAATTTTTAGTGTTAGCAACATTTAGAACTTAATTGTTTTATATCAGGCCTCATCCCTCTAAAGCATTCGTGCTATCTGTCTTAGTTTATTTTCCAAAATAAAAGTCTGTGTGCATCGGTTTGAGGAGGTTAAACACTAGCTGATCAAGACGACCTGATCAAGCCAGCGGACCGATATATGCTTGCTATCTGGAACAAAAGAGGAGACGTGGAGGAAGAGTTAAACCATTTAAACCAAGCTAGCATTAGCGCCACTACGGAGTAAACAGCCAGCCAACATGGGATCCCTCAAATACCAGGGGGTATTTCACACACTGGCAACAATCAGTCTTTTTCCTTAATGCCCTGGTGTTTGAGACCTTTTTTGGTTTATCATCTGCAGCTGGTTATGTATATAAGCTGCACAGCTTTGTATTGTCTTTTTCTGAACTTGGTGAACTTGGTGCAGTTCCCACATGAAAAGCAACATGGCCTGTAATTCTCAAATATGGATGGAATTAAAATAGCCACAGTAGACATCTTAGGCATTTAGACATCTTAGATAATACAGGAATTCATCCCAAGGGGATGGAAAAAGGGGATGGTGTTTTTACTAGGTTTTTTTTTTTTGTGGGGGCTAAGTGGTGGCGTCCCATTGCTTTCCCTCTCAGATCAAGCCTACAGTTTACAGTGTCTGCAGTTTCACAGCTCCTCCATGTTTGTATAACTCTCGAACTGGTGGAAGTGAGCTTTTCAGGTGGCTCACATGGTCACTGTTACCAGATGGCAGTTGTGGATTTTGCGTGTGGCCTTTTTTTTAGCACAGTCACACACAATATATTGCATTGCTTTTTAAAATACTTTGCAGGCATACACTGGGAGCTGTTATTAAATCAGATATTGAGGTGTGACTGACTGACTGACTGACTGTATTCAGATGTGCAGATAGCTGTAGACTGCTGAATGTCTGTGGGGCCTTTAAATGTGATGAAGTAAAATGAAGTAAAACAAACAAAAAAATGCACATCATTTTAATGTATGCTTTCCATGCATGTCTGTAGACTACAGGGTGTCAGGCTGTGTCTGATCCAATTAATAATAATAAATGTAAATGGATGCAAAAAAATTTTTTCAAATAGATGTCAGAAATGCCTCCATCCTGCTGCTTGAATTTTGCCATCACCACATAGAATTCATGTCATGGGAGTTCACTGCTCACAAAATTGCCATTCTCTGTGGACTATGGCAACTGAGAAACACACTCTCTCCAAGTGTCAGCTGTGACGTTGCATACAGCTCGTCTGCTGTGCTTTTGCCAGCTCAGTTAACACTTAGTCTAAACAAGGAACCACACATTAGCGTGTGCTATGAATACACTTAGCTAAAGGAATACTGTACATGTACATCATCAGACATGACTGGTTGAGCAATTATAGCATAGTCCATCATGATACATAATACAATCGAAGTTACCATTTTATCTTAAAATCTATTCATTTTAACATTTAAAACTTTTCTTTCCGTTGCATGGCCAAAGTCCAGGAGCTGTGTGGTCCTTGGTAAGCGACAACAGGCCTTCCTTTCCAAATGTCACTTCTCTGCCAGCTCAGTAGGACATAGAGTCTCTGCCATGAATAACTCCACATGGTAGAGACAATGCCATTCCAGAGCAGCTCCTACAGTAGAATTGTTTATTTAGGAAATAAGTATAACATCGCTGTCAGTGTTTATTTTTTTAAACATATGAAAATGTCAGCTTACATTGTGCAAACATTTCATAGCAAATTGACCAAATAAATGACTTGGACCAAGTTGTAATAACACTGACATACAGTGGCCCATATCCTGCATCGTAATTCATTTTTACATGGCCCTGCTTCAGCGTCTGTTAGTCCCTTAGAATTAAGCAGGCAGTTTTGTTACTGTGTCTACAAGGCTTTGCTTAGACCACCAGGCTCTGGCATCACTCACAAAACAACAAACAACAGCTATCTCAAGTCCAGAGTGACAGAAGCGTTGGGATGTACTACACAGTCATTGACTCCTGTGTCCATGCAGATAGGTCAGTGATGTCTGGACACACACATCCAGTCTGATCTCTTGCAAATAACAGTGTGGTCTATTGTCTCGAAAGATCTGATTCGAGAAACAAATCCAATTTGCTCACAGTCTGAACATTCATAAGACTGAGATTTTGTCGCTGTCTAAAGAAAAAAAGTATCTCCAAAATGGCAACTTTACAGGAGAGTGCAAAAACATAATTTGATTGAAATGCAAGTCAACCAAGTGGAACCAGACTTTTTTTCCAAGCAATTCTGGGACATTGCTGTTGGTCCATTCAACATGACATTTTCACACGATGTAAACAGCAGCTGCTGTGTTCAAATAATGCATAAAAGTAAAAATCAACAAAAATGGCGATATGTGTTTTTCTTTGGACAGCGATGATATTTAAATTACCTCTGTTCTGATTAGCTGCTCTGTATTGTGCCAGTTCAGGTTGAAATACTCTTTATAATGTCATTGCGGAAGGGTGGAGCTAAACTGCTGCATGCTGGACAGGCAGGTATAAGCAAATATCCTGGTTTTCATGACACTACAAAAAGGTATTTAAAATAGGCTGTTTTGTAGCTTCATTTCCCCATAAGGACTTTGTGGACTTTGGAGGGAATGGTGTGTTTAGAAGCTTTCATAATGTTTACATGCTATATCAAACTCTTAGTTAAAGAAGCAAAGAAAATTCCATGTTATTGGCCATTTGTAGAACATTTTTCCTACTCCTGAAGCTACCACTTCGGAGGAACAAGGTTTTGTTACAACAGCAGAAATAAGCAAGTTGCTCCTTTTCTGCTTCACAGTGGACTTTAAAATGGCCCACAGTGTTGCTGTTTTTGTTTTATTATTTGCGGTACTGGTTATTTTTAGAAAAGGATTTGTTGGTAGAATAACAGTCACCATGTCCCTAAATTAACATTGTGTACCATTCACACAAACACATACACAGCCTTACATTCATGTGATGATCCACGTTCTTCTTGTTTACACCCAGAAACTGGGCTTAGTATTTTGAGTGTAGAGCACTAGACAGGGAATCTTCCTGGAATCAGTCATTTTTGTTTTCCCATGTTGATATGATGAAGACTGTCTTTCCCCGTAGATCAAGAGCACTCTGGTTGCTGATGAGATGAGGGTTAGAGGGATGACGAGACTAGCCGGACTCTGGGGGTTCCCAGTTTAGCAGGCAGCTGCTGTGTCCTACTTCACTGTTCAGCCTCCTCTGGAGTGCCTTAGGAACCAGTAAACCTTAGCCAAACACTCGAGGAAACTTTTAATCTTGTCCTCTAAATTACTTGCAAATATTACTTATTTATTACACATTTATTTTTAATAGTACTATCACAAAACCTGTTGCGTTAAATCACAATTAAATGGGCTCTGTGGCCTTCAAAGCCCCCCTGACCTAGTTCAGGCGAAATTTTGTCATATTGCTGTGAACAGTAAAGTTGTTTTGGAAACACACCGACAGCTGGAACAACACCTGCATGATATTTGCAGCTTTCCTGCAGTGTGCACTGTTCAGCTGTGGCATGCACTACCTTTTTTCACAATAGAAACATTCTTCTGGGTTTGTCACAGTGGGGTTTGTCAATAGACTGGTTTCTTGTACGGAGATGCATGTGACCATAGTTTACCACATCTCTGTCCATTCTGTCTTCATACTTTCCCATCAACAGTTTCTTCATTTTGAAGCAGACCTCTTTCTGTTACTTCTATTATCTTCTTGCGTGTGTGATGTATTACCTACTTTTTTGATGGAAAAGGCCAATTTAAACAAGTGCCACGATTAGTAGGAAGCGGGTATTGTATGCATAGAGACCTTTGCAGTGTCTTGTTATTTTTGAGTTTAAATACAGCTTAACATGGTAGCTATTCTTTCTGTTTTCTACTAGATGACAAGCATGTTTCACACTGGTCCTTGTAATGATATATTTCGTCATCCATAAAACAGCAAGAAAACGTACAACAACTGGCATTACATTGCCGGTGTGAAGGCGACAAAGAACCACTCATCTGTGTTTCTAAAATTAATGGTGCACAGTTGTTTTAGTTTAGGTTGTTACCCCAACCACAGTCTCTTTTAAAAGTAGTCAGACCCTCTGAGAGTTGTCAAGCAAGTGATGCTTACACATACTTTTCAAATCTATATTTTTATTGTGAACTCATATGGTCATATGCATAGCAGCACATTAAAGTCTGTGTGTAAATGAACTTTGCCATGGGTTTCTTAAAGAAATGAAATGCTGAAATACTCTGCTTGCATAAGAATTCAAATACTTGTGTCCTGGAAGCTCCAAGAATACATAGATGAAAAACAATTCCAGGGCATTTTCTCCTTTATTGTACTTAAAAACTTAAAGTAACCACATTTTCTAGATAAAAAGACCACTAAAGGAAAGGTGTGCAAATGAATGCTACAAAAGTTATAATAAATATAGGCATGCAAATGCAGAAATTAGCGAACAGGGCACAAAATAATATCCAAGTGTTTGGATCATTTAGTGGGTACTGTTGCATCAAAAATTATGAAGTGGAAGCTGTGTCCCACAACCCAGACATTGTCTAAACAAGGTCGCCCCTCAAAACTCACCCCCTGAGCAAGACATAGACTTGTGAGGAAAGCCACAAACAGGCTAACTACTTGGAAAGAAACAGCAGTTGAAAATGGAGTAATGGTCCACTAGTCCACCATATAAAGAGTTCTGCATAACACTGGCCTGTACTGGTGACAGAGTAAGAAAAGCATTAGAAAAAACAAATGAGAACACGTCTGGAGTTTGGCAGAAAACATGAGAGTGACCCAGTTCAGATGTGGGAAAATGTTTCTTGGTCTCATGAGACCAAGACAGAGATTTTTGTCAAACTGTCATATGTGGCTCAAGCTTAATCCTGCACTTGCCTCAAGAAATACTGTCCCTAGAGAGAAACATGGTGGTGGCAATATGCCTTTAATCAGCCCAGATGGGAGGAAATGCATCAGATGCTCATTGCAACATCTGTGTCGTCTAGAAACAAAAAAATTGCCCTACAGCCCAATCAAATTCTTTACTTCAACCTCACTGACTTGCAGTCAAGAGAAATGGGGGGAAAGTCTCTGCAAAAAACTTATACCTGTTTAATCAAGAATATTTATATCCATTATTGCATAAACATGTATCTATAACAAACATAAATATGACGTGGTCTTTAGGCATTTACCTCGATCTGTTCTAACAAGGCTAAAGTCCAACTAGTGGTGCATTCTTCAGACCAGCGTGCCTGCCTGCACCATTCTCACCATTCTTCTTTGACCACTCTGATCTTCTAACCGTTTGTCCCTTGGATCATCTGTCAGTGGTACTTTTCTGCTCATCTCATATGGTAAACTTTTAAAATAATTACATGTGAAAAGGCAGGCCAATAACAATTTGTGAGATGGTAAAACCAGCACAGCAAGTTGCAGCTATCATTCAGAGTCATCATACTTACTCATTTTGCCCATTCTAGTATTAAAATGGACAGTATCTGATGCTAGAAATGCTTCACTGCTTGATTCATATCACGCATTGCAGTCATGACAGATGACATGTTGGAATGTACAATTTATGTGAAACTGAATGTGTAACTAATAAACTGGCAACTCCAAACATGAATGCACAATAAAAGCACTGAATGTAACAATGTGTGTAAGTATCATGTTTCATTCACAAAATACTGATCATTGTAATTATCTTCTTTTTTGGCTCCGGACATCAATGTGTTTTGAACATTTTCCATTTTTTTCCCCAAATATTTCTATAAGCCTTTATATTGACCAGAATGTCAACGACAACAAAACCAACCCCCCACGCTATAGTGGTGCCGACAAATGATCCAGATAAGAACAGTTGTGTCACAGTGGCTCAGGATGACCATCTTGCCAGTTTGAAGGCGTTGGCTGAGAAGCTACATTTGGAGCCACGAAGGCCTTCACACTTAGAATGGAGAGCTCAGCTAGAAGCCCACAGAGATAAGGGACCGGAAGCTTCAGTGGCTAAGGAAGGGCAGCTACGAGCCTGGAGTTCTCTGAAGTGGCCAAAGTCATCACTGAGCTGTGGAGTGCACCAGGGACAAAGACACCCTTCTGAAAGTCTGAAGGGGTTTGGAAGTATTGGCGAGGCACTGGAATGGCTCAGGAAAGAGCTGGTGAGCTGTTCATTTGTTACTTTTAAATGCAAAGTAGCTAACTGACCTAGCTTGTAACTGAACTTGCATATGTATGTTTAGTAAGCTCAGTATTCTCCACAAGGGGCATCAGTTAGCACGTGTGTGTCTCACTGAAAGGAAAGAAGCTGACACCCACACAAGCAAGATCTCACCAATATGATTATGTTTGCAAGCCAAAATTGCACATGTGTGAAATAAAAGGCCTGGAACATACCCTATTTAAGCATGTGAAGCTGCATGTGAACATTTGAAGCTGCTGCTGTTACAATACAACAATAAACGTTTACTACCTGGGAAATGTTCGGTCAGTCTGAGTAACGTATCTATAAGTAAGACGATGACTCCCTGGTAGACTCCCACCAGGGAGTCTAAAAAAGCACCAGGGAGCTATGTAAGAGCAGTGCTTCACATTACTGGCACTGTGTACATCCTGGAGCTTCTTAGGCAAACACCTCATTTGCCTATACAGTTGTGGTTGGATGTTTACCTACGCTTATCATGGACATGGTAGTCATGGCAATAATGGGCTTTTCTTTCTTTGGCAGAATAAGTGTACAACATACCTCTCAGGTGGTAGCTTCTCTGTGCCCAACTAAAAAGGTTTGTTGCCTGCGCTGAGTGAGTTTACCAACACACAGTACAATGGGAAAGTTTATGGAGCTCAGTACAGATCTGAGAAAGATAATGGTAGATTTATGTCTCTTGGAGCCATTTCAAGGTCAACTAGAAAAGTGCTAGCTACACCGGCTGCTGAGGTGTAGCTAAAAATGAATTGGAGTATATGGGAGTAATGAGGGATAAATAAATGACAGAGTACGGGTCAGCATGGCTGTGGATTGGAGTTTGGGGATCTGCCCTGAGTGAATACATGCTGTTTGGTGGCTGGGGGTTAAAGGAAACAATAGGGTTTGTGTGGGTATAAAAATGAATAGGACTCTACGGCAGGAAAAAGGCAGGGAAAAAAGGCAAACAGATGAATTTGGGTCAGACCCACATTGAATTTGTGTTTGGGGGTCTCCTATGTAGTATGTGTAGTAATAGTGGATGTGCAACACTGTCTGTCCGCTGAGCAGAAGTACAGTAGATATGTGTGTACTTTTCCACTCCATTCATTCTTAATGGAAACAAGTACAATTATTGGGATGTGTAGCCAGTTTGCCAAAGTCTGAAGGAAGACCTAAGCCGTCACCCTCAGCAGAGAGACAATTGGTTTGAATGGTCAGGAACAACCCAAGAGCCACCAAGGGATAGGCCTGCCATGAACTGGGAGCTGCCAGAATATCAGAGTCACTGTCTAAGTTATACTGGCATAGATTAAGGAAGGTGCTGCTCTTTGACACTTTTCAAGCTCTTTGACCATCTGCCAGATTCTGCTAGAAGCTTGTTGATGGCCACCAAAAACACCTGGCCAAGGTGCAACTTGCTAAGGGCCATTTAACCAATAATTACATGTGCTGTATGTACATTTGTAACCATGTATGTACAATCTTGTGCATGTAAAGTGCATGTAAACTTTTGACCACAACTGTATGGTTATAAATTAGCGTGTTTCCTGTTTACAGTTCTATAGTAAGCCATGGTCATCTGCAAACTGAGAACATATGCAAAGTTTTCAAATACTGTATGTCATCTCATGCCTTCTGTTGGTGCTCTGTTCTGTGCTGTTCACTGCAGAGAGAGATGCGAGTCCAGGACCAGCAGCTAGCACGGCAGTTAATGCGTCTGCACAGTGATCTTAACAAGCTGAAAATTGAGCAGACGTGCAACCAGCATCGAAAGATGCTGAACGATGCCACGTTTGAACTGGAGGAGCGGGATGAAATGCTGGAGCTGCTGTGTGACAGTCCTGTCACTTCTGGATTCAGCCTTTCAGCACCACTCAAACTCCTCGGCATCACAAAGATGAACATCAACACCCGTCGCTTCTCCCTATGCTAGCAGCCAGGGCAGGAGACTGGGAACTACCCTGCAGTTTTATATGAGACAATCCACCAACAGAGTACATGTTTTATCTCACCATAAATTTGCAATTTGTCATTGTCAGTGGACAGAATGTTTTGTCTAATTTTTGAATGGTTTTGTTGATACGTATCCTTGGTTAGTTAAAAAAACCTTTTTTTAAAACTACTTTATCATTATTATCCTTACCAATATCTTAATAATAGTTTATAATGGATTTGCAGCTAAGTTATGCCCCACAATAGAACCGCATCCCTGTTGCTGAAACCTGCTGGATTACTTTTCTCCTGGCCATGCTGTTATATAGGCTCTTGATGATTTTGAAATTTGGCCTACTGGTTTTTCTATTGCTTAAGCAGGGTACATGGTGAGTAATGCAGACACAATGCAAATGTCCATTAAAAAGCACAACTGAACTATTTTTGTAACTATATATTTTCTAATATTATGTGCATTTTAATTTTGTAGATTAATGGTGGGGCAAAAAAGGTACTTTATATAGGTGGACTGTCTCATACAAACTCCATATCCTTTGTCTACTTGATGTCTTAGTGATGTCTTAGTGCTTATTAGCCATGTTTTCACCAAAGGAGAGACGACTCCAATAGCTGTTTGTTATCCAGTTTATCCACTACTAGTGAGATAGTGGTCAGGCGGTAGGTCCAGAACATGTTTTGTTAGGGTTTTTATAACTCGTTATATGACGTGAACTGGTGGTTGTTTTTTTATTTTTCCAGTGACTGAATAGGCAGAATATAATATTAACATTAAAGGGTAGAAGGCAATACCCTTTATATGTCTCCTACAGATCCATTCTTAGTGCAATCAATGTGTTATTTCATATCTAGGAGTAAATGCACAATGAAGACACAAAAAGATTGTGATTATTTATAGAACTGTAGTTTTTAAGCCATTGTTGCCTGTTAGTACATGTAGATTACACTTTGAAATGTGCGCTTTTAATATTGTGAGATACTCTGTGAATAATTTGGTTCTAGATTGTCAGGAAATCTGAAACTTTGTAGCCAGCCTTATCTCACTGAATGGCGTTTGTATATTCATAACATTTAATATCAGCGAATCCCAGCGTCTTCTACAAATGCCTTATTTATTCAACTTCTAGTTATGTGTGCACTCTACTTTATTCTCTCTTTGCTTTATTCAGTGCGAAGCTACATCAGGTATAAAAATTGTCAGCGTTGTTGGAATATGCAACATCAGTTAGTTTGCGGTGTCTGTGAGCTACGCTATTTAAATTTTCATGTGCTCTTCTTGCTGAGAGCAGCTATTAATCTGCTCTGTTGGTGAAGGCCTGTGGATTGGCACAGGCCCAGCCTGTTTTCTGCATGTCAGGGCCAGTCATAGGCATAAAAAAGGGAAGAAGAACTTACCTGTGTAAACAGACAGATCTAGGTCGAAACTTTCACTTCTTCTTCTTCTTGTTTCTGAATACTGTCAGATTTGTAGAGCTGGATTATGCTATCGTTCTTGTTATTACTTGCTGCCATAGAGAGAATGCAACATTCGCTTGGCCTCCGAGAAGTTATGACTGCCTCTAATTTTAGCCAAGTGTCTGTTCAACATCAGGGCTGTCTTCTTTGTTTCATGGAGATAAGAAAACAGCCTTGCAGTCTCCAAATGCTAGTCACACCACTAATGCTACATTGCTCAACAGGACAGAGCTCAGTTTAGGACTGAACTGTGACTGTGATGTTGGTGAATTATGTCAAAATATTTCATTTGTTGTTAATTCTATTTGAACTGAAGCATACAGAGAGAGATGTGGATCACATTGACATCTCTCATCTTTAACCTAACTTGCAGGCTACAAAGAGTCCTAAAGTTATAGCCTAAATAGGCAGAATTCTGCTGAATGTATCATGAGCTTGTGTAGCAGCACACCCAAGAGCTCTATCATTCATGATGACATGCTAGGGCCACTAAAACATTCCTGTAGTTTGTACTTTCAGTATAAACTGAAACCAACAGGATGTATCATAAAATGATGATTAAATGATAGCGATAAATGTGCAAATGTGGGTTGAGAAAAGCAAATGCAGGGGAGACTGGGGACAGTTGCATTTATTTATTTATTTTTGCATTCCTCTATTTGGACTAGGCCTACCATAGTTTATATTCACTCATTGTCTAAAAAATAGTTGCACCCAGAAGGAAGTGTCAGATTGGGAGGGAAGTTACCAGGAACAATAAATGATGAAACATTTAGACTGAGACAGACAATATTTATTGAGCTACACATACAGAGGTAGTGTCTCTCAGTATGGTGTCGGGCCGCCATGTTTACTAACGCAACATGCCAGACGTCTCAGCATAGAGTTGCAGAGGTTCCTAATAGTGTTCTGCGATAATCCATCCCATGCAGCTTGAGTACTCTCACACAGTTCCTGCAGATTTTGCAGTAGGAGTGGAAGTGAAGTGACACCAGGCCTTCTAGATATGTGACGCATGCCTCCACACACAGATTTGTTGGTCATCTTCACCAAGACTCGTCACTGAAGATGACCCGCTGCTATTCACTCCATGACAGTCTGAGAAGACACCTTTGCAGTCTTTGGTGATGTTGACGTGGTGTTAAGGGCAGTTGTCGTAACGGTCTGTGTGAATGTAGTCCTGCATCGTTCAGCTGTCTGCCAATGGTGCTGGCACTAACAGGATGACTCATGGAGAGCATCTCTGCTTGCTGGATGTCCACAGTCTTGGTTGTTGGGTCTGTCAGGTACAGTGATAAGGCCCGTCTTTGTTTATGTCACATGCACAACCAAGTGTAAAACTTGAGCCATTAGCATGTCTCATGATGTCAAACCTACCCACCAAGTTTTATTCCTGTCAGCTGATTCCTTCTGGGTGCAACTATTTGTGCAACTGTTTGACGATGAGTGTATTAAACTAACATCTGTCTGCTAATTACGCATGTCATTTAAAGATGATTACATATGAATATTTATTGGAACGGAAGAAGTCAGAGATTGGAACTGATCCCAAGCCTGGGGACAGTTGCACCATGTGAAAATGACTTAATTCTCTTGATTTTTTATCTTACCTCTTTGGGACTTTGTATAACTTAGCTGCCCTTTGTATATCGTCGCTGTCCAATGAAAAACATGTATCTCCACTTTTGTCCATTTTTACTTTTATGCATCATTGGAACATATCAGCTGCTGTTTACACTGTGTGAGAATTGCATGAAGAATGGACCAACAGAAATGGCCCAAAACTACTTGGAAAGATGTCTGGTTCCATTGGCTTACATTAAAGTTGAATGAGGTTTTTGCCCTCTCCTGTAAAGTTGCCATTTTGGAGATACTTGTTTTTCTTTGGACAGCGACGATATATTCTCTCTGCAGCTCTCTTGGTCCTCTAATGGTTCAGTATCTCACATGCTGCAACTTATCTCCAGGCCCCTACCCTGCAAGTTTCTCTCTTTTTTATTGAAATTAGAAGGGTGGTGTGACAGATGGTAAAGTCCTTGGCCACTGCCCAACAGTGCTGTCCTCATCTATGGTCATATTTGAGGCCTACTTCGCAACCTAATGAAAACAAACAGAATACCATTTCTACTTTTAGATGATTTGTTCACTGTATGATACCCCCCATCCCCACGTGCACCAAAGAAGTTATTTGGGGAATTATTTTGTTTATCGTTACCCTTTCATTGTCTTATATATATATTCATCAGCAAAAAATAATTGCATCCAGAAAGAAGTGTTGGATTGCAGTGCTATTGGGAAGGAAGATAAAGATTATCAGGATCAATAAATGATGATAAATTTAGACTGATATGGGCAATATTTACTGAGCTACACATACAGAATTAGTGTCTCGCAGTATGGCGTCAGGCCACCATATTTGCTAATGCAACATGCCAGACGTCTCGGCATGGAGAGGTTCTCAATGGTGTCCTGCGATAATCCATCCCATGCAGCTTGAATATTTTCACACAGTTCCTGCAGATTTTGCGGTAGGGGTGGAGATGGAGTGGCACCAGGCCTTCTGGACATGTGAGGCGCGACAACAAACATCTTGGCGCTGACCACAGTGCCTCCATACACAGATTAATTGGTTGTCTCCACCAACACAAAAGCAGGGTAGTCGTTGTAATGGTCTGCGTGCATGTAGTCCTGTGTTGTGCAGCCATCTGACAATGGTGCTGGCACTAAGAGAATGACTCATGGAAGGTATCACTGCTTACTGAATGTCCGCAATCATGGCTATTGAGCCAATGCGCGCATGTTGGACAATTCATCGGATCTCTTCATGTCTCTGGTGTCTGCCTTCTTCTATCCACTGCCGCCAACAGCGTGCTATGGTAGTATCTGCACGTCCCGTATGGTACACAATAAGACCATCCCGCTTCCCGGAGCCCTATGATGCGACCCCTTTCAAACTATTCCAACTGCTCAAATTGCTTTTGAACTCTTCTCTGAGGCGTACTTTACTTGTAAAGGATGCTACCAACACAACAGCACGAGAATGAAAAGCACGTGCAACAGGACAACCGTATATAGTCAGTCAGGTACAGCAATAAGGCCCGTCTTTGCTTATATACGGCCGAGGGTGTCTCATGA
This sequence comes from Semaprochilodus insignis, assembly GCA_034552555.1. NCBI lineage: Eukaryota > Metazoa > Chordata > Actinopteri > Characiformes > Prochilodontidae > Semaprochilodus > Semaprochilodus insignis. The sequence continues at coordinate 23,826,151 of CM067483.1, read as the reverse complement.
TGTCAAACCTACCCACCAAGTTTCATTCCTATTGGTTGATTCCCTCTGGGTGCAACGATTTATTCCATGATGAGCATATATTGCCTGTTCTGTTTATTATGAGTAATAAAATGCCTGTGCCTATGTTGACCTAAATCTGAAAACTCGCCTAGTTTCCCCAAAGATTGAGGAAAGAGTGAACTGTTCACTTCTGAAACCAAAGACAAGAGAGATGTGTAAGATTACTGTGGTAAAGAAAAGAACAGTTCCAGAAGAAGAAGAGCCAGCCAACATAGGACCCTCCAAATAACAGAGGGTGTTGTGCACACTGCTTAGAAGTCAACAGAAGAATGATTCATACTAAATAAGTTTGGATTAATTCAGACAAAGCTCGAGACAGAATGACAAAAATACAGAAAAACACGTTCACACTTTTCATTCTAAAAGTTTTCAGTAACTGTCATCATTGCAGCACATTTCTGATTGGAAGCACTTAAGACTTTGCAACTCTCCATGGTCTCCCCTAAATACGTCATAAATGAATGTCTTTCCATTATTACTCCATATGCTGAATGAAAATGCCTTGTGATTGTTTGTCTGCTCACTGAATGGTTTCTGTTGCAGAACTCTGTAAGGGTGACTATGACATTCCATAGTAGTTCCCTGAAATGAATGTATAAGGTACAATATATGTGGACAAAAGTATTGGGACACCTACACATTGTACCTAGGATTTATGACATCCCATTCTAGATACTTATGCATTCATATGGAGTCAGACCCCACTTCACAGCTATAACCACTTCCACTCCTCTGGGAATGCTTTTTACAAGATTGTGTTGGAGTGTGTGGGAATTTTGCTCATTCATTATCCTCCACCAAACTTTACAGTCAGCACAAAGCAGTCAGACAGATAATGTTCTGCTGGCATTTGCCAAACCCAGTCTTGTCCAACAGACTACCAGTTGGAAAAATGTGATTTGTCACTCCACAGAACTCATTTCCACTGCTCCAGAGTTCGGTGGCGGCGTACTTTACACACTCCATCTGACGCCATTGTGCTTGGTGATGGAAGGCTTGCATGTAGCTGCTCAGCCATTGAAACCCATGTCATGAAGCTCCTGGTGCACCCTTTTTGTGCTGAGGTTAATGACAGAGGAGGTTTGGAACCCTGCAGTTGCTGAGTCAGCAGAGTGTTTGGAGCATTTACGTACTATGCGCTTCAGCACTCGGTGACACCACTTTACGTGGTCTGCCACTTCATGGCTGAGTTGCTGTGGTTTCTAAATACTTCCACTTTTCAATAATACCGCTTCCAGTTGACCATGCAATAACCACTTCCAGTTGATCGTGCAATATCTAGGAGGGAAGAAACTCCAAAAACTGACTTTGCAACGGTAGAATCCTATCACAGGACCATCCTCAAATTCAGTGACCTCTTTAGAACGACACGCTATTTCACAAATGATTGTAAAGGTAGACAGCATGGCTAGGTCTTTTTATTTATACAGCTGTGGCAATGGGACTGAATGAAACACCTGAATTGGATAAGTAAGAGCTCTGTCCCAATACATTTGTTCATATACTGGACATATATCCAGTTCAGAAGCATAAGTGACATGGCACCACCTAAAGGCCAGGAGGAACATCTGCTGGTTCAGACAGTATTACAGTTATATGAGTCTCTTACAGCTATTTGTATGTGTGTGTAAATGTTCATGCAAAGGAAAGGCAACCAACCATTGTAGGAAAATGAAATGTTTATATAGTTATCTTCATTTCAGTCACAACATTTTTAATGTATTAAAATGATAAAGATACAAAATTATTCATTGATGTGTACATTTGTATCTTGTTCATCAATGGAACCTGTACAGTACATATTTTTATTAATAAAACTTCAGATGATGTAAAAAACTGTAAACACAAAGAAAGAAGACATATCAACTTAAACTGATTCAACATGTATCTGATATTAAAATCAAGGATGTTAATCTGGCACACTCCTACACAGTTTAGGAGAAATTCAGATGCAAATCCCTTGGAACTGGTTTTATAGATTACTTACATTCATTATTCTTATAAGGGAAGACAGCTCTAAACTGAACAACATGGACAACCATCGCCGTTAAGTATTGACAGTTCTGCTGTAAAGAAAAAGGCATACAAATAACAGAAATAGATCCTACTACTGCTTACATGGGTCAAATTTTGCTTTACATTGTAGAATTTAGAATTTTTAGTGCTGAGACATAATGAGTAGATGGGGTAGACAATACACCATACAGATGGCTGGTGATTAAATTACATACATTGCGTTACTCTGTCCACAAAATAAATAGCTAGGCTAAAGTATCTGCATTCTGAGTCATGATTGTATATCACTGTCTATAATCAACCACCAATACATTACGTATTCCTCGATCAAGTGGTTGGTTTATATGCAGTGAAGTAGTACAGTGGTAGGTTGCAACTGAGAAACTGTAAAAATACTGATATATGGTAAGTAAAAATATGAGGATACCATCCAGTGCCCTCGCAGAAAACTGGTCAACTGATCCTCTCCTTACATATAGAGTAAAATACTTTGATTCAAAATAGAAATCAGTAACCCAGTGATTCAGGTAGAGCTCTTGCTGGTGATCACTTCAGATGCGCCTCAGAACATCAGACAGCTACTCATGCAAACTATATCCCGCCTTGAGGAATCGGAACAAGAGCCTCACAGTTAAAGGTACCAAAGGACCACAAAATCATAATTCGACACAAAATGGCACAGAACCGACCAACACAGAGTTGAAAAATAAACTTTAACAAAAGCCCTGAATCTCAAACTTTAGTATTCCTCAATGCACCAAGTACACTATACCCATGCAAAAGTACACAGACAACTTTAGTTTTTCTAAATTCATTTTTAAGCAAATCTTGAAAGCTACCAAAAACATACAATTCATTTATAACAAATATACACCTGAACTGCATCTGTCAGATAGCTAATACAGAATATACATTGTCAGATTCCAAACAGGTGTTGGACAGCACGTCACACCATCCAGAAAAAAAAGAAGAACATTTGTATTTATATGACATTTAACTTAATTAGGTTAACATTCATTAACAACACACTACATACATCAAAATGAGGAAATAAACAACAGTACTCTTTCTAAAAAAAAAAAAAAAAAGATATGCCAAATATGTTAAAACTATAAATCCCAGCTAGATAACACAATGCTCAACGGTGTCCCTTAATGCACAGGAATATCCTGACAAACACACTGATGAAAACATACATTCACTTCCCTACTTAAAATAAGAAAAATATAAACTAAGCCTTATATTTAGTGCTGTTCCTCAGAATTTAGAGTAGACAAAGTAAATCATTTCCACAGATCCTTTATGAAGACAATACAACTTGATCAAATAAACAAACAAACAAACAAACAAACAAACAAATAAATAAATAAATAAATGAGAAAACCTGAGAATCAGCGTTAGCCACAAAAGTCAGATCAGTGCTATATTCAAACAGATGAACAGAATTCACAAAAAATAATTTGGACCAACAACAGAACACAACAAAAGCACCAAAAGTTATTTTAAACATACATCATTTGGCATCATACATACTTTGGATGATGATATTTGTAGCAAATATATACATATATATGTATGTATATTTTTTAAAATCTTTTGTGGGATCACATACCTAGTCTATATAGCCTAATTGTATTTTGATGATAAATCCCCTGATTTAACTATTCAATCACAGAATCAAACCAGAATCAGATTAAAAACTACAAGTAAATACACAAAAAGTATTCTCCTGTATGTATTCACTTCGCACTAACAGACACAAGCCTTTACAATGTTATATTCAACATTCATACCGTCACTGTTGAGAAGCCTTGTATTTCAATTTTTGGCCCTTTAATCCAGTTGCCCTTTATAATGTGTCAACATTTTTATGATCAGTGGACCAACACAAATAATCCAAAATTAAAAACTTGTTCAATTAACTTCCATTCAAAGTTAGGAATGTTCTTCCTTTTCCTGTAAAGTTACAGTTTTAGACATAAGTTTTTTTCCCCTGACAGTGACATTTAAAGGATGCACACAGCAAAACTAAACTGAAACTAAAAATAAAAGCTTACTAATATAAAAATGATTAGTAAATAAAAAAGAGGGCACATAATGTTTCAGAGCTGGATGCTATAGGGGGGAAAAAATCAGAAGACATTTGCCATATGCTTTGTACACTCCCGGGCAAAAAAAAAAAAAAGCGGGCCCAAAATGCTAAAACATAAAGCTTTTAATGGTGCAAACAGCAAAACAAATAAAGTGACTTAAATATGGGAAGATTTACCTTTCATTTTTTTAAATAGTGAAATTTTGCGGATAAACTTGCACACAACCTTTTACAGAAAGAAGAATCTATACTGTTCCACTCAGATAACAGGTAAACTGGATTCAACAGATAAAAAACACTGCCAAGGTAGGTTGTGTTTAATGTGTGATGAAATATTTTCTGTGGAGTTTAAATCTGGACTTAAAACAATCCGTGACAAAACGCTGTACTTTGGGTTTGGCCCATTGTTTTGCCCAGCAGTGTATATTTTACAGTTGAAAATTGGTAGTTTTCCCTTCAGTAAGACCCCACAGCTGTTTAATAACCACAGTGACTCAGAAATACAGATGACCCCACCCTCCTTGGCTAATAGATAGGCCTATGGAGCAGTTTTTGTTGCTCAGACATTCATTAAGTAGTCAGTTCAAGAGAACTTCAGTCAATTGATCACAGAGGATTTGAGCTGAAGGGTCGGGTTTATGGTTTATGCAAAACGTCTAATTGACTCACTCACTGTCGGACTGGATAACATTAAAAATGGACTGCGCTCATTTAGACTGAAGGGTTACTGAAATGGAGGAACATAACCTGTAATTGTCACAAATGTAGAAGCTTGTAAAAAAAAAACAAAAAAAAACTATTTTCCAGCTCTAATACCAATTTCACACATTAACACTTTGATCTCACAGAACAAAATCAACTTTGCTCTAAAGCTACACTTGTTCCTATGAGATTATGCTACAGAAAGAGAGAATTTTCCATTCGGCGCCATATTTTGAAAAAAATACATGTCTGACAACATAGAAACCAATAGCACACAAAAAAGCAATACAATACACAATACATATCAAATAGTCCCGCAGTCCTGTTCTAAACTGCCTCTAGATCATAAAATCACATTTTTACATTTTTTTTACATCAGAGAACATTTCTTCATAACACAACAACAAAAGAAAGAATAAATCATTTCCTGTGTGCAGATTTAACGTCTGCAGTGTAAGTACGGGGGATCACCTTGTTGTGCCACTAATATTTGTTGTTGCTCCACAAGAGCAAATGTACTAATTTCTGAATAATATACTTCTTGATGCCTCTAAAAAAATACTTGAACATGTAGTCTAGCTATCTGATAGCCCTTGAAGAACCATAACATGGTCTGTTATTGTTTTCATATCATAACTTCTTTTATCGCTGAGTACTGAAATCATGACTTAGAGTTATTACACAGAGTGTTCTATATTAAACTAAAACAATCTGAGCCTGCACGTCATCTGTTCTTTAAAAAGCACTAAAATGGCACGGTCCAGGCATGTTATCTTTAAAGTACATGATGCAACATGCAATTAATAGCCTGACAATAATGTCCTCAAAATTGTGATATCACCACCCCAATTCTGGACAAACAGTACATAAATAGAGCTTCACTTCACAGTACATCATAAATATAAGGTATTTAATGTACAATCATTTTACCTTATCAAAAGTCCTGTTTTTCTGTACCACTGGCAAAATATATATTGAGCATTTTACCAGAAATAAACACAAATATATAATATTTTGTACACATTGTACATAACACATTTTGTACAGTATTTGCATGTTAATTTGTCTATTATGCAGGAAAAATAAGAACAGTAAGTGTGGCTTTTTTTACGACGCAACTGGTGTCAAAACCAGAATAGAGGAAGTGATTATATTGCATTGTTTGGATACCAAAGAATATGTTCTTGTGCTTTGATAGAAAACTCAGTTACAACCAACAAGGTGATCCCCTCTTTATGTCCCACAGACCAACCAACAGAATTACAAACGAATACAAGGGCAACATTTGAGATATTATTTGTGACACATGAGATTCAGAGGGTAGTTCATAAACTTTGGTTTCTTCAGTTGGCTTTTTTGGCCGTAACATGTCTGACTATGACAGAAATTCATCTGCATGACCCATCAAGCTTGCAATCATTGTGTTCACACAAGCATTGCAAGTATAAACTCAAAGGTCAAAACAAAACACAACATACAGTACCGTGTACAAGCCAAAGACCACCTCTCCAGTCTGAACCTGACATTAAGTACAAGCAATGCATTTTCCCAAATCTGGAGTTTAAAAAAAAATTTTTATACCGAGACAATGGGACTGGTGGGACTGAATAAACACGTAAAGCTTTCATCTTTGAAAGAGAGGAGATGATCAAGCTCCACTCTTGCTTCAGATCTAAAATCATTCACAGGGGTTTCTGTCCATCCTTCCACTGTGAGAAGACAACTCAAAACTTTGGGTCTGAAAGGATGTGTAGCTGTCAAGAAGTCACTATTGAAAAAGGAAACAGACAAAAAAGAAGAATGTTTGCATAAGAATCATATAAGGGTTGAAGAAACATGTTGAAACTAAAAGTGAGCCTCAGCATAAGAATGGAAGCTGTAATAAAGGTAAAGGATTATCATCATCATCATCACCGTCATCACCTAAACCGCTTATCCTCTGGGGTCGCATGCGAGTGCTGGAGCCTATCCTAGCACTCACTGGGTGGAGGGCGGGAAACACCCTGGACAGGTCAACACCAGTCAAAGGATGGACACATCAAACACTGAAAATGTTGATATTATGTTTTCTGTTTTTTCCTGATGCTGAAAAAGGAACAAGTTGTGGTCATTTTGACTAAACACTCAATACATGAAGGTGGTCTCTGTCTTTTGCACAGTACTGCATCATGACAAGGGAAATTTGGTCATATTTGTCCAATGCATATTTAATTTGCTCTGGAAACAAATTTAGAGAAAACAAGCCTTTCAACAAGGTCAGATTAAGATGAGTGCAGAGAAGCAGAAGCAAAAATATAACGCTATCAATTATCTGAAGAAACATCATCTAAAATAGTGTGAGAGGAGAAGTGTAGAGGTATGTGCGAATATTATAGCTCTACATTCTACACAAATCAGAAACTATATATAAAGTCTAAGAAAGATAAAAATACCCAAGCAAGTGGACATAATGTTAACCAATCATAGAACTGACGATATAATCCCTTTCCTTCTGCCCAGCATTAACAAAACACTCCTCTTTATACTTGCCAATGGGTGTACTTAATTAATGCTAAATTGCATGCTGCGGATTATGAGGCAGTTTGAGTTTTGGTCTGTGGGTAAGTTTAGTAGACGGGAAGATTTTTCTGAAAGGTAATGAGTGTAACAAAATACATATGGTTTATACACAGCTTCATATATAACTGTACGTTTCACAGATTGCATAGTTTTGAGTAGTGACTTTGCATCAAAGTAGAACTGCATCCTAATCTTTGATGTCTGTAGACTTGTACCAGGTTCTTATTGTCAATTTTGCAATAGTGAACTCTCCTCTGCACAAAAACACCCGACACAGCCAATTAACAGAACCAGTGTTACAAAATGTACGGTACTTGACAGAAAATGAACATACATGTTTACTTAAAAGTCTCTGCACTGAAAGCACAGAATCAAATGAAAAACATATTTTGACTGCTACACTGTAGCATTAAGGTGGTTCCAGAGACATTCCGTACATAAGCAACAATCTCATATCCGTGTTAATGATCGATGTGAATATCAATGCAATCCCCATCAAACTAGAAAGGAACATATTTCTATACACAACCAAACTACTACAATATGTACAAGTTGCTTCTGTTCAGTATTTCTTTTTTAGGATGAACAGTCTGATAAGTTGATAATATACAGTAAGGCTTTACAGGACATTGTATTTACATATTCATAAACCGTAATATACAAAGGAGGTTCAGCTTTAGCACCTTAGAAGATATTGTTCCCAAAAGTTTTACCAGTAGAGCAATACTGGACATCTTATGTAGTAAGACCATTTCCCGGCACCATGCCATTTATGCGGTTACTTAACCAAGTAAATGAATTTGCAATGCGGTTGATATCTAGTATTGCTATACCTTCACCTATAACACTTTGAGAACAGTTATAGAAGGTTGTGCACAGGCTGTGCTGCCTCATCTACATGACCTCCCTCTCCTCCAATCCACAATACTACTGGAATGTATACCCTATGCTGTTGCAATGTTACGTATGTTACACATGTACAAATGTACAGTAGTCATATACTGCATTGGCACCTCAAAAAGAAACAAAGAAAGAAAGAATGAATATGCACGCACTGGCATTGTTGTTTGCTGAAATGGTAGCCTTGGCGGTATTAAGCACCGACAATATAAAGGCACCACAGACAATAATGTAGGGTGTATTAAAAAGATATGAAAAGAAGGGAATTCTGTTATCGAAAGCAGCTGCATGTGTAAGAACGACTAAGCCCCCTTGCGCTCCGCTGTGGAGCTGAGTGAACGCTGCACTGCATTTTCCGTTATCACTTTACACCACATCGTCAAGGAAGCCCTTGTAGCCTTGACGGGCATGCTGGAAAACAGGACATTATAGAAAGGAATGCCTGAGCCCACAAAATAACAGCCAATAAAAATATTTCTTTTAATGCAAGACCTCAATAAACAGTGCTGGAATACAGTCATAATCCTCAGGCAGCAGTGGAAGCTCATGAGGATATGAGATTAGCATTTTTCTGCGTATTAATGAATTAGACTCCTTGACTCAGCATAACAAACACAAAGACAGTGACGTTGTTCTCGCTGAAGTGGTACAGCCTGGTAAGAACATTTTAAGTGACGAAGGAAAACTGATCACAGTGTATTAGCACCTGGAGGAGGGCAGATGCTCCAAAGAATGATATCTAGCAGCTAATGTTTTTTTTATTTGGCAAATGTTAAAAATAACTGTAAAAAAATATACTACAAAAGACGAAATGAGGCGTTCTCCAGCAAACAACAGTGATCCAGGATACAGAGAATGCAAAAAAACAAGAAGTGAAATGGTCAGACCTCGAGTTTCGGTGCTTAACACATATTCAGAGGTACCAAATTGTAAATGCATGCACATTGGAAAAGAACCCAAGAACATTTTGCAGTGACAAGAAATCTACGAGAGTATCTGCACCAGAATACACCTGAGCCATACACTAATATAAGGGAAGGGCTAGCAGCAACCAGGGAAGGATTTGAGAGATTCAGTGTACAAGTTTTCATTACCACACATCACATATTAACAGGCAAAAAAGGGAACATTTGCATCAAGACCGGTAATGTAAACCCTCATAAGCTGCTCCTCAAGCTCCTTTCCAACCCTGGCAAGAACCCTTCACCTCATTGGACGCACCTGCATGGCATCTGGTTGTTAGGATCTTTGCAGGCACAATGGAGTCAAAGACAGCAGTGATCTCCTAAATATGGTGCACCAAGCCAACCCTGAAGTGCGGTCCGGTCTGAGCAATGCGTAAATATAAAGGAAAAAGAGGATGGAGAACTACACGGCTCATGTTCTTGCAATGAGCACAAATACGCAAGCAAGCAGACACATTGACACTGAGTCAATTCAACCACTCTTCCGCAAAAGTGCACGGTGGCCTATGTAAAAATGTAGCACCAATTAACCAATTAACTGCTTGCATTAATACTGTATATAATAGGAAAATGAATTCACTGTAAGCACCTATCCACAACCAGGACTGGTTGACAGGCGGCTGGGTGCACCACTGGCAGAGAGAACAGTAGATTACAGTAGAGGATGTGATTTGGCTTTGTATAGTTCTGCTGATGGCAGCAAGCCCTGTGTGCCGTGGAAAGGCGTCCTCTTCTCAGAGCCGATCAGGAAAAGTCCTGCGGTGAAACACTGCCGTGGCCTCGTACTCTGTGGGAAACCAATCAGGTATATTCAGGCAAAGATAACGTCTAGCTCCTTCGGTTTAGCTTTCCGTAACACCTCGGAAAACAAAGTAAAGGTAAAAAATTGCAACATTGGAAAAAATGACATGTGTGTGCCATGATTCCATATGGAACCACTGACAAATGTTTGCACCTCAGAAGTTTATTACTTGGAATTCTAGTCTAAATGACCAAAATGGACGAGAATAGGGCTAAAACAGCGACAACGCATCAATACAGAGATGCTCATATGGAGTCGGGAAGAATGGAGGAGAACTACCCGACCGTTCTCACAACACTGCCTTTGAGAGGACTTTACTGTGCTTTTATTAACAAGACAACACTACGAAAACATGGACGGACAGCAAGAGCACAATGCCTTGAAGCACCCTATTTCTCCCAGCCGTGTTCAAAAGGACCTGCAGCGCTCTTTTTCCTTATAAGCCATGCATGACTCATATCCTCTAAATACTGTCCAACTTCCACTTTGTACTCAGCTTCTCCTGTAATACCTATATTAAACATGCTGTGCAAACTGGGCTTCATGAGCTTTTAATGAAAGTTGTGCTATAGTGAGTCAATGAGGTATCTCTAGTAATATCTCTAAATCATTTCCTAGATATTTCTTTTTGAGCTGTTTTAGCTTTAAGGCAATCGGCCAATGAATGCCATTGCGCAATCAGACTAAACGGTTGAAGGCTTTTGCCTGCAGAGGTCAGTGTAAGTCCAAACTAAAACAGAAACCCTCCAGGACACTGACAAGTTGTTTAAAAATACTTGAGCAGACAGGGAGACAGGAAGACAACTAAAGTTAAAACTCACAGGTACAATGGAAGTTGTATTAATGCTATTAATGAATTATTAAAAGGCGGTGCTGGCGTGGTTGATCTACCTCCATTTTTCCGGTGCAATGATTTCAGCTAGTTGTAAACACCATGATAGAAGATGTATATAAATATATATCTTCTACAGAGGATGCCGGCAATTTGAACTATTTATGTACAAATAAATATACACTCATAGTTTGCAAAAACATGTATAATGACTATGCTCAAGTTTGTTCTTCACATTTTTGAAGTATTCGTTGATGTTTGTTAATTACATATTTAAAAAAAAGAAAACTTTTTTTTTGCCAGACACGAAAGCTGAAAACATTAATCAAAGTAATAAAGGGGAGAGACAGAAACAAAGAAACATATGGAAGAGAGAGCACGTCGTCACAGGGAGGACTCGTACTGCAGGAGCTCGTAGAGCAGCGGTCCATCCCTGTACCTGATCCCTACAGCTGTGGGGGTGATGAACTGCAGGATGTTTATAGTCCTTCTCAGGCGCCTGTCCACGAAGTGGGCATCCCAGGCTGGGTAACGCTTACGGGGCATGTCGATCTTGATGAGAGGCCCTTCTGGCCGGTAGCGGCCCAATGGCGTGGTGGGCTCAGGGGAGCGCACCTGAAACACTGGCAGGCAGGTGTCTGCCGCAGAGTCATCCTGTTGGTCATAACCCCCTGTGGAGACCCGTGTAGGTGTTGGCTGCGACGCACGAGGACCAGGGGTCGGGGCCATGGGTTCAGCTTCTGGAGGCAAGGGAAGGCCCCATAGGAGCTCGGCACAGCAGGAGCTGGCCAGAACCCTCAACCTGGGACCCATGGGGTGAAGGACTCCATAGTAGATACCCATGAAGACCACCCCTGAGGCAAAACTTAGGTAGACTCCACAAAGCACCGGTACTGCATACGAGTCTGTAGTGACTGGGTCTCTGTATGCGTACCACAGGCAGGTAAGCACCGTATTCTCAGCCAGCACCACAAAGTAATAGATCATCATGCGGTACCGGGTCCTGCCTTCCTTTACATTAAACCAGCAGAAGATGTAGACGATGCCCACCACCATGTTGAACAGCACCTCTTCCCACTTGGACATGCAGAAATCTGTGCCTCCGTGCACTATCCAGAAGGCCATGGCACACCAGTGCACCACCACGAAAATGCCAAAGTAGATGTGGAAGATGGAAGCAAAGAGAGCAAAGGAGAGCACCCGTGAAGAAATAGTGAAGAGCCTCCAGAAGATGTGGATCAGTGCACCTCGATAGCTCATGCTCTTCTTGTCATCTCTGGAGTCCCTCAGGAGCTTATGATAGGAGGCTAACACCCAGGACAAGGACAGCAGCGATGCTAATAAGGAGACACCTTAAAGGGATAAAGTAAAACTGTACTGAGTAGTGGTAGTTACTCACCAGTCTGCTGGTGCAATGTGCGCAACACTGTTCAGACTGTGAAAACATGCCAGACTCATGCCTACATCCAAATTAAGCTGTGTAATGGAGAGGAAAGACTTTACATTGGAGCATCACCATTAGATCAGCCCATCCTTTGACTAGAGCCCTCCTAAGTTTTTAACGACAGACGAATTGATTGAGACTAACTGGATGCAAACAGTAGGGATCAGCCGACTTATTGTTTTTTATTTAGTTCGATCTGTGTAGAAATATTATGACTGGCATCGTATTTGAACTATGCTGCTACACATTTGCCAAAGTATCATGGCACATTTGTGTTATATAGCCAGTTGCATCTTACTTTCGATGTAGCACTTGATTCATGCTACTTAAGTAGGAAACTAGTCTGAAACCGTTTGAGATGATGGTCAACTGGTGAGTTGCTGGAGTTTGGATCACATAAGCTCAAACCTTCCAGACGGTTCGATACCATTTATGGTACTAGTTCAGAAAATTGTGTTATTCGTAGCCCATCATGTTTTAGCATGTCACTTCTTAGTTTATCCGGAGATTATCGATGCATCCTTTTCCAATCACATTTTAGTTAACTAATATTTTAACCTGTGCTTTTCATGCCACCCTGTTCTGCTACGTCATGATCACCCTAAAAAGCCCTGCACATTTCTGTAAAAAAATCTCCAGCTTCCAGATCTTCTATCATGCTTCTTTTCTGTTGTTGTTTGATTTTTGTCTGTGTGAAATAATTCTTATTTCTTATTCACCTCATAACTCTAGGCCCCCACTTTAAATATTTTAAGGTAATCTCTCAGGGTTCTTACACTTTTAAACAGTGGAAATCTGCACCAGGTTTAACACTCCAACATCACTCTAACTGCCTTTTTACTTCACATTAATGTTCTGTAAATTCTGAGTTTTGTCATTTCTTATTGTAACCGCAGCACCTGATTTGTGTAAAGCCAGCTAATATACAGCCAGGATGCAGAGCAAAAAACTGGTGGGGCCAAATTAATTGTTTCCAAAAACACATTTTTAATGTCAAGCAAAGAAACATCAGAGACATGGTTTTAGCTCCGATGCATATGGCAAAATCAGATGGTTTATTGCTCGTCTTTCGTTATTAACAGCAGCTCAGGAGCAATATGAGTGTCTATAAAGAGGAAACTGTTAGAACAGGCAGATTGTGCAGACACTACAGCCCTGATGTGCACTTCATGAATTGGTGTAGTTCTGTTTTTTGGTGTGGAACCTGAATACGACTGGAGTGTTCACACACGATAACAGACTGAACTAAAGAAAGGGTTTGACTCTTCCGCACCAACCAAGGTAGGTCTGAAAGCGCACAGGAACATAAATCGTAACTGTGCATTAATTTGTGTATTAATTTTTTAATGAACTAGATTCTTTACTGTTTGAAATATGTTAAAATGACAAACTGCATTGGGAAAGAAGTGCAGGAAATTACATGACTATTAAAGCACTCATTATTTTCCAAAACTCTTTCAGTCCTGGAAACCCAAGTTTCTAAATTCCATGACTTTTCCAAGATTTTCATGACTGTATAAACCTTGTCCCTCCATCAGCAAACAATTAAAACTGAAGTGTTTAACATTTAAAATGCCACTTTGGCCAAATAATGGTCTTTATATTTCAAGTTTGGCCTGTAAAAATACTGGGAATGTGTTAGCATGCTTTGTGTGTTAATTTACTCCACACAGTGTTGTGGGTTAAAATTCGGCTGCAAATGGTGGATTTTTTTGGTGAGATTTGTATTGTTGTATTTTAACCCACTGCACCGTGTGGAGTAAAGGAACACAATGCATCAAACTGATCAGTGCAACCCTAGTAAACAGTAAACAAGTGGATTCCTTACACTGCAATGTCTCAGCCCGGTTCTTCTGGATCATAATACAGAGTTGTAGCACCAGTTGGGGGGCGCTCTCTAAGAAGGTCTCCAGCAGTCGAAGCATGTTGACGTCTGCATACTCATACATCATGGCCCAATAGAAACGCCGCCTGTGTTCCGTCTGACGCCGGCTCTGGATGCCCAGGTACATAGTACGGATGTACCTGTTTGGAAGAGAGAGCATTTGCCAAACTGTCAGTGAAATCTGTTATTTAATTCACCCAGATCCTCTAGCACAGGTCTGCATTCCATTCTGCACACTGAACTGTCTGCTGTAGAAGCAAAACCACTTAATGTCACTGCTCCCAAACTTTGGAATGCTCTTCCAAAACGTAACTTAAACTTTAACTAAAGTTAAAACACACATTCCATAATATTTTTACTAATAATTAATTAAGCTGTATCCAGTACTCCTGCATGTTCCAAACACTAAGCATCCCTGTATATCTTTCATTTTGCTTCTAGATTTTGTAACTTGCTGTCCGTTTATTATGTCTGTTTTGATTTGATTGCATTTTATCATTTGGTCTGACAATTGTAAATAAAATGAATTATTTATTTTAAAAAAATGAGATGCATTATGGTGTCCTGCCACTGGCCATGTTCACTGTGGAAGCATGGTAGGCATGGCCATCCAAAGAGGCCATGCAAAGAGGTTCTCAGGAAGTGTGCTTGCAGTAGAGGAGGCTTTACTGCTCGTAGTTCAAGTTGTTGATGTTAATTGAAGTGTATGTGTGTTGCATGTATTATTTTGTGTCAAGTAGTATCTGTTACAAAGTGGCAATTTCAGGCTAGCCAAGAAGTGACTTGCCCGCCTGTTCAATAAAATAAGCACTAGCCCTTTAAGCACAAGGTTTTACTACATCATCTTCTTTAAAGCACAAGGTTTCCTGCGGCGTCCTCTTCACTTATTATGGCAGTGCTTATTGTTATGTGCTAAGCATAAAAGCATCACAAGGACCAGGTAAGCCCTCTAGTCACACTATTCAAAAGGACAGGAATGGAAGCACTAGTCTCTGGATTCCAGAGACGCACATCAATGCTTTTTCATTCCAGACACCAAGGTAACTATGTCAATAGCTAACTGACTCACCCTCTACTCATCCATCCTCATTCCTTTTCACGGCTCAGATGTGCCACAGCACCAGCATACTGAAATAGCTTTAATATCGTAATGTTTAAAGAGGGGCAAATTTGACTAACCAACATGTTTTCAGTAGGTGTTCTTCAGTTTGTCTGTGTGATCACTTCTTTTACAGACTCTTACCCTTAAAGTACTGAAGCACTCTGAACCACTTGTGTTATCAGCCTCAGTAATTTGGAATTTTATTCACGTATTAGTCTGACTTTCTGAGCAGAGTGCACAAATTAATTTCATACCTTTAAAGCACAGGTCTATTATTCAATTATTAACCATGAGACTTTTTATTTAGTAAGAAGAACAACCATATAACTACTGTGAAACTCACATACAAGTTATGTATGTTTGAGAGCGAGGAATTTGAATTTCGGTACACAGACAATTAAGTCCATGAACAGCATGATGCAACACGGCAAGCTGACTCTGAAACATCAACTGTTCAACAGTTTGGAATCCCTTACCATATTAACAATTTAGTTATTGTCTTTTCAGTTTGCTTTAAATTTTACAAGCTATTTGCCAAAAGGCATTTTTTAGACATCTTACTAAATGTTCTGGTCTTTTTGGGCAGAGAATTAAAGTTATTAAGAGACTTAAACAGAAAATGAAAGTTAACATAGAATTAAACAGTTTGTTAAATGATACACAGTATACTGTAATCCTCAATTCACATTCATTTATTGTCTCGTCATCTCCCTTGTGAGTTTATCACCCCTTTGAAATGTGATGAAATTTGGATATTAATTTTATTAGGACTTATTTCTCTTACTAGTCTCAGTTTAAACTCTTGTACAGCTCTGTTTATTATTGTGGACAAAGTTAAAGTGTTGTCATTTTTATGCAAAGTTTTCCTAATAATATCATCAATATCAAAAACTGTCTTCATTTTTAATGCAATTAAATGGAAAGATTTTTTTGTCCAAAGTGATTCTGGAGCTTTTTCTATTGATCAGTTTGTCTTGTTTTTTCAATGGTGTCAGAAAAATAATAATGGACATACATGCTGGACATTCAAATAATTTCACTCTCAGCAACCAAACAGTTTTTATAATATTAATATCAGTATGTTAAAACTTTAAAGCAGCTATTCTAAATTTTTGAATGGTAGTATACCTCTTAAATATAACCTCTTAAACTGTCTGGACCACCAAACCACTACTGTACAGTATACACATAAGTATAACGGTCTGCACTGTCCTTGTTTTTACTGAATAAGGCTCCAACAATGCTGGAATTATAGAGAGATAAAAACACCAAACATTAATCTGAGAACTTGATTAAGAAATGAAATCAGAGAAATCAGAAGAAATCAGCACTCATGGCCCTCAACCAGGCTACTACACTGTTCTCATCCTGTTTCCTATACAGCTTAGCTAACAGGCGTGTTGGGAGTTGGAGCAAAACTAACAATCAGATGAACTGTGGGACTCTGAGAACCTGAACTCTAAAGCACATTGATATCTCTCCAATAGAAAGCCCGGGGCAGAGCATCTCTAGACAGACACAGAGGGCAGGGGTGTTGGACTGCGGGTTTTGGTGGACCTGACTAACCAGGCCCCTCACTGAATGCGGGCTCCTGCAAAAGCCTTGGAAATAAACAGATTTTGGACTATAGTTTTGAAGCTCAGTTATTATACAAATAAATAAGGTGGGGCTGCATTTAACTTGATCATCTTTCAGGCTCTGCTTGTTTTTTTTTTTTTTCTCTTTTGAATTTCCCTGTAATTACACGAGGAAATCAGAGATTTTAAGTCGAATTCTTACTGAACTACAACAAGACTGATGATTCAGAGCACACTTACTTTACTGATTGTCAGTTGTTTAACCCTTACAAATATACCAAACAACTCCACTAGGAAATACAGCCGAATAAATAATTCCTTTTTTTAATACTTTATTATTTTGTTTTTTTGTAGGGGCGGTTACACTACTATGCCTGGGGCCCAAAATTTGGTGCTACACTTCTGATAGAGGGTCATGTACGTGAATTATCTATGACTGCGGAATTAGCTCAAGCAGATGGTGATGGGATTTCCCAACTAGGCGAGGGATAAACAGACGATGAACAGATGAAAAATAAATACAGCTGATGAAGCATAGCTAATGCTTAGCAGCTCTTAAAGAAGCCAGTTAAAATAGGCATGTTATCACCCATTTTAAAAGTGTTGAAAGGTGAACTTCATTCAGTAAACTTTCTCCAGAATTTCTACATATATACCAGCTGTCAAAGCGGCGACCTAAACAGACCTTTCTCAGGGCCTTCCAGAGTATACAGAGGCAGAGTACTGCAATAGATTTGAACAAGGTGAGGAAAGTTGAATGGAAGTCCACTGTAACTGAGAGAGGTTAGTTCTGAATCAGGTTCTTTGTCTTATTCCCACTACAGCTGCATGATACAGACAATATAATGTGATTATAAATATTCACTGCAACATCTTGTTGATGTGATGATGGCTAAAGATTAGCCTGCATTATTTTTGACCAAAATGATTTACTCTGTGGATCATGTCTTCATTCATCCAGACATTCAGTGAACATCTGTGATTGGTTAGAAAGCTCATAATACACAGTTGCTTATTCACAGGCACATGTAAATATGGGCACAGGCACGGCATGAAATGTTGCCACAATATGTGCACGCAAAGCATGTCAAATTAACACTGGTTTTCCTAAGGCTGCTCAGTGGACTACAAACTGCACAGAAGACGGCACTGTGATTAAAATGCACAGTATATTAATGGAGCCACTATCAAGCTCGAGACACGAGAAATTAGAAGTTCAGTGCTAAAACGTAATGTCACACTTCCGGGTTTCCCCTCTGCCTCCGATCTCCAGAACTCCATCTCCCAGAATCCACCACCCCATGACATCACGGTCACATGTCCCTCACCCACCAATCCCGCCCCGTTTCCTAGATCGGTTTCCCCCGAGTATTGATTATACACACCTGTGAGTCATTTACCCCTTTTTGCTTATATACACCTGCTTTTCCATTCATACTCCACGAACAATTGCTGACCTAGTTAGACCTAGTGAGCGTTCTGTCTCTGTGATTCTTATTCTGACTTTCTGGCTTTCGACTCTGTTTGCTCTCTGGTTTTCTCTTCGCTGGTTATTTCTTCTTGTTTTGTTTGCCCTTTCTGATTGTTTGTTTGTTTTTCGACTCTCACTTGCCTCTTTGGTTATTACTCTGCCTGTCCCTTGTGCTATGTTCGCCTGGATTCTGTTTTTGAGCCTGACTGCTAACCTGTTAGTAAAACCCAGCCTTGCTTTTAGCTCAGCGTCGTCAATCTGACTTTGTCCAACGTGAGACGTAAACAGTACCAACGCAGGAGTTTCTTCCCAATCTAAATATTCAACAGAGGGTAATTCTACTCCAGACAAAGAGAATAGAATTTACACAATAAAACAAAAACAAGCTGCTTGACCGTTCATAGGAGTAAGAACACAAGACCCCAACATCAACATCACTACAAAGACTGAACTTTTGAGGTGTGAAAAATACTCTTTCTTTCTTTGAAAAAAATGACAGCAAGAAGCTGTAACTAAGGTAAACACTGGACACGTGAAATACTAATGTGGTATTTAGTTATGAAATATTACATTGTTTGGTATAATATTAAATTTGGGAATCATGTTACACATCAAGCAATGTTTAAATGAAAAAAAAAAAAAAAAAAACTACATACCCATATCCTTCTTTTCTTGGAATGGTCTGGGCATGGTCTTAACAGTCCAATGAATATGGAAATTTTATTTTTACAGTCCATGACTGACAGCCCTCCATCACTGACTCCTCCGGAAAGCCCAAGAAAATTTACCACATATGAAGTTGAGCTACCAGCTTGTATGTCATCGCTGTCCAAAGAAAAACAAGTATTTACCTAGATTACCTAGGTACCTAGATTTACACACCCATTTATACCCTACAATGAAATTTTTCCTTTTTTGGTAATCTTATGAATAATCTGATTAGGTCTGATCTGATTTGCTGGTTTACAGTGAGACACCACAATGATCAGACAAGAACAACAACAGATATGGGCAGAAAACTTAAATGAATGATATAACAGTATAGTGGCAAATTATATTGTGACAGCAAATGATTAGAGAGAGACTGAAAGTTATCCGTAGGTACACAATGCAATTTTCTGTCTGTGTGTTCCCTGAGCCTTACCTTGCTCTCCCTCTTTCCTTATGCGCTTTCAAGTATTCTGCTCACCTGACTAGACTATATGCAAATCTAAATCATTCTTTCAGCACCTTCACCATAAAAATTGTGGACCAGCTTGACACTTCCCTGTGTCTTCTAGCCAATCTCCAGTCTTCATTCATGAGGCTCTTATGACAATGATAAAAAAAACATCACTCAGCTCTCTGACAACACGCACACCTCACATCTCTTATTCTGACTTTCAAATACGGGAAAAAAGAAGAAGGAAAAAGATGGCTGTCCCTGCTCGCACCGCACAAATCCTGTGCTGAATACTGATACTTAGAATGAATAGAATGAAAACAGGAGATAGGAGAGAAACATAGGAGATAGGAGAGAAACAACAACAATGATGCTAATCAGATCGCATCAGATCGTCTGTGAGAGGTAATATTTTACAGCATGTTAAAAGTGGCTACTGTTGCAATGTGGTCATGTTGTTATATATGAATTACATCAGGAGTGCAGGAACAAAGGGAAATGTGTTTTAGATGCAGAACATGGTCAAATGTGATGCATGCACAACTGTCACATCAGCAAAAAGGAGGGGGAGGAATTAAACACATTTCACTGCTAGGATACCGGGCAAGAAATAGTCATGATCAGCTCTTTAGAAAACATTCCGACACCCACAGGAAGTGGAAATCAGAAATCAGTAGAAAGTGGAGCAAGCTATCATTTACAGCCTTTAATCAAAACTGCCTCCTGAAGACTCCAGTGCTCACATCAAGGCTCAAAACGATACCGTTCCCCACATTATGTCGCAATATCGTTCTTAGCAATACTGATATCAGGGAACGCAAACTAATTAGCAGAAACAAATAACCCCTCCCCTCAAGCTACAGCATTTATACCATTTAAGACTGAATTTTTGATGTTTGTTGGAATTAAAATCTAAAGTGTTTCATTCTCATATGAAACAACAGATAGATCTATGAAAATCATAAATTGTTAATTTATTAGCAACATCACTAAAGAGTTATGAAAAGGAGGGCAAGGTATTTACTGGGGGGATAAAAATACCTTGTCTTGAATTCTTAGAGTAGCAACAGAAACAAAGTCACTAATATGAGTATCAGTTTAAGATACAGTAGATCTGATTTTTCACAGTTTATAATAGGTGTGAATCAAATACGTATATCCACAATAAAATTTATAGTCTCTATGGACTACAGTGTCTGTGTCTGTATGTATAGTGGACAGATGGAATTAAGGTCATGTAGAGGGGGCAATATGGCAAAAACATCACAATACAACAAGAAATTTGTATGATAGACATTTTGTTACAATATTTATTTTTCTAGCCTGATCGGCTGGAACTGGCATTAGGAACCAGTAGTGGCACTTAAAAAAAATATTATCAAATCTATAAGTACAGTGAATTATTTACTCATTTTTTTCACATACTACTAAATCCAGTTAATCAGAAGTAATAATGCTGATATTACCTGATAACATAATTTATCACAATTATAATAACTATTTTCATGTTGTCCAGCCCTAATAGACTTCTAATCAGAAGTGCTCCTCGAGCCCATTGCAGGGCAGACACACAGGCATATGCATTCACTCACATAGGTGCAGAATGTTGTTTGCAGTAAGTTAAAGTGAAGTGAACATAGTGTTCAACATTACACAATTTTATACCCTTCTATTACTCAATGTGTAGATGGATGTACGAACTGTCTTTGAGAGCGGTGGCAGCTCTGCTGAAGGCTAGAGAAAAAAATCAAGACTGCTTTTTAAACAAATACTGTAGATGTATAATTAGTATAATTAGTTCTTATTATGATTAACTCATATGTTTTTACCAAAATTATATCCGTTGATATTAACGGTTATCACAGTTTTAAAGCAGCTCTTTAAAATCGGGACTCATCGGGAAAATGTTCATGTCTCTTGGGCCCAAACGCAAACAACATCTGATTCCAGATACGTGCTCATAAATCAAGGCGACATGATATATATATCCTTAAATACATATACACAAAGTATCCACAATATCATGTTTTGTCCATTTGTCGTGCAACTCACACCTAACCTAGTCATCAGCAAGCTTTGGCCAAGATCAGGGCAGGATACATTAACTGGCGCCTTTTGATTAAGCTTGGCAGCAAGTTCAGTGAGTCACCCAGCTTATGAACGGTTGATGACAAATTAGCACCAACAATGTTCTTGAATTCTGACCGCCTCCACAAACCCACACACAGTGCTCCTACCCTGCCAGAGAATGGGTGAACATCCATCATCCCTACCTGCAGCCATGGTAGAACAGACCAGCTGGCTGACTGAGGATTCAGAACACAGACTGAACGATACTGGATGCTGTGTATGTGGGTGCAAGGAAATGAGAAAAATATAGAGATATCTGGTAGTATTAGAATTAATTAATAATAAACCTCTGATATTTCTTGTGTTTCCTGCATGTGAAAAGCCCCTCTCAACAATGTAAAAGAAAACAATCTTAAAAATATATAATGTGTATAATACATAGGTGTATAACATGCATGCTAGATAGTATGTGCCATTGCAATATTGCAAACAATATTTAAACCTTTACATACAGGAATGGCAGTTTCCAAGCAATGATCACATGCTTCAACTGCAGACAGGTCATTTAAGTATTGTGTGAAACACTCGCTAGTGAAAAATACGGAGTGGAGTATATGAGAGTTTTTGCTTCCGCGTGTCATTCGTGAGTCAGCTCTTAGATTTGGCTCTTTAAGGTGAATGTTGGGTAGCCGAAGAATCAAAGAGCTGTTTTTTAAAATTAAGATAAATCAAATGGGTTTATCCTAAGTCTCTGAAGAATAAATTAAAGACCCTCCATCTCCTGAAACCCCTTGGAAAAATTACAGATCCTCCCCCTCCTCAAACCTGTCGTTTATGTTCGTTCATCTCAGCTTTTGTGTTTGGTGGTTTTCATGCAATTCTTAGTCGTGTTTCCAAGTGTGCCTCATCAGTTCTTGTAATTTCTGACTTTTACCTTTGTTGATGACTGATGGACTTGCCTGCATCATGCCTGTCTGACAACTGCTGCCTCTCAAAACTGACTTATCTAATTGAAAAAATAAACAAGCAGTTTTTTTAATTAAATGCTGGACCAAGGATGTAATAAAATATCAATGACAGATAATATCACTAACTTGGCAGTACTCTGGCTAACACTGTCAATGCTACTGAATGAAGAGTCGTTTGGACCCCTTGAGTCACCTCTCACTGGTGAGCAGAGCCAATTTATCTGAAACTACAGCCAAGTTTAAATGCAGCCTGATAATCCATTAATAGCTCAAACGATATAGAATGCGTCCATGTATACGTCTCAACAGACTAGCCTGATTCACGCCATTCTGAAAACAATTTCTGTTTAATTGAACGAGGTGGGTAACAGCCATGTAAAGGCTTGTATCTGGTTACATTCATAATCAGAATGTTTCAGTACGTTCTGCGCATGTGTCTTTGCATTGTCAACATTAAAATATAATGTTCAATAACGCCAGAGCCACAAACAGAAACTTTGAAGTTTATGCTTCAAACTACGAAAGACTGACACAGTTAGCTGTTCAGACGACTATACTAGGAAATGGAGAACAGTGGCTTTACACCAACTATGGAGCAAATAAAAAACATGTGGTAAGTGGTTTTCTACGTTTGCACGTTACTTTGAATCTGATGACTTGCAGTGTGCATGTAAACAGAGAATCATCAGACTGTTGAGTAGAGTGTGCATATAAACACCTCTGTTTTAATCGATAACCGGAATGAATCCAATTGGACCGTCAAAAATATGCAAAAAATTTGCATATAATCATAGCCACTGAAAAGAGACAGAACGCCCATCACTACTCTTCTACTTTATCTCACACACTGATGAAGGCCACATTAGGCAAAGCTTCTCAGTGCACTGATCTAAAACAACCATTAGAGTTGTAAATCTGAGGACCTAATGACATCACTGGGTGTCAGCTACCATGTTCTAAAGTTTGCAGAACTGAAAAATCAATCTAATTTAACACATTGTGTCCATGGGAGTTCGACCTAATGGCTACAATTAATTTACTATTTATTTTCAAGTCATTCTGATGGTGCACATGCACATGCACTTCAGATTTTGGATCGGGCTACCCTACCTGCGTGTGATTACTGGAAGACTCTTCAACGTTCTCCCATTGGTTTTCGCATTTGACCTGTCTGACTAATTCTAGAACAGTATAAAGCCAACTGCCAGGGAGAATCTACTAACAGTGTTGATGTGTGACGGTGATAGAGGGGTTAGTGTGCTGTGGCCTTAAAATGTACACTGACCGGATGAACATAAACAAACACAAACATTTGCTTACTGTGTCATACCCGTGTTTGATTGTTGGAAGACTGTAGAATATTCTTTCCCTGTTCACTTATTCAATTAGCTTCATTTAGTTTGTCAGATCATTTTTCTTTATCTGGACATTCTATGACAACTGCAAACATTAGCGAGTTTGTGTTTGTTGGTGTGCGCGTGGGTGGCATGCTCTAGCCCTAACAGTTTATGCCCAGATGGCAGTCCACAGCCTTGGTTTTCCCAGCCTTGATTAAGACGGGCATGAGAAAAATAATATTACAGGCAAAGAAATGGTAACCACAGGTCAGTACAGCACGTTTCAACCACATGATGTAGGTGCTAACTGAGTGTGGGCTAACTCAAGCAAGGAGATTTCGGAATATTTAAAAAGTTAAATAAAATAAACAAGTATTTACCACCAGCATGTAAACACCATATTTGTTTCGCCCATCGTACAAAATGAGAAGTGAAAGGGAATTTTAGAAAAGCGCTCTGTGAACCCTATATACAGCAGGTTCCAAAGTGGGTACACAGTCAAATAAAATTAGAGGGATTCTCCTCCATTGATCTTGCACGCAGTAAAAGCGACTGTGACATCTCGGATGAAAGACACACATAACTGTGAAATCCCACAAGGGGCTCCTGAGTTTTCCCACAAAAGCTTCCTGGGGAGTAGTATCAAACAGGCTCTTCTCTCTGTTTCACATCACTGAACAAACATGCGGGTAGAGGAAACGCCTGGCTGGGGAAACTACGCTTCAACATTATGCAGATTTGGGACTAAAGTGACACGCCGAAGTCTTTGATAGAATGCAAACGTTTAATCATTTTATCATGAAGGAGCACATATTTTTCAGAACAAGTTCAACAGAGCGACACATCAGGCCGAATAATCGCTTAGTTCTGCCTCAGTCTGAAACCTGGCAATCATTTTAACAGTGCTAAGAAGAGGAGGAAATGAAACAGAAAAAGTGGATAAATTGAGATATGGACTTACGAGCAGCTTGCACCATGTTCCGCAGGCCGCTCTGTCCCTTTGCCCTCTGCTCTGTGAATGACTGTACCCCCCTATCCCAAACCCAAGAGCTTCTCTCTAGGGGCACCAGTCCATCAGGGCAACTAAAGCAAAAAAAAAAAGAAAATAATGGATCCATGAAATGGGAATGGGGTGAGGGTAGAAGAACATACAGCAAAAACAAATAGTGACAAAATCATGGGATAAAACTGGCACAGAATGAAAATGGGTAAAAGTGAAAGCAGATGCAAAATGATATAAAATCAGTGAAGCTTTGGGTTTTTCGGCAGTTCTTGCACCGTCATCATAAGATGTGTAAGTCTGCCTTTAGAGAATTTATAAAATTATTATTTCAATTAAGATTAAATATTAGAAACATTTACATACTTAGTAGTATATTTACAATGAGTTATGAAGAACATTCATTTTAAAATCCAACTGCTATGTTCTTCCAAATACAGTCACCCAAACTCTCTATCACACCACAGTTCTGAAAGTGACAAATTGTGGAAGCTACATGTACAATAACCTTCCACAGTATCCCTTAAACAACTACTGAACTCCTATCACTCGATGACAGCAGTACACATATCTGTAAGTGAAGACTGATGTATGCTCTACAACGCATTCAGTGTCTCATATTCACTGTCGATCACCCAAGTTTAAGTTTGAATAAAAACAAAAAAACAAAGATTTTTCCTGCGAGATATATATATATATATATATATATATATATATCTCAATATGAAAAAATATTCAGGAATTTTCACCAGATGACTTGAACATTATTATTAAAACATTATTCACTGTAAAATGATTGAGGTGAAAATAAAAATAATAATAAAAAAGCTGAGAAATGACTTTTTAGCACTAGTGTGAGTGCGACCTATGTTGTCTTGAACAAATGCCCTATAATCGGTGCAGGTATACGCTGTGGTTCTCTGTGATTCATCAGGAATCCAAGAACCGTTCAAGTTTTTCATGTTTTATTTAATTTGTCTTACTAGACATTACACGTCCTGCGATGTGAGTGTTGTGCACATTGTGATGGGTATACTGAAACGATATATGGTGCAGCCCTAGTAACTGGTGTAGAAGATTTAAAAAATAATACCAAAATAAAGACTAAATTTCATCAAAATCACTGCACAGATGTCTAAAAACAGAGGTCCTAGGTCCAGATCCAGAGATGTCCCTGCTCAAACACCACACTGTGCTGGAGCCCCTATGGGCTAATAGGAATTCATTAGTTAGAAAAAGCTTGTGGAGAGAAGCAGCACAGACCCGAAGCCAGAGAGGACAGAACTCTCCTGCATTTGGACATGCAGCTATCAATATTGATTCTCCAACTGCTGTCAGAAAGTAGCAGCACTGAATCATCAACTGATCTAACCGGAAAATGAACAGGGGCAGGACTGCAATCTGTTTTTCTTTTCTGGCATCTGAATCACCGTGTGAAGACACAATTTCCTTTGTGTTTTTTGGTGCTCCCCAACATATCAGCACTGTATCCAGTGCCTGAAGCTCCTGTCTCAGTCCACCATTATACTGTGCTGCACAGCCCTGGTTGGCGGAGAGGTTAATAGACTCAGGAGGATCTGATGACTTGCTCAGCTGTGAAATAACGCATCGTTGCTTGAGTTCAGTCTACATTTCAAGACTGTCTCAAGGTGATTTTATGTGTAGCCTAAAGTCAGTGTAATCATACCAGTGAATCTGCCTCTAACCAGCACTGATAGGCACTGGATTCTGTTGTTGTTCTTCAGGACAAAGAATGAATGCAGACCTCAAATGGTGAGCCTGGTAACAGCAGCTATGAGTGGGAGGAGGGGGACGACTGTAGACCGGGGATAGAGATGGCTATAAAGCAAGCTCAATGTTATAGTCAAGCGCGTGTGTGTAGCAGCAGCTGTGCAAAGTCCCGAGGGTCTCTCACATTGCGGTCGAGTGAAGATTGTAAAATGTGTGTGCTGGGAGGGTGTGAGGTACTAGTGTGAGGGCTTGGGGTTAGGATGAGTGCTCCAAACACATAGCGGGAAATTCAGGTCAGTGTGTCAA
Source organism: Semaprochilodus insignis (assembly GCA_034552555.1). Lineage (NCBI taxonomy): Eukaryota > Metazoa > Chordata > Actinopteri > Characiformes > Prochilodontidae > Semaprochilodus > Semaprochilodus insignis. The sequence goes on along the minus strand of CM067483.1, from coordinate 23,799,170 downwards.
GACCATGATCTGGGCCCGAATCAGCTTTTATTGCCAGCCTCTGGTGGGGCACTGCAAAGAACTCTGCAGTAAAAACAATACATAAGGATTTGCTTTGGGAAGCAATATTGTATTATTATGCAATAATAAACAAATATTTTGTCGTTATTGTTAATGTGTTAGAAACCTGACAAGGTAAGGGTACATAGAGGTTTTGGGCATTTTATTTCATGTTACACACTGTATTGTGACCAATTTGTGACCACAAATATGCATGCATTAGTGAGATCCTGCCTTTTTAACCTCCTCCAAACAGGGCTGCCATATACTGTAGTAGCAACCTGCAGTGTCAAATGTTCCTGACTCGGTGCTAGATAATGGACATTCACATGGCTGGATCTACCATATGGATGACCTAGGCAACTGCCATGGGGCACTCAAAGGCCAGGGGGACCACAATGGTATATTTATATTCAGCTTTTTCATATCTCTTCACAGACCAAACAGTCTGTCAGATAATCCAGCCTTTAATATCTAATTGTCATAATTGACACACGGTTTATTAGTTGAGTTGAATCAGGTGTGCATTAGTGACATCCTGCCTTTTTAACCTCCTCCAAACAGGGCTGTGCCAAAGTTTCACATCAGCTTCTTAGACAGTGGCGAAAACACAGAACCTTAGAACATCCTTCACTGCACAGTAAGAACAAGTACTAATACCTTGTGGTATGTGATTTATCAGATTTTCGAGATAATTTGTGTATGATAAAATATTAACTGAATCATATTTGCCTAATTGGAAAGATGCTATATTATTCTGTGCAATATTGTTGATCAAACTGTGCATTTTTATGTCATTTCCAGTGTCATTAATACATTACTGAATTACAGTAGCTTGTGCACTTACACAGCACTCAAACCAGAACTAGCTAACTGTGAGTGAGTATCCATACCTTTCCTAGGATATGGTTATGGTCATTTGAATGCTTCAAGGTGGACAGCTGCTAGTCACAAAATACAGACTTGCCAGTCATAAAGATAGACTTACAGCATTATTACTGATGTATTACTTACATATTAAATCCTTTAAAGCTGAGTGAATACACTCCAGGGTTATAAAAGTTGACTGTATATGGCAGTAAAATAACTGTAGTGTTAACTGCAATGAATGAATCTTTGTGAAATGCCTTGGTCTGGTCTTACTTCGGGCTGAAATACAAAGACTGTAGATTTAAAACTAACTGGCAACCGTGGAAAAAAAGCTGAGATTAGCAACAGAGTTACAGGGGATTTTCATGCCAGGGCTTTTCATGCCAACCAAAGCTGGGGACTTGCACTTTTAACACTCTAATCAAGCCTCATCATCGTTAGCTCTGCCAAGGGCAGCATATGTGTAAATCCAGTGAGCCTAAGTGAGGCCGGCAGGGAGGGAACAAATGTTCTGGCCAAGTCTGCCAGCCCTGTACTTGCCATGTGCTTGATAAGACACCTGTGGAGAAGCAGACAGACAGGATACCTATCGTTTCATCCACTCTGCAGAATGTGACCACATCACAGGTATCCTTAACTACCCAGTGCTCTGCTGTGAACTGCAGAGTATACTGTTAGAATATAGTCCAAGGTTTGGTTTCCCAAATCAGATCTGTGGAGACGACTGTCCACATCATCTCGCCTTCCAAACATTCACTCTGTCAAGTCACGGTTCACCACCCTTTGGTGCTCTTCTTGAATCCCAGCCCTTCCGTTATTCTGGGTGCGAGGTGCTTGTTGGGTTTTACTCATTGCAAATGATGCATAAGACACTTTTGAGCTGCCAGAGCGTCTAGACTGAGAGGCATCTGGAAAAATCTGACTGGAATCATTTCAAACTCATTGGTTTGGATCTGATTTGCAAAAGTCCAGATGTCCAGACTATCAGTAATCAATATGGATACAATCTGGAGATGCCAAAAATCAGATTTGGGCTAGCAGTCTGAACACAGCATAAGTTTCTCAACCATGGTCCTGGAGGTCCTAATCATCTCATTAGCAGTCCATTAGCAGCCCATTATTGGGTTCAAAGTGGGTGTTTTAAAGTGGGAAAGGCGATTAAATGTGCAGGGCAGGGGCCCTCCAGGGTCAGGATTGAGAAACACTGGTCTGGCTTTAAAATTTAAGGTCTTAAAATGTAGGCAGTGCTTTTTGAATGAGAAATGACAGGCTGTAAAATACAGGAAAGACTGTCTGTCAGAGGCCTGCAAAAGCACAGATCATCTCATGTCCTCCAACTCTTTAAACCGAAATTGGATTTCAAAGAGAGAGATCAGATGTTTTTCAGTCCTAAGTGCTCATCCTTGAACCTGAAGACGTGCATCACTGAGAATTCAGCTCTACTCTCCACAGTACAATGCTGATTGTTAAACCGTTGCTGCTGAGGATCGGCCAGTTTCTGCTGATCCGTGTTCACGAAAAGCAGGATTTAAGAACACAGGACATTCGCCTTTTAGAAGCACTAATAAACTGCAGTCAATGAGGAGGGACATGTTTTGTATGGAGAGACTATTTCTGAGTGGTTTCCACTTGAAGACTCAACTGAATGACATCAGTAAGCCTGGATTGTTTCTTTATGGTCATGCAAAACTCTCATGCTTGCCTACAAAGCCAAGAATGGACCAGCCCCTCTCTACCTTATGGCAATGGTCAGGAGTTGCTCTGTACCTCAAGCCCTTCGAGCTTCCAGTACAGCTCGGCTTGACCCGCCATCCCTCAAGATGACTCCAGGCTCTCCTCTGTCCTGGAGCCCAGATGGTGGAACGAACTTCCACTGGCTGTCTGAACAGCAGACTCTCTCGTGGTCCTCAAACATAGACTTGAAACCCATCTCTTCGCAAAGCACTAATCATTGTATGTATTGAAATGCTTTGTTTTGCGCTTACTGAGCTTAACTAATCTTCTCCCTAGGTATGAGCACTGGCTTGGGATTGCTAGGCAATAATAATAATAGTAATAATAATATTAATAAGGTTTATTTATAGAGCACTGCACTTATGCTGTATTTAACTGTGTATTCTTCTTTCTAGGTATTAGCACTAGCCCTTGTTCGGGCAGGCTCTGAGCTCAAGGGGAGTTTGGACTCTAACCTATTTGTACCAGCTAGGATACATTCTCTGACTGAACACTAAGCAGTTCTGTATGCCTCTCTGAATAAGAGCGTCTGCTAAGTGCTGTAAAGGTAAACGTATATGTACATGTACATGTAAATGTAATGGTTTAGGCAATATAATAATCTAAAACATTATCATGGTTAATATAATTTTATTGCAGTTTGTTTTATCCCAATCTAGAGACTTATCATTGGAACAGCTGACTGCTATGTGAACCTACAGAAGATCCAAGAGGAGTGAGGGCTTCTATACGAGCATGACGGGCTCCAATGTTCATCATTGTTCATACGTTCAGCAATGCTGTTCATATAAAACCCCTCTGACCTTGAAGAAGCTTAAGTAGCTTAATATCGGGGGTTATGACGGAGAAACTGAAGCACACCAAGAATGTATTCTGCTCCTTTACAGGACCTTCACAGAAATTAACAGAGAAATGCTGAAACTGGTCTGCTCCCACCAGAGACTCAGCCTCCCCCTCCACCTCGTGTAGAGGTCATTTAAGTAAATTCATCTCCAGCTCCATCGATTCCACCCTCGGAAGGCTACTGTAAAGCTTTCTTCCCCCCACCTGACACAACTGGCAGGCGTCGAGCGTGATGGGTCCAGTAACAAAATGTCCGAAAACAAGAGAACACATCGTTCCCTGTTTGCACACCATACATTTGGCTGTAGCGCCTTCTTCAACAGCCTTAGGCGGGGAGGTGAGACGGGAGGACTTGTGGTCCTCGTATTAATGAAATCGATGGGATATCGATGGGATATTTCTGTTGTCAGAGCTAAGGCTTCCCCTAGCCCACCGCAGACACGGCCAAACAGCGAAATCCAGATGCTGAACGTGAGCAAGCTGAAATAGGGAGCCATGCTGGACGAGTGCATGCAGCAGAGTAACGGATCCGAAACGCGCCAAGAACAAACACGACGACCTTTCCATGTTTATAACAGCGAGCAGCTTAGTGTGGAACCCGGAGAACGCGTTACGCACAGACGAAGTTCAAGCGGACATTCTAATGTGACTAAACCGAGTCAATTCAGGGCTTATTGACATCTTGGAATGGGAGGATTCAGAATTCTCGTTATGGCTCAGTATTCCCTAATCAGCCCGGGCAGAGCTGCAGTGTGCAAGTTTAGGCGAGCACGCCTTCAGGCTAAACCTGGACGCTGATGCTCTTAGCTCGTGTCTGGCAGTGCAGGATGATGAAAGCCTGATGGGAGGAGAAGGTTATGTCAGGTGTTGGTGAGTATGTGGGTGAGTGAGAGAGGGAGCACCGTGTTGACATCATCACCCAGCCCCAGCCTTACCTCCACACTTGCCCCAGCTGAAGAACGTGCACGGCTGCGTGCCAGACCCACACCAGGATGTGGCAGCAGCGGTCCCGGCCGTGTACCCCGATTCTCCGGCTGAGCCCCTCTACTGCCCCGAGCCCGCCGCCCGTGTAGTCCTGCACGAACCACCTGAAGCTGAGGATCTGCACGAGCACGGAGGGCACGAGCACGAAAAAGAGCGTGAGCCCGCACCACAGGTAGTCCCTGCGCTTGTAGTAGTCGGCGGCCAACCACACGTCCGTGCCCACGTCGCCGAAGAAGACCAGCATCGCCAGCACGATCCACAGGCAGTCCAGCCACAGGCGCTCCTCCCCGGGCCGCGGGCGCGCGCCTCTCCTCCTCCCGCGCGCCGAGAGGCACGCGCTCCGGCAGCCCCAGTAGCACGACGAGGAGTTGCAGCAGTGGCACATGTGGATGGCCGCGCTGTCCGTAGGCTCCTCGTCCTCTCCGGCCCCCGCCGCATCGTCCTGCTCGCGCAGCTGGGCGAAACCGGCGACGACCCCCACGCCATCGGATTTCGCTGCCATCTTGCGCTCTCAAACGCTTCGTCCCCCCCCCTTTCCGGGGGTCGATGACGTCACTTCCCAAATACCTGGACTTTACACCCCCCCACCACATACACACCCCCTCACACACACACACACTGAAGGAGAGGAGTGAATAAGCCTGCTGTCTTTGCAATTCATAAATATGAGCATCAGCTGTCCAATCTAGGAGGGTGCATGCACACTTAGTGGTGATGCTGGTGTAGCGCATGTTGGTTCAGGTGGTCAGCTCAGCTAACAAAAACAGGATCAAGGCTTAAGATTAAGCCAAAGCCTAGCAGCCTTACATGTCATTGGTCTTCATTGTTACCCTTTAGCATCATATCAAGTTGAGATTATTCATGTAATGCTACCTAAACCTGCACATAGAAACTCCATTACAGTGCAAGACCAGTGCCATCTGAGAGGTGCCATCTGCCTGGTCAAAAAAGTACAAAAATGACCCCCCCCCCCCCCCAACCCTTTAAAACTGCAACCTCTTCTTTCCACTAAATTAATTCTATTACTGTCATTATGGGTCCTTGGTTAGTATGTCTGTATTTATTATTTATTTATTTTTTATTATTAATATTTAAATTCCATCTGTTTTTGATATATCCAGAATTCTAAACATCAGACAAGCCCCCTTCCCCTTATACCATCTCATTTGTTTTTTCGACCACTAATTATGGTCGAAAGTAAAGAACAATCAGTGCTGATGTGGTAGAAAAGCTGTTATAAAGTCATTGTGGAAGTGCATTTTTCAGGGCAACTGTGTCTCTTTGAGTACCCACTTGATTAACTTTCTTGCTAAAAAAAAATCTAGAGGGTTTTTCTAGGGCTAGTTTCACCCAGAAAGAAGTGTCAGAAGATAAAGGTTACCAGGAACAATACCAAGAAGATAACGGTTCCCAGGAACAATAAATGATGACAAATTTAGACTGATATGGGCAATATTTATTACATACAGAAGTAGTGTCTCTCAGTACGGTGATGGGCCACCTTGTTTGTCAATGCAACATGCCAGACGTCTCAGCCTGGAGGTTCCTGATGGTGTCCTGAGATAATCCATCCCATGCAGCTTGAATATTCTCAAACAGTTCCTGCAGATTTTGTGGTAGGTGGAGGTGGAGTGACACCAGGCCTTCTGGACATGTGAAGCTTGACAACAAACTGTTTATCTTGGAATTGACCACAGTATCTCCACACATGGATTTGTTGGTCATCTCCATAAAGGCAAAAGTGGGACTCGTCACTGAAGATGAGGACGAGTCACTCCATGACAGTCACGATATCATTGCTGTCTTTGGCGATGACGACGTGGTGTTAAGGGTTAGTCAGGTACAGCGATAAGGCTCGTCCTTGCTTATGTCACATGTGCGACTGAGCGTGAAATTTGAATCATTTGCATGTCTCAAGATATCAAACCTACCCACCAAGTTTTATTCCTGTTGTTTTGTTGGCGAGTGCATATATAAAGCAGCCATTAAGTCTATTTACAAGGCAAAAACTGGCCAAAGAGTGGCAAATCCCAAATTGGCTCAGAGAAACACGTTAACTGATCTTTTCAAATCTTAAATCACAAGAATTTAATGTCTTTATTTATTGTTTTAATATTTCTTATATTTAAAGAGAAATACAGTAGCCTAGTAAGCCCATCCTGATGACAACAAGAAGTTGCTAAGTTCTTGCTGGTGTTCTAAACAAACATGAGCAACATAAAGGACTATAGCACTCTGACATACAAATGACAGGCTCAAACGTCTTGTGTAACTTGTGGTGGTTCAAGTGGTCACCCCAGGTTAAGGTCAAGGATTAAGATAAAAGACAGTTAAAAACTAGCCAACTTAAAGATCATTTGCCTTCATTTTAAAAGTTCTCCATGAACATTACTCTGTCTCAGTATTCTTGAAAGAACAGTTCAGTTACTCCAAGTACAGATGTTGTGCTGTAGGAATACATGACCTATAGTCAAAGGGGACCATTATGCGTTTCCAGTTTTATCTCCCCTTTACTAGCTTTTTCTGTATGTACACAATCTATAAAGTTATAAAACCCAAATTACATGCCAGAGGGAGAAATGCTCTTTCACAGAAATCTCTTTTTTTAGCTGCCTGAAATGCTTTGTAGGAATTCAAGTCCTTTTCTCTGTTACAAGGTGATGTCATCTTGTTACACAATCCTTACTGGCGCACCCAATAAGGTAAAGTAAAACTTGCCGCTCTGAAACATCTTACAGATAAGCTGGAGAGGTAGACTTTTCACATAATCCAGATGTAGTTGATCAGCCCGGACATGCTTACTGCTTGTTTGGTTTTTTACTGAAGCTGTGCGACTAACATTGCTAACAAACACTAGGAGTCAATAGTCACCCAAATCTTTTCCATAAATACACCTCCACGCATCCATATGTGCGTGAACTGAAATAGAATTTTGAAATCCGGCACAACACCCATTATCAACCATTATACCCATAAGTCATACCGTGTCATAAATCACATCAACAAATCCATGTGATATTGTATTATTACTATTTTTTGTATCTAATCATCACACTGTTGCGTGTTTCATTTCCAGCGGAGTTAGTGTTCCAAGCACTGTTGCAGTAAGCCTGTGTCCTATCTCTGAGAACCCTAAATCCACAGCAGTTGCTTTCACTGCACATGGCAATTGCCAGGATTAGCACTGTACAATCACAACCCTCTGTCACAGGAACATTACAAAAGCCCCCATCTTCAGTATAATCCCACAGGACATGCAGAGCCCAAATCCTGACACACACTCTCCACAGTGAGACTCGCAGTGAGGGCTGATCAGCTCTTTGCTAATTAACGCTGCTGTGCTAGAGAGAGATATAAGACATGAATTGCTTTAAATCACTGGGACGTCTCTACTACTCTCATAGTTATCTACAATACACTTCTTGATGTATCATAAAGATAGTAACCTATGTGTTAGCAGTGAATATGAAATGAATATTAAATTATATATTTAATCTCTCTAAACTATTTGAGAAAACTCAGTGAACATGAACACTTCAGAGAGGGACAGTTTGAGGACTTAAGAGTTGTTACACCATTAGAACAGAACAGGCTTAACAATCTACTGGCCAGCTGTCCAATAAGAGGTGGGAAATACTCAGGGCCTAATAAAAAAAGGTCTAATGGTTTTTGTGAAATAAAAATTATGTTTATTTGTATTTCATATAATCATCACAATTGTTGTGTTAAAACTCTGCAGGTATTGTATTAGTACTCCTTCAGTTTTCATATTCCATTCATATTTCATTGATCGGTTTTGGCAGGAGTTAAATTATCTCCGCAAATCTGTAGATACAGCAAAGCAAGCTCTCCCACTGATTAGGCCCTCAGGAGCTGATCTAACCACTAAGATCATTAGAAACTTACAGTTCAATCAACCAATCATGCTTTGATTTGCATTAGTGTTAGAAAAAAAAATCACTCTTGTCCTCAGTATGTCACTGATGGCAAGTGGTAGCCTGACCAGGTTCAGTCAGTTGTTGGAAATGGAACAAGTAACAAAAGCAACAAGTGTGACACAGCTCCTTACTGTAGGTATTACTATACAGCTGCTACATACTGTACATGTAAAATACTGTATATTGTATGGGTTGTCATGGGGAGCATTACCTACCAGGTTTGGCCATGCACATGGCCGTGTAAAAAAGGCACGTGGAAGGTGCACACCCCTGTTAAGAAGGATGGTTTGTAACACATTGAAGCGTGGGTCATATAATTTGGGGTCAAATAGACAACAAACAAAAAATAAAAACTTTTTTTTTAAAAGCTATTTCTCAATTCTCAGTTTCAACATGGAAAAGTTGTCTTTGTATTATTTAGAACTAAATATAGGGTTTAAATGATTTCCACATAATTACATTCTGTTTTTCTTTACATTTTGCACAGCATACTTTTTGTACAACACATAGTACATCTTAACTAACAACAGCAAACAAAAGCATTAATATCCCTTTTTAAGGTGGGCGCCTCCCATGAGCCATTTGCATGTCCATGACTGTACCTCGTAGGCAAAACGCACCCTGTGGCAGCACCCACATAGCACACACGCACCCACCACCACCAAAGGGGCACTTGTCTCAGAGAGCCACACAGTCCAAACACAGTCTTCTAAATATGTGTGTTGCATGGAGGGTGGCACGCTCCTTGGCCCTAGGTGCTTGCAACTCCTCTTCGGGTGAGAGCACTTACATGACAGTTCCACCTGGCCCGGCTTGGTCTATTGTTCATGTGAACAAGTCAAGTCTGATCTTACGAACTACAACTTCCTGGTACTGGAGCCTGGAACTTGAGGCAGTGCCCCCTCTTGTGGTGCGCATTATACAGCCACACTCACACTCCAAGCAACAGTGATTGTCCTTCATAGCGCAAGTCATATGGCTGTTCCTGGCAGGTAAGCTCACAATAGAACATAAGGAGACACGAAGTGCACCTGGTTGACTTCTGCAAAGTGAAGCACACCAGCAGAACTAGGGGCAGATGTCAGTCCCAATTGCTCTTTCACTAGTCAGTGACAATGGCCAGCTGAGTAGTGAGCGTTCAGTTAAAGCATTCACAGCGATGGTCATTCTAAGGGTGTAGCTTTGTGGTCTAAGTCTTTTGGAAGCCCAGCTGGTTGCAAACCTCAGCCATAACCGTACATTTAAAGTTGTGCCCTATCAACTCTTCTACTAGCTGCTCTGCCATTGTGACAACTCTCTGGTCTGGGATAAGATACATCTTGGCCATTTAGTGAAATGATCCATTTCCATGTGGATGTAGCAGCTCCCAGTTTCAGCAGTGTGTGTGATGGCTGTGGCCACCTCTTCTTGACCATGCATTTACATTTAGGCATTTAGCTGACACTCTTATCCAGAGCAACTTACAAAGTTATTTGTATTACAGGTAGGCCAGTGCAGTGTTAGGAGTCTTGCCCAAGGACTCTTATTGGTGTAGCTCAGCATTTGCTACCTCAACTGGGATTCAAACTCCTGTCTCCCACATGGGGAGGTAGCTCCCTGGTGGGTAGAGGTGTTAACCACTGAGCCACTGAGCCACACCAACCACAGCAGTGCTCCATGTCCAAATGGGAGCCCAGCTGGTAAAATCTCTGTCAAAGCTGCTTCAGGGTCTTACCCACCCCAAAGTGCACCACACCAGCCACCCTGTGTACCACACCCAACTCTGTTTCATGCAGGCTGCATGGCATCAGCAGTTTCCAGATGTAGTTACTAAACACCAGAATCTCTTTTAAGCTGCACAGAGCACCCTGGCCATGGGCCTTTCTGTCCACTCTGGTGTGTGCCCTGCCTGAAGCTAACCACATGCCCAGGAGAGTTCAGCATCCTCCTCGGGACTTATGGCATCAAGTCCAGTGTCCTCGCCACTGCTTCAGACACAGCGTCGCTTTCACAGTCACAGCTCCCGTTGCCACCAGAAAAGAATACAGGCTTCCCATATGGGTGTGAGCCAGGATTTGTGCACTTGGTTTAGACCTCCCAGGATGAATGGAAACCGCTTTCTCCTTCGTCCAACAGTAGTGGAGCCAAACTGGATGATAGTAGCCTCTGAGCTGTCTGAGGTACCTCTTGTGATGTGGGGGAAGCATGACTGAGCCGTACTTTGTTGATACTCCACTCAACCCAGCCTGTGGTGGCAGGTTCTCCTTCCTTCAGTGGTTGCTCTTTTCCATACAGACGTTGACAGTGACGGTTACTCTCCTGGGGATGCTGCTCAGGATTGCTCAGGATTGACGCCCCACGCTACGATGTGTAAACCTGTTTATGTGAATCGCTGTTAGCTTACCAATAACGTACAACTAGAGTCCCACACGGGCATTAGCAGAAATGACCCCAGAGGTAAGTTTATCCTTCAGCGTTTATGGCTGACTATTAGATACACAATATGAGCAGCAGTACAGGCAGCCCGTCTCCTCCTATCAGTACCAATTATAAAACATAACGAGGGAAATCTCCTCTTGACCATCTGAGTTGGAGTCCATGTTTGAGATTGAGCTACCCACAAAAGCACTTTGTGTGTGTGTGTATGTGTGTGTTTGTGTGTGTGTCTCAGAGAGAGACAGAGAGAGAGAGAGAGGCAGAGAGAGAGGGAGAAAGAGACTGAGACTGAGACTGAGAGATAGAGGGAGAGAGAGAGAAAGGGGGAGAGTTTCCCTGCTTTTTCTTCTTCGTCTCAAGAGCATGCAATTTTTATGAAAGCAAATGCTGTAGCAGTAATCTTCCCCTGGGCAAAGAGGGTAAATTCTGCATGAGAGCGGGGTGAATAATGTAAGGAAGATAATTGCAGGCAGATCCCTGGAGATGAAGATTGCTTTCATGTCCCTGTAACCAGAGCAGACATGCAGTAATATAGCCATATATCTTTTGCATCCCTACAGTTCGTTACAGTCACAGTTAATGCACAGCGGTGCGCATATAAAATGTACTTACTCACTGTGTAAATACACAATATTTACTTCAAACTATGAAACTAAATTAAGGAAAGACAAAAAGATAAATAATTAAAGCTACTAGTCTTAATAAACAGCCCACAAGTTATATTTTATTTCACCCAGAAACACGTACAAAACGAAAACATTAATGGTGGCTCGTGCTGCAGAAAGCATTATTTACGATTGGCTGTTTAGAGCCTGCTGGCTATAATATAGATTTAGGCTTAGGCTCAAAAAAGGGAATGGGTCATTATCAGTATAAGGTGCTGTTTTCAAGTTTAAAGATCGCATAACAAAACATTTCTCAATTATTCTGATTGAGTATGTTTTTATGAATATATTAGCATATTTGCATTAGCTTTAAGAAGCATGTTACACATTTTGTGTGTTATTCTTTGGATGGAGGGAGTTTGACATGACCCAGGTGCTGCCTGATCATCTTCAGTAATACCATAATAAAGAGTTGAATAAAAAATGAAAGATGCTACATATTTTTTCTGCAGCCTTGAACATGATATTTCACTGTTTAGATCATTGGAACCTTTATGCTGCAGTTTTCATTATAATATTTAAGGGTTTTTGTGGCCTGTCATAAGGGGGTTACTTTATAATCTTTGATATCAGTGGCATTAAATCCACCCCAGTGATTTCCTTTAAATAAGAACTACTGAATGTAGTCAAAAACAACTGCTGCATGCACATTAAGGGTTTACAATTATAGTTCCTACTTTTTATTACATTTTGTAATATATGCAATCAAGCTTAATACATCCTAAATATTTAGTTACTTAATAAGTTTTCAGAATATGAAAATATGCTCATGCAACAACATTAGGTTATCACCAGTGTGCGAAATACCCCTAGTATTTGAGGTTTGCTGGATTCTCCAAAATTGGCTGGCTACTAATTCCCTCCTTCTGTGTCTTTGGGTTGAGAAAAGGGTAAGCATATATTCTTTCCAGGATTGTCTTGTATTCAGTATTCAGATATTCAAATAAATATATTGTAAAGGTTTTCAAAGTTGTCCTGGGCTGTGAAGGACCAACTGGGTGAACCATTTTGCAATAGCGCCACCCTGAGGCCAACCAGTGCTGTTCTCTAGTTAGTTAAAAACACCAAGAACACCAAAGACAGAAGATCACTGGTTAAACAATGATCTTTTGAGTTTGTATTTTGCCCTAACGAGCAGCATAAAATCATTAATATCATTTATTTTCAGCGACAGCACAAAAATTTTGAGACATTCAGGGGGTACAGGAGGTTAATTTGGGGGTCCCAGACCCCCCTTAGGGCCCCATGGATTTTGTGCCCCACCATTGTTGGACAGACTGGAAACAATTACTGTAATCGTACAGTAAATATTACACATATGTTACAGTTGATTTCATAACTGAAAAAAAAAACATTAGCTAAAAAAAGCTGAAACCCGACTGTGTTATATCATTTCAATCATTTTACCACCTACACTCTGTGTTCTGTGTAGATGGATGTTTATCTTCAGGCCTTCTCCCACGTACATGTCTTAAAGAAGTATGGATTTAATTCAGTTCTAGAGCCCTCTTTAGAATAGACATTTAGTGTCAAACAGACCTGCTTACAATACAGTACTCTGCTGTATATGGACACTACTAACACTACTAATTGGTGAGTTTGCCTATATCAGCCAAAGGTGCATGAAAGCATGGAATCAAGCAGCCATGCAAACTCCAAAAGACAAACACTGGAAGTAGAATTAACTGTGCTGAGGAGCTCAGTAGCTTTCTAGGAAGTCAAATGTCTGGCATGCTAGATCTGTGGAGACCCTGCCAGTGCTGTTATTGTGAAGTGGAAATAACCAGGAGCAACAACAGCTCAGCAACAAAGCCACACTATCTCACAGAACTTGATCATCCATGGAACCAGATAACCATAAGAAAGTCAATCCTGTTTGGTTGAAAAATAAAGAAATGTTAATCGAGAGCTTTATGCATAACGCTCCAATGGCTGAGCAGCCACACAAAAGCCTAAGACCACCATGCATAAAGCCAAGACTTCATTGGAGTGGTCTTAAGCACATTAACACTGGACTCCGGAGTACTGGAATCACAATTCACCATGTGGCCTTCTGACAGACAAATCTGGTTTGGCTGACGTCAAGAGAACACTACCTGTCCAAACGCATAGTGCTGATGGTCTAGAGCTGTTCTGTGGCAACAGCTTCCTATTTCAGCATGACAATGCCCCATGCACAAAGCAACCTCCATAAAGGAAGGGTTTGCTGAGATTGGCCATTTCACAGACATCATTCTACATCAGTGAAAGAAGTTGACTGACCTGCACAGAGCCCTGACCTCGGTCCAACCCTACACCTCTGGGGTGGACTGGAACTACTAGCCCGGCTTTATCATAGAACATCGGTGCTCAACCCCACTAATGCTACTGTGGCTGAATGAAAGCGAATCCCTGCAGCAATGTTCCAAAGTCTAGTAGGAGAAGGCTGTAATAGCAGAAAAGAAGAAATAACTCCATATTAGTGCAAAAGACTCCGGAATAAGATTTAATGTAACCTATATGATTTACTGGATGAAGTGTGAGTTGAAGGTATTTGGTAGGGAGTGACATCACTTTCATCAATCTGTCCAAAATGTAATTCTATATAAACAGAGAGCAAAAACAGACCAAGTGCTCTGAATATGAATGATGGAATAAAAGATCTCAGCCTTCATTCATATTGCCTCTTGTGCACTCATTGCATTACATTAAATAACATTTTATTTTAATGTTGAAGATAAAGTAGACAGAAATGCGATCTTCTGAGTGAACAAATGGAAGAACCTTAAGCTTTTGGTGCACAACGTCTGCGTATTTAATGGTGTTAAAATAACATAATATAAACATAAACTATTGTATACAACTGTATATACATTTCTTTGTTGTTCAGTTTACCTCTTACCTCTAATCTTTATCTTTCAAGTGTTTTAAAGTCTTTTTGCCCTATGGTGCATGTTTATGTAAGTGCAGTGTAAATTGGAAACATAAAGGAATCTGGGTCAGTATGATCACATGGAGGAGTGCAAGTCAGCATGACTGCGCATAAGTCACATAAAGGCATGTGAGTCAGTATGGCTGTGCATTAGTCACATAGAGGAGTGTGGATCAGTGTGGCTGTGGGTTAGACACATAGAACAGTGTGGGTCAGTACAGCTGTAGATTAGACACATAGAGGAGTGTGGGTCAGAATGGCTGTGGATCAGACACCAAGAGGAGTGTGGGGCAGTATTTTCTGTGGATTAGACACATAGAGGACCACGGGTCAGTATGGTTGTGGATTAGACACATAAAGGAGGGTGGGTCAGTACGACTGTGAGGGAGTGCATGCAGTTCAGTCGTGCCCTGAGGGAGTGCATGCAGGTTGGTGACTGTTCAGCAAAGGAAACAATAGGGCTTGTGTGAGGGTAAAAATGAGGCAGACTATGCGAGCAACGAGGGATGAAAAAAGACAAAAAGATGAGTGCAGGTTAGAACAACATTCAATTGGTGCTTAGGGCTCTGCGCTAAGATTGAGTGCATGTGAAATTAGGTCTTTCAGTCAAGAAGAAATGTAATAGTGTACAAAGTCCATGTGCTTAAAATATACCAAACTTCATTACTCTTCATTCAGAATATCCATTCAACAAATAGGATTGTGAAGCAAGCGGGAGAATTGTGGATTACGCCACAAAAGGGTATGTCTGAGACCATTCCAGTATTCCGACAGATCCCGCCTCCTCCATCTAATACTAATTTTTCACAGTTTGCTAAACATAACATTTCTCATTTAAGCCATCAAGATGCATTTCTGCTTTATTTGCCTTAGTCTGGTTTCTGGTTCATCCAGATGGTCTTGAGGAAACCTCATACAGGCCGAAATGGTCTTCCTGGAGAGAAGTGGCTTTGTCTATCCTGTAATTCCATGATATTGTTCTTATAGTGTTTACCTGAGTCTGTACTTATGAACACCAACGTTAGCCACTAGCCAGTGTATGAGACGCCTGCAGATCCTTAGATGTTACCTTGGAGTTCTTTGTGATCTCCCATAATATTATATGCCTTAGTCTTAAAGTCATTTTTTTGGAGGGGCAGTCCAAGAAAGAGTAACAGTAGTGTTGAATTTGCTCCAGTTGTACATTACCTGCCTGACAGTGGATCAGTGAAATCTAAAATTCTCAGAAATAGTTTTGGAATCTCTTTCAGCCTAATGAGCATTGACAGACCATTTTCCAAGGTCCTCAGAAGTCCCATTTGACTGAGAGATGAAATCGTGTGTGGTAAAGAAAAGGCTTGGATGGTGAAGACTCAGGTTGATGATTTTCAGGGTGTTTCCTGCTTTCCGCCCATTGAGGCTCCAGCACACAAACCTACCCTACCCCACCCCCACCCCCACAGAGGAAGATAAGCAATTTAAATGATGAATGGATGCATGAATGAATGAATGAATGAATGAATGAAACCATTTTTCTATGATTTTTCTATGAAACCCATTTTTTACGAAATAGAGATTTGCCCTTAAACCGAATAACCCTGTTATTACAAATAATACCTCTATGAGTGGAAAATGTTTATTAAACAGCGTCCACGCAGAGCGGAGGAGGAGGCGGGGTTTGTCGGAATGCGGGTGGGAAAACAAATACTACACCGGAGAGCCGAGCCTCTGCACTGTCGTCCAATAGCAGCGGAGCAGACATCAGCGAGTCTTCCGAGCACGCTGCAAGAGTCAGGCGTGAATCTGATGCAATCCTGGTGATGGAGTAGGCTAGAGCTGACAGCTCTCTAGAAACCTTCTCCACTCCCAGACTAAACAATTATATATCTTTACAGCTATTAGCCTCTCCGCCTATCTCCGCTTATCTCTGTGGAAATCATAACCGGTGAGTAACTATGGTTATAGCGTTAGCGAGGATGAGTGCTGACTGACTGACTGCTTCAGTAACACTAGCAGCCGTGGACCTCACAGAGACCCGACAGGTCACAGAGGTCGTTCAGTTGCCTTACATGAAATCATAACTGCCATAACATGTTTATGTTCATAGGAGGTCATTAAGTCTTGGTATCACGTAAGTTTACTAGCCATTAGCCAGCAAATGTTGCAGTGACAGCTAGCTAGCTGGCTAACCATCTCTTTTCTAAAGCTATGCCATCGGTTTTGTTGTGTAGGTCTAGAGCAGTGCTTTCCAATGCCCGAAAATTTAATACTTTTCATATCTTATTTTAAATTCCCCGTTCCACCTTAAATATTGCAGCGCCAGACCGCAACTGAGGCACAATTTAAGGTGGAACGGGAAAATTCGAACCGCGGAAGCTTTATAGCACAGATTTACTGCTGAGGTAATGTAGAAGACGGGCTGCAGACTTTATTAATATCCTGAATTCTCTACCCACATAGTAACTTTTTGCCAAACACCAAACTTCACGTGGAATATGGTGGTGAATTCCCACCAGCAGTGTGAGGTGTCTGAATCCCTCACTGACCCATTTACTTTAAGATCAGCTTTCCTGAGAGGCTTCTGTGCACCTTGATATTTGTGTGATATATATAACTATGACCACAAGGTGGCAGCATATGCCACATCATAGAGTTTAAGCCTTAGACCGTATACAGTCCAGGGTTTATCCACCAGGCTCCTTATTAGCATATTTGACCATGCCATAGGTCAATGCCCAGGCAGCAAACATGTGTTCATAATGCTATCTCACTAAAAGTGACTTTTGACGCACCTCTGTCTTTACAGAGTGGGAAATGCCCTTCATTAGAGCTGCAAGTAAGGTTGCACGGCAGGTGCGTCTGGCTCCAGGGTGCACCTGTGAACCCCTCTCCATCCCTGCACGGAGCATCAGTGTCTCACCACGTCAAGTAACCTCTGATGCCAGCTTTCACTCTGTGTCCTTCTCCGAGACCGACCACCCCAAAGTTCTGATCACAGGTGCCGAGCCATCACAATAATCTGTCTTCATGAGCTCATTCGTGTACCAATCTCTCTCAGCAGAAGTTTTAAAGGAGCAATATGTAAGCAGAATACAGAACCTTCTCCCCTTCTTCACTTATCCCCCATATACATACCAGCCTGTTCAGCATCAAACTTCGTACCTTTACTGTACAAGGGTGTTTCTTTGCTTTCAAACGCTACACTGACTCATCATTACTTCAGGTACAAAGTGGTATTACAGATAGAACAGGCGGTGTTAGCATGCTACCTGAAGTACATAACTCTTCAACATATACATCAAAAGGATGACACAATGTCATATTGTCAAAACTGTTATTTCTTCATGTTCTGTTAATAATTGTAACCATTTTTGGAATGTTGTAAACTAAGAATATTGCATATTGCTCCTTTAAGTCCAGGTAGACTTGGTAAATCATATAAATCATAAATATTATGTACACTGCATGCTGAGTTACCTAGGTAACTGCATTTGCAAAACCAAAGTGTGGTCTCCATGGCAACAGTTGGCTAATGTCATCATTGACCACTCATATCTGCTTTCTTATGTCTTGTGCTTCAGGGGGTCTGGGTCAGCTGGGTGTGGGGCTTGCCAAGCTACTTAGGTAGGAGTGACTTTCGAAAGCCTCAGTTGCATGCCTCTTTATATGCATTTTATTTTGAGATCATTTTACTTTAAATGCTTTAAATCAAGTCATATATGTTTGGTGGCAGTGTCCATATGTTTGTTCAGTGATAAAGATGTCAAATAATGTATTTTCATGTGAGACATTTGTGTTGTGTTAATTAGAAATTGAAGTTCTAAATTCCACCCTCTCTGAATGTGTCTTGCAGGAAGCAATTTGGAAACAACAATGTAATTCTGTCTGACATCAGAAAGCCTCCAGATCATGTTTTCCGCAGTGGTAAGTGCGGAGGCCTTGTTTAGAACACCTCCTCTAAAATTGTCCTGTAGTCAGTAAGTTTCTGTACAGTGAACCACTTCACATCAAACCACTCTGAATGGCTTTGTTTACATCTAAAATTTTGGAACAGTGACATTCCACTGTAAGACTGATGTACGTTTTATTTCCAGGTCCATTTATCTATTCTGATATACTGGACTACAAGAATTTGCGAGAAATTGTCGTGAACAATCGTATCACCTGGCTGGTGCACTACAGCGCTCTTCTGAGTGCAGTTGGAGAGGCAAATGTGACACTTGCTCGGAATGTCAACATCACTGGTAAGTGACAAGGGCGCAAAATGTACATCGTTTTCAGGACTGACATTTAGAGAAAACTATTGATTATCTCTTCTCTCTCTTCCACCTCCTACTTTTAAGGATTGCACAATGTCCTTGACATTGCTGCGGAGCATGGGCTTCGGCTCTTTGTTCCTAGCACAATAGGAGCTTTTGGACCCACATCCCCTCGTAACCCCACGCCAGACCTGTGCATCCAGAGGCCACGAACTATTTATGGTGTCTCCAAGGTCCATGCCGAGCTGATGGGAGAGGTATATGCTGACTTGTCTAGAAAGCCTGTCTGGCTTTTGAGCTTTGCTGAGGACATTTATCAATGTGTGGGTGACACTGTTGTGCAGGTTCAGGTACATCATAATTGTTGATTTTTTTTTGGACAGTATTACCACCACAGATATGGCCTTGACTTCCGTTGTCTCAGGTATCCAGGCATCATCTCAGCAGACTCTCAGCCTGGCGGAGGAACAACAGGTTACCTTTTACCATTTCATAACAGCTGTCACAGAGTAAGTTTGGCATTTTGGTCTGTGTGCTTCAGACCTCCATTCACTCTGAGGCTTTCATCTCCCCAGACTATGCTGTCCAGATATTTCACGATGCTGTAAAAATGGGCAAGTTTGTGTGCAACCTGAAGCCTGACACACGCCTCCCTATGATGTTCATCGATGATTGTCTGAGAGCCACGCTGGAGGTGATGGAGGCTCCTGCTGAGACGCTGAGCATGCGTACTTACAACATTAACGCCATGAGCTTCACTCCTGAGGAGCTGGCCCAGGAGGTGCAGAAACAGCTGCCTGTCCTTCAGGTCTCTTATGAGATTGACCCAGTTAGACAGGCGATCGGTAAGACTTAAAGATGTATGACAAGGAGTATGCTTAAATCTGTAGTGCTGTTACACCTTACACATGCTGCAGTATTGTAAACTCAATTCTGTTCTTTCACTTTTCCTTAGCTGACAGTTGGCCCATGAACTTTGACGACAGCAATGCGAGAAAGGATTGGGGCTGGAAGCATGAATATGACTTACCAGAGCTTGTCCAGACAATGCTCAGCTTCATTGGCTCTGACTCAAGAGTTGCACATGCTAACTGAATACCATTGCTAAGTCTTTGCACAGTTATTAGAATTCTTTGCATACTCAGGTATGGAATATTAGTAGCCTTTCTCTGTAGTGTACTAGGTGGGTCCAGCCGCAGCATTCCCAGCTTGTTCTTCTGTGAATCCTGTCTAGAGTAGGGTAACCAAATTTCAGGACAATAGATGCAGTGATTGAATCTTGCTGGCAATAGTTTGCACAAAAACACCATCATTGGATCTCCACCAAAGCTTGGCTCAAGTGAAGTCAAATGATGTTGAAGGTAGTGAAAAGGTGCTAGCCCTTTGGAATGTAGACCTATAGGCAGTGGTACTGTGATCTGCAGCTGATGGGATGATATTGATGAGTCATCCAGCTAAAACAGAGATAAACAATATTTTACATTTAAAATACACTACAGTAAAGAGGCGTGCAGTACTACATTTGTGTGCCCCAGGTCAAATTACAGGTTTATTTTTTTGTTGATATTTTGTTTCATTTTTTTATTATTCCAACGTGTTAAACTTGGCAAATAAATAGAAAATTTGCATTTGTAGAAAAATGTATATTATGTATATACAAATATATAGAGTCTAAAATGGGAAACTTTCCCATACCCATTGATACCAATGATACCCCAGTCTGGATGTTAGGGTCCAATGGGAAATATTACTGTCCATTCTTTTTTTTTTAAAATTGTATTTAATTAGTTATTTTCCCAATGAACACATACAAGGGCATATATACAGGTTGCTGTAACTCTACACCAAGTACATACAGTACTATGAGCTTGGATTATTCATTTAATCTTTCCCCCAAAAATATCCTTAAATACTTGACATTTTAGATTACTTGACACTTTTCAAGTCTTCCTTTTGCAGTCAATTTGATATATCGTTGTCATTGTCCTGCATCATAAGGACAGTGTAAGATTAATGCACTATTTTACTATTATGCTACTTGCACTTTGTGCTACTGTAATCACAACGCTGTAACTCATCTCACTGCTATTTATGTGTTATGTGTGCACATATGGAGCAAAGTGTCAGGCCTTTAGCTTTACCAACAGCATTTGCCTAGCGCTATAATAATAATAACTTTCAAGCATCATGTCTCCCCATCTGTAGTTGGAGCATTGTTTCTGAAATTTCTGTTTTCTGCTTCATATTTCTTTTAGTCATTAAAGATTGTCTGCCATGCATTTGTCTTTGATTTATTATTGACACGCAAACACTTGTCAGAGTTGGCCTTTTTTTTTCAAATTGGTTAATAAAGCAGTTAATGGAATAAGATTTGATTCAAAGGAAGGAATTTTTGAGCATTTATATTGGTACAAACATTTTGTAATTTCACCTAATGTGAAGGACAGCAGCTGAACTGGAATTATGCAGAAACTGAAAATTGCAAAAAACTTTTAAACCCATGTTAAATATTAGCATGCATAGGGCCAATTCCCCAGGCCCAGATTAAGCCTAAGCCTACCCTTAAAAGAATTTCCAATTGGTATTCACCACTGGCACTCCAATTAAGTCTAAGACTAGGCTTAATCCGTATCTGGGAAACTGGCCAATAGTGTATTGCTTAGTCACTGGTTATACAAACAAAGTACAACAGAAAAACAATATTTGCAAATAAAACTGGATGCCCGATCAGAATTAAATATTTAATTTATTAGATGCATAATAAGAAATATGCAAGTAGCATTTCATTTCTTTTTTACTTTTGTGGAGACTGACGCAGAAGGCTTTTCAGATAAGCTTGACACATGTGAAGAGTGTGCTGCTCCTAAAAGAGACTTTTGTCTCAATCTTAGTTCCAGCAGTTCTTGTATAGCTCTGATTTCATCCATTAAAATATCCTTTAGAGTGTCCCCTTGTGACTGCAGAAAGGTGCGGACCATGAGCTCCACTGCCTAGAAGGGCAAATAGCAATAGTAAGTAAATTGTAACCTATTAACCTATTTAATAAATAGAGACCACCTAACTCGGTGTAGTAAACAGATGTAATCATTTAATCCGGTTTGCATGACAACTGCTGATTGAGCACAGCTCCGTATTCCTTAGCTGATTAATGCATAGCATAGGTGTCTAAGGCCCGTTTCCTTTGGGATGTATGGATGGTCGAACAGTAGTGTAGTACTTTGACAGTTTTCTTAAAACACAAGCATCTATATTTTACAGGGTTTAATTAGCACCTTAACATAAAGCACACTGGCTAATCTGCACGAGTGACTTCTACAGTGATCATTAGTTCTTAGACTTATTCATCACTCGACAGTTTACAATTCACTAAAGTGTGTGCTACCATCCACAATCTTACAATGATACATTCAATTATAAAATCCACAATCACAAATGCTTGTACCTGTTTGTCTAGTCGTTTTTCCAGCGAAAGGTCACCAAGAGTGTCTTGCAGCTTTGCCATCAGTTGTGCGTCAGTCTGTTCTTTGAGTTTGTGGATTTCTGCCTGTTTCTCTGCCTCAGCTGCCATTAGTTCCCTCAAAGTCCGCCGCTTCTCCCAAACAACTGCATCGGTTCCCTTATTTAGAGGTAAAGGACATGGTGGAACATGGATTTCAAGCTGGGAGTGCATGTTTTTAAGGTCCATCTCACCCTTTAAAAAAGCCTGGTAGAGGCGCTGATGACAGATATAGTCCTTTACAATGAAGTCACAGAGGGCAGCATGATGAGCAGGAGAGAGTTGAGGGCGACACTGTGACAGGCGTGTCTGGATCAGAGAAATGGCTTCAGATTTCTCCAGGCCTGATGCAGATAGAGGGAGAGGGTAACACGGATGCACATGTTCAGGGCCAAAAAAAAAACACATCTGTAAGATGTTGCATATTTAATTAAAGCTCTGATTTGGAATTTGACTGAAATATATATCATGTAGGATTGGTAGCTGATTGCAGTCGTAAGTCTACTTTGTCCAGCTGCATCTTAACAACGATACACTAATATAGTAAAGATTTTACTGTAGCAATGGACAGGCACACAGCAAACACTATATATCCAAAATTTGCAGACGCCTGCCCAATATATATATGTATATTTTATTCAGAAATAAAGGGAATTATAACAGAGTTTACCCCCTCTTTGCTGCTGTAAGAGCATCTACACTAGATGGAAGAGGCTTTACACTAGATGTTGGAACACCACTGTGAGGATTTGATTGCAGTCAGCCACAACAGCATTACTGAGGTCAGGTACTGATAGTGAATTATTAGTTCTGGTTTGCAAATGCCACTGTAGTAGATGATCACTGATGATGTATGATGAAATATAGTGGATAAGGAATGATGGTATGTGATGACATATAGTGAATAATGACTGATGATGCATGATGACATACAGTGGATGTTGACTGAAAATGTATGCTGCCATATAGTGGATGATGACTGATGATGTAGGCTGCCAAATGGTGGATGATGACCAACAATGTATGATAACATAAAGCGGATGATGACTAATGATATACGCTGACATAGCGGACGATGACTGATGATTTATTCTGACATGTAGTGGATGATGACTGACGATGTATGCTGACATGTAGTGGACGATGACTGATGATGTATGCTGACATGCAGTGGATGATGACTGACGATGCATTCTTACAAATAGTGGATGATGACTGAAACATGGTGGGAAAAGAAGTTGTTGAGTGCTGAATTCAACAGCAGTGTCTCACCTTTAAGCTCAGGGAGGAGCTCTTTAGTCATATTTGCTATCTGTGCCACTGCAGACCATGGAAGCCCACGCTTTACAGAATACATTACACTCTCATACACAAATTCCTGGTGCAAGTATTGTCTCTGGTCGTCGCCTTCAAACTCCTTCCATTGAAAATAACGGCTCAGGCGCAGAATGCCTTCGTCCCTCTACAACAAAACGGAGCACGAAGGCAGATAAGGAAGAATAAAATAAAGGAAAGAACTGAGTCAGTGCTTGTCGTCCTTGTTGGATTTAGCCTGATGATGGATAGCTCTGTCTGAGCTCTCGTCTACTAACTTTGAAAAAGCAGCACGAAGGGAGATATGGCTCGTTCTCTCTGGACCGCCTGCCGAGATCGACTCTGCCTATCTGTATAGAGGTAAGCTGCTACTGCTGCTAGAGCTGTATGTACATATAGCGTACAGTGCTGTCCGCCCGTCATTTCACGCTTTTCAGCACGACCTAATGCGAACCACAGTGTGGAACCTGTTGCGGGCCGTTGTAGGAACCCCAGCAGCACGTTAGGCAGCCACTAGCGTTAAGGTTAGCAGTGAGCGAGCGAACTAGCTGGGCCACAAAACGAGGCTATTGCAATGTTAGCTAGCTATATTAGCATGATAGCTTGCCTTACATAAGCATCGCTAGCTACAGATAAGCTCAAACACTGGCTGTATTACAGATATTATAAACCAAATTCGTGACGACCAGACTCCAGACCAGCTCGCTAAAATGAGTGTAAAGTTGAAAGCCGTCTGAGATGTGAATGAAAGGCAGAGCATGAAGGCTCTGCAGGGCTTCACCTCGAGTGTAGATAATTCCTTCAACATATTGAGTCCGTTGCCATGGCTGCTGGCGTTGTTAGAGGCGTACTTGTTGCTATGGCA
This sequence comes from Semaprochilodus insignis, assembly GCA_034552555.1. Classification (NCBI taxonomy): domain Eukaryota; kingdom Metazoa; phylum Chordata; class Actinopteri; order Characiformes; family Prochilodontidae; genus Semaprochilodus; species Semaprochilodus insignis. The sequence goes on along the minus strand of CM067483.1, from coordinate 23,774,858 downwards.
CACGCACGAGCTCTGGGGCGCGCGTACTTGAGTGCGGCGCTTCAGATCTGCATGCATTTGTACCTCTCTGTCCCCCCTCCCCAAGACATATTTACATAACACACTGTGTTACAGGATGTAGCCACGCTATAACAGTAATAACACCAATAACTACAGCACCAATAGCAACACCAGTTATAACTACACCAATAACAGCAACAACACCAATAACAACACCATTAACAGCAACAACACGAGTTATAACTACACCAATAACAGCAACAACACCAAAAACAACTACAGCAGCAACACCAATAACAGCAACAACACCAATAACAACTACACCAATAACTAAGGGAAGTCGATTCCAAAAGAATCAATTCTTTGACTCCAGCACGACTCCATTTGGGGTAGACCCTTAGCCAGTGACTAAAAGTCGAAATGATGGGAGTTGACTCTCTGTGTACTCTCAGGTTTTTTCATTATAATTGGCTAGTGTAAAGCAGGAGAGAGTCTGAGTTTGAGTTGTGAGATTTTAATTAACAGCGTAAAACAACGCCCTCACTGCTCACCAACCGCTTTAGCACAAACTCTGCTCATTAAAAAGTATTTTATACATGCTGCACCGCAGCTCTTCATTTTCTTCATTACTGAAATGCAGTAAACAGTTGTTAGGAATAATACAAGGAACAAAACCAAAAACAAATAGTGTTTTTTAACAGAACGCCATAAAAAAGCCATCTTCAGCCTTTGTAAAAGAGGAACAAGATTACAGTCAACTATCTGAATTCTACAGTAATCAATTTCTTAGTATACCTTTCTCCTCGCTCCATATTCTGTGAAATAAAATTCCTGTCACTGTAATCTGTAGCTACTCAAGTGGATAAACTACATGTAGGATGGTTTAATCTCTACTGTATCCCTTTATCATCAGCTCTGGCACAGCCTTGATTAAAATAAAGAGGAGATGAGAACAAGATTCTATTAGTTCCAGCTGCAGGACACGAGGGTCAGAGTAACAACAGCAACAACACCAATAACAGCAACAACACAAAACAACAACAACAACAGCACAAATAACCGCAACAACACCAATAACAGCAACAACACCAAAACAGCAACAACAGCAACGACAACACCAATAACAACACCACCACTAAAAGCAACAACGCCAATAGCAACAACATGAACAACACCACTAACAGCAATAACACCAAAAACATGAATAACAGTAACAACACCAATAACAGCATCAACACCACAAACAGCAACATCAATAACAATGACACCAAGAACAGCAACAATTGCAAATGTATAATTCAAGTATTATGTTCTGACCTGTCTATATTGTCAATGTCTTAAATGTCTTATTTTGGATACACTGTTTACCCTCTGTTTTCTTTTAAATCACTTCATGTTTGATAACAAGAAAACTCTTGTCTCCAGTCTCAAGCATAAAAGTGGTGAGGGGTACACAAAGCCTCCCTTCATGCAACTTCCTTTTAAAAGCTCTAAAGTGTGTTAGTCTAAATGACTGAAACCCTTAAACAATATTTCTTCTGCATGAATTACTGTTGTTGTTGCTACATGTTAGTAGACACGTGCTGATATTCAGTACGAGGCATATGGCAATAAAACACAATATTGCTATTGAGGAAGGTTTGGAATAATGTCGGTATCAAACAGTCAAACACAGATTTCATCTGATATTTTTAGATATGTACTGTAACTGTCACAAGATCGAACCCAGCTGTCAGAGTGTGATTCCATGTTTCGTTTGATGTTTGTATAGCCATTTTGGTGTGTTTACTGGTCCTAGCGTCCTCACAGCTCATAGTAAAGCTTGTAGTACAGTCATTTCATACTAGATGTGCTAGCCAGAGTACCAAGATTCTGAAGAAAAACTCAACCAAACACACATGGCTGTGCATGTATACAAAGAGTCGACAAAGAATTTTTAATATTCCAATCGATAACCATCAACAGAGCTAAACATGTTCTATTTGGAACATTAGATGTATGCACATGTGTTATATTATTTGTACGTATATATCTTATTTTTCTAGTATAGTATCATGATAATATCATAAATCCACATTAAAAGATGAGCTCATTCTGATAGGTTAAATAGGCCTGAATATGCTAAGCTATATTATAACATGAGGCCTCGTAAAACTAGGTTTGGTGTGAATAGTATTTTAAGGTTTCTTACCATAAACTCAGACAACACGGCTTGTGTTTTTTTTTTTTTTGGGGGGGGGGGCTAAGAGTTAATATCTTTTGGCACAGATGGCTGAACAGTATAATCCTCTTTCATAGTAGTCACTCCTCCTCCCTCTATGGAGGTCTGCATGCATTTGATAATTAGCCTAATGGAATGAATGGTGACAGAGTGAAGGGAGCAATATAGAGCAATGTCATCTCTCCAGTGGAAATCTGTGGGTGTTGAGTGCCACTCCACGTAGGGGGGTGACGCCATGCTGGACCTACTGCCGTTTCATCTCTACCTGCTTTTGAGAGAGAGAGAACAGCCATTTTAAGCGTTGCTGGACTGTCTGCTGAAATGGCTTACAGGATTACTTCATAGGCAGATGCCATAGTTTGGAGGCTTTTGGCACAGCACGCTGCGATGAGGAATATATGCCCAAAGGGTAAGCTGCGGATCTTTGCAATGTAAAGTGGAATTAGAGTGAGGGAAGCAAGATGGCACCAGGGAGAGAGCTGTAGGATGATGATCAAAATGGCACAGGGCCTAATTCAGCAATTAGTCATAATTAAGTGTACAGCTAGCAGGATGGATGTTTGGGTATATGTGATAGGGGAATAAAGTCACCTTGAAGCAATTTAGGCACTGAAACGGACTGGCAGGCTCTGCGGTTAGTGTCACACTGAAGTAAAGCTTCTGAATGTCAAACTCAACAGGGCTGTCCTAAAATCCTGTGAGCTAATTAGGCTTTACACTGACTGAGCAGCCGGTTACAGACTAACGAAGCAGACTGCATGAAGAATGTAGGGGTTGATTAAACTATTTCATATTGTATGTATGTTATATCGAAGCAGGATATGTGAATATAAAGATGTTTGTGATGTATAACTGGTGTTTATTAAATGAAGTAAGTCTTATTTCTCTCTAATGATCTCCGTCAAGCCTGCTCTAAACATATCACTGAGATTCTGTTGTATCCCTAGAGAAGCTATTATGCCTTTCACCTTGCTTTCCAGCAGACAGCTCTCGGGCCTTAAAATGCGTCTGTTTCAGATTTGTGATGTGCGTGTCTGACAGAGCTTCATAGCAGACTGCTTCCAGTACTCTCACAAGTGCCTGCTTGAGTTTCTAATGGTAGATAAAGTGGGAGATAGCAGTCATGTGTAGCATATGAATCACAGTCTGTTCTCGGGCTGCTGTTAAATAGATTTAAGAAGCTTTATTAAGCATGGCATTTATGTTAAAGCTCTTTATGAATGTTCAACTACAAGTCTCTTTTTGTTTGAGGCTTTATGAGCACCTGAGTACGAATAATGTCAGGTTTTCAGTGGATAGGACATCTAGAATGGCCTTGTGAAAATGTAGTCTGTAGTATCACCATTCCATATGAATAGAACATACATCACAGCTAAGCAACAACACAACAGTAAAGAGGTATAAAACTATGAATGGAATGTTCTAGCCAATGTTACTCTGAGTTGTGGTTACAAAAGCAATAACCCAAAAGCGGTAATGTTCTTTTGGTAAGTGTTTCATGAAGGTAACCGAGGGTCATTTTACTTAAGAGTCCAGAGGATGTGCTGGCTTTGCTAGAGATTAGAGTAAGCCACTGTCTTGGCAATGCAGGAGTGAATTAACAGTAGCACACATTATTCACATTATAAAGAGCTTTACATACACTGGCCCAATTCAGACATTTGTGCCGACCTGAAAAATGTAAGTTCATTGTTTAAGGTAGCAAAATGTCAATCAAAGTATATTAAGATCATTTTAAGACTGTATTTTTTTTTTTTTGGGTAAAAGGCGCTTGTCAAGTTCTTTGTGTTCTTTGAAGTTTAAGCAGTTTCTTTGAGGGCCTGTGCAGATTTGCACCCAAAAATGTCTGTGAACACCTCAGAGTTTCTGATGCCAATAACCAGGAATGCACTGAATTTTCAGCCACCCTAAAAAATATTGGGCGGAAATGATTGAAAGCGACTTTCAGTTTTTTTGTCCAAAGAAGAAAAAAGGCCAAAAACTTGAAATTTGTCAAAATGATTTTTAAATAAGTTGAATGTTAGTAAAATAAGAAATAGTGAGTAAAACGCTTCCTTTGGTTTCATTTTGCTGGCCTCAGCAGTAAAACACTCAAACACTGTCCTCTGTAACTGCGTTCTATACAGTTCTTAACTAACATGCATTTTAGCATCAACTGGGATACTAATGATCTTGAATAGAAATCACCTAAATAAACCTGATAGACCCTTTATCGTTTGGTGACAGACGTATTTGACTCTTGTTTTGATTGTACTGGAAGTGCATCCGCTGGTTAGACCCTTCTGACCCATTCTTCTCTAAATGATGAATACTAAAGTGACTTGTGTGGCTCCTGCTGGACAAACTTCAGATTGTTAGGTGGGAGTTCCAAAGCTACATGCACATACTTTACGTACTCTAAAAACTAGGTATTTTGCATCGTTAGAGTGGAGGTGCATTTGGGGAACCTTGGAGTATTATATTTGAATCATTTTACAGTTATTAATACCTAATATTATTTGGCAAGTTATTTGGCAAGTTCGTTCTCTAGAACTCCGTCAGTCCTCTTTCCTAGCATAGTGATGATCTCATTTGAAGCATCAGCTTTATTATGTCAGTTTAAATGCATGAATAAAAAGGCAAGTTATATATAAATGCTGTCAGAACAAAACCTCCAAAATGGCAACTTTACAGGAGACAGAAAAAAACAAGCTTTACTTTTAATGGAAGTCAATGGAGCCAGACTTTTCTTGGATTTGACATTACACACAATGTGAAATGTTGTCTAGAGGGTTTTTTCTGACAGCAGGGGTACAAAAGATCAGCTCACACACCATGGTGAGAAAACCAGCCAAAGACTAGTGCAGTCAGATTTGACATTTTCTCCAGGCTTCACACTAAAAGTCTTCTGTCAGTTCATTGTTGGGCTATAAGTATTGTTATCTGACCTTCATTAAAGTATATCAGTGGTTAAAAGGTTAAAGTGTCTGAATACTCTGGTAACTACACATACAAGACATTAGAACATGGTACTTGTTTACAGTGACTGAAATTTGTGACTGAGATGTATTTTTTCTTTTTACTGTAAATGTCATTCTCATAAGTATTTCATAAACGTACATACGCCAAGGAGCCTATTACTGTTAACAGTTGTGATAACTGAATTCTAGAAATGGAGACCCAGTGAGTTGTAAACACTGACACTGTGGGAATTCTCAGCCAAGATCTGGCGCCCTAAATATTGCATTCTCACGTATGGCACAGAGCTATATACTGACACTGCAGATGTCTGACTAAGCTGCAAATACAGCCATTCAACTAGCATTTACTTACAAGAGCATCAGAAATTACAGGCTCATAGAATTTCACAGAATTTTTCACAAAGTTCCTTCACCTCACCAGTAATGTTCCTGCATTAACACAGAATGACATTGTCTTCCTGAACTATGAATTTGGTTCCAATGAACCAGTGTCTGCACACAAATGTCCATGTTCATAACCTGCCATGCAGTAAAATCATAGCAAATACAGCTGTAATCATTTTAGTATTATTAGCATTTTGATTTCTTCACAGCTCTGTTTGCTTTGTGCTTTGTGGGATGTGGGCCTCCCTGCACTGTATCTAATGCTCTCCTAGTTTCAGTGAATTCTCAAGATGATTAAAGGAGCTTTTCATTCTATCCTTAGCTTCCAAAGGACATGATTAGCGGCTAGACCTGTTGTGGGAGGGCTTTTGAACTTACGCTACTGTGACAGTTGCTGCTGTTCACATGGTTGGATGCTACCCGAATCATGCTGCTGCTCTCAGTCCTGTAGACTTGTTTTTATTGTTTTTATTTCCTGGCATTTGTTAACAGTATCTTGGATCATGTGTCCTATTAGTGTGAGTATGTCTTCTGTTTCTGTACTCAGGGAAGTGGCGGCTGGTTTTTGTTCTATGTTTGTCTAGGTAGCCTCTTTCACCATCATCTTCCTAAGTTTTCCTGAATTTGTTCTTGTGAAAGGTTCTAGGCGAAGTCTACGTTATACTCATGATGTGTTCTTAATCCATAGAACTGTTCACACCTCTATGAGTGTGTGTAGATTCTGTTTTTTAGCTAGGAGCAAATCCCAAATAAGAAAGCACTGGTAAATATTAGAATCTGCATTAAAAGTAGGTTTAAGAAGACATTTTTTTTCTTATGAGCAATTGATGAATGAGGCCTATGGTTTTTATTCTATATATGTGTAGATAACACATAGAACTGGTCAGAATTTGTTTGGGCAGTGTTGAAATTGAAATTAGCATGGGTCACATCTTAGCAGAAATGAAGACATGGGGATTTTTTAAGATGGTTACTGGAGCTAGTTTCATTCAGATGTTCTTGAGAGGTCAAGTGTAGGCCATATTAGCCTTAGCTCAGTAAGCATCCAACCATTTTCTATAGCAAAATATGGCAAATTAGTTTGGGTTTGGGTAAATGTGACAAATTAGCTTTATTTGAGTTGGTGAATAAGTAACATATGGTGTATGTAAATAAAAGATGTCATAGAACAGTGTTTATCAAAAGTTCTCTAAGATGTAAACAAAGTAATTTAGAGTGGTTTGGTGTGAAATGCTCCATGCCAAAGAACCTTAAGTCAGAATTGTTCCCAGTGGTGGTGAGAGGAACCAGACATCTGAAGAGTTTAACGCCTCTAAAAACAAAATGGTTGGATATAGGCTGCCAGATGCCTAAAACATTGTTTTGGTCTACAATGTTTAATCCATTCATGGTGGAGGGATACATGAAGGGTGTATAATCCCCAAGGAAAACCTTTTTCAGATTCATGATTATTTTACTATCATCAACATTATATATAAAAACAGGAAGCACATGTAGGTTGGCTGTTGGTTTTGAATAGTTAATAAAATGGCTATATTTGCATTGGTGACCCCCATTTCCCATCACCACCACTGTAAATACATCTGAGTCAGTAAGTTCCTCTTCAATGAACCATTTCACATCAAAACAATCTGATGGACTTTATTTACATCTCAGCCACTGAATAATACAGACATTTTGAAAAAAAAAAATAAGTGAAGTCATGAGACCATTGCAAAGGCATCATTTGGTTTGTTTATGTAGAATGGATTGCTTATTGTCACTCTAGTTTCCAAAAGCAAAACCACCATCATTTATTTTTAGAAGCTGTGTTTGTGCATGTGTGTTTAATTTGTACAGTATATATATATTTGTTTGCCTTCTATTTTGAATGTTGGATTAAGGCGGCAATTACAGGCTAAGAAGGAAATGCAATTTAAACTGACCTGTAACTTCTCCAAAGAGCATCTGATTAATCCTTAAACAGAGGCCCAGTTTCACAGCTGCTTTTAAGCAAAAGGTGAAGATGAAGATGTTGTTTACATCAGCTTTAGAGTCAAGCTATTACAGCTTTTGAATGATGGAAAAGACCCTGATTTAATAGAGCATCATGCAAGCAGTAAAGTGATTTGATGACTAATAACTACTTATTCACATCTTAGCACTGTCTGAAATGTAACATTCTGATATTATAGAATAAGAGGAAATATTATAAGCTGAAATATCAGAATGCTTTGATAGCTGTTATTAACAGATCACCCCTTTACTGATTTCAGAAAGCATAATTACATGAATCATGATTTCCATAATGCAGATGATATTACATATCAGCTAATTTTGGTTTTACTGACACTCTGCCAGTTGTGATTTACATTCCTAGCCTGAAGGTTTTAAGATAATTTGATGATAAATAAATGATTGTTATGTAAGAAACTATATAGCTGTCCGAAGTAAAAAAACAAAACAAAAAACAATTACTATCATTGGAACATTCAAACAAAGTAAATGAAGTACAAAATAATGACATATTGTTCAATACATGTTGATTTACAAGCTATAAGCATACAAAAGAGTGTGTTGATGGACAAACAGATTATGACGAGCGCTGAGCTAAAATCAAGGCGAGGTTTATTTAACAGACTTGTAGTTAAACACAGCAGCAACAAGAGCAAAGAGGACATAACAAAAGGGCAAGGCAAAGTCAGAGTCAGTGAACAGGCAAGAGTCAAAACCAACCATACAATAAGATCAGCAAAGGTACCAAAGTGGCAATACTTTGCAATGATCCAGTGTGAGAGAGGAGTATTTGTACAAACAGACTAGAAGAACAGGTGTGTGTGATTAGTACTCCAGAGAGGCATATCTGGAACACGGAACGGGATTGGAGGATTGTGGACATGTGACAGTGGCGTCATTGGGTGGTGGGTTATGGGAAGTGGAGTGCAGGAGATCGGAGGTGAGAGGAGAACCAGCAGGCGTGACAAAGAGTGCAATTGTTTTTACACTTATCATAAAAAAATAGTTGCACCCAGAAGGAAGTGTCGGATTGCAATGGAATTCGGAAAGAAAGATAAATCTTTATTCAGCTACACACTCTCAGTAGGGCTGCCATGTTTGCTAACGTAACATACCAGGCGTCTTGGCATGGAGTTGTAGAGGTTCTTAATGGTGTCCTGTGATAATCCATCCCATGCAGCTTGAATATTCTCACGCAGTTCCCGCAGATTTTGCGGTAGGGGTGGAGGTGGAGTGACACCAGGCCTTCTGGACGTGTAACGTGTGACAACAAAAAAAATTAATCTTGGCTCTGACCAAGGTGCCTCCACACACAGATTCATCAGGTCGTCTCCACCAAGACGAAATGTAATGTTAAGGGCAGTCGTTGTAACGGTCTGCGTGCATGTAGTCCTGCGTCGTGCAGTCATCTGCCAATGATGCTGGCACTAACCGGATGACCCATGGAGGGCATCACTGCTTGCTGAATGTTCAGTCAGGTCAGTCAGGTACAGCGATAAGACCCTTCCTTGCTTGAATCATTTGCGTGTCTCACAATGTCAAACCTACCCACCAAGTTCCATTCCTGTCGGTGGATTCATTCTGGGTATTTAGCTATTTGTGCAACTGTTTTTTTGACGATGAGTGTATATTTCTGGGGGTCATAAGTGATTGTTTATCTCAACTAATTATTTTGTGAAACATGTTTGCAAATGAAACCATAACCAAATCCCTTAATTTCAGTTGCATTGCTGTATTTAAGTGGTTTTGAACTGCTTTTCTGTTATCAAAGAGTGCATGTTAATGAAGTTTCAAACAATGTCTTCCTTACAGTGTAGACTGACTAGGAAGAATGCAGAGAGTAGGCTCCGCCAATGCAAGCGACAAGTTTAGGAATGACTCTCAACGTCCAGTGTCCCGTTTCTCCAGTGTGACTTCTGCCACTCCGGCAAAAAGAATCACCTTCTTCAAGAGCGGAGACGCCCAGTTCAGTGGTGTCAGGATGGCAATTCATAAGAGAAGCTTCAAATGTTTCGATGCCTTGTTGGATGACCTCTCGCAGAAGGTGCCTTTGCCGTTTGGCGTGCGGACCATCACCACACCCAGAGGCACTCACTCCATTCAACGCCTGGAGCAGCTAGAGGACGGAGGATGCTACCTTTGCTCTGACCGCCGCTATGTGAAGCCAATCGATGTGGAGGCTGCAGGGAAAAGGCCTACCATCTGGCACCACAGCCACCCACATAACACCCGAAAAAAGCCCTCCCGACCTGAGGAACCCCCCTCAGGTCATTCTGGCCAGCACTACCATCGGCATCCAAAGAGGATCGTGCTAGTGAAGAACAATGACCCTACAGTGAGAAGGTCCATCATTTTAAGCAGGAGGACGGCTCGTAGCCTTCGCGTCTTCATGGAGGAGATTTCAGAGCTCATGCAATGCCATGTCCGAAAATTATACACCCTGGATGGACGGAAGGTTAGTTCCAATTTTGTTGCTTTCAAAGATTTCACTTAGCAATGTTAAACTGGCGTGATAGTAAATCAAATACTGGATCTTTTGCAGTTTTTTGGGGATGATTTTTAATGACTCAGTAAGTAATGTAAACTTTTGGTTCCCTAAAGAACCATGTATGAAAAAGAAATTTGTGAGTTTGAAAAACTTTTAAAAATTCTTTTTTATAATGTAAAGGTTCTATAACTATTCACGTGTTATTCCTAGAACCGTTACATGTTATGGAGGTTTTTACCCAGTTATTTTTTTTAAACTCTACACATCTCATCTACCAAAAATAATTCTCCAAAGAATTATCTATTGACAGGATTTTTAAGGAGCCAAAATTATTTCACCTGTGGCGTAAAGAACTCTTTTTGGCATCTGTAGTTTTAAGAGAGTAGGTCTGTATATCTGTTTAGGCATGAAGGTTTTGAGAATAAGTTCTGTGCTTCTATATAATGCTGATAAACTGATATTTTGTTAGTAGACAATCTTATCTACCAATAAGGAGAGCATTACAGTAATTAAAAAGATAAATGCATGGATAAGGCCCTCAATATCTACAAATGTACACTTGCAGGTATAAAAATGGGTCTATGGCAAAAAAAGTTTTTATTTGTCTTAATGATAAATCATTAAACAAACAGATAGAGTGTATGTTATAGGATAATTTCCTAATTTTCCTTATCTTTAAATTAAGTTAATTAAGTTTTGTGAGTAAATTTGCAGGAATTCTTCTACAGAAAGAGTGTAGAGTATAATATTGTCCTGATAGCTTTAAACAGCTGAAAAATGTTGCCAAGTTAGTTTGAGTTTAAGGTGAGACAAAATATTCTTCAAAGGGTTTACATCTGGACCAGGCCAAAACATTCAGTAAAAGCCATCTTTCTTCATCATGTCTTTTGGGCCTGACCCATTTTTTTGCCTGAGAATGTAGGTTTTGACAGATTATGAGCTATGTTCCTTAAATATAAAAGAATGCAGATGGTCTGATATTGTTAACATCTTAACACCAGTAACATCGCCAGCAGACAGGGTAACATGACAATGATAGGCTTGGGGCCAAGTATCAGTGTTAATGAACTGCTATGCATCCAGAATTTAATATATGCGCTCCAGGTGAGTCCAGGTCCTGACTGTTTAATTCACCCCCCGACAGATTGACAGTATTCAGAGCCTGATGCAGTGCCCCAGCGTGCTTGTGTGCGTGGGCCGTGAGTCTTTTAAGCCCCTACTGCTGGAGAACCTGAAGAAGAACTCAGAAGAGAAGCTGCCTGGGGTGGGTGCAAGGTCACGCTCCAGCATCTGCAGTGAGGGCCATGAGAGCAAGAAGAACGGTATGGCCTACTATATTCCTGTATAGAATGTAGAGAAGCTCAGTATAAAGGGATGTCATTCTAATCCCCTCAGGTGTCTACCAAGAAATGATCTAAATGAATTATGGTTAGAGTAGATAGTAGTGATTCTAAATGTAATAACCTATTCTGATTTTCATGAAATACATTTTTAGTTTATAGTTGTTTCCTGACACCTTAATGAATACTAGGATAAACAGATATGTAGATACATCTTTAACTATAATTGCTTGGAAATACTTTGACCATTACGTTGACCATTTCATTTGGACTTTTCATTAAAAGCACCCATACACTTTGACCAGATGAGATCTGATTGTCATTTTACTGCGTGAAAAGCACATCAACAGATGGGTCATTTGCATTTAATTTGTTTACTTTTTCCCTGCTGTTACAATACAAGTTGACAACTTCAATTAGACACTTTTATTGGCAAATGGTTTGAGGGCAATTCTAGCCTTGTGTATCCTCTAATAAAAAGGAGTTCAAGATCCATCTCTGAAACCACCAAATGTGTTTTAAGTGATCCAGTGGTTATCAGATCACAGTGCATCCTAGGGATGTGTGCATCTGGCTTTTCACGTGGCGAGTGAAATCCAAATGTGATCATTGAAAGTGCACATTGCTGAAGGGTGTAAACAGGTCCGAAAGGTTCTTTAACTGTTGTGGAACCATATGTCATGGAGTTTCTTGAATTAAATGTATGAATGAATAAAATGAATAAATTCATAAATAATAAAAAGTCCTCTCACACATCTTATTCACAAAAATGGTTCTTAAGGTTCTTTAGGGAAACAAAAACACTCCAAATATCCCATTTTGGCACTTTGCAGAAGGAACTGTTTACAAGATGCCTGCAACAAGACAATGCTGTGTATGTTTAAATCATACACATTCTTCTCATTTTTGTGTGTCATTTTTTTGTTTACAGTGAACTTTGGTTTGGAGACCAAGAAAAGCATCATCCATCCAAGATCAGATTCTAGTAACAGATCTACGCGCTTCTCTCTGTCCTCAGAAAAATCATACCCGAATGGATTATGCATGACACCAGGGCAATCAGGTTGTGTCAGCACCTGTCCCTACACAAGGGATGTCATACTGAACGATGATATTGAAAAAAGGGTACTCGTTAACAAAGATGGCAGCCTATCCGTGGAGATGAAAGTTCGTTTCCGACTAGTTAATGATGAAACGCTTCAGTGGTCCACTGAAATCAAGAAGTCAGCAACAACTTCAAATGAAAGTAGCTCAGTAAAGGAGGAAGAGGCTCATTATCTTCAAGGCAAAGCTGAATACTCAGACCCAGACTCCAACTCTGCATGTGAGGCTGAGGAGACAAGTGCGCCAAAGTTCCATCCAAAGCATGCTGAAGAATCACGCTGTCAGAACTGTTGCAACCACTGCCAAGAGTATGACATTTGGAAAAACCCCATGCACAAGGATAATGGAGACACCGGAGACAGGCAGTCATCAAGTTCTAGTGCTTCGTCTCAAAAAATCACACACAAAAAGGCATCTGTGGACAGTGTGCGCACAATCTCCAGGTCCAGCGAGGAGTACACTGAACATGTGGTAGAGAAGGCAACCTGTTTTCAACAGACTGTTGAGGAAGGAGACACCAGGGTTGAATATTGTTCAATAAGTCGCTGTTGCAGCCACAGTGAAATATCAGGTACCACCTCAAAATTAAAAAGCAGGAGACCCAATGAGGACATACACGAGACTAGTGTTGTAAATATATGTCACCATAATGGTGACAGAAAGACAAATGCTGCATTTCAAAACACATTTAGTGATCTGGGTACTTTTGAAGTCCTGAAAGCAGCGGAGGACCGTCCAATTTCTGCAGTCAGCAATTCATCCAAAGCGCTTGAGTCACTCAAAGAGGATCAGGATGATGATTATGATGACCTTGGTCCAAGTGCATCAAGAGCATCTGTATGGTCTCAGAGTGACAACATTGACCATGAACACCATTTCACATGTGTACATTGCTGTGGCAGTCAAGCTTCATCAAATTTCCATTTGTCCCCCAGGCCACCCAGTAAGGTCTCCAGCTGCTCTGCTCATTCATCAAAGCACAAGAAATACAGAAATATGTATCCAACCCCTGACAGTGCCAGATCTTCAGTTTCAAAAGTGTCCTCAAGGCCTCCCTGCCAATGCGGAGCAGCAACCCCAGGCTCATTGGCATCTGATGTGCAGGGTAGTTTAGATGAAAGAATTCCGGTTACATCTAAGAGCAGCATTGTGTCCAATAAATCTAAAGTAGGAACAAATTCCCCTAGTGTTACAGTATTAGATATGCATGGTGCTCAGGCATGTGAGGAGGGAACAGGGAGTGGGGACAGATCTAGAAGTGCCATGTCAGCCAATGCTAGTGTCTCAGGAAAATCTAGGAATTCCACTGTATGTCCTTATTGCAGTGGATGTGAAAAATCAGCCACAGCTATATCGAGACTATCTGGAAATATTCAGGATCTAAAAGCTCTGGATGACGAAAAAGATGCTGAGGTTAAGTCCGTTGGAAGCAGATCATCTAAGTCTCACAGATCTGAGAGATCAAACAAATGTACACAAGGAGCCTCTCCTGTTTCCAACATCACTGAGAGTGGTGGACCTGTGCCCATTAATCTAGCAGAGACAGAGGACATACAGGGTCGCTCTGAAAGTGCATTCTCTGGCTTATCCAATCTTTCTGCTACTTCAAAGCTATCTAATAAATCAAACCGCACATGTGGGAGGTCCTCTGTTGCCGAATCCATGACTTCTGAACATGCTGGAGTGGAGGATGTAGAAGAAAGAAACAAAAGTGCCATGTCAGTGAAATCAAATGCATCTGCAAAGTCAAAGACAAACAGTGTCATACCAGAAGTATCAACAACTTTAGGACTGGAGGATCAAAAACCTGATCAAACCAGCCAAGATGAGAGAGCTGTCAGTCCGCTGTCACACAAATCAAACAGAACGTCTAGATCCAGGTCTTCAAACAGATCACGTTGTTCAAATTCTGAAAGAACAATAATACCTGAATCTAATAACAAGTATTTAGGAAATACACCTCAGGACAAAGTGTCAGAAGGAGGAGACTGTCCTACACGGACTGCATCAGCTAGTCATGGACAAGAACCAGAGACAGTTCCAGAGCCAAGAGTGGATAGTGCCATGTCCTCCTCCAAGCATCCATCCAGTGTTTTAGGAGCATCAAGTATGTCTGCCGAATCGCAAGATGAGACGGTGGAGAAGGATGTTTCTCCAGTACCCACTACACCAGAAACAGAGTTTGATCAAGATCCTGGGTTAACCACACGAGAGAGAGCAGCTAGTCCAATGTCAGATACCTCCAAATCATCTAAGAAGTCAAGAGCATCCTCAAGACATTTACACTTAGTGCAAGAAAATCCAAAATGCTCCAAATTAAATGAAGTGGAGAATGTTGCTGCCCACGTTTCTGATGTGGAGACTGAAGAAAGAGTACCTAGCGCAATGTCAGCTAAAACACACTCTTCCACAGGATCTTGTAGGTCTCACAAATCAGACAGCAACATTCCAGACACTGAAACTACCCCAGAACCTAAAGGTATAAGTCCAATTGCAGATAATGTTCAAGAAGCTGTAGATTCAGAGAGGCCAACAAGTGTGATCTCCAAGAGTTCCAAAGTTTCAGTGAAGTCAGATGCACACTCTGAGAGATCAGCATTGAAGCCCACTGGACAAGCAAAAGAGGGCATAAAGAGTAGTACACAAAATACCTTAACAGTGAGTTCTCCATCACCCAAGAAGAACAAAAGAGTTCCAGCAGTAGGCAGACCAAAATCACCTGTTACCCCTGGGAGTAACGATAGGGCTCCAAGTGGATTATCTGTGAATTCTAGGGCATCTTCAAAATCAACAAGTTCCAAAAAGTGTCACTGCTCCTCAAACAGTAATGTAGGAGTGGCAGACTCTCAGAAGCCTCCAGCTAATGACGAACATGCACAGAGAGCAGCAAGCAGTCTCTCTGAAAAATCTAAACCAGCTAAATCTGCCACTCCTTCTCCATGTGGCCAGTCAGGTGAACCACTAATTCCAACATCAACGGCCTCTGTCTCCCTTGGACTTGGTGAGGAAGAGAAATTTGATGACCTCAATGAAAGATCCACAAGCAGCATGTCACAAACCCTAGAGGAGGGCAAACATCCATTAGAAAGGTCCACACCGGAACCAGCTGTACCAGGTCATGCTGCTGACAGCAGTGAAACCAAGGAGAGGGCCAAATCAGCCCTTAGCATTAGTTCTGCAGTTTCAAAGAATTCAAAAAGGTCCTCCGCTTCACCAGGGCTCTGCAAGAGTCCTGAACGAGCTATCTCACCTGCTTCCGTAGCAAAACCCGAAAGTGTTATATCAACTAAATCAAAGGCAGAAAGCAAGGCAGGTAGCCAGTTAAGTGATGGCAATCGTAGAGTGCCTTCCGCATTGTCATCAGGCAGAAGTGCACGCTGTAAGGCCTCACACCCTCAGGCAGTTACAGAAAACAATGATGTTGATGAGAGTCAAATAGACAAAGCTTCAACAATATCTGGACATTCTTCAAAATGTAGCCAAAGTAAAACAGCCTCTGGAAAAGCTACGCCCAGTGAAACTAAGTCTAAGGATCAGGGACAAAAAATAAAGAACATTTCCTCCTCAACCCTTAAAATTAAAGGAAGCAAGAAAAGATCTGAGTGTAACAGTGATGCTAGCAGTGTTAAGTCTCTTAAAACCTCCAAAACAGACAACAGCTTTGATGACAAAGAGGAAAAGACATTGAGGACCTCAGCAGTCATGTCTGATGTGCCTCAGAATCATTTACATCCTTCAGATGAAATGCCAAACAAAAATGTGATGCCAGTAATACATCTTGGATCCTCAAGTGACAGCGTTTTGTCTCATACTCTCTCGGCAGCAGACCTATTAAGGGAGAAGGTTGGCAATGCAAGACCAGTTAGCAGAGGATCAAATACGTCAGGGAAAAACTGTGACCTGGAAGAGCTGATGAATACTGGCAGTAAGTGTGAAAACAGTAGCACATCTAAACAAAGGAAAATAAGCACTTCGTCACGTAACAAATATGAGGATCGGGGTTTGGAACTGACGCCATCCAGTTTACCTAATGCATCTCCTGCAGAGATTATAAATGACTGGCTTAAAAATATACCAGTTGATGGACCTATGTATGAAATGGAAGATGAATTTAATGAGGAACATAATGAAGCAGTCCCTCAGATAGTTACTGTAAATGAAGAGGAAATAGGAGAAATATCTGAAAATGTAATGGAATTCAAAGAATCTCAGGAAGGGGAGTGGGCTGCAGGTGGGGGTCCTGTTAAGGAGGACAATGATGTCATCTGTAATGAAACACAGGAATGCAATGAGACATTTGAAACTAAGGCAGCCAACACAGAGCCTAGTCCTCCTTTGAAGTTAACCAAGAGAGGAGGTTTACCAAAACGTTGTCACTCCTCAGTACAGGTCATGAAGGTTCTGTTGAGCCCAAAACTGGACAGATGCAATAGTTTGCCTGAGGTTTCACCTGTATATGGCAGAAAATTAAGCACATCAGCCAAAGGACTACTAGAGTGCCTTGCTAATCTGCAGTTGATTGACTCAGACCCAAAAAATTGCAAAGAAGACAAATATAATGAAATAATAAGTATCCTTCAGTCACTGTGGATCTGTGAGCCCAGTGAAAGTAAGAAAGACAAGCACAGAATAATAGATCACTGCTCTGCGGAGGATGAATTTAACCCAAGGTCCTCATCTGGTGTGGATGTCAGTAGTGGCTCAATAGGATCTGGCAAAGGCAGCATCAATGGAGGGGTTGAAAAGTCAGAAACAGCAGGTAGAATAGCACCCATTATTGAACAAGAGGTTTCACAGGTTCAAGTAGACCCTATGAACGAAGGTGAAGTCGAACCCTCAACTACAGCACCAGAAAGTATAGATACTTCACATGTTCCTTCTGATCCTCTGACTCCCGACATTGCTGAGAGAGTGCGATGCAGTCCAGAAGATGAAAACACGGAGGAGGAATGGCAAATAGATGAAGGCTCTAATGCCAGAGAGGAGGTCAGGCAAAGTAATGAAAATCAAAAGGGGTCGAATGAGGCAGAATTCTCTAACAAGAGTTCTGGGAATGACAGCAATGGTTTGAAATCATCTACCAATAAAGACACGGTTTCACCAGAGAATGCTAACTCAGGAACATCCACTCAGAGAGGTATATTAACCAGGAGAGTTTCACAAGACCCAGACCCGGTTTGGGTGCTAAGCTTGTTGAAGAAGCTAGAAAAGCAGTTTATGTCTCACTATGCAAATGCAATGGCAGAGTTCAAAGTGAAGTGGGATTTAGATGACAGTGAGATGCTCAATAAAATGATCAGTGAGCTGAAAGAAGAGGTTCACAAAAGAATACAATCCAGTATCAATCGCGAACTTCAGAAAATCCAGAGTCGAGCTGGTAGAACTCCAAGGCCACCTATTAGCGCTCTGTCTAGGGATTCCACTGTTCAAACTGAACAGCGGCGAAGACGCCTGAAAGTTATGCGGGATAAATCAATCAATCCCTCCTTATCTAGAAGCGAAGACGTGAACACTGCCTCAGGTACAGAGTTCAGTGACCAGCGCAGTGACGATGAGTACTGTCCATGTGATGCGTGCTTGAAAAAGAAGATGGCATCTAAAGCGGTTCAGCGTGCTGAAGCTCTGAGCTTGGCTCCGGTCCTGAAGGACTTTGATCTTAGGAATATCTTGCAAAAAAAGAAGGATCCTCCTGCTACTATGGCAACCGAGGCAAAGCTGGAAGAAGAAGAACATCTAGACGGAGCCACTAATTGCAGCGATGTTCAAAACAATTTGGATGTGGTTCATGAGGAGTCAGAAGTCCATCCTGATGTGAGGGGCCAAACAGATGAGGATACAGTGGAGGTAGAAGGTACTTCTGATGCAACTCAGACAAAAGATGAAAACACAGAAGAGGATGCGACTCCAGTCCCTGGGAATCAGGATGTAGATGCAGGGTCAGTTAATGATGCGGAACAGGGAGTGGAGGAAGGATTAACTGATGATGGGAATAAAGCAGAGAAGGAGGACTCAGTAGAAGATGGAGAGACTGAGAAGAAGGAAGTTGGAGCAGAGGAGGGAGAAACTGAAACAGTTGAAGGGGAGATTCTCCAGGAAGAAAAGGAAACAGATGATAAGGGGAAGATGGTAGAGAACAGAGATGTCTCTGTTGCTGATGATGGTGAGGCAGAAGATGCAGAAGAACTAACAAAGGACGAAGATTCATCTGAGAAAGAAGCTGTGGAAATGGGAGAAACAGGAAACAGTGAGCATGGTGATGAGGAGGAGACAACTAAAGAGGCAAAGACTGCTGAAGAAGAAGATGAAGAAGAGGATGTTGAAGAGAAAATAGAGACAGCAGAGGAGGGTGAAGTAACAGAGGATGGAAAGGATGAGGAAACAGAATCAGCCCATGAATTAGGAAATCCTGAGAACGCAGTAGAAACTGAGAATGAAATGACTGACACCAATGAAGATGAAGCAAAAGATGACGGTGACACCACAAATAAGAGTGAGAGTGAGGCAGCCAATGAGACTGATGGGGAAGACAACCAGGCTGCATCTTCTCAGGCAGAAGATAAGGCTGAGGATGAGGCAGATGAGGATGAGGCTGAGACAGAACAAGGAGAGCAGCAGATGTCTACACTGAAAGCCTCTGAGGATGAGGATGTGCAGGCAGATGAGGAAGATCAGGGGTCTGATGAAAGGAATCAGAATGACATAGAGGTCAAAAGTACCGATGAAGCAGAGAACCTAGCTGAGGGTCCAGACCACAACAGCGAAAAGGGGGCCGAAAACCAAAAAGATGGTTCTACTGAGGGTCTTGCTGAGCAGGTCAATTCTGATGCCACTGAAGCAGATGCATCAGGGGAGACCTGTGGTGAGGATTCTGGACCTAGACTAATTAAACAAATGACAAAGACATCAGTAGAATCCCAGCCAGGGTCCATGGAATATGCCGCAGATCAGAGAGTAAAGGCAAAGCTAAAGGATATTCAGAGTTTTATGGAAAGTTCGGACAGTCAAGAAGACAGCATAGTCGTGATTACCAAGCTGTCTCCTTTCACAGAGAGAAGAAACGTGTCTGTTAGGCCTGGCAACAAAGAGGAAGTAGGAAACGAGGTGATCGAATGGCAGGTGTCACCTAAGAGGAGGAACAGATCTCCAGCAAGGGCCAACAAACAAAGAAGGCCAAAAGACAGTGATGTTAAAGTGGACGATTTAGAGTTTTGATCTATAATTTGAGGTTAATTCTACACTTTAAGCACTTTACTTTTGATTACTGGATTTTTCTTCAGTAATTGAGATGTCTCCATCTGAGTGGATCATTTCAAAACATATCATATATATATACGGTATGAAAAAAAAACACATTGTATTTAAAACTGTATCTAATAATATTATATGTATAATATTATCTGTATACAGTAGATAGTCAAGTGTTACTATAAATCCTTCACTTTTATTGAAAACAGTTAAAAAGAAATGTTTTAACAATGACTGCGAAATCACATTTTAATCCAGTTACAATTAGACATAAATCAGATTAATACTCTACATGTCATACACATATCTCAGAACCGAAGACATAAGATATACTGTGTATACTGTGTTTCATAGGCTTCTTTACAGTACTTCATTTCACCGGGAAAAATCTCAGGATGTTAAAAATACTTAAAATGTACACCACCACTGACCTGAATGCACTGACTCAGACATTTGGATTATGTAATTATGTACATGAATACTAATGTGCTAGATTGTTAGAATAATGTTGAAGGTACACTGTGTACAGTCTGTTGAAGTGAAAACTGCGGAGAGGAATTTAAGAGCCTCTTACTTTGAGTGCAGCAGCAATAGAAAGCATTTTCACCTTGTTACTTCACCCAGACAAGCCATGCTGTGTTGTTTATTGACTGCTGTAGCTGTGAGATTTTCCCTTGCTGCTAACTGGTTGGTCGGGTACAACATTTCATACCATTTAACCCTCTAATGCATGATACTTTAAGTACATGGCCAATGTTTGTAGAAATGTTATTATTCTGTTGTATATATTTAATAAAACATCAAAAATAAATAACACTGGAATTTTACTTTGGACAGACGCAAAAAGAAATTTGCTGTCTTCACAACCCAGCCGTACGTATTTCTCAGCTACGAACTTATTTATAGTTCTAATGCATGTTTTGGTTCATGTGCATCAGAACAGATGCATGGCATAGTTCCTTTGAGTCCAGCAACTGAAATAGTACTTGCGTCATGCTAATCCCATTGCCTTTGCAGGGGGAGTCTGGGAGACAGGATTAGAGCTGACTCGCATTCTGGGACGGGTATTATTTAACTGACTAAAGCTGTATTTCGCAACTCCGGTCCTGTTGCTCATCCCTGCACTGTACTGTTTGTGTTCTTTGGCTCCAGCGCACCTGGTTCAGCGTCATCATTAGCTAATGATGTTATCGAGCTTTAGCAGGAACCTTGGCTTTTGGGGAATTTTCAAGAGAACTCTTGGGAACATACCTAACAATTCAAGTATGTAACCATGTATTACAACAAGCATCATTGCAGATGTATTAGTCCCCTGTCACTAGTCATAGCCGGAATTTTCATTTACAGGGAATTCCTGGACAGAGGATATCTTGCTATTTTAAAGACACTGGAGCCGGGTGTTATTCCTCTAAAACTCATTAGTGTCTTAGCATAACTTAAATTACCTCACCAATCAACCAAGACATTAAAGCCACCTCCTTGTATCTACGCTCATTGTTCAATTCATCAGCTCCATTTACCATATAGGTGCACTTTGGAGTTCTACAATTACAGACTGTAGTCCATCTGTTTCTTTGCATACTGTTAGACCCTTTACCCATGTTCTTCATTGGTCAAGACCCCCACAGAGCAGGCATTATTTGGGTGGTGGATTGTTTTGGGCACTGCAGTGACATGATACTGACATGGTGCTGGTGTGTTAGTGTGTGTAGCGCTGGTTTGAGTGGATCAGACACCTCAATGTCACTGCTGGACTGAGAATAGTCCACCAACCAAAGCTATCCAGCCAGCAGCATCCTGTGGGCAGCATCCTCTGACCACTGATGAAGGACTAGAGGATGACCAGCACAAATTGTGCAGGAATGTCTAATAAAGTGGACAGTGAGTGGAGACAGTGTTTAAAACTCCGGCAGCACTGCTGTGTCTGATCCACTTGTAACACACCACCAGTACGTCAGTGTGACTGTGGTGCTGTCACCACCTAAATAATACCTGCTCTGTGGTGGTCCTGTGGAGGTCCTGGCCATTGAAGAACAGGGGCTAACAAAGGGGACTAACAAAGTATGCAGAGAAACAGATGGACTACAATCTGTAATTGTAGAACTACAAAGTGCTCCTATATGGTAAGTGGAGCTGATCAAATGGACAATGAGTGTAGATACAAGGAGGTCTTTTAATGTTATGGCTGATCTGTGTAATTGTATGATGACTGCTGTAACAACGAGATTTGTCTTCATCTGTATTTACGACACATATCATCTGTCTGTTTTGGAGCAGATGTTCTCCAGGCTAGGGATTCTGAGCTGTAGTCCACTGGCTTCAAAGAGAGAATCTGAAACATCTCAGCAAAGTCCTACTCCAGCTCAGACATGGGTTCAGGATCAAGAGCCAATAACCTATTCTGAAGCTCAGTAAACCCAGGTCTCTCCTCAGGGTTAGTCCTCCAGCAGAGCAACATGATGTCGTACAGTGCTGAGGGGCAATCTGGTGGCTGCCCCATCCTGTATCCTCTCTGAACAGCCTGAATGCAAGTCATTTTGTCCTGATCTGAATTCAGAAAAGGTGCAGAGGGCTTACAAACTCAACAGTCGTTAATTTGAATAATTAACTTAAAGTTAATAAGTTCTTTGTTTACCTGGGTACGGGTCATTTCCATATGTGATGATTTCAATCAAGAGTATCCCGAAAGACCAGATGTCACATTTGCTTGTGTATTCCTTTCCATGAAAAATTTCTGGTGCCATCCATTTTACAGGAACTTTCACCGCTGTTCAAAAAGCATTTACATAGCTGTTAATAAGAAGCCATTATTATGTAGTAATGCTCATCATGACAAAGAGATACTCATGCAGTTTACCTGAGGACCTGTCCCTGTCTCCTGGTAAATTAAACTGAGCTAGTCCAAAATCGGCGATCTTGCAGAACTGCATGTCAGTAAGTAAGATGTTATCAGCTCTCAGGTCTCTGTGAACTATGTTCTTGCTTTCTAAATATGTCATCCCTTCTGTAACCTGAGACCCCAGAGATGAGGAAGAACATATGAGTTAATATTATACGAATGTTAAACGGCAATTATTGTACAAATTAACTGATGTTTATCAAGATACCTGCACTGCAAAGCCAATCATGAGTGAAAAGGCAATGTCTTTCTTCTCTCTGTGGCCTGAAAGATGATAACAATGAGAGTTTTACATCATTCATATGGTACTGTGCAAAAGTCAAAGCCAGTCCTTCATCTATTTAATTTCCAGCCAAAAGGGTCTTTAGGTACATTGCTGTTTTTACAGCATCATGCAAAAATGTAGAAATATATATCATACACAGACAGACCTTTTGCCTCTATTACAGCTTTCATTGTTTTGGAAGGGTTGTTTTCAGTTTTACACAGAAATCTGCAGGGATATTTTGCTATACCTCCAAAGTTCAGTCTTAGAAGTTGGTTGCATTTGCTGCTTCTCATGATCTAATTTATCCAAAACACATTCAGTGATGTTGAGTTCTGGACTCTGGGATGCCAAGTTCATTGTTCCAATGCATTTTATTTGATTTGACAATGTTCTTAGGTGTCTTGCACCCTGTTTACAACTGGTCACTTCATGTGACTAGAATATGGATTGCATCCTTATAGGATTTTAGCCACAGGCATGCAAGCTGGACAGTCAAATGTGTTTTTAGTTAGCTAGACTGAAGTCTCATTGTTCTGTCCATATAGCTATTAAGCATTTTGTTTTGTTCGGCCCCTATCCATGTGTCACCTTCATCATTATCCTCCTTGTAGACACAGATCACATGCCCAGTGTGTTGCATGTGAAGGAGATTGGGCTGTACTGGAGGGGGTTTGGTTGTGCAGTGTGTCTTGGAGAAAGGGATGTGTTTGTACTACTATAACATGTGGCTCAAATGTGTCTCAGACTACCTGCTAAAGTAGTTCAGGTGATTGGATTTGTATAGGTTTTAAGTGAGTCTTGGGTGCATTTATATGTTTATATGATGGTCACAGAGTTTTGGTGGTCTGCCATGTCTTTGCATGACTGTTATAAGTCCAAATTTCTCAGCGTCTTTTAAGAAGAACATCACTTTTTTTCCTTTCCTCTTTCTGATGAAAGTGGATTATTGTATATTATAAAGGAACAGACATCTACTTAATTGCTGTTTTGACTGGAAGTTAAATGAATAAACGGTGGTCCCTGTCTTGCACTGTACTGTATGTGTACACTGTACACTCATCATCAAAAGAAGAGTCGCACCCAGAAGGAATCAACTAACAGGAACGAAACTTTCTGAGTAGGTTTGACATCGTGAGACATGCAAATGATTCAAGTTTCACACTCGGCCGTGCATGTCACATAAGCAAGTACGGGCCTTATTGCTGTACCTGACTGACCCAACAGCCATGACTGCGGACATTCAGTGAGAAGTGATGCCCTGTATAAGTCATCTGGCCGGCCGACGACTGCATGACGCAGGACTACATGCATCACACACCACGTCAACATTGCCAAAGACTGCAGTGCTGTCATGCCAGACTGTCATGGAGTGACTCAGAATGGCAGCGGGTCATCTTCAGTGACAAGTCCTGCTTTTGCCTTGGTGAAGACAACCAACGAATTCATGTGTGGAGGCACCGTGCTCAGCGCCAAGATGAAGGATTTGTTGTCACATGTCCAGAATGCCTGGTCTCACTTCACCTCCACCCCACCACAAAATCTGCAGGAATTGTGTGAGAATACTCAAGCCGAATGGGATGGATTATCACAGGACACCATTAGGAACCTCTGCAACTGCTGAGATGTCTGGCTTGTTGTTTTAGCAAACATGGCGGGTCGACGCCATACTGAGAGACAGTACTACTTTCGTATGTTTAACTCAATAAATATTGCCCATATCAGTCACTTATGGTTCCTGGTAACCTTTAACTTCCTTCCCAATAGCACTGCTTCATATTTTTGTACTTACTCCGGAGATATTTCTTCAAACTGCCATTTTTCATGAGCTCTGTGATGATACAGAAGGGTTCACTGACAGTGCAGACTCCATAGAGCTTCAGTAGGCGCTCATGTTGAAACTCCTTCATGATCTGCATCTCTGTCTGGATCTCTGGGCTAATGACTGTAAGAAAAGTCCAAAGTGAGTGACATATCATGGGATATCATGGAAATGGATTACTTCTGATTAACATTACTAGGAGCACAAATGTGTGACAAACTGTTTCCTGTTTTATTTGATCTGTGAAAATGTTTTTTACCTCGAAACTCTTTAATGGCTACATCTATCTTATTGTTCCATACTCCATGCCACACTTCTGCGAATTCCCCACTGCCAAGCTTCTCCACTTTGGTCAGGGAGCTTCTGTCCACTTCCCACTCTGCATCATATGATAGGGTGGGAAGGGATGGCCTGTCCAGCTAGGAGGTCATTTAAAGTAGGTATTATTCAGGGAGCAAGATGAAAACTGGCAATTTGTTAAAAATGTTGGGATACATACCATAACACAAGGACTGTTAAGTATTGTACAGAGTCCATCCTCATGCTTGGAATAGTAGTCCACTAGCTCATATAGAGTCTGGAATGTTTTCTGACTCACAAGGTAAAATTGCCTCGCAGTTTCTCCCTCCTTTATTTTGTAGTGCCTTGCATACAGTCCATTCTTTACTGAAAGAAAGGCAAAGTATTGGATGATTTGCATGGTTATATTAAAAGAGCGGTCGTTCAGGAAGAAAGATGCATTTGAGGAAACAATGTTTACCTGATAAGTAGAAGTAGTTATTCTCTGTACTTCTCCACAAAAGAAATGCTCCCTCATCGTTTTCTGGTCTTAGCAGACATCTCT
This sequence comes from Semaprochilodus insignis, assembly GCA_034552555.1. Taxonomy (NCBI): domain Eukaryota; kingdom Metazoa; phylum Chordata; class Actinopteri; order Characiformes; family Prochilodontidae; genus Semaprochilodus; species Semaprochilodus insignis. The sequence continues at coordinate 23,749,291 of CM067483.1, read as the reverse complement.
TCGCTTCAATGCGGTTTTTGACATTTTCAAAATACCATCTATAAGATGAAAGATTTTTGTTATGGCCTATTAAATGAGACTATAATGTAGCCATAATCACAGCCTGGCAAAGACAGTCACTCGTCTATAAGCAGGGCCCTTAGATGATTTTCCACAAAGACTCAAAACTTCCTTACTTCCTTTCTCAAGCTATTCAGAGCAAATTCTTGACAGCAACCCGAGAAACTCGATGAACTGGATAGGTAGGCAAGTAGTTCCTGCCTCCCCTTTTTTGCAGAGTGCAAAGGTTTACAGCTTTTCAAGCTTTGTTCTTAAGTATACACACCATCCAGCCAATTCATTACAACCACTTCCTTGTTTCTACACTCATTGGCCATTTTACCTGCTCCACTTACTATAGAGGTAGCTCTACAATTACAGACTGTAGTCCATCTGCAAACTTTGTTAACTCCCATTGACCCTGTTTACCCTGCTCACCCTTGTGGTTGGTCAGTGTACATACCATCAGTTCCAGTATAGGTGTGAACAACGTGACTCAACAAAAACAAAGCATGCCTGTTGCACTTTGCTTTAACCTTCTTTCAATCTAACGGCCTGTATAGGGGTTCACACTTCAGTGCTTCATACATAATTTACATACTGTTTCTACATCTATAGTAGTTATTAAACAATAATATCTTAAGATGAACTTGATATAAGCCTTGGAGGACATCACTTACTAAGGGCACTGTACTGAAAAAGTTTTCTTGCTGATCCATAAAGGTTTCTTAAATGTTGCTTTAAATCGTTTTGATTCAAATGTATACATTTGGCTCCACTTGAATGAAACATGTTACATCAACAAAATTATTTTGTTCAACTACTTAATTTGATGTAACATTTCATTTGCGTGGATCGATATACACATTTGAATCAGCTGAATTTAACAACTTTTTTTATTACTACATTGTCTTTTTAAAAAGCTTAAATCTACTTAAATCTAGTGATTATAACCTACCATGGCAGCAGTATTCCTAACCAGTCTGTGTAAATACTTACGGCTTCGCCTCCAAACTATCCACAGGTTTGACAAAGTCTTTGGGTACGTAGCCCTGCTCCTCCACAAATCCTTTCTCCCTCACTGTGCGTTTCTTTACATACAGCCAGTGTGGGGTTTCCTCAATCACTTCCAATATATCCCCTTTGTTGAGCTTCAGGTCCTTCAGGGTTCTGCAGTGGTAATCATAGAGCGATGTGACTCTATGATGCTTAAATGACTTCTTTTCATCTTCCTCTGAGGACAGCAAGCAGCAGCATTTACAGCATTTGCAGGAGCAGCCACAGTTGCCCATGTTTCGCAGACGCGCCTGTGGTCACCATGCCAGGTTTTACATAATGATGGCTTACCTGCCTGGGATACCTGTATACAAGTTGGTAACAGCTGCAAAACTGGTTTGGAGAGGAGGCAGGAGAGGAAGCGGTCTTTTTACTGCATGTTTTTTTTTAGCTTCATTGTTTACCACTGGGAGTTTCTTCTACAAAAGCAGCTCTAAAAAAATCATAATCAACACTCAAAAGGGTACTTTTATTACTTAGATTTTCTTAATTGCTCGTGGGGGAGCCCTCTAGTGGCTCAGGCCCCTGGGTATGTGCCTATAAAATCTGGACTTGTTGGATGATCCAGACCTGCTCCTCATTCCTAAATACAATCATTTGCAAAAGATTGAATATTTCAAGTCAACTTACCTGTTTTCTAAGTGAAAGTAAGTTTAAACATCTTCTGCAGAGAATACACTTAAATGTGCCCCCCACCCCCCCAAAATGAATTCAGTAAATAGACAGTAACTGTGCAATATAATGTGTGGATGTGTGTTCTTTGTATAGAATGTGTTTTTCACCTTTTTTATTTTCAAAATCAGCAAAACATGTAATTTAATCGTGGCACCCAAATATTGAACACAGTTGTATATAACTCACACATTAGTTTCACACCGTTATAGCAAACTGCGCTTCAAAATGAACTTCTTTAACAACAGTGGAGTGACAATAATAGAGTCAATAGTCTTTGATAATAGCGGAAACACTTTGTTGCTATATGGAGACATTTATTGAAAGGTCCCTTGAGGAATGTTATAGAACAGGTACCCATTCATTTAGCTATGCAAATAACAGTTTATAAGCATCCAAATGGCTCTTTGAGTTGTCATGGTTCTATGTGAAGCCATTGCCTTTAAAGGTTTTTAAGGATGTAGAAGTTAATAAATACTCTATGAGAGTTTTATAGAGATTAATAACTGAATGACACACTTGCAGTGTTTTGGTAATGTACTGTACATGCTATCATCTTTCTTAGTTATTACTTATATTGCTCTGTTGACTGACTGCAGTCTTCAGGCAGGCAGCCACTGCGTCTCGAATCACCAGGTGAGCATCTAAGTGGGATTTAGCCTCAGCGAGTGTACAGCCAGACTGTAGCATCACCAGCGCAGTAGGAACTACCTGCCATTACAACAAATCCACAATAGAACCAGAGAGTCTGTGATATGTCAATGCGTTGTACATTTTAAGCAGAGTTACCAGCAAGTGCCAAAAATATGACTGTTACTGCCCATATGGAAAAATATATATATATTTTTAATGTTATTATATTATTGAAAACATGCATGTCCACCTATGTATGGAAATACTTTGCAAAATAAATAATTCAATTATGAATGCATTACTTTACATACAGCTGGTAATGCAGTTTACAATTAAATAACATTAGCTGTTGCATTATGTAACCTTTGTCACAACATGTAACACAGCTGAATTCAATTTTAGCTATAGCTGAAAGCTTTAGTCTATGAAAAAGCTCTTACCCTGTCCTTTCGGTTAGCCATTAGTGTGTGCTGGGTCACATCTGCGGAGTTTATCTCATCAGTCAGCTCCTCTACGTCATGGATAGATCTCAGCAGAGCTGTTTCACACTGTGTTTGGGTGCTGTTTGTGAACCTCTGGAGGTGACAATATTAAATAAACAATGCAGTTCATTAATAATTTAAATCTGATGGCGGGATCTCACTGCATTTCAGAACTGATGAATCAAGAGGCATTACTTAATTAATCAACAGAAACATTTAGTACTGTCTAACTGTGGGGTTATGTACAAACATCAATCACTGAGGTACACTTTCTAACAAAGCACTTATTAGATTGATGGAATTATGATAAAGGCCCATAATGAGGTCATGGAACTGCCAGGTTTGTGCTAGCTGTGTGTGGCTTTGGGATTTACACATACATTTAAGTCATTCAACTGAACATGCCATGCTGACTGTATAGTGTATACGACATATCCTTACCTGTAATATGTGAATGGCTCTTCTGTAGAGTTTGCTGTTAGTTACTCTGAGATCTATCATGTAATTCCTGTACACTTTTCCTTTTAGGATATGAGCCCCTGTGCTAATTGCATTGAGACACCACTTGGTGGAAAGCTCCCAGTGCTGTTTCTATGTAGTAGGGAAAAAAACTGAATGCTGTTTTATTGCAGTAGTTGGTTCACTTCATATATTTTTTCTCCCTTTCTGGGTAATACATTGTATTTAAAGAAAAATAAAAGCAATGTTGTGCCTTACCATTAGGGCTGAGCTCTGCTCATTTAATGCCAAGGGCCATGTGATGTCAAGGACAGTCATAAACATGCATCTCACTCTATTCTGAAAAACCATTTTGCACAATATTACAAAAAAACGAGAGATATGTTGCCCTGAAAATACCACCAAAAAGCACTTTGATGCACTTGAACACAAGCTATACAATTATTCTTCAATATCCAGATAAAATGCACTATAAGTCATTTTACTCACCGGAACACGATGTCCTTCAGTGTCATGGATGAGTGCATGGAGGTTTGATGTGTGTCGGCCTACGCACTCAGCCAACTCTGAAACCTCGTTCAGATCATCTAAGGAGACATATAGAGTCGTGCGCTTTGACAGAAAGCAGCTGGCAACTGCAGTGATAATCAGGTTTTGCTTAGAGCACTATGAATAGAGCTTACCTTTCACGCTGAACAAAAATATCACCATGTCACTGTCACTCAGCCTGGGCAAAATAGTGTTCACAAAATCCATATGGCCGATAGCAAAATGTGGTCCCTGAACATGTTATAGGTAACGGAACACACAAACAGGAGGGAAAGACAACAGTAAAGGCAGTCTGTTTCATACCACACACTGCTACCATTCATGTTATTCTAGCTGAATCCAAAGGCTGTAACCCACCACAGATGACAGATCTCCCTCTTTGTTGTTCATTTCACTGAAGCCTTTGCTAATAAAGCCTCTGATATCTTCAAAGCCTGGGGAAATAAGAAAAGCAATGCAGCTTTGTTTGAGCATACACAATGAATACTACAATAGTCTGAATAATCACTGTTATTCCTGAAAATCTACAATAAGCAATACGCATATTTGCTATTTTGCTGTATTTATCATTAGCAGTACCTGCTCCATATGTTGGAATGCATTCGCTGGCATCAATAATCCCGATAATGCCAAGAGTCTGCCATCCAAGGTAATACACATGTCCTTTCCCTCGCAAGCTGTATTTCAACAGAATAACAGTGACTTACACCATCTGACCACTTCATTAGGTCCATCTCCTTGTATTTACACTCACTGTCCATTTTATCAGCTCCACGTACCATACAGGTGAAATTTGCTGTTCTACCATTACATACTGTAGTCCATCTGTATACTCTGTATACTTTCTTAATCCCCTTTCATCCTGTTCTTTAGTAGTCAGGACAGAGCAGGTATTATTCGTGTGGTGGATCATTCTCAGCACTAACAGTGACACTAACATGGTGGTGGTGTGTTAGTGTGTGTTGTGCTGGTGTGAGTGGATCAGACACATGTGTTTGTAAACACCTCAGTGTCACTGCTGGACTGAGAATAGTCCACCAACCAAAGCTATCCAGCCAACAGCATCCTGTGGAAAGCGTCATTTGACCTATGATGAAGGACTAGAGGATGACCAACACAAACTGTGCAGCAGCAGATGGGCTACATCTACAAGGTGGACCAGCAAGGTAGGAGTGTCTAATAGAGTGCACAGTGGGAGTTTAAAAATTCTGATCCAGTCACACCAGCACAACACTCACTAATGCACCACCAGTATCAAAGCAGTGCCGTCCACTACCCAAATACCTGCTCTGTGGTGGTCCTGTGGGAATCCTGACCACTGACGAACAGGGTAAAAGGGGCTAGTCAGGTATGTTGTCTGCAATTGTAAAACTACAAAGTGTGTAATGGACAATGGACAATGTGTGTATATACAAGGAGGTGTGGTCGGTGTGTATATGTGATATACTCTTTATTAAATCATTAAATCATTATTCAACTTTTAGAATCCTTTGCTATTCGTTTAGTCTGAAATCACTGATCAACTTAACACTTTAAGCCTTATTTAACAGCCTTATTAAACTAGCAGTTTATAAGAAACCACATTCAACATTCTGCTTTTCATTCCTAAAGGCTGAGAAATCTTGTTTGTACAAACTCTGTACAGGAACTATATGTGCATCCTGCAGCGTTTTGTGGTTTTAGCAGAAAAACAAGCCAACTTAAAAAAAAGTCTGGCCTGAAAAACAGCAGTAGTCTAACCCTTCAGCAATTGAGATATCAGTTTGAATTCTGTTATACTCTGTATAGATACACCCACCATACATTGCACCGAATACTCAGAGATCATACAGCTATTTACATAAGAAATCTTTTTTATTGACAGGCCATATAGAGAACCTACCTCACTCCGGCTTTCTGTAGCAGGGCTGCCAGTTTATCAGCCTGTGAGTAAGTGATTTCATGAACTCTCTCATTCATTTGGATTGAGGCCAAAACACTCCTGGTTAAAAGACACAGTAACAGATTAGTAATAAACAGGAAAGGAAAGCTAGCATATCATCACATTTCAGATAAAGTGAGGACAGTGTTGGAGACGTACTCAGCAGTTATTGCGTTCTTACTGTAAACAGCCTCATGTCCTGCCAAAAGCACTGTTTCCAGCATTAGCTTTGTGGCACTTCCCCCTTTCATTCTTGAAGATCCAGTAATAGCTTCAGGCTTTGAGTAAATAAAGAAGAGATTTTTTCACATAGACTTTTATATTATATTCACACCCACTGAGAATTAGGTACATGTCCTTGTTTCTATGCTCATTGTCCATTTTATAAGCTCTACTTAACATACAAGAGCACATTTACCCCATTCATCACCAGGACCCCCGTAGGACCACATTATTTAAAAGGTGGGTCATTCAGCACTGCAGTGACACGTGGTGGTGGTGTGTTAGTGTGTGTTGTGCTGGTGTGAGTGGATCAGACACAGCAGTGCTGCTGGAGTTTTAAACACCTCAGTGTCACTGCTGGACTGAGAATAGCCCACGAGTCAAAAAACATTCAGCCAACAGGATCCTGTAACTTTATAGCTTATGGTAAGTGTATTACCTGCTCACATTTTATTGCTATAAAATCACAGAATGTTTGTTTAAGATTGGAGATTGTTAGAAAAACACACACCCCCACTGCTGGATTGAGCACAAAGGCTTTTCGGTGTTCCTGCAGTTCACTCATTCTCTCTGCAATTTCCTTAAAGTTAAATGGAAAGTCCCGCATGGGCTCAGCCCTGTCAGCATAAGACAGATATTTAAAGGTGTACAGTGGTCTACAGTAACAACAAACATTTCACCTTTTCCCACCAAATTTGATTTGGTGGGAAAAAAAAACTGCTATAATTTTACATAACCATTGTAATAATCAGTACCGAGCCATGTGCACAGGATTAAATCCAACCAGCACCGGAGTGAAGACCTCCAAATTGTTTAGACAATACTGAAGCTGGCCAGCAACGAAAGGAGCCTTTACAAGAAGGAAACATAAAACAGGTTTACACTAAGAACAAATCTTCATGGTAAAAATGAATGGACAACTGAAGTAATCTTTCATACAGACAAACCACAGGATATTCCAATGAAGAGGACGTGCTTCTTGCCTGTACAAGCCTGTGAAAAAACAGCATGAACAGAAAAACGGTACTGTGCAAAAGTTTCAGGCATGTAAGAAAATGATATGTAAAGTTATGTATTACTTTTGTCCCAGTTCCCAAAAAGTGTCTTAATGTTAACTAGTAGAAAGAGTTGAAGTTGATCCTCGATATAAGAATTATTTAGGAAGCTTCTTTGTGCCCTGATTAGCTAGCATTTATTTGTTAAAAAACAAGAAACACATATGAATGAAATAAACTAATAAATACAATATGCTTATTTGATGTCATGCGTTCTTTCTTTTTGCTTCTATATAAGGTGTCAAGTTTAATTGTTAAATATATAAAAAAAAAATCAAAAAATGTTGTCTAATGCTTTCATGTCACTAACAAAACACAAAGGCACAAGGTTTTAGTCAGTAGGTGAAGCCTTATCATAGCCACACCTCATTTTAGAGCAGGAAGTGAGACTGCATGCCTGTTCCTCATGGACACATGTCACATAGTGAGCAGTTTAATCCCACTGATTTGAAGTAAATGTGTCCCAAAGTCTGAAAATCAGTTTGTAAACCTAAAAATTTTCACTACTGACAAACATATTGCCTGCAAATAAGTTTTTTTTTGTGATTTTATGAAAACATTATTTTATGTGTGTGTACAGTTGTTCAAAGGTGTGTTTGCTAGCATTTTTATGGTACATTCAAAATTAAAATTGTCACTACCAAAACATTTTGGTGGCTTAGACATGGACACAGTATTGCTATAATAAAAAAGAGAGCAGAACAGCTCATTCCATCTCTGCCTGCCACTGATTCAACAAAATAAAATCCCTTACAGAAATCTGGCCATTTTCAAAAATTGTGACATATATTTTAGCCATATGTCAACATATACAAATATGTAGGTGTAGAACATATATTTAACAATATATGATAGAAAACATATTCATACATGGCATATATTACTCATATGTGATAGCTACATATTATATAAGGTTTTTATGCATTTATGTATATGTGTATATATGTATATATGTTTAATAATACTACCAGAAACTATAAACAATGAAAAAACATATGACTAGGCTTTGCCTATTAGAGACACTGCAATATATCGCATTGTGAGAGTGGTGAAAGCACTATCTCTTTCCCCTCTCTACCCTTGCTCTCACCTTGTCCAGCATGAGCGCTCCCAGCGAGGGGTTGTCCTCTGGAGCCTCCTGAGATGTCAGCAGGGCCCTTTAAAAACAAATTGCTCAAATACTGCAAAGTCATGTTCCCGTCTCTTCCAATGCATCACGCAGACAATCTACGTTTACTCACTTGTCACCTCCAGCGATGATGTAAGAACAGATTTGTTTTCGATGAAGAACAGCAAGCCATCTGTTTAAGGAGGTCTAAAGTACAACATATGGAAACAGCAAAACAGGGGTTATTGGAGAAGCTCACTGACACTGTCTCTTCACTGTCCAAAACAGACAGGCTTTTCATTTTCAACATCATTTGAACACATCAGCTGCCACTGTCTACACTGATCTACCCTGTCATGAAATTTCACAATGAACAGACAAATAAAACTGTTCCAAAATTAATCAGATCAATCAATCACTTCTTTTCACAGAAACATGCATTAAAAGTAAGGAGAGTTTTTGCATTGTGCATTCTTCTGCAAACTTGCCTTTTTCCATTTTGGAGATACTTGTTTGCTTTTTGAACAATGACAATATATGAAGTTATTAAGAATTCAGGCTAAATCATTTGGTTATTTGATGATAACACCTGATGCAAGTTTCTGTACTTCAAAATTTTTACAGAAAAAGCTTTTACCGCCAAAAGAAATGCAACACGGCCGGACGTCCCACAGCCACTAAGGACAATCAGACTGTTTTCTGGATCCTATTGAAACACATCAGATCAAAATTTTCAAAGTTTAGAATAGACACAAAAATTAAGATTAGCAAAATACGTCAACACTCCAAACATGCTAAGTGTGAACATCTTACCTTGAGATTAATTTCCACTACCTTGGAAATATCCAACATTGTCTGTACCATGGAACAGCTAGTCAGCTTCTATAAACATTAAGTATATACATCAGTAGACAAACATGTTTGCAATGGTATCATTGCTGTATTATTACTACTTGCTTTAAAGTCTTGTCACAAACCTGGTACACAGAGTCTTTGCGTGATGTTGTATCAAAGATCTCTGCATCACACTTTTTCAGCATTTGCACAATTTCATTAGGGTTTGCTCTGTCAATATCACTGGTGATTGGATTAGATTTCTCTGTGATGGGCAAGGACGGCTCATAACCTGATTGCTATGGCAGAAAGATAAACCACAATCGCTATAACAGTGAGGAACTTAACATTAGTGGTGAATGACATTACAGGAACTCACATACAAGGCTCAACACTGACATGCAGGTCGTTTAAACATGCTTATCTCCCTAGCAAAACTCTTTCATACACGCTACACTCTTACCTCCCAATGTTGCATTTCTTCTATGCCGTAGTCAAACATCCTTATTACTCCTGTTGATAGGTCTTTATGCAAGTCAGTGCTAAATGCTCAGGATCCTTTGATTCCTTTGGAACCGAACAGCCTAATTCAGTGAACAAAAACAAAGTTCACCTAAATGGACTTTGATACAGACTGTAAAAGTCTTTACAGAATATGTTACAGAACAGGTTACAGCAACTAGCACAGAGAAGGCTGTAATCTGGATGTTCATCGCTGAATGTGGTCTATTTATGCTCATTCCTACACTGGCAAGGCATTTAAATGAGCACATGTCTGGCTGAATCTAAAAATGCCCCCTACCCATATAATGAACTGCACAAATCATGCAATAAAGTTTCTACACTCAAATAGTTCACTCGTATAAATACAAGATCCTAAATACTGTTCTTGGTTTGGATGTTTGGTTTTGTAAGATGGTATAGAAGTTTTGCAAGTTTTGAAAATCTTTATTTTCATAAAGTGGGCTTGCAAATGTTGGCATTAACAAACCGTGGGCATTATTATGGAATTGACAACCCTTTGCAGCTATCACAGTCTCCGCTGTACTGGGAAGAATTTGTAAATTTTGGAGTGTGTCTGTGGGAATTATTTAGTCAAAAGAACATTTATAAGGTCAAGCAATGGCGCTGGACAAGCAGGCCCTGGACCCAATCAGGGTTCCAATTCATACCAAAGAAGATCAGTGGAGTTGGGCCACTAGAGATCCTCATTGCCAAACCATGTGTTTATAGATCTTGCTTTGTGCACAGGGGCCGTTATCCCTCCTCCATCAAACTTCACATTTATCACTATGTATTCAGGTAGGTAGTGCTCTCCTGGCATCCACCAAATCCAGAATCATCCATTAGACTTCCTGATAGTGTGATTCATCACCCCAGAGAATGGAAACCCATTTCATGAAGCTCCTTACACACAGTTCTTGTGCTGATGCTGCAGTTTGGAACTGGAGATGTTATGTGCTACATGCTTTAGCACTCTGTGGCCCTGCTCAGTGAGTTTGGGTGATCTACCACATCATGACTTCATTTCACAACAATAGAACTTACAGTTGACCGGGGCACATCGAGCCGAACAGAAATTTCCTGAACTGACTCCTAAGGTGGCATCTTATGACTGTGCCACATATAAAGTTTCGGTAAGATCCATTCTACTGCCGAGATTTGTATATGGAGGACTGTATGCCTATGTGCCTGATTTTATACAGCCTCATGTTAACAATGGGTGTGGCTAAAACACCTAAAGTCAGTAATTAGGAAGGTTGTCCATCTATTATAGGTGCATTCCAATCACTGCAAAGTTCCATGCAAAGTTTACTGCACAGGATATTCAGAAACTTTAAAGGAGCTTCAAACTATAGGGAGTGAAAATGTTTCATTGGAAGAGAACTTTTAACTGCACCAGGAGTGGCAAACAACAGTTTTATCACTTTGCAGGATAATATAACCATCAGCCATTGTGTGCCCTCTGAAAATGTTTGATGCTGTAGGACATTCTGAATGTAGGTATGCAAGTATCAACTGCAGTTCCTTAACCAACATCCCACACTCAAGTGTGTAGGGAATATAACGGCACAGCTTAGGGACCCTGGGGAATGAAATGCAGTTAGTGACTGCAACTCTGTCAGTTGAAACTAGAAATGTTAATGCCCTTTCTTTAATGTGATTAATGCCATCTTTAATGCCACTGCAAGTCACCTGAAATTCCCTTAGCTGATATCACGTGAAAATCAGTCACCTTTTGTGTTTAAGGTGGCAGTAACTTCAGGCCCCTGCACATGGTGTTGCATGAGGATGATGGGGCTATAAATACCTGCAGGGAGTGGGGCGGGACTCATAGATTGAGAAGAGGTGGTACAGGGCAGTGAATGTCTCGTTCAATGTGTGAAAAATGGGTCAAAAATCCCAGTCTACAAAAGTTTTTCCTCAGAATTGTGCCAGGGAAGGCATCCACCCAATCTGACCTGACTGCACCAATTCTTTGATGCCTAAGAGCCTGAACACTGATATCGCCTACATCCAGAAACTTGTCCAGTCCATGCCAAATTGAATTGCAGCTGTTATTTGTGCTTGTGGCTATTATGCACATTTTACTCACAGGTGAGCAATTTTTGTCTGGTGGTCTATCTATCTATCGATCGATCGATATTCATGTATATCAATATGTGGAGAGGCAACTGTAACCTTGATGTGCAACCTTCTTGTTATATGTTCTCAATACTCACACATCTCATTTACATTAAAAGGTTCTTCTAGGAAATAAGAGGTTCTTCTCTGGCATTTCTCCAAAGAGCCCTTTTTGGCGTCTGAATGACAGTCCAGTGGGGGAGCCATTTGGGATTCAGCCTGCATCAGAGAGCTACTTTCTGCTTGAGTGGTATGTGATGACTGTTCAGGCTGAAAGCAGGGCTCCTCCATAGCCCACCACCACCTGTAGGTCATGTGCTACTGATTTATTAGTATTCTCATAACGTCGCGCGCAGGAGAGACAAAGTGAGGACGGAAACAAGAGCGGCTGTGTCTCTGGACGCCATTGATTCGCTCCTGGATAGATGCTGGCGCGTATTCTCACCACACATCGTCCATCGAGTTCCCGTTTACTGGTGAGATTCGTGAAGATGTACTGGGGTTTTGGAAGCGCAGCTTTAGCAGCTTAGCGGGGTTTCAAACAGGGACGTGTTTTTCCTCAGCTCGATTAATTCGACGTGCGGCTTGATATCGAAATGTAAACCTGTGTGTTTTCTCTTTCCTCTGCAGACTTCATGGAAAGGCAGTGCTGAGAGGAAATGTGTGGTTATTCCAGGACACCATGTTTGAGAATATGAGTTTAAGTTTCTGCATGTGACTCCATGTAACAGTGGAAACAGCGATCTGCTGCTCACAGTGAACGAGACCTCGACTGATGGAGCTGGAAGGAGTGAGGAGTTGAAGAGAAAGAGGCTCCAGAATTTTACGGTATCGTTTTCAGCAACTTGGTGGAAGATATGAGGACCGTCCTCACTGTCAGCCTGGTCCTGGTCCTGTTCAGCTGCTTCTGCCCCGCTGGAGCAAGTAAGTACAGTTACCTCACTGCGATCACGACCACTCTAGGGCTATTACGATTCTTAGACTGCTCGAAACGATTCTCAGGTCAGGATTCGGTTCAGTGTTCGATATTTTGAGTCCTGATTCCACGAGTTCTACGTGTATACTACAGTGATTGAATTGGTTCACACAAATAAAGAACATTATGTAGTAGTGTGTCCTTGTGCAGAACAGTAGTGGGGTTTCCATCCACCACGTTTAAGCAAATTTTGCAAATGCAGTAAACAAACAAACAAACAAACAAATAAAAAAGCCTGAATGGGAAAGTCAAAAATTGGAAAAAAAAACATAAACTACGATTGTATTTGTGTGTGCATATGTGTTTAAGTGTGTGTGTGTGTAGGTATGGATATATCTGTGTGTATTTGTGTGTAAATGTGTTTACATGTGTGTGTGTGTGTGTGTGTGTGTGTGAGTATGTATAGTTGTATGTATATGTATATCTTATTTTACCTCCCCATTTCTCCCCTCCCCAAGGGCAGGCATTGTATATAGTTCTATAATGTTTCCTTCTTAATGCTTTGCCGTCATATATAAAACTATTGCAACAAAAAACTTTTCAGAGGCTGCTTTCGACATTCTGAAATGTCTAATCCAAGGCTGCTTTGAAAAATGGTGCATTATGTGCACTCAGAATTCTCGGTTGTGTTTGCATGCCTAGATGCCTAGTTTCATGGAAACAGCTGAATTCACATGTTTTAGGACAGAATTTCATAAATGTACATAAAACACTGGGAAACATTTTAGTGGAAACCCGGCTTGGGATCTCATAAAGCAATGCAGCTGAGTCATAAACAATACAAATAAGAAAACTGAGCTAACACATTTTTCAAACCCTCCCAAATGTCAATACCGACATCAACAAAATAACAATTAATTTGCAGTATGTGTGTAAAATATATACTGAATCTGACACCAGGCAGTGACTACAGCTAAGTTTAAAGTTACACATTTGTTTTAATTTCACTGTAAATCAATTGATGTTGCCTTAATGAAGGAAGGCAAATGAGAGAGAAAGACCCCCAAACAGGACAGAGGGGTGTGTTATCACCTATGTACAAAGAAAATACATTTGCTTTTTTTTCTCACAGTGTGTTTGTTTAATTATGAAATTTCTGACGTATGTATATATTAAAATTTGACCCTAATATATACATTTAACCTACATCTATGTGCAAATAATTTAATATATTTTACACAGGTACCTGTCACAATTATTGCATGATCACCTAATCGCAGTCATCTGAGATGACTGCAGTTATTTCAGCTGACTGCAATCGTTTCCCACTGTCATTAGATTTCACAACAGTATTTAGCCACAACAAACAGCACATGAATTGAGTGAGTTGAGGCAAGTAAGTGTAAATAAATACAAATCAGTACATTCATTCTTTGTGACATATGATGGAAGTTATGGGTAATCATGGGTAATTATTTATATAACAAGTAATCGGCAGCTAATGTCAGAATTGTGACAGTTCAGTATACCCGACTAAATATAAAGGCTATAAAACGACCTAGGGTCCTGTCTGAAGTGGGGCTTGAGTCTTGGTCTCCCAGCCCCTATATTTAATATTTGTTTACTGGCATACGCAAATTAAACAGCATTCTTTTAAGAGTGAGTGCCAACTAACATAATAATAATAATAATAATAATACAAATAATACAAATAATAATAATAATAATAATAGTCTTTAGCTGACAGCTTTAGTAACGTTTCGAAGGAAATAATTGACTAAAAATTGTCATCTTATATATATATAATTTTATAATATATATATAATTTTTTTCCCCACATTGGGTATTTTGGTGCTATCAAATATCGTGGTGACATCAAATATATAGCACATATATTATGTGAACAAATACTGTATATGTTATTATTTAAATCAATATGTCAGTATTCAGTTTTGAACATTTTTTCAAAACTGTAATGACCTTCTTTTGAACTCTTTAAATCAACTGATGTTGCCTTAATGATGGAAGGCAAATGAGAGAAAGAGACCCCCAAACAGGACAGAGGGGTGCATTATCACCCAGGTATTGGTATTGTTAAAAACCTTATAATTGTTCTAAACTAATGTAATTATCTGTATTGATTTCAAAACTGTATTGAACTTCTTTTTGAACTCTTATTTTGGTGCTATCAAATATCGTGGTGACATCAAATATATAGCACATATATTATGTGAACAAATACTGTATATGTTATTATTTAAATCAATATGTCCGTATTCAGTTTTGAACATTTTTTCAAAACTGTATTGAACTTCTTTTTAACTTTAACAACAACACCCATTTTTATGTGCTGTGCAACCACGATTGATTTATGCATTGTGGATCATCTTGTTACGAATGTCTTTTTATTCTTGGTGTTTAATAGGGGGCTCTTGAGGTGATTAAACTGAAAGCTGCCACCAGCCCAGCACAAGCAGGCATTAGGGAAATTGCCTTTTCTCTGCTGGTCGTTGAGTTTGATTTAATGCCTACGTGGTTCAACTAAAAAAGGATCTGCTGTAGATCATGACGAGTCAATGTGATGTAACTTGAAGTCCAACAGAGGAAATGGTGCATGATGTGGACATGTGTTTAATAATATGCTGTAAAGTCATTATCATGACCCTTCAGTATAAAGACCAGGATACACTGTAAACCTTTCACTACTTTTGCATTTCTGATCATATGTGCGTATTAGCAAACAGGCTTCAGATGAGACAGATCATGTCAAAAATAAATATGCTGTTAAATTAAGTCTTGTACTCAGCATGTGATGTTTTCTGGCTCACATTGCCCTGTTTGATTCAGCTGTACAGAAAGTGCATGCATTAGGTTGCCAGCTACATCATTTTTGTTTGACAAATGAGAGCAGTCTGGCCAACATGCACTGGGGATACGCTCCAAGCCGCAATTTAGGATTGGTCTGTCTTTCTGCTATAGCTTCCTCTCTGATGCCAGTATTGACTTTGGCATAGACATACAGCAATTAAATTTTTGCAGAGTAATGTATTATAATTACTAATGCTTCTTTCTGCTGTATAACGTAATTATACCTATGATTTAAAATGCAGCTGCAGTCACAGCTTTTATTTAATCAACTAGGACTAAATGTTCACTTTCTGACTTGTCTAGTGAACTTTTTATTCAGAAGAATAGATGAAAACACTTAAATCGATAGGACAATACACTGCCAAATGTCTCTCAGTATTAACTTTGCTCCTCCCGTGGCATCGTGGGCGAATGTATTGCCTTCCACAATGCAGACTCTCTCTTTCGCAAAAACCACACCTGTGCTGAAGCCTCATTATAGGGATGAGTGAGCAGAGTTCACTGATCAGGATTGCAGCTGCCTTTGTCCACTAGTGTCTGACTCTGCCAATTACAGAGGAGAATGAAACTCAGAATAGATTTACATAATAGCCAGAAGAAACGAACAGCTAAATTCAGAAACTGCTACATATTCATGAATTCATGATATTTTGGCCCTTCTTTCAAATGATAAAAACTTGGCCCTTAAGGTTCTTATCCTACAGGGGAAACAGGCGGTTTAATTAGAACTTGAGAAGTTGAGAAACGCTATTATAGCCTTCAGCAAGCTCTTTTTAGTAAGAAAAAACGCATAATTACATTAGTTTAGAACAATGATAAGGTTTTTAACAATACCACTACCACCTAAAGTCTCAAAGTTGTACTGGGCTATCTACATACCAAATGTAGTACCTTAACTTGTAATCCACCTTAGTCAACCTTAGCTTGAGTCTTTCAAATGTGGACCTCAGAATGTTGGTCTTAGAAGCGACTTACAGTTCATAATGTTCTTTAAAAACTCCAAAAAGTAGTCATGGCAAACAGTTTGCCAGAAGAGAAATTATATCCTGTTCCATGAGTTCATTAGACAAAACATGTTTGATTCAAGTTTGCTTCAGTTCTTCTTTAGTTTTGCTCTGAATCTACAAGGCTAACTTAAGATACTCTAATGGAAGATAATACTTCCAACTGAAAATGAAAATATTTATATATTGTCAGAAACTTTGTATCTCTCAAATAGTAACATTACAGAAGAAACAAAAAAACCTTTCTTAACTATTAATGAAAGTTAGCATACATTGATATTCTTTCAAGTAATACTGGATCATTTTTATTTGTCCATTCTTCAAGAAAGTTTGACATAATATAAAGGTAAGCAATTAATTTAAATAGAGAATAAAAATAGAGCCAAAAATGTATGGAAAAGATTTTTACCTCTATATCACATCAAATCAAATAGCGGAATTTGTGACATACATACACCCGTAATCAGAACACAGGCAAGTCTGATTGTGTAATTTTCACACGCTTATATTTGAATTATGAAAAATATCATAATCCTGACACAAGAATATTACTGTCATATTAGCTACAGTATTAGCTGTAAGTGCCTCCCCAGATTTTTTTTTTTTTGTTCAAATAATTGACTTTACATGACCATTATTATTTTAATGTTACTTTAGTTTAAATACTTCATTTTTAATGAGTGTTTGTGTTTTATCTGTTGAATTTGTTTTTGAGAACTGTGATACTGAAATGCTAATAAATATTTTGCATTCGTAACTCCCACAGATCGGCCCGCTGCTCCTGTCAATGTCTCTGTCACTCTCCTGAGTTCACCCACTGTGTCCTGGAACGTTCCAGAGGGAGAAGCTGTAATTGGTTATGCCATCTCTCTACAGGTTCAGCAAAGTTATTAAAATGATGTTTGGTCCTAAAGGAATTCATTCATTCTGTCACATGTGAACCTGAATATTTTACTGCTGCATTAATTAGGCCCCGCTCTCCAATAAACATTATGTACAGCCTACTCATGTTTTATTTGTTCATAGTCTATGTTTGACCCAAGCTTGTGGTCCTCGGTGTTTTGTTTAATGCAGAGACAGGATGGCCTGATGCAGCGATTCATCAGAGAAGTTAATACCACCAGTCGTGCCTGTGTGCTGTGGGACCTTGATGAAAACACAGATTACATTATCCAGGTGCAGTCCATCGGACTCCATGGAGAGAGTCAAGCCAGCAAGAGGGTTCACTTTCGAACCCTTGAAAAATCAGACCACTTGCAGTCTAGCATGGTGGCTCAAGGTACTATTACATTTTAGTCCTTTTTCATATTAGAGCTATACATTTCTTGGGGACAACAGGACAAGCCGAGACATTTTTTATTCAGTACAACCCTAAAAAAAAACAATCAGCGCCAATTAAATAGTGTTGTGTCTCTTTAATAATAAAAATAGTTTAATGTGTCAGCAAATAGTTTAATGTGTTGGCACAGCTTAGCCCAGATGATAGGTTCATTGAGCCATTTGAAGTAAATGCCCCCTTGAATGGTGGCAAATGAAAACAAATACTATTAGACTATTTGCAAAAAAGCTATTTTCAGGTCTATCTGTACAATGCTACAATGCAAAACAGTGCTCGAACCTGAAAGGTTTGCACCAAAGTTAGGTAAATTAGCTTTACGCAGTTTGCCAAATCTACTTCTTTAGCTTTGAACTGGACCTACCACATACTGATATCTGTACAATTCAGAATGCTTTTAGCTTTGCAGAATGTCCCTCTTGTAAAGATTACCGTGTGACATAAACTGTCTGTGATTACTGAAATCTAGGTTTTACTTTACACAGTGATTTGATATATTTTGAGGTAAGAGTCTCAAAACTCCACACTGTATTACTGAAATATGTATGCATTTGTAGGGTTACATAGTGTGATGACTCATCTTAACTAACCATTCTGACCAAACACAGGTTTATTGTTTTATTTATTCACTTTTTTGCACATAAATTATTCACAACAATATGTGTGCTGTTGTCTACTGTGACCTGCTACTGTGATAATGCTAACACAGCTTTTGTTTTGTTCATGTTTACCTGGGGTAGCTCATCTTACCCTGTTCCGTACTGTTATTTTGCTAAAGACACATCTCCTAAATTATGGATGCCTTGCACTGGAAAATGCTTGATACATACTATATGACTCTTGTGTATGACCTTTTGTCGTTTCTTCATCACTACAGTCCACTAACTTCTGTTTGTGTATTTGGTGTTATGATCTGGTCAGGTGATCCTTCAGTAGAAGGTTTAGACATCTCCAGAAGCCTTCTGACAGAAGAGATGGTAATCATCATGACGGTGCTGCTGATGTGGGCAGGTAATTGATTATTCTCAAACTTCATATTAATTCCAGTTTGTAGACTATGGACCTCAATAACAAATAAAAAAGCACAAGCATTTTAGCCATAACTTTGGTCATTGTTATAATGTTGATTTCACTTTTTTTTTTTTTTTTGCGTTTGAGTTTGAGAACACATCAAGAGCATCTGCTCGGTTGTGAGTGTAGCTCGTTTGTGCAGATGCCCGGTGAGGGTTTTTAAGGTCAAGGAGATCTGATATGCTTTCTTTTAATCAAATGAATCTGTCTTGTTGCAGCTGTGATTGCTCTATTCTGTAGACAGTACGATATCATCAAAGACAATGACTCCAACAACCACAGCAAGGAGAAGGCAAAACCTCTGTCTGAACACAGCACCCCAGACTACCGTAATGGAGGTCTGCTGGGGAGCAAGGTGAGACTGAAGCATATTAATTATGGCATTAGAATAACCCTTTGCACCCAATGCGAAATCTGCAATAAGTTGATTTGTGTTGTGATTTTATGACATATATAATGTAAGTCTGTTGCTATACTTCTGATTACTTGGGTCTGAAGTGTGTTATACCTACCTGAATAAACGGTGTATGGTTATTTTTGTATGTTTAGCATAAAAATTAGTTTGATGTTAAAATACATGTTTGTTAGTCTGCAGTCTGAATGAACAAACATAAGAATTCACATGAAATTATTGGTGAGAATGGAAAGCAGACTACATGCAGCACTCTGGGAAAATTATTACACACAGATGCCCGATCATTTGAAATCATTGTTAGGTTTCATGATCAATGTATTAGCTGACTAAGCAAAAAAAGACATAAATACTGTAATAAAAATAAAATAAATAACGCTGTGAGCTGTATTGGCCTGGTGTTTTACCAGTGAGTGGTGGGATAGGCTCCCGCACGCCCTCAATCCAAACAATAACAATAACAGGGAAAGGGGTGTCAGTGGCTCACAGTTCTCCGTCAGTCACTTCTCCACATTTTATGAGGATTAAGTTGACAGAGGAGTATTATGAAAGATCAGGGCATCAGAGAGTGAATTAAATTATGAAATCATCCTTAGCTAATAGAGCGGGTAGCACTCATTCATAAAATTACCCTATTAATGCATAACAAATGAGGAACATATAAACATTTGTGTTTTAGTTTGATTGCTTATGTCTCTTACATAATATGATTTGGTTTGGGTAAGTGTTGAAAAAAATATCACCTACTATTGTACAAACTGTTGTGCATAATCAGACATTGATATCGGTAATTGTCTTTCTTTTTTATTTTTTCCTAGTTCCAGAGAACACCGTCATCGGTTAGCATCATCAAGGTCTGACCAGCACAACAATGCAGAATCCGGTCTGTCTAGTTCTCAAGACACGAGTGCATAACGCCTTCTTTGTTTGGGGTTCTAAAATAAATCTCAGAGGCATCCTTCATTACTAATAACAACCTGCTCTGCAATACACTAGTATCAACCTGCAATACACTGTATTTTTGTATTCTATTCTAATGACAAGTTAATCTGCCGGAGAATGGCGATGACTAACTGCAAGGAATGTGAATAGAAAAAGGCTAAATGAAATTTCCAGTCAGGGTGGGGCTAATTTACAATTTAACATATCAACAAATCAGGACTTCAGTGAGCGATGTCAAACACTAGATAAGCAATGCATGCTACTCTGTTCATAATAAACTAATCTTAAACACTGTTCCTTCTGTTCTTCAAATCTTCTATGCAAAACATGAAAAAACTTCATGTATGTGTAACTTACAACAGCCTAGAAGGAACATGTTTCGGTACCATCCTGATTGGGGCTATATAAACAGTATGACCATATTTGACCATATTTATTTTTACTGATGGAAATGTGCTGCTGAGATAGGTTTATTGTGTGATTCTAAAAAGTCACAGAAACTTCTACAAAACCTTCAAAAGGAACTAAGGATGTAATTAATGAAACTTGTAAGGCCCAAGACATTGTTGACAGGGTTCATCAGTTTTTAATAGAGGTTCTTTATTCTAGAACAAGGATCAATCTTTGTCTTAAAAAAGTCAACTTCTATCTGCAGTGAAGCATGTCAGTAAAACAGCTTAGTGTGATAATGTTTTATTTAGTGCTCTGTTATATAGAATGTGTTGTGCCTAGAGAATTTGAAGGTTATCAGTTAGTGCTGGATCATTAGAAACAGTGGCCAGTTGTTTTGAAGAAAAGATGTACTGCACATCGGAAAAGAGTGTTAGACATTTCGATCAATTGTTTTTCATAGACGAATAAGTAGGATCGTGTGTTTTCACAGGAATTCAGTTTAGATTTCCAACATTATGACTTTATGTGAGTAGTAGTGGTTCAGATCATTTGTTATGGTTTGTTTTTTGTTTTGTTTTTTGCACAATACATACACCAGTTAGCCGTAACATTAAAACCACCTCCTTGTATCTACACTCCTTGTCCATTACATCAGCTCCACGTACCCTATTCATGCACTTAGTAGTCCTACAATTACAGACTGTAGTTCATGTGTTTCTTTGCGTACTTTTTGAATCCCTTCACCCTGTTCTTCAATGGTTCGGACCCCCATAGGACCGCCACAGAGCAGGTATTATGTGGGTGGAGGATCATTCTCAACACTGCAGTGACACTGATGCGGTGGTGGTGTGTTAATGTGTGTTGTAGGATCAGACACAGCAGTGCTGCTGCAGGTTTTAAACACTGTGTCCACTCACTGTACACTCTATTGGAAACCCCAAGCTTGCTGGTCCACGTAGTAGATGTAAATTCAGAGACGATAGCTCCTCTGTTGCTGCACAGTTTGTGTTGGTCATCCTCTAGTCCTTCATCAGAGGTCACAGGATGCTGCCAAAAGGATGCTATTGGCTGGATATAAAACTTATACCAGCGCAACACCCACTAACACACCACCATCATGTCAGTGTACCTGCAAAATTATCCACCACCCACATAATACCTGCTCTGTGGTAGTCCTGTGGGAATTCGGAACATGGGGAGTAACAGAGAAATGAACTACAGTCTGTAATTGTAGAACTACAAAGTACATGGTAAATGGATAGGTGGAATCAATGGATAAACAGTGCAGTGAGTGTAGGTACAAGAACGTGGTTTTAATATGACTAACTGGTGTGAGCATTGGTGTACATTTTAGATGTATTGGCTATTCAGTTGGTAAATTTGTCAGCACTGTAAATTTGTCAGTCACATTTGGCACATTTCACAATAAATTGAACTAAGAGCTCTGTATTTGTGCCTGTTTCATTTGGGTCTCTGTAGAGAAAGTCTCAGTAGTCTGTACTAATGGTGTAAGAAAATATTGATACACTTTAGTTTCGCAGTATTATATTTTGTGATACAGTATCAATTTTTAAAAAACAAAATATCGATTTTTCAGTTTATGTGCAAAGACTCATGACAGATAAACCCTGACTGCTATATAGCGGTGTTGTCTTCAGCCATTGGACTCTTCAGCTCATAAAGACGTAACATAGGGCATACCACTCACTATTAGTATTAACAAACCTATGCCTATGGTGGCGTGATCATTCTCCTAAAATTATAATTTTTTAAATCACTGCAGTATATTAAATCATAACCCCTATATTATGATATGTGTCCTATCACAAAGATGTTGCCAATACACGGCCCTAGTTTACGCACAGTCTAAAATGCAGCACTGTGGCCTACATGCAGATCATGTATGGCATATAATGATGTTCAGTAGACAAAACACTATTATATAATCCAAACATGGAACTGAAAGTACCCAGTCACTCAGTGTGAAAGCACAGAACACATCCAGCCACTATGGTTCTGACCTTTGATGAGAATAATGGGAGCGAGTCCATCCAAATGAGAGTTGATTCTCTGAATGCAGCCCTATGGGAATTGAGAGTCGGCTCAAATGACTCCGGAGATGTGCACGGTTTTCCTCTCCTACACAAGCACAGAGAGTGAGATATTCTGCTGTCATTCTCTGAAAAATGTGTACTTCTGCAACACACTCTTTACCAGATTGGTTGTATTTTGCTCTCAACAAAGTGAAAATCTTGTGTCCCTGAAGAGCACCTGAAATGATAGCATGTGTTCAAAAATCCTGTTCAAAAATCCCTGTCATTCTTTCTTAATTCACAATAATGTACTAAAAGAGGAAATTGATTTGTTTCAGTTGTTGTTCAGTTTCTGAAGAATTCAGTCTCTGAGATGTGAACAGAGTCATTCAGAGTGATTTGGTGTGAAGTGGTTCATTTGTAAAGAAACAGACTTGGATCTCTGTACAGTGGTGGTAATAGGAACCAGGGGCACCGTGTCTACAATATAGCCATTTTGTTTACCATCCAAAACCACCAGTGAGCCTATATGTGTCTTCTGAGTGTTTATATGTAATGATGACGATGGTAATATCAACATAAATCCGAAAAAGTCTTAAAACTTAAAATGCGAGTTTTCCTAAGCAAAAACTTTATTACAGAACTATGATATAACAGCGTGTCAGACATCAGGCAGCAGATATTTAGCTATTTATTAGCTATTTATATTAACTTTCTGTGACGCCTGGTTCCTGTCACCACCTCTGGCAGGTTTCTCTGGAACAGATCGTTTCACACCAAATCACTCTGAATGACTGTTTACAGCTCCACAATTTAAGTATGTAGAAGTTGGTGGTGTTCGGAAAAAAACAATTGGGTGGAATCGACTCCATCACTTGGAGAAGAATCTGAGTCGACTTATCAATCATCCAGCCCGAGAGAATTCTGCACAGCTTAAAGGGATCTGGGATTTCTGTGAAGCTTTTTAACCACATATCGTGTAAAAAGCTAATAAAATCGTTGTTAGTAAGTTTGATCAGTCTTTCCCGGGTGAATTACTTCTCGAAAAGGCCTCTAGAGGGCCCCTGCGGAACCTTCCTAAGGTTGAGACACACGAGACGCAGAAGTGATTCACTTCCTGTAGTGGAAGCGCTTGCATTGTTGACAACATGAACTATTTCCAAATTAGTGCAATACACAGCTAGCTAGCATGCTAAGTAGCTGCCTACATAGAAATAAGCTAATTGAAATGGTTTGGCACCGTCTTTATTTTAATTAGGACGATAAGACAACCAATTCCGAAGTTAAGTTATTTTTCGCTTTTTCTGGGCATTACAAATTGCTGCAGCTACCAAGTCCAGGTTTACGGGCGCGTTAGGCTAAGGTTAGCAAGCGATTTAGCAATTTAGGCTAAAGGCTATTGGATTAAACTTGTATCTTAGTTTTGGACTTGACGGTAGCTAGTTCGTTATCAAGTAATCAGCTCCCGGTACAGAGTTAGCATAACATTACGACAACAGTTGTTAACAGCGTTGTTGTGGTCTGTGACTGGATGACCATATCGGTTGTCCACGACTCTTTGTAAGCTAACACAAGTTTTGTTTACTCGTGTGTGTTCCATTTCTGATGGTAAACAACAGTTTCTCGCTGTTACAGCACACGTAACTAACTTGGCTGCACTAGCACGGTCCAAATCTTTTGAGTTGTATAGCTGATAACGTTGCCGTTGGTCTGGCTAGGCCTAGCTAACTTGTCATTTTAATACAGCTCAGAATACAAATTGATTCACAGCTCGCCGGCTTAGCTGGGCCCTCGTACGTTGTCATTTTCTGTGTCTAGGGTTAAGGTAATTCCCAGCGGCACGTAGTCTGTCATCATGAGCTAAAGTTGACGACAAAATAACAGAGCTGCTTTAGCTACCCTGCTAGCTCCATCTCGTAGCTAAGCTAGGTGTCAGTGAGGTTGACTTGCTGTCGAAGTGTCTGTTATAATGGTTCATGGTGTTCTTTAGTGTGTAAGAAACCTCAAGTACAGTTCCGTTCGCTTGTCCGCTGCTGGGTTTGGAGAACTACGCTGTTATCTCATGAGGTTGCGAAGGAAAGTGGGAAACAGCCATGATGAGCAAGTTGATGACACTGATAGCCCTGTCTTTGTCTGGCGGTGGAAGAGGAAGATGACAGTGTAGAGGGGGAATGAGCTGATTCGGAGTCGACCAGAAGAAACTGCAACTCGAAGGACTGCTAGAAAATGCCCAGACGAAAACAGTCAAATCCGCAGCCTGTGAAATGTAAGTACTGCCTTCAGGTGTGTGAAGTGTGTAGCTAGCTTGCTGCCCATGTCATGGACAGGACAGGGATCTTTCCAGAGACTGTCATCGTAAGTTTTAGCTTGTAGTGGCCACATTGGCTCTTCTTTGGTGACCTTGACTTCCTTGGCATGCCTGTGGTGATTTGACTGTGGCTTGTCAGATCAGCAAGCGCTCACGCCGTCTTAGTGGCGTAAATGACCTGTCTTACCTGCTGATAAGCCCAAACAAATTTAGGCATTTAAAAAACAACAAAGCTGGTTCCATAATAATCAGAGAGTGATTATTTAGATTAAACAACAGCTCTTAATATGACTGTGTACATTTAAAAAAGACCTACCACTTCTTATCATGGGTTTGCTGAAACACTGTGTGCTATCCTCACTTAAAAAATGCCCTGCTGGCTTCCCCTTTTCCTTTGTCATTCTTTCCTAGCTTCATTTCCTCTAAACAAACTCCATCTCTGCCAAGAGCCTTAGCTAACCCATCTCTGACCCGCTTGTGTACCCCTCCCTGCATTTATCTGAATCCTTTCCATGGTTGCTTCCTAAGTCACTTACTCTCCTGTCCTGTCCTTTTCCTCCCTTGTGCGTCGCTCATGCTGCATTAAGAGATCACATTTGTAAGCTGGGATATGACACCCGTCTGTCATGTGGCTCATCGACGCAGCCGTAACCTGGGAGTGTTTTTAAAGTGGCCCATTGTTTTTAAGTGCTTTTCTCACAATTGTATTTAAGTTTACAGTATCCTTTAACATGTATTGGACTTCTGTACCATGAGTGAAGGGTATTTGAGCTAGTTGAGTGTTTGTGCAGTGATAGGTGGATGGGTGGGTGGGGGCGATTAAGCATGATATTATTAGGTAATATGTTTTCCCCTGCATGCTGGTTTATGGTGACATAGATAAAAAACGTTTCAGAGACAGGCAAAAGTTATTATATGCTTTATGACCAGGCATGCAAACTAACAACAATGAAAAATGGTCAGTTTTGATTTGCGGTTGACTAGAACACATATCCTCTCTGTCGGAACCAAACCTTGTGTCTACATTTATAGTCATTTTTCCTTTTTGTTTTTTGTTATCAGCTGCCAAATTAAAATTGCACGTTCCAGTATGTTCAATAGAAATGGTCCAAATTAATATGTGCATTTACATATATCGAAAATCAATTCTTGTTTGTTTCTCAGTGGGATCTGAAGATGGTGTTGGTGGTGTTAACCCAGAAGGCCTGGTCCTGGAGAGTGATTTCCTCCTCGGACAAGACTTAGCTTTTGGAGAAAATGACTACAAGATCATAGGATTTGAGAAAGACTCTGGTTAGTAATGCTTATCATCATCTCCATATTTCTGAATTAAAATATTACGTAGGACCACCCCCATTCAATTTTGTGATTACATACGTCATGTCATTGAGCAAAATGTTCTGGGGTTTCTTTCCAAATTCAGTGACTGCTGACATGGGAATTCCAGCGTATGCCTTCAGTGATGAAGACTGCTCCAGTTACAACCGCCTCAGCATGGAGAGTGACTTTGAGGACCCACGAGACACTGAGAGTGAACGGGAGGAAATGGGTGGGGACCCGGGCTTCACATGCTATCTCTCCTGCAGTCGATGTGGCCAGCTTCTCGGAGACCCTCTTAGTGGAGCCCTGGACATAGCAGGGCTCTACTGCCTCCAGTGTGAGGGGGAAGACAGGGGTGCAGAACAAGAGGTTAGACGCAGAGACGAGGTTCTGCCTGATGAGCGCTCCAAGGAGAAAGAGCACAAAGGGAGACCTACAGCAAATGGCACCTACAAAACCTACTCCTGCAAACTGTGCAGCTTTACCTCACGCTACTCCAACCACCTGAAGCGGCACATGAAAACCCACAATGGCGAGAAGCCGTACCAGTGCCAGCACTGTGCATATGCCTCATCTCAGCTGGTTAATTTACAGAGACATGTGCGTACACATACTGGGGAGAAGCCTTATAAGTGTGACTTTTGTACGTTTGCCTGTAACTCCCTCGGCAACCTTAAGAGGCACCAGCGCATGCATACTCAAGAGAAGTCTAACAAATGCAGCCAGTGTGATTTCTGCACAAGCAGTAGCCAGACTCTAAAAAAACACATGATGACCCACAAGACAGAGGAGTCAACACCCACAGTGGAAGGTGTGTATGATCCATACAAATGAATGATTGATTTATTTTTCATTTGTGTAAAATCAGCCAAAATTTATCCTGCTAGGTTGTCTTTCTTTTAAATTAGCAAAAATATGTATAATTTGCAAGTTAAAGGTTTTTAAATCGCCCTTTTTCATCTGACAGGGAGGTATTGCTTGTTTCTAGTTTGAAAGGTTCTCTTAGCTTTCTTAGCCAAAGAGGAACTACACAGTGCACAGCATGCATTTAAACAGTAAGTGTGAAGGGAAGTAACAAGTCTTGACTTCCTAAAACTAAATCCCCCACAAAGAGGAAGAAGTTTATTTTGCTCTTGTCTCATTGAAACCCCCCCTCCGTTTTTTCTCTCTCTGTCTCTCTCTCTCTCTTTTCCTCTCTCCAGAGGCTGTGGTGTCCGATCTGACTTTGCACATTAGTGGTGATACAGACTTCCTGCAGAGTTATGGCAGCCTGCGTGCCGACCATCACTCCCCAAGCCTGCTGGGCACAGACGAGCTGGACCAGGAACAGGATCCTGGGCTTCCCGAGCTGCTTTTTCCATTCACCTGCCGCGTGTGTGGCTCAGTGTTGGAGGATGAGGAGGGTGCAGCCACACAGATCTGCGGGAAGTGCTCCCTGGACGTCCTGGCTAAGGGCTCCCCCACCAGTCCGGAGAAAGGAGACAAGCTGTACTCCTGTACTGCCTGCAGCTTCATCACACAGTACCCCAACCATCTAGCCCGTCACATGAAGACTCATAGCGGGGAGAAGCCTTATAAGTGCCCACAGTGCAATTACGCATCAGCCCACTTTGACAACCTGAAACGGCACCATCGTGTGCACACGGGTGAGAAGCCCTATAAGTGCCACCTTTGCGACTATGCCTGCGGAAACCTGGCCAACCTGAAACGGCATGAGCGCATCCACTCAGGTGCCAAGCCTTTCCAGTGCGGCGTGTGCAACTACAGCTGTAACCAGAGCATGAACCTGAAGCGCCACATGCTGCGTCACACGGGCGAGAAGCCTTTCAAGTGCCAGGAGTGTGCCTATACCACAGGACACTGGGACAACTACAAGCGCCACCAAAAAAAGCACGGCCACTCCACCGAAGGGTGGATTAAAATGCCGCTACCAGATAAGGAGGAAGAAGAGGAGGAGGGGGAAATGTAGCAGAATGAGGAAATGTGGATTAAGTCAGTTCCCCTTTTTCAGTAGCTCTTATCCCCTGCTGTTAATGTCTAACTGATGTTGCCTTAATGTTTTCACATTATAAAGGTGCAAGCTACACATGGCAGAAGTGCAGTTTTACAAATGTGCCTTGTATAGGGTTCGGGTAAAATATACCTTTCAGTCAACTGTTATACGTCTTTCACAACCAACCATGACAGCAAATGTGTCTGGAGTTTGTTTGCTTGTAGAAAAGCTTTGAAAGGGGTTCAAAAAGACAGTATGGCAAATAAATTGCAACATACAAGCAAGAAAAGCACAAGTAGCTTGAATTAAGTTAATTTGATACATGAACATGCTGCACGGTTTGAGCTAGATTGCATCTGGCATACGAACCATTCAGATCAAATGTAGTACACAAATAAATTAGTTTTAACGGATTTGAGGATTATGGAATCTGCCTGCCAATTAAAAATGTTTTTGATGAAATTGATTTAAAGACTGTAGCTCTACACCTTTGTTGAAATTCTCTGTGAATTACCGAATGAAAGAGTATTGCAATAAAGCCAATGACTCACCCCTTTCCCAGGTTGATACCGCAGCTATTTGTTTGTTTGTTTGTTTGTTTTTTCCTCTGTAGTAGATTTGATTACACTGAAAACCTCTGGTGGCTGCTAAATCATGTAGGATGTACAATGACAGTAATGTCTAGGTGCCTTGTTTGGGAGGTGATGTACACCATTCCCTGATTTTACTGTACCAGGTGCCACTGCAACAATGCTGCACTGATGTGGGGAGTTCCTCAGCCCCCAGCACATGCCTCGTTTCTTTTTTTTTTTTTTTCTTTTCTTTTCTTTCTTTTTTTCAGGGCATTAGAGGGACACACAGTTCTTTCTGTATGTGTGGGTTTTGTGTGAGTGACTTTCAAATCATGTTTCTTCTTGTTCCTTTAGTTCTTGTGAAACCTACTGTGAAATGATGTCCATTAAAAGTGGTGGGGCTGTATGTTTTTGTTTGTTTGGGGAAGAGACCTGTTTAACCTTTATTTGTTTAGTGTGCAAATCTGCACCCTATGAGAGAAAGAAAATAAAAGGGACCACGTTCTGTTGTCATTATTTTATTGATGCAGTCACAGGCATTACATTTCAAAAACGTATCTGTGATGGTAGATGGAGATGGTTATCAGTCTGTACTTGTACATTGTATTTTTGTTACACAAAAGGGCATAGCGGTTATGAAATGGCCATGAAGATCATTTATAAAAGGCATTCGATGATATCAGGGACTAAGTCAAAACATTTTATGCATAATAATGAACATGTGATGTTTGGTTTGCTATATATTGTTCAGAATGATTATTTATGTACTGTATATTTCTTTCATGGTTTGCCTTGGCTTTATTGGTCTGAGGACTTGTCAAGTGACCTTTGGCTTTATAATAAAATACGTTTTTAATTTTTTACTATAAAATGTCTTTATTTTCAAAACTGGGTAGTAACTGAACGTACTGAAGAGAGGAAGCAAATCATACTTTCGCATTTGCTACGTTTGGCCTCTAGAGAGCAGCATAGAGCTTGTAAAAGGAAGTTTTGACAAAGAGTAAACAATGTGTATATTCCCAGTACATTCCAGGTGGGGATGAGCGCAATACTTGCAGAGACCAGCAGAGGACTGTCTTGTGGGCTGAAATCACGGCGCAGTAGCTGGTTGAAGGGGACCAAACCTCACTAAGACTCCTGACTTGGTTCCGTTTTACCAGCCACTAAGACGTGCTGCCCAAGGTGAGGTAAGTAGGTGTGAGTCAAAAGGTGTAGAACTGAGGCATGGGCGGAAAGATGTTTTTCTTCTTCTCACATTGTAACTGTATCTGGACCATACACTTATTGAAGACTCAAATAACTTCACATATGAAATGAATTATATTTGTGCGTTGTTACTGGCCATTATTATCTGTGTCCTGCAAAGTTTTTTGTCCATCAGTGAAAAAAAATGTAGTCATCATCTGTTTTTGGCCTTGAAAATGGCCTTTTTCTCCCATACTCAACTCTCAACTGTCTTATAATGTGAAGCTCTCATTATCCCAGACTTGGAACACAGTCTGCTGCTCGAAAAGGCTTCTATTGCTGCTTTAAAGGCCTTTGGCTCTGTTGGCTCTTGAAGGTTGAAAGCTATTTCTCCCAATGATGATAATAATAATATGTAGTCATAATAAGTTGCAGCCAGGACAGAGAGTGTGTATATAGAGGTGGCTTTATGTCCTGTATGGAAACAGCTCACCCAAATTAGCCTCCTCCCACCTGTCCCTCTATTTATAAGAGTAAACTCTTCTCTGGGGCTGCACCTGTGTTCTGTCACTCAGCCTGCACCATCACTGGCTGTATAGGATGCAGTGTCGCTAGTGACTATCAGCATGCTTGTCATGGAGAAAACTTGTTACATGTATAACATGATCCCTATGTGCTGCCCATGTGCTGTATGAATGACCTGAGATTGACATTGACATTCCCTACGTGCATGGAAAAGGAAGACATTGGATGAAAAATGGTTACAAGCTGTACGTAAAGCAATGGTGTGTATATTTATAGTCTTGTTTTGTTAGTCGGGCTTGCCTTACAATACACTTTACTGGGCTTCTTCTTAGATTCCAGGTCATGTCTTGTAAGATATTCCTTGAAGTATGTCCTGATGACCAAATCCCTCTGAAACCACACACTTCCTTACATTCCATAGCTGGATTCATTATATGGGGATATAAGGAAGTATGTCGTCTCAAGAGAGCAAGCACTGGATTTTTCTTTCCTTTACTTACTTTATGGTCTAAAACTTGTTATTAGTCCTGGAACAGGAAATGTTAAGTTTGTCACTGTGGCCTGTTAATTCCAGAAGATCCATACTAAGATGGAGAATTCTGTTGAACACAAGCAGTTTGAACATGTGAAATATGAATAATCTTAGGCACATTTCTTTATCCTTGTATCCTGCATTTTGATATTGATCCCCAGTCCTTTAATTGCACTCAGTTCCTTTTGTCACAGGGTTGACATTTTTAAGGAGAATTCATATTCTGCTATAAATTCTGTGGACTGTACGGTCATTAACTAGGAAGTTGTATGACATTTTAACCTTTACTGACCTACCAAACTCAGCCATAGTGTTTTAGGGGTTTAGTTGAAAATGCCCCTGAATATAAAGAGATGGTCAAATAAAGGACCTTTCCCTCATGCTCTTGGCACTGAAACAGATCCAAAGTAGCAATTGCTAGAAAGATGTAACCGGCAGAAATCTCCCCTTTCATAACGAAACACCTCTGAATCCAAATGCAGTGAAACGACTTCACTGGCAACCAGTTTAGATGACCACGTTACTTGCCCATCCCTTGAAAGACGGTCCCTCACCCGAAGTACACTCAGATACTAAAAGGTCCGGTTTGTCCGCCTCTGTCTGTTCCCCTGTCCCCTGCGCCGCTCTTCCGTCCATATCCTCCTCCTCTGCAGTCGACTGCTGGACTGAATCCAGGCCAGGCTTGCCTTCTCTGCCTTTTCTATGGGCTGCCCTCCCCCTCGCTGGCGGCCGTCCACCTGTCAGTGTCCTTTAGAGGCCTGGGCCTCTCCTGCACCTCCTGTTCCCAGGCCTCAGCGCTCTGACAGGGCCGGCCAGCCTGTGAAATCACACCTCTCAGCTGTTCACACTACACTTGAGACACCCTATACCCCACTGGCCACTCTTCCACAGAATGTCAATGGCTCCTTAAAAAAGGAGGGCTTCTGGGGCAGGGTAGGCCGAGAGACAACTGTGAGGAGCTTTTATTGGGACAGTAGAGCAGAAAATGGTTCCAGTGGCACAGCTGAGACAGGAGTTTATATTTTAAATATGGCATACTGACGAGTATGCTCAAATCTCCAGACATCTCTAGATGTGTTGTCTTGTGAGATTACAAACAGTCTAAACTAATAAACTCTAAATTGTCTCTAAATCTACTAGTTAAAAAAATGAAAGTTTCTGTTAATTAAAGGCATTTAACAGTAACAGTAACACAGTTCCGGATAATAAACACCACAAAACAATAATTACAAACTCGAGCTGAAGCTCAAGAAATGCAGATATGAAGAAGAGTACAAGAAGCTGAACATCCAATGACATATTACACCACAGATTTCCCCATATCTTGATATCTTTTCCAGACAGAATGGACTTTCTAGCTAATGTACTTCCTTAAAAGGCTGTTTCTATTAAGAAATACACTTGTTCTTTCTGGTCAGATGTTTCAGCAGATTTCCACTTTCTCAAAATTAGAGAGATAAAATGTAGTGAGAGAGTTTGTAATGTAGAGGTAAATGAATGGGTAATGGAGCTATCTATACTATAACATTATGCTTTAACATTATTATATTATACTATTAACATTAGGCTGTGCAGTGCTCTGTTCTGATTAATTGGGAGAGTAGAGACAAAGTTTTTGCTTTCTTCAGTCATTTCACGTTTCTTGGCTGCTCCTGGATCACTATTGATTTCCCCCCTCTTATCCCCTCTTATTATCTCATATCTGTCTTGTTTATATCTGTGCATCTCTATGGAATTGACATCACATGACATATCTAACCATAACCATATAACCTTTTAATTACAACCTTTTAATTATAACCATATGACCTTTGAAATGACTGAAAATAACTGCTGCAGTCACAAATGAAGAACTAATGTTATCTCCCAAATGATGCCTTTATCAAGAACGTACTTTACTTTTAATGTATTCAGGTGTAGAACTGATTTTCTTTCCAAGTCGTTTTGGGCCTTTTCTTTTGATCCATTCATCATGAAATTTACAAACAGTGTAAAAAGGGCAACAGGCATTTTCAAATTATGTAAAAAAGCCAAAAAACAAAAATGGAGATATGAGCGTTTGTTCTGACAGCAGTTACATCTAATTTGCAGTATATCCTACTTGTATTTTCATGTCGCCCTCGACTTATGGTGGAGGCAGCTGTCAACCTTTGCCTAGTGCAAAAGACTGCCCTCTACCTGGTAGACCACCAAAACTATTACATACACCTACCGACCACCTCATTAGGTACACCTCCTTGTACTCTCCATATAGGAGCACTTTGTAGTTCTACAATTACAGACTGCAGTAGTCCATCTGTTTATCCGCATACTTTATTAGCACCCTGTTGCCCTTTTGTTTAGTGGTCAGGACACCCACAAGACCACCACAGAGCAGGTATTATGTGGGTGGCGGATCATTCTCAGTACTGCAGTGACACTGACATGGTAGATCCAGAAGATCCATAGTAAGATGGAGAATTCTGTTGAACACAAGCAGTTTGAACATGTGAAATATGAATAATCTTAGGCACATTTCTTTATCCTTGTATCCTGCATTTTGATATTGATCCCCAGTCCTTTAATTGCACTCATTTCCCTTTGGCACAGGGTTGACATTTTTAAGGAGATTTCTTATTCTGCTATAAATTCTGTGGACTGTACGGTCATTAACTAGGAAGTTGTATGACAATTTAACCTTTACTGACCTACCAAACTCAGCCATAGTGTTTTAGGGGTTTAGTTGAAAATGCCCCTGAATATAAAGAGATGGTCTCCCTCATGCTCTTGGCACTGAAACAGATGCAGAGTAGCAATTGCAGCGTGTTAGTGTGTGTTGTGCTTGTGTGAGTGGATTAAAGACAGCAGTGCTGCTGGGGTTTTAAACACCTCAGTGTCACTGCTGGACTGAGAATAGTCCACTGACCAAAACTATCCAGTAAACAGCATCTTGCAGACAGTGTCCCATGACCGCTGATGAAGGGCTGGAGGATGACAAACTATGCAGTAACAGATGAGCTACCGTCTACATCTACAAGGTGGACCTGCAAGGTAGGGATGTCTAATAGAGTGGACAGTGAGTGGACTCACTGTTTAAAAACTTCATTGTGTTTAAACACATAAAGAAAAGGCCTTATTTTGTTAATGGTCTTTGGTCGGTGAGATCATCAGCGTTGCTGCTGTTTCTGTACATCAGAGCTGTACTTAATTCCAGCAGGCGCTATCACTGAAACCATCATTCGTCTGTGAATCTGGGTCACTAAAACATCCCACTGAAAGTATAATTGTTGTTTTAATGAGAGCTAATGAGCTTCTCACCTTATAAAAAGTGTGCATATATCGAATAGAAATCAATACAGCAAGGCATAATTTGCTGGAGGTTCAGTGTGTCTGTGCTATTACGAAACCTTTAATACATAGTTATTGTTATCCCATGAAGCTTTCACCGATTACCCAGTTTACTTAGTTCAGATGGAATATTCTGAAATTAGGTTCATGGACAGCTTTAAGCCACTCCATGAATGGTGCTCTGGCTCTGATTACTATGATAGAGTAGCTGCAGTTGAGCGGCACAGCTGAATG
The DNA here is from genome assembly GCA_034552555.1 of Semaprochilodus insignis. Classification (NCBI taxonomy): domain Eukaryota; kingdom Metazoa; phylum Chordata; class Actinopteri; order Characiformes; family Prochilodontidae; genus Semaprochilodus; species Semaprochilodus insignis. The sequence continues at coordinate 23,714,665 of CM067483.1, read as the reverse complement.
CACCAGATGAACTCCTCTGAATTTCACTCTTTCCATTTCAATCACTTCATCCAGCGGCATGCAATGGCTCCTGGATCACATGCAGGGGGTCCATCCAGGACTGAAGCTGGAAACAAGAGAACGCAGGAAAATGTGGACATAGAAGCATATGCCTCATGGCTGCTAAGGTCAACACCTGTGCTCTAAACTCAGCGAGAGAGAGAGAGAGGGGGTGAGGGATATAGGGAGAGAGAGAGAGGGAGAGGGAGCAGTTATAAGATAAGCTCATACTCATTAGACACAGTAATATTGAAGCCCAACACTGGATCTATTTCAGTTCTACACAGAAGCTGAAAATAGGCTTGGCTCGCTTTGTGCGTGCTCTTTCCCTGTCAGAGTCCCAGAGGAGTCCCCATGAAATATTTGATTAAGTAGATCTGCTGAGCAGACTTTGATTACGGCCCAGTGACTCTGATACACTCTCAGTGAAAGGCTCCCTCTCCGGTTTAACACCACTATTAGTTTCAAAGAATCATATAGATTACCAAAGTGGTAACATCACATTTACATGATCTGCTTAAGCTGCTTTTTCATATCATTGCTGTAATATTAAAACCTTCCAACTTTTTTGACTTGTATTTGAAAATAGTGTCCCACCTAGTGCACCTAGAGTCTCTAATAATAGGGTCAGTCAGCTTATTTTTAGGATGCTAATTGGGATGGGTGGGGGGGCCAGTGGAGGTGGTTGGAGGGTGGAATGAGTGATAACTTTGTCTTCCGTTCAAGAACTCATTTGCCATTACATGTCCAGCTTACACTCTCAGAGAAAACCAGACATGTCATGCTACGGACGCTGTCACTGTGCTGGTACCTTCAAGAGTATGTCCTCAGTATGTTTAGTTAGGAAATATAATTGTACCATATTCTTTAATTAAGTTATTAACTATTCTTAACTGGGAATGTGAAAGCAGTGTACCTTTACAACACACTTGAGGTACGAAATAGGACCTAAAGCACAAAATTTTCACTTTTTTCTGACAGTGTAGAAAGACAGCAGGCAATAATGGTTTAATGTCTGTTGTCTTTTAGTAAATCGCTAATTAAATGATCTGCAAGGATGTTATGGATAATGATATTAAGTCTGTGCTTATAATTGTTTTGTTTGTGTTACAGAAAACATCAGCTTCCAATTATGTGATAATAATGATCAAAACATAACTACTGCATAACTGCTGAAAAATATTAATAAAATTGATGGAGTTTTAAAATATGCTGGACCTGTGTATGCATGTTGTGGGGAGAATATTGTATTTTTGTTTGGTGCTTTGTATATTAAACCTTCACAACCCTATACTTTTTAACCATTGCCCTTTGTAGTTGATGCATTCCTGCTCTGTTTAATACCGATGGCCGTTGCTGTTTCAGTGACATGGCTGTGTTGTCTTTCTCCATATTGCAGCAATTGCATTATCAATATCTGTCCACTAGCCATGATTTTTCAACATAACATTGCTGCATTATTCACCTGTTAAGATGTAAACAAAATCATTCCAAGTGCTTTGATGTGAAGTGATTGATTGGCCAGTAAAGTCTCCAGGTGTCTGGTTCCTATCAGCACCACTATGAACATACCTGGCTTGGCAAGTTTCTCTGGAATGGTGTATTTCACATCAAAAGACTCTTATTGACCAACGATTTACACTCATCATCAAAAATATAGTTGCACCCAGAATAGTGTGTTAGTTTGCAATGCTATTGGGAAGTAAGATAAAAGCTTCCAGGAAGAATAAAGGATGATAAATTTAGACTGACATGGGCAATATTTTTTGAGCTACACATACAGAAGTAGTGGGTCTCAGTATGGTGTTGGGCCACCATGTTGATACCAGATGTCTCTGCATGGAGTTGTAGAGGTTCCTAATGGTGTCCTGTGATAATCCATCCCATGCAGGTTGAATATTCTCACACAGTTCCTGCAGATTTTGCAGTAGGGGTTGAGGTGGAGTGATACCAGGCCTTCTGGACGTGTGACTTGTGACAACAAACTGTTAATCTTGGCGCTGACCATGGTCCCTCCACACACGGATGCGTTGGTCGCCTCCACCAAGACAAGACTCGTCACTGAGGATAAGCTGCTGCCATTCTAAGTCGCGCCAGGACAGTCTGGCACGACATCATTGCAGTCTTTGGTGACATGGACGTGGTGTTAAGGGCAGTCTTCGTAACGGTCTGCATGCATGTAGTCCTGTGTCGTGCAGTCGTCTACCAGTGCTGACTCAATGATGACAACAGGATGACTCATGGAGGGCATCACTGCTCACACACAGCATATGGTGCTTAAAGTTTCAGCAACCCCAATATAAAATGCCTTCCCTGGACTAAAACACAAAGTCCATAGCGCAAATACAATTATTGTTATGCAGTATGATTCAAAAATGGTGGCACAATTCATGGGTGTGTATGAAACCAAGCCTTAAGAAAACAAGCTTAATTGCTTCCTTTATTGTTTTATGCGTATGGTATTCTAATACTGACTCAGTCCACGTCAGGCCTTTGACAGGACTTCACAAATGACTTATTCACAGGCGCGTGCTGACTCATTAGGGCCTGAACCATTAAAGCAAGGGAAGCCCCTGTGTGTGCTGGCCAGTTGCTGGCCCTGAGGTTGATACAGCTGTTCACTAAGGGCCACACGATCAGTCCCTTAAAGGCCTGCCATTGTGTATGCTCCTATCACAGAGGTCAAAGGTACTGTAATCAACAGCTAAGAAACAGGTGGCAATTGTGACTGGACGTAGCATGTGCCGGTTTTCCCTGGGCAGACTTTTACACCATTTGACAAATTAGGCTGTGTGCATTCACCTCCATGTGGGGTATGGGCTTTTACTTGGTGAGAAGAGTAATAAATAATCTCTCACGAGCTGCAGGAAGTTGAGTTCTTCTGAATAAATGAAGTCACAAGCTGGATTAAGCCTTTGAACCACAGCAACACTCTTAAAAATAAAGGTGCCAAAAATGTCTCTTTAGACGAGTGTCACAGAAGAACTGTTTAGTTCCCTAAACAGAAAAATGTTTCAAGAGACCTCTGAAGTTGTGCATCATACTCTAGTCAACGTCATACCCATTTTGAGAACTTTAAGCTAGACTTCTCTGTGACCAGAATGAGTGGGAAGTTGGCCTGTTGTTCTCTGTGGTGAAGTAAAATGTTTTGTCTTGCGTACATTTTTCCTCAGAGTGTCGCTGGATCCTATGAATTACGGAGTCCTTAAAGAGTCAATATATGAACATGAAGACATAACATTTGTGCTAATAATGTTAACTACTAACTACCAGCTACTCATAATGCACTCTACTACTAGCCAAGCAGTTGACAAACTTTGCTGGGTATTTTTGTCGTCAGTCTTATGATGTCAATTCAATATGCAGCAGTGTTAGTTTGTATATAGCAAAATTTATATTTAAACTCCTTGACAGCCTCATGAGTTAGAGGATCCAGCGACATTCAGACAAAAAATTTACATAGGACAAAAACATGCATCCCGTTTGGAGCCACAGTGTGGCTTTGCGGTCAAAAATCCCATTCATTTTCGGAATCTTGGATTACAGTTCTCAATCACAAAACTACAGAATGACAAAATGACTTCAGTGGTCCATGGATTGCTTTTAAATGTACCAGTTCTGTAAATGAGATGTGTGATGGTTTCATGGTAACTTCCTCATTTAGTAGAGGTTCCATACCAGTCACAGGTTTGCCCAGAACTACCATTTAGGAACCGTCCTTTTTAAGTGTTCTGTAAGTTATTTGGTGACTATTGCTGAACTGATGAGTTTATAGTTACTGAGTGAAGAATAGAAACGTGGCCTCACATGTAAGGCACGTAGGGGTTAAGGGGTTAAAGGTGTGGGTATCAATATCAAGTATAGGAACTGTCAGTCCAGCTGGTAGTGGAAGTCAAGATCCAGTTATTTAAAGGATTCAGCACAAATGGGATGCTCATGGTTCAGGACCTCTGTAGAGTGTTTCTGAATGAAACTAATACATTACTACATGTGACATCATTCCTGATAAAAAGAGATATTTACTGGCAGGACATGTTACATTCTTGTCTACACACTGTAGAAGCTTTTTTCTTTCAAATACAGTTTCACTTTAAATTTAAATAAGCAAATCAGGATCTTAATCTGACCACCAGTCTGGCAGTGCTTAAAGTGGAAATAAATAAGTGGTGGTACTCACTTTCACATGTTGGTGTGTGTGTCAGCCAGATATCATTGATGTTCACAACATACATTTATCATTTATTGATTCAAGAGACAACCAGTTTGCAAAATTATTTTTTGCATTTAATAATGTAATATCTGTATGATGCTATATATTACGTGTGAACTGTTGTATAATATATACAGTGCTATATATATATATATATATATAAACACTAATTGATAGATAGATAGATAGATAGATAGATAGATAGCTTGTGTTGCTTGTCATTTGTGAAAGGCAGCTGAATTGTATCCAACACCAGCAGCAGCACTAAAATAAAGTCAGGGTACGCCAAAGAATAAAATGTAAAAGTGCCGGGACTGTATACTGGTGAGTACTGGCCCACTTCAAGCACTGGTCATAGGTGATGAGATGTAAATAGTAAAAAAAAATATGGGCAGATGACGCATTAAAATTGAAAACAAACACAAAGAGTCTTAGTAAGGTGTTGGGCCACCAGAATAGCTTCACAAAGATTCTACAAGCCTGGTGGACGGCACTGGCTAACGCCTTGGTCCAAAACCTCCCAGAGGTGATCATATGGCTTGAGATCTGCTGACTGTGAAGGCCGTTATATATGATTCACATCATTTCATTTCAGTGGACATTATCATCCTGAAGAAAAACCTCTCCCACCAGGATAGAAATGTTTAAAAATAAAGATGATCAGTCAGAATAACACTGTACTGGTTAGCAATGATCCTTCCCTGTAAGTAGAGCAGCGGGCTTAAACCATGACAACAAAGACTGTAGACTAGAAGGCAAAATTCAGGCCTGTGCTGTTCTATTGATGTACGCCACTCACACACTCGCCCACTTGGTGGAGGATGACACTTTTACACATCTCTGTAGATGAGTGTCTGTGGTTTTTGGCACCCCGGATGTCCCCTCTAAATGCAGATCTCACTTCAGTAACTGTTCCTTTCGAAACACTAGCTAGTTCAGCAGTCTTTGTGACTGACATTCTGTCTAGTAATACCTCAATAAGGCAGGTAGATCATCCATTTCACAAAGTATGATACATGCAGGAAATGTTTTTGCCAAGTGAAACAGCTTTGAATGTAGTGTTTTGAAGGGTTTAAGAAGTCAGTATACAGATTAGCAGCAACAGACCATCACAGAGCCATCCCTCCCCCATGCCACAGTTGAACGGGCAGCTGGGCAATGGCCCCACCTCACGCAGGACATGCTGAGAGCGCTACACATGGTCCAAAGAGTAGAGCAGGTGGAGCCTGACCAGAGAACCGGCCTCCTAAAGCAATGTCACCTCTCTCCAAGGCCAGGCTTTTCAGCTGGGATGTGATTAGTGTCCATGTCTCATATGCCCCATCGTTTAAGTTCCTGCGAGCTTTGTAGGGGAGCAGACATGCGCATTTAGCGCATTATCCAAATCTCTGGCATGCCATTCAGACCCTACTGTTTGCTCTGGCCCACGGCTGCTGTTTCTTCCCTTGGATAGTTGATGACAGTTGTGAGGTCATTTGTTTTAAAAGACACATTTTACTCTGTGTCCATGTGTTATGTGGATCTGTGGAGTGACAAAGTAAAATATGTGAGCCTACACAGGTTTTTTGAACTAACTAAGCTACAGTCAAATAACAAGCAGCAAAGTCCATCAACCAATCCAGCATTGATGGATTTCATCTTATACCTAATACAAAACAACTGCTTATGAAAACTACATTCTTGGTAAAAATGTGCCAGTACCAATAAAGGTTCTAGGGCTTGGCAACAGTGGAACCCATTTTGGTGCCATATGGATCATCCTACTGAATTAGTCGAAAGTCAGAATTGAAAATGCATTTCATACTTTTAACTGGCTCAGACTTTAAACTAAAATCCTTTTGCTTCAAGTGACGCTATCACTTAATAAGGTTATTTTATTCAATATATATGAGTGACTGTTTAACTTTGTCACTTGCAAACAATCACAACCCTACCAAATGTTGCGGTCATGACAATTTTAGCTCCTTTTTTAGCAGAACCTAACAACATGACTAGTAAACACAGCTCTAAATAGTTGTGCACACATAAAATAATCATTTTTATTAAAACACAAAAAAAACTTACTTCCTGCTCTAAATGCAGAGGTGTGGCTAAAATAAGTCTCCGGCTACAGAGTAAAAACTGTTTTTCTGTAGTCTTATGAGAACATAATACAAATATATATATATAAATATATATATATAAAAGTATTATTTTCACAAGCTGAAATTTAGGGGTTAAAGTTTGGGACAAATCACCTCCCAATAAGAAGAACCCTACAAATGATGACTTTGTATATATTAAGCTTATAATCTTGATTACCGCTGTGGGTTTAAATAGATCATAACATACTCATTGGTACACAATCTGTCAAAGCACTTAATCATGCTAATACAAAGCTGACGAATAAAAGTTCCCCGAAGAAGAGAGAGATGCAACCTTGCCTAAACAGGCCAGACTTGATTTCCTTTCAGGGAAAGCTCTGTGCACTTTGTATGCTATTCATAAAGACTTTATTTTGAGGCTGTGATTGGCTGTTTCCTTCTAAACAGAGTTCTTAAATGTCTACTGGAGTTTCCTTTGTGCTTTCCTGTTGGTACAGATGTATGTAGGTTTTACAGAGTAAAGCAGAAATAAAGAAATGAGCAATTCCCCCAACATTTCCAGGAAATATTGAGCAATTACATTTTGAGAGAAGTAATTATTATTAGTCCATTGCAATGGATCCTTTTTTTTTTTGAAGAATTACCCTCAGCACTGTAGCATTACTAAAATAATGCACTTAAAAATAATCACTTTCTAAATATAACTTAGTCAACTTATATGTAAACATAGTTATTTAGAGTATTTTCATGTGAACTAGTTTGTAAATAAACCTATCAACTCAAGATGTTGGCGATGATAGGAACCAGGGTCACAATACCTACAACTCAAATATGACTATATTATATACTATCTAAAACCACCAGTGAACCTTACCCATGTTTCATATGTAATGAATGTGTATGAATAGTCTGATATTCTAATGAATACATTTACATTTACATTTAAGGCATTTAGCAGACGCTCTTATACAGAGCGACTTACAACCGTGCTTAGTGTTCCATTGGATAATATTCCAGCTAGTACAGGAATAGGTATTTGCCTCACAGAGCATGTTCCTCTTTGCCATGAACGGGTGTGAAAAACACATTTCACTCCGAAAATCATCCCAGAACTAAAATAAAGCAATGTCTTACACATCAGTCAGTGTATCTGTGACCTCTTCATGTAATAGCTTTCTGTGAGGGAGATTTTAAAGGTATTAAGCTCCACAGACATCCATCCATCGTGAACAATTCTAATTTAGAACACTTCCCATTCTACAGCTCTGAATGACTTGACCATTTAATTATTCAGAAAATTAGAAAATTAGAAATTCCCCTTTAATCATTTACATGTTTTTTTGAGGTGTCATGGTTCTATATATAAACACTGTCTTTACTAAAGAACTTCTGTAGAACCCTTTTTAGGAATGCAAAGTCATTAACTACAGATAGTGTCAAGGGTTCTCTTCCTCTGAGAGCAAGTAAAATAAAAGAATCTCGCGTCAGTCAGCAGCATTATGTGCAGAGCAGCCTGTTCTGTGTGACGACTCAGACACAGCTCTCATGCTGATGGACAGCTGCTATCGTTAAGAAAGCCCATATCTGTTTTTCATAACTTCAGCACAGTTCGCATTCAACACACTGCCCTCGAAAACAATGAATTCAAGCTGGTTTTGCAGCTTAATTTTCATATATGGTCTATATGGACTGAATGGTACATTGACAGTGTTTACATCAAACCATGTACTTGAGTTAAAGTAGAGATACCTAAGGTAATATATTACTCCAGTAAAAGTCCTCCCTTTAGACTTCCACTGGAATAAAAGTACTAAAGCAAATGTACTTAAGTGTAGAAAGTAATAGTAACATGATTTATTATGGCTCTAATGTCCTATTATCATTTCAACATTTAAGACTCTTAATCAACTCACTGAAGGTGAAGAGACTCTAGTGTCTCTCAGTCCACCAGTCTTTAATAGAAAGTCATTAATTAGTCTGACACTGATGTCTATTCAAATTATCGTAAGCACAGAACACTAAAGGAGAACAGGTTCCATTAGCTAGAACTATAAAATAACTTTTTGCAAACAAGCACAGTTTCGTTTTAAGATTTATTTGCAACTTACTTACAAGTTTAAGTTTAATAAGAGCTCGCTTTATACAGGCTCACAAATATAGTTTTCCTTCACTATATGCATCTGTAGGTCACTGTTCATAAACATTAACTAGCCAAAACAAATTTACTATAAAAAGAAATAGTGTTTGTATAAATACAGAAAAAGACCAGTCACCAGTCACAAGTGCATGTGTACATTTTCTATATTGTGGCTTATTTACCCACAAAGTCAGGAACAATATGTTTTATCTGTTTACTAACCCCTTCCTGCTTTACCTGCCTTCCACCAGGTGGTCCTGGATGTAGTCCAGGCCTGAAATGGACATTTCCATGTAAGCCAAGAATCCATGAATAAGCTTTTTTCATTTGGACATGTTACCTTTTTATGCGCACATAAGCCCGAAAGGAACTACACATTTTGCATAATGTAGTGGTGTAAAAAGTAAGATATCAGACTTTGAAATGTAGTGGAGTTAAAGTACAAAGTTGTCCAAGAGGGACATACTTCAGTAAAGTACAGATACATGAAAAAAGCTATGTAAGTACAGTAACTAATTACATTTACTTAGTTACTGTCTACCACTGGTCATCAGATATTCAGTTCTAACAGTAAATAAGGAGAACCAAATTAAGTAAATGAGATATTTTTTTTACTTGGTCATTTATTTATTGAGGAAAAAGTTCCAATATTGGCAAAAGTGTGTGAACCTTTGCTTTCATGCCTCTGGTGTACAGCAATAACTGCCACTAATAGTTTCTGGTAACTGTTAATAAGCCCTGCACATCGGCTTAGAGGAATTTTAGCCCTTTCCTCTGTACAGAGGGTTTTCTTGGTATCAGGTCCTTATACAACATTTCTTTTGGATTAAGGTCCAAAACATTACCTTATTCTTCTTTAACTGCTCTTTGGTAGAATGACTTGTGTACTTAGGGCCGTTGTCTTGCTGCATGACCCACAGTCTCTTGAGATTCAGCTCACGGACAGATTTCCTTTAAAATCTGCTGGTATAATTCAGAATTCATCATTCCATCCATGATGATAAGCCTACCTGGGCCAGATGCAGCAAAACAGGCCCAAACCATGGTACTACCACCACCGTGTTATGATAGGATAAGGTTTTTATGCTGGAATGCAGGGTACACAAGACATTGTTGCAATAGCCTTCTGGCTTGTCCATGTGATCTTTAGCAAACTGCAGATGGGCAGCAATGTTCTTTTGGAGAGCAGCGGCTTTCTCCTTGCAACCCTGCCATGCACACCGCTGTTAATCTGTGTTTTCCTATTGGTGGACTTAAGAACATTAACATTAGCCAGTGTGAGAAAGACCTTTAGTTGCTTAGAAGTTACCCTGAGTTCCTATGTGACCTTGTGGACTATTACATGCCTTGTTCTTGGCGTGATCTTTGTTGATTGACCACTCCTGGGGAGGGTAATAATGCTCTTGAATTTCTTCCATTTGTCTGTCTGATTGTGAATTGGTAGAGTCCAAACTCTTTAGAGATGGTCTTGTAACCTTTACCACCCTGAGCATCAACAACTTCTTCTGGGGTCCTCAGAAATATCCTTTGTTCGTGCCACATGTGTTGTGAAGACTTTGTTAGATCCATGTTCTTTAAATAAAACAGGCAGGGTGCTCACTCACACATGATAGTCATGCCATTGATTGAAAACAGGGGACTCCCAATTTCATCTTCAAATCACCTGTTAATCCTAAAGGTTCACATATTTTTATGTGTTTTTCTCTTTTCTTTTCCTTTATTACAAACTGATTTTCTGTGAAGCTGCTTTGAGATAACGTTGGTTGTAAAAAGCTCTATACAAATAAATATTGATTGATGATTGTTTGACTTACCCTCATGTATATCGTTACTGTCCAAAGAAAAACATGTATCTCCATCTTTTATGCATCATTTGAACACAGTAGCCGCTGTTTACAGTGTGGGAAAATTTAATGATGGATAGACCAACAGAAATATCCTCAAACTGCTGGGGAAAAGTCTGGTTCCAATGACTTACATTATAATTAAAGTAGGTTTTTGCCCTCTCCTGTAAAGTTGCCATTTTGGAGGTATGTATATAGAAATATGTCCCAAGGGTGTATTACTGCCAGGGGCCTCAAGCAGCCTCAGATCACAAGGCCTGAGGAAGTTCAAAGACTGTTAAAGCCTGTCCCCTCTCAGTTACAAAAGTTCAATGGATAAAAAGTCCTTCAGTGTGTAAAAATGAAATAAATAAATCAAATGTTATAAATAAAAGCCCCTTATTCCATATACTGGCACTGTAGTTAAAATAATTAAAAGCCTGCATCTCTAAAATGAGCAGAATCTTTTTCACAGCACCATATTTTTTGTATTAGCTACTCATTAAAGTTATTTTAAAGGCCTTTAAAAGCATTTGTGTCCATGGTCCTAGTGAGACTGTGCTCCATTTTCTACTTAGGAGAGAATTTAGTGATTCTGGTCCATGAAACTCCAATGTTAGGAAAGGGGTCCCATGGATGGACAGTTTTAAATTAGCTAAGGCTCTGGGTTCCTGACTACTGCAACTGTCTACACTGCAAAAATGTATTGAAATAATGAAATAATCTTAAATCTAGTACAAATGTTTAATTTTTCTCATTCTGAGATGGTTGTTAGAATATTATCCATAATATAATCAATAATATAATATTATATATCGTCGCTGTCCAAAGGAAAACATGTATCTCCATTTTTGTTGATTTTTACTTTTATGCCTCATTTGATCACATGATCTGCTATTTACACTGTGTGGAAATTTTTTGAAGAATGGACCAACAGAAATGGGCCAAAACTGCTTGGAAAAACGTCTGGTTCCATTAACTTCCATTCAAATTAAATGAGGTTTTTGGCCTCTCCTGTAAAGTTGCCATTTTGGAGATACCTGTTTTTCTTTGGACGATATTATAGACTATCTAACAACTTTCAGACATTTACTTGTTTTAAAGGTGCAATTTGTAAGATCGTTAGTTGCTAACATTGCAAAATTAATTAACATTGTCAACAAAATGTACAGAAATAACAGTTTTGACGGTGTGTCAAAGACGTCTATGTATTGGGTTGTTGAGATATCTCCTGAAGTTAGCCTGCTAACAAGTCTCACAATACCACTTTGTACCTCTAGAGGTGATAGTGAGCCACTGCACCATTGAGTGGAATCAGTCCAGAATGAGAACGATGACCTCTTGTCAGTCATGTTGAAGGTCCTGCTCCCAGTCAAATCGTTTAAGGACAGATAGCCAATGAAAGAAGGAGTAAACATAGCAATGGTCGAAGCTCTTGGCAAGCAACTGCCATGGCCCACTCCTGTCAAGAAACCATGTTCGGCAATAAACAAATATAGTGATGTAAAAAGCAACAAAGTAAAAGTTAACATTGGTGTTGCTTTCTACCCCTGGAGATGCCTTTATCAAATACAGGGATGAAGTTAATGCTGAACTCGCAAGATTCCTTGTAGACTGGTAAGTATACATGCTAACGTTAACAACTTCTTGGTGATATGTTGACCCCAATGGTTTAGACTATGAATTCAACAGTTTGTGTCATCTTACAAATTGCCCCTTTAGGCCATTCGTATAAAGCAACATTCTCTGGATATACTGGCAAATATTTGCCATGTTTTAAGAAATATGCTATATCTGAGAATACAGTGAGATCATTTGTTTTTTATTTTCCTCAACAGAAAAACCCTCTTGTCCATCACATGATGGACTACCTAATATAAACACGTACTGTCTCTAATTTGTATTGGGGGTCTTAGGTGGCTGCCTACATTTGCCTAGAGCAAAAACCACTCCTGCGTCTCCTGAACTTTATTTACTTGCCTCAACCTTAAAGGCTGTTCTGACCAATCTGCCATCCCAAATAAAGGAAAATGATACTAAATAAAGCATTTTTGTCCTGCAGGTTCTTGTACACAAAAAAATAGATTACTTACAAACTATAAACACATCAACATTAAATGCAATTGAGGTATACTATATATATATTAATTGCTGAATGTAAATGAGTGACATATTTAAATGAACTTCGTACTTTGCTTTCCTTTAACATTGTCCATATTTTTAGATCGTCTAAGTTGTCTTTTTTTAGGAATGAACTTTAGGCAGCTATCATGTCTGCCACATGGGACATTTGCATAAAGGGTTTTGCTCACATGAAGGTGATAAACAGATGTTTCCTGATGAAAAGAGAAGTTTAAGCAGAAGAAAGAAGAGAAAGAAATGATATGAAGTGTCTATTATGGTTTCACATGCAACTTCCATAGTATATTTCCTTTGACAAATATATTATTCAAACCTCCAAAACACCTGTGTGTTGTTCAGTACATCCCCTGCTAGGCTGCTACAGCTTAGCCCAGTATCAGTATCAGCCATTCATTGTTTCAGCAGGGCGATGAAAACAGTAACGCTGGGGAAAAAGGTCGGCACATAACAACAACACACACCGGCTAACAATTGTTTGAGATCATTAAGCTGTAGTTCCTGGGTGTGTCGCTCAAGAAACAGTCTTGTAGCATAACTTTAATGTTGTGAAAATGCATCAATGCCTTCAGTATTCCCTTGAGTGACCAGTGCTGTAATATTAACAGTTATTTTACAGGGGTAGGGGTGGGGGAGCGGGGGAACACCCTGATGCGCAGGTCATCGCCAATAACGGCACCCATCAATGCTTCAGTGCTTTTCAGGACATGAGAGTGCCTCTGAGCATCAGTAGGGTTCATCACGCAGAGCAGATCGACAGCGTAGCCAACATCAATGGGTTTGGTGAGCTATTATAAATTTTTTTTTGCTCTTCTTAAAGCTATTTCTGAATAAAACCAATACATTAGTGTAAGTCGTTTGAGACACCATCCATGTCTAAAAGGCAGATAATGATTAGCAGGTGGAGCTTGAATCTCGTTAGCATGTAGCATGTTGGTGTGTTATAGATATTATTACCTTTTTCATAAACAGTCTTACAAGCACAACCTAGTTATTACATACAACTGAAATTTTACTTATTGCACACTCTTAGATTTAAAGATGCAACAAAAGGGTCTTTGAATCTTAGGATCGATGACAAAGAAGAACCTTTCAATAGATGGTTCTTTAATCAATCAATCAACCTTCATTTATAGTCGGAGTACATTAAGGGTGACCCTCATTTACCATAATCAACTTTTTTTTTAAATAATCAACTTTGCAAACTGGAACATGAGAGGGATAAAGAACCCTGTTTAAAGTTTACAGAACCTGCAAACTCATTTACATGTTCTTTATCAGGGTTTCTTAATCCGGCTCCTGTTGACATACAACATAGAATAGAATGTTCAAGTTGAGAACAATTTAGGAACCTTTATTTTTAAGAGTAAGAGTAAAAAAACACTGTCTCACAACGTTCACAAAGTCATAAAAATGAATTGAATAAGAACAAACTACAGATGTTGATGTCTGTGTATTTTATATATTGGTTTTAATATATAATATTTAATTTTAATATATGACATATATATTTCTATGATAAATCTTGCCCCAGTGGAGTTATGCAAACATAAAATGTGATTTAAAAAATACTTCATTTATGGGTATCCTAAAAGAAGAAAGTCTAGAGAGCTGTTAACAGTTAGTGAAATCTCTTTTTATATTTCTGATAACTTTGGCTAAACTATTAACAGCTAATTGAGTCGCTCTCCATTTCGATTAGATTTTTGGCTGCCACATCTCCATTTCCTTTGGATTTCTTTTTCTTTCTTTTTTTTTTTTTAAACCCGCTTTGCCACTACAGTGGCCGAATGAACATCTCTAGTTCAGTCCAGTTACAGTATAATAGTTTCAAGCATGTTCTTGGTATATACACATATTTTTGGTATACACGTGTAAGATGAAAAAGGTGGAATATGAATCTCTCTGATTTTATAAAATGATACACAGTTCTCTAAAATGATCAGCTCTTTGGTTTCAGCATAATTCACGACCAAAGCTGTACCCCGGAGATATTCTCGAATTTCCTCGAAACAAGTTTTTCTCCCATTTTGGAGTTTACTATGGAGAGAGGGATGGGGTTCCTTATGTTGCTCATTTGACATGCAGGGGTAAGCTTTACAGACACACACATACCCATACACATGTATATACTGCCAGTTAGCTATACTCATTGGCTATTTAATCAGAAACACCCACCTTACAGGTGCACACATGAGGATTACAGTTACTGACCAAGGGACCACCACACGACCACCACTGACTAGATACTATTGGTGGTGGATCTTGGTGGGCCATTCTTAGCTCAGCATTGACAGTGTTTTGATAGTTGATGTTGAACTTGATGGTGTCTTTCAAACATCCTTTAGACTCAGACACAAAGATCCTGCTCTTTGGTCGAGCCTTGAACTCCTCTGTGAAGCTGGAGCCGCTTGACGTGGTTGGGAAAAATTATAAAGTGAATAATTACCTGGATGATAAACACCCACCTCGAGACTTCTACTCCCACATCAAGCCTGAGATCGAAGACGTGATGACTAAAAGTATCACCTTCGACATCCTGTTTCACAACAGCGAACACCAAGCAACAATGTTACGTTACGGGGTGAAAAAGTCAGAGCAGGTGAGTCCTGAATTTCACTCTGAACAAAATAATGAATTAAGTGATTTTATGATCATCCAGCAAACGTTATTTATTATTATCTTGTTACTTCTTTTGTTTGGTTGCTTTATTGATGCATGAACAAAACAAGGCCACACAATTACTGTATGGTGTTGGTTGCCAGGTGAGATTGGACAGTTCTTGTCATTCACTCTTTTGTTGTTCACCTGCTTTCAGATTGAAAAAGTCTATTCGAAGATAGTTCCCACCTGGCGACAACCGTTTGAGAAGAAAAGGTTTTGATTCAGAAGTTTATCTTGACACAGATGACCTTTACAGGAAGACTGAGAATAACTACTGACTTCTCTTTTTCTCTATTACAGTAACACATGTATACCATTTACATCAAATAGATGTATTAAGAATATAAGCTGTTTTTATTTGTCAAGTTCAAATAATAAGGGGAACATTTAGAGTAGATTCTGCATTCTCTTATTCTTTTCTTGTGACATCAGTCATATACTCAATGTCTCCACTTGGGGGCACAATTGATACATTTAATATGGTTCTGAGGGAGGGTCCCACATAAAAGCCACCCTTTACCAAGAGAGTTCATACTGTGAGTTGGGCTTTGGGAAATGGACTTAGGAGGAAGTTTGGCGGAAGTGATTTCCACCACTGAAGCTGGCGAAAACAAGCCTGTAGGATAAGTGATGACTTTACTTTGGAAAGAGGAAGCAGAATGTTGATTAGCAAAAAAAAAAAAATGATAGAAACATGACACATGAGAAAAGGAGTATTTCATGGATGCATATGACATATTATATTTCTTTTTTTTTAATAGTAGTATTTACATGACTTCTGATTCTTGTGTAAAGGTTAATGCTGCCATGACAAATTTACATACAGAACTGTCAATGTTGCATGGAATTCTCTCTTTCATTTCAGCTATAGTCCATTAATAAGAGCTTGAATCATTTTAATATCTTCTTTTTTCTGATATGGTATGATACAGTACAGTATATATCATCATATATCGTCTCCACTGGAATTTTTAAATGGTAAAAATAAATAAATAAATAAATAAAAAACAGAAAACATCGAGTTGTTTTGATCTGATAGTGACAATCCTGTCGCTACAAAAAAGTTGCATCAGTTATAGAATCCATACTGCAAAGCAAAACTGCACATCTCTAATCTCTTTCTAGAAAAATTCTCTATCATATTTAAAGGACCTTTACTCATTATGCTTAAACAAAGGAAATGACCTGCATCAGATTACAGAATCCACACCACCACTGATGTTTTCCTGTGGATGTAACACAATAAATTTAGATCACTCTTATTTTTCTTCACTTCATTATGCACAGTCAAAGTAAAATTTTTACTGTATTTTTAAAATATATTTTTTTATAAATGTGACACGCATGATTCAGCAGTAAAAGAGATGTAAAAACATGATAAGTCTCCTGACCAAACTAAAACTCTTTTCATATATACACTATATGGACAAAAGTATTGGGACACCTACACATTACACCTACAGGAGCTTTTATGACATTATGCATCCATAGGCATTAATATGGAGTTGGTCCCCCCTTTGTAGCTATTATTAAGCTTCCACTCTTCTAAAAATGCTTTCTACAAGATTTTGGAGCGTGTCTGTGGGAATTTTGGCCAATTCATTTAGAAGAACTGGAACTAAGGTGCTCTAGGCCAACCCCTGAAAAACAACCCCATAGCATTATCCCTCCTCCACCAAACCCAGACTTGTACACCAGACAATTGTGATTTGTATGGCGTACGTTACACCAATCCATCTGATACTTTGTGCTTTGTGCTTGGTGATTGGTAAAGGTTGCATGTAGCTGCTCGACTACAGAAACCCATTCCAAGAAGCTCCTGGTGCACAGTTTTTGTACTGATGCTAATGCTAGAGGTTTGGAACAGAGTTGATTGTGGAATATCCAGGAGGGAAGAAATATATATATATATTACTCTTTATTGTTTTAGATTTGAAAGCACTCTAAAACATCCAAGAAAGGACCCTAAAACACTTAATGTCCAAACTTATGTCCATGTCCAATCTGTTTAAACAGAGCAGGCCTTAACCTTCAGACAAATAGAAGAAATTATAGGCCTGGATTTGTTCTTTACTCACAAGACTAATGGGAAATACCTGATGGAAATTCATCGGGCTCAGGCGTGTAGTCTTTCAGTGGAAGTTCAGAACAAGTATTAGTAGAAGCCAAGTAATACAGATCCTGCACTGCAAACAGCAGGACAGACAATGGCACTCAGCGCCTGAGTGATTATTGATCTCTCTGGCTCGTGGTGTGGCATGACTAAGGATTGCATAAGACATAGGAGGTTTAGGGTGATGTATGACCTGATTATTTCCTCAGGCTGTGGGAGGAAGAACCGTTTCATTGTCTAACACATGCGTGCACACACACACACACACACATACAACAAGTGGCAAAAACTGCAAACCATAGTTTGACTAGATATTGAACTCTGTCAGCAGCACAGCACAAAAACACATCTGAGTTAGAGCAATAGGTCTTCTAGGTACTTTACATGTAAAGCATTTGGCTGAATCTAAGCAAACGATGTAGCTGTGCAATTTTCTGTTAGAAATATTTTCTAGGTGCTAAAAAACAAAAACTTTATAGCTGATTTGACCAGAAAACAAAAACAATGACTGGCAGTCTCTGACTTACACAACACAATACTGTATACAATAGTATTATAAGGTCCTTCTTTATAATTAGATGAGCAATGATTGGATGATTCTGTGCCAGCTAAAGTCACAGAAAAGGATAAGGTGACTCATTAGGAAACAGTGGTGGACCAAGTACACAAACCATATACTTGAGTTAAAGTAGAGATCTCCAAGATATAATATTACTCCAGTGTCAGTAGAAGTTCCTCCCTTCAGACCTCCACTGGAGTAAAAGTAAAAGTATTTACCTTCAAATGTATTTAAGTATGGAGAGTAACAGTAGCATGATTTATTATGGCTCTAATGTCCTATTATCATTTCTGGAACAAGACTCTTAATCAACTCATTTTAGGTGAGAAGACTCTCGTGTCACTCTTGGTCCACCAGTCTTTTAATAGAAGGTCATTAATTAGTCTGATACTGATGTCTATTCAAATGATCATCAGCACAAAACACTGAAGGAGAACAGTTTCCATTAGTTAGAACCACGCTCTGTCCAACAGGTCAAAACAAGCTCAAGACAAAGTGTACTGTACCCTGATTGGTGTGATTGCATCACACTTCTTTCGCTTGACATGTTACCGTTTTACACAAACATTAGCCAAAAGAAAGGAACAGACTTGGACATAATGTAGTGGAGTAAAAAGTAAGATATCTGATTGTGAAATGTAGTGGAGTTAAAATAAAAATGTCCCCCAGAATGGAAATATTTCAGTAAAGATGGTAACTAATTACATTTACTTCATCACTGTCCACCACTGTTACTGAACTGCCATAGGACCAGATTCTCAGACCCAGATCCTAGGTTCATCCTAGAATAATAAGAATTTTCCTTAGGGATTCAAACTTAATACTGGAATTTAGTCCAAGATGAGGCTTGATTCCATGTCCAGGAAATTGGCCCCTAATGTGATACTTAACTAAAGCTTCATTTGGTCCTGGTAAATAAGATGTAGAACATTGGTGTACCATGCCTTCACACACTCCAGATACTCCAGAGGTTGGTTGCTTGAGATGGTCAACAGCATATTTCATTGCAAAAGTCAGTCAAACGAAATAGGCACTTCACAGTCATTTGCATAATTCGCTTAACTACGCTAAATCTCATGGCCATGTTGCTATTTGGGGAAGTTAATTGGTTTAGGCACAGTCACAGTGCCAGTGCATTTATGAGCCTCCTTCTGTAATAAGCCTTCAGTAATGCAACTGTCCTGCTGTATTAAGTGTGACACTTCACAAAGCCGTAATCTTTAGACCAATCCAGACTTTAATCACTGCTCTTCTCATCAAGTCAGCTTTATAATTTAATGCCTCGACCTGACAACAGCGGCTGCATTAAGACTCTCAATCAATCAAAGACACAGACAAAGCGACCAGCCTGATTTTTTCGGAGAGTTTTTAGGCTACTAATGTCCAATCTGCTCAATGCTTATATGTCTTATATGAAAGCTAAGACTACAGAATGTATTTGCAGATACAGCCTCCTCTTCATAAGTCAGAGCTGTAATTGAATTTTGCCTGTTATTCTCTCCAGCAATAGTACAGGAAAATTCAATAAATCTGGGAAACAAACATTTAGGCAAATGCTCTTTTGATGCTGTTATTTATTTCATTCATGGCTTTGTACAAGAAATCCCTCAGGGAAATAAGAGGGAAAATCACTCTCACTAAAGTCACTGAATCGGAACAGTAATTTCATCTGTTAAGGCTTTCCTCCATTGTTTGCGGATGGTAGATTAAATCGTGTATTAAACTCATTGAGGGAGTGCGCACATGTACAAACGCAGCTGAGGGCTCTAATGGTGTTTTTATCAACCGGACAGCAAGAAACTTTCCTAAATTGATTTAATAGTCAGTAAACTGCCGCAGATGTGCACACGGGTCCCTTTCTCTTTGAATAAACTGTGTTTTTGCACTGTGAGAATTTGCAAGGAATTAAAATGAATTATATTCATACATAGAGCTCAAAGGGATGAAGAAAGAAAAAAAAACGCATACTCATAAAAGGCTCTGCTTTAATTGGAGCCACCAAAGATATATGCAATCTTGTTGACATGAAAATGAGTTAGGCCTTATTAAAAAAGTGAACAAGCAATAGCTAGTGATTAGTAAAAGGCTGAAGTTTCTGGGAAACCAAACAGCACACCAGACAAATGGGAATATACAACAACAAAGTGTGATGCAGCTTTACTGTCACTTACTATGTTCTGCATGTGAAAGACTGCTGGGACTATGAAATGTCGCACCAGCAAAGCACTTCACATAATGCTATTGCTAAGAAAGGAACTATAGCATTCTCTGGGTAATGGATGCTGAATGGGATGAAATACAAAGAAAACAAAAGAGTAATTGTTTCTCGGTTGACCGAGAAGGTTAAAGCAGGATGTGTGATCATAGTGTAGCAACAAGTAGAGTCCATCCATAAATACATATAGAGGGATATTATTATGGGGTTTATGGGGTTATTATTTGCAGTGCAGAAATGTCTAATTACAAAGACAAACACACACTTGAAAGTTCAGCAAAGTAAAACTATAGACACTGGTCTGCGGAGATATGGTGGATAGATAAGTCATCCTTCACCTTATTTTCCTTAAGCGGAAGAGTGCATGTGTGACACTGTACACTGCATACTGTATCTGCACTGTGTATAGTCCTTTGTTATGCAATGCTGTCGTGTGTTGCACCATGGGGGCCTGAAGAATGTTGTTTCATTCCAATTTATGCATTTTATATTGAGGAATGGCAATACAGATCGCTTGACTTGAGAACTGTAACGGCCTTTGCAGTTATGATGTTCAATTGCTCTGGTATGCATCGGGGGCATTTTGCTGGTGTACTTTGGGTCAACTTAAAGGACCCTGAAAATCAATATATCATTCTGACCTCTTTTTGATACTGATAGGACTGGTTTCTTCTAAGATGACAGTGCTCTATCCGGGGGTCGATGAAAAGTTTGATGAGTATGAAAATTATGTCAATCAAAAAATAAATAAATTAAAAAAAAAATTTGGATTGCAATGCTGTTCGGAAGGAAGATACGGGTAAATAGGAACAATAAATCATGAAAAATGTAAACTGATATGGACAATATATTTTGAGCTACGTCTCAGCATCTCTGCAGAGTTGTAGCAGTTCTTAAGGCATCCTGCGATAATCCATCCCATGCATATAATCCATCCATGAATATTCTCACACAGTTCCTGCAGATTTTGCAGTAGGGGTGGAGGTGGAGTGACAGGCCTTCTAGGTGTGTGACTCATGACAACAAACCGTTCATCTTGGTGCTGACTGTGGTGCCTCCACACACGGATTCACCAAGGCAAAAGCGGGACTCTTCACTGAAGATGACCCACTGCCATTCTGAGTCACTCCATGACAGTCTGACACGACACCATTGCAGTCTTTGGCAATGTTGACGTGATTATAAGGGCAATCGTTGGAATAGTCTGTGTGCATGTAGTCCTGCGTCGTGCAGCAGATTGCCAATGGTGTTGGCACTAACAGGATGACTCATGGAGGGCATCACTGCTTGCTGAATGTTCACAATCGTGGCCGTTGCGTCATTCAGGCACAACAGGCCGCCCTTGCTTACATCACAGCACAGATGAGCGTGAAACTTAAATCATTCGCATGCCTCATGATGTCAAACCTTACCACCAAGTTTCATTCCTTCCTGCCTGTTGATTCCTTCTGGGTGCAGCTATTTGTGCAACTGCTCTTTATATATATATATATATATATATATATATATATATATATATATATATGTTATATGCGTGTGTGTATGTATATATGTCAATTCACCACAATTCACAGGTTAGAAAAATGTGTTTACTATTTACTGTTGCTTAATTTGAATATCTGATAGAAAGTCCCTGCAGCTGATCATCTCTCTCACCATCTGTCCAGCCTGTGACTGACAGTTCTTCAGTCCCTTGGGCAGTGCCACTGAGAATCAATGGCCATGGATAGCAGGTCTGAACTAGCTTTTGTGATGCTGATGTTCTGTATGTGACATTGCTCATTTCACCCTGCTGACTGTCCCTTGAGAGAGTTTGACCTTGCTCAGAAAGCTTCAAAGTGGATCTATTACTAGTGATATGTCAGTACTGCCATGCTTCTGCAGCATTTGAAAAGGGCTTGATACTAGCCCTTGCTTTCATAAAAACAAGTCAATCCATATAAATAGATAAGTATACAGAAAGTAGTATCATTTTCTTTAACTGAGTCTATTACCATGATTCACTCTCCCATGGGGTGGAGAGTACTGCTGCAAAATGGCTTTTGGAAATTCTAATATAATATTCACACACTAACGCAATATTCTCATAGAGTTTTGTCACTATTTCCTTCATATGCTACAATTCAATAAAAAGAGTAGATAGCCTGTAATCTGAAAACTCACCCAAAGCTACTCCCCACTATTACTAATTATCACTGATTAAATGTTTTTTTTTTTTTTTGCTACTGTAGACGGTCTATTTTCTCTCCACTTAATTCTCTATTGTCCTGTGCTTGGTTGTATACTTTACTGGATAATATGTAACGTAGTTTATTGTATAGTGTGTTTATTGTATAGCCTATTGTCAGGCATTTGTTGTGTTTACTGTGTGCTTGTACTGTTGATTGCTACATCACAGTCCACTACACTTGAGTATGTCTCTTTACTCTCCTCCCTCTTAATCTCAGGAACACATTTACATAACCTGAGCTACAATACTATTAATCAAGCTAATAGGTCAATCACGATTTAATGGCAACATTCTCAGGGAAAACTTTAAATACCTATTCATAACACACTTGATCCTTTAAGAACATGATATCATTAAGTTCATTAGCTCATCAAACAAAAAAATTAGTCACCTGTGACTGAAACATACCTAATAGTGTGTAACAGCTGTGATTCGGACCGGACGAGTTTCTGGATGTTGGCCACATCAATCTTCAGACACTCTTGCGTCAAAGAATTGCACAGTTCAGCCAGATTTGGTGGATGCCTTCCTTGACACAATTCTGAGGAGAATTTCCTGTAGACTGGGATTTTAGCCACTGCTGGTACACCCGTATAACCATATGCTTTCAAACACCTGCATATTCAGCTACTTCCTTCACAATGGCATTTGGCACACCCAGATGCAATCACTCCTTCTTGCCAATCATTAACATCTGCTTTGTGACCCATTTTCCATACATGGAACGAGACATTCACTGCACTGTACCACCTCTTCTCAGTCTGTGAATCCTGTCACTCACACCCGCAGGTATTTATAGCCTGATTCTATCCTTGTGCAGCGCCATCTGCAGGAGAAGTTACCACCACCTTAAATATGCAAAGTGTTCAAATCCAGGGGGCGTTCATTGTGCAAAACTGTTTTGAACCAAAAACTGGATTCAGTTCTATCTGCAAAATGACTATACACTACCATAGTTATCTAAACATTGTTATCTGAACTGGAAGGAGTACTGTACATGAACTCTCTACGCATTTGAGTCTAACTGTATTCCATGTTTGCTTCACAGACCAATAATTCACTGAGTTGGTATACATAACATTTGAAAATACAGGCAACACTTTACTGTAGGGCAGAGTTCATAAGGCTGCATGACACCTACACAAACTAGTCATGACTTAAACCTACACAAACATAAATAAGAGCATATTCCAATAGGCATTGTCTGTCATTAAGGCTGCTATGTCACTTCTGATGGCAAGTAGACATAACATTCTTTTTTTCTGAGATCAGTTTGTCATGGCCCTTTTTATAGTGACATGACATTATAAAAACTGACTCAGCAGCTTACTGTGTAACATATTGTGTAACAGTTCTTATTGTTAGCTAGTTATTGCAGCTGGTTACAATAAAAGTAGCTCCAAGAAACTCAAGTTGGTTTTCATGGCAATGAAAGACTACCAACCTTGAATCAGTCAGGAGTATCTCCTTTTCAACCACCCAAGATACCATTTTCTGTTTTATTTTCTTGTCTGTTGATCCAGCGAAATCAATGGTTTGAAAATACAAAAGCTGGAACAAACATAGCAACACATATTCATTTTGAAACTGCTATGTGCAACACATTCCAAGAAAGGGTCAGTTTAGGACTAAAAAAAATTGTGAACCCCTCAAAAAACAACTGGTGATGCAATCAAACTTGAGGATAAAAGAAGCACCTAGTAAAGGCCTAGTTCTTCAGCAAGTAATCCAACAGTTTAAAATGCTCCTCTATGTATGACTGCACTGATTTTAGGTATCTCATCTTCTACAGTGCATAACATCAAAAGATTCACGAAAACAGGAGAAATCTCTGTGTCAATGGGCAAACTCGAAAACCACAACTGAACGCTCATAATCCTCAATCCCTCAGACAAGACTGAATTAAAAACTGGCATGCTTCTGTGACTGATATCACCACAGGTGCTCCTGAATACTTTGACAAACCACTGTCAATAAACACCATCCATTGCGGCAACCCTTATATGCAAGTTCAGACCGTACTATGCACAATGGGAGCCATATTTCAACATCCATAAAGTTTCTCTGAGCTCGAGCTCATCTGAACTGGACTAATGAAGAGTGTACTGTGGGTGTAAATGTGTACTGTGGTCTAAAGAGTCAACCTTTCAGATTGATAGACATTGTGTTAACCAGACAATGAAGAAAATAACCATCCAAATTGCTACTAGTGTAAATGGCACCATTAATGCAGAAATCACTGCGGAGCCAAATAAGCTGCCTTCTAGACAACGGCCATGCTTATTTCATCGTAATATTACTAAGCCACTTTCTGCATGTTATAAAACAATACGCGTGCGTAATCAGAGTGTGCGGGTGCTAGACTGGCCTGGCTGCAATACAGAACTGACTCCCATTGAAAATGTGTGCAAGATGCAACAAAGAAAGCTCTGTACGGTTGCACAGCTATAGATTTGCATAACGGAAGAACGGCAAAAAAATCCACTTTTAATACTGGACCAGTTGGTGTCTTCATTCCCCAAACGATTACTAAGTGTTGTTAAAAGGAAAGCTGATGTAACACAGAGGTAAACATGCTCACGTCTAACATTTTTGTAATGTGTTGCAGGCATTAAATGAATTAATGTTCATAAAGTCAAACATAAAATACTATGTCTTGGTACTGTTTTCAACAGATCAAATAGAACAGCTGCTTTCTGGCTTTATTAGTATTTCACATAATGTTACAACTTTTCAAGAATTGGGTTTGTAGGTTTAAGGCAAATAACATTGTATGGAAGTTTCACCATGCAAAGCCAACCTTATTAATAGTAACATGAAATTTACTTCCTTAACCAGTCTGACATGGTCCATATCAGTATTATATCAACACTTTATATACATATCAACAGTATTATATTATATAGTGTAACTGTGATATACACTGCACTATAAAGTCTGTCATTTCACTCCAGAAAGTGTCATGACACAATCTAACATCTAAATCTGTCACATGACACACATATATAGGTCAACTTGAAATCAAAGTTGGCAAATGCATTCTTTATGGCAAGACAATTATGACTTATTAAAATACATGTTTATTAATGCTTATGTAGGTCTATGTCAGCAGTCATGAAGGGCTTATGTAGGCCTCATGTAGCCTTATGAACACTGCTCTACAGTAAAGTGATTTGTGAAATTAATTGACCCTTCAATCACACACCCCACCCCTTTATGCTTTCAGGCTTCATTCGGAACTGCTCTAAATGGAAGAGACATAGGCGTGTTCTACTGGTCCTGCTCTGCCTACCTCTCCTCACTTGATTATACAGAGGCAGACTCAGGTCACAGTAATCAACTTGCCTTAAGAAAGAGAACTGCACAGTGCGCTAAGGGGCTGGTTTCCATGACTGTAATCAAAGCTACACCTCAGGAAATGACAGCTAGCGTCTTGTTTCCAATCTTGATAACAGTGAACGCTTTGAATGGGTTGATTACTGGCTGTGAGGAACTAACGCTGTGCCATGGAGTTGGAACAGGACTAATATTTCCGCTGAGAGCTTATATCAGGAAGATGGCGTGCATTTCCCGGGGTGAGTATTGTGCACACAGTGATGAAGATGCAGAGTATGAATGCACTTGGCCATTTATTGTTTTGCATTAGCTTTTAAGCCTTTAATAAAGAAAACTTGTTTGGAATAAAAATGCAAACTTCATGTTATTAAAACTCATATTATGTTTCCAGTGCTGGGCTCTATATTAATACATGGTCCAGTAAAAACAACACATTAATATTACTGAATATAATGTACTGAATCCCAGCTGTGGCTGCCCATTTGCGGAGTCATCTCACAGTTTTGGAAAGACAGAGATGGACGCTTTCTGGTGTGTCTCTTTCAGCCACAAGATGAGGATTTTATTGAGTTCGGCAGGCCTGATGATCGAAAAAAGAGTGGTTAAAACACAAAGAAGTAATCCACTGCAAAATGAAAAGAAAATGGAAATTGGAAATGACAAATTTCAAGCACAAATTCAGAAAACCAAAGACATTTTTTGCAGACTACGTAGTGGATCTTTACCTATTAACTTCACACAGGCACAGGCTAAAAAAAGGGTGGTTCAGCTCAGCGTTTAGAGCTCAAATGTAAAATCAACAACATACTGATGAAGATATGGTGACAAAAGTAGATCATTCACTTATATCCTCCATAGACACATCCTTCACCCAGTTTTAACTGAGTTCTCTTTGAATACTCTTTTAACACACTCGCAATCATCAGATTCAGACGCTAATGGAGATTCAAAACACAGGTCTCCAAATCTCCAAAGCCTTAGTCATTCTGTGAGGATAACTAAATTGTCTTTCTGCTGTTTGACTACACCTAGACTACACCAGTTCCTAACCCTGGTCCTGAAGGACCTACTGTCCTGCACATTTTAGTGTTTTCCTGCTCCGAACACACCTGATCCAGGTCCTAGTTGAAGTAGGTGTGTGTGGGTGTTTTGACCTGTTATAACATTTAACCCTTTGTGTCTTTCTGTCATTTCAGTTACAAACATAAACCTTTTGCACTGCAGTTTCACCAAACCACAGCTCCACCTGTTCACCTACATTCATCGAAATAAAGCCTCCTAAATGCTTGGAGATGCTTCTATGGCACTGGTCCAAAGAACTATTATGGCTAAGAGATTTTATAACTAGCTTCTTGTTGATCCAGTTTTTTTTTCCACACATGGAACGGTGGCAATGTCAACCCTTCAACTGATCAACATCTTCAGAGGAGAGTGACGCTTGAGCTTGAGACAGTGGGTAAATAATTTAGTTCCAGAGAAGTTGAACTATGTGGTCTCAGGTCAGCTGACTAGAGAAGATGCTCAAATCATTGCCTGCCCAGTGCTGCCCTGGTGACAACTATAATTAGACACACAGCTTGGCTATTATTGCAGAAAGCCTTGGATTATTCATACTTAATAGACTAAGCAGCATCTAACAAAGTTCAAAATAGATTATCCACAAATATTTTGCATAGGTTAAACACATAAAAATGGACATGCCATTAAGTTCCATTTGTGCCACATTTTTTACATTAAACATAAAATGCTGTTTGATCCTGGTTTGGTGGTTTCTCAGTTCAGCTTTGAGTCTTATTTTTATAATTAAATTCTTTAAAAAAAAAAAATATAATGAATTTCATCATCATCAGAGTGGCCACTAGAAAGCCTGCAGAAATAGGTTAAAGCAGAATTGCATCAACTTCAGCCAAAGTGCTTGAATTTCCCCCCTGAATTAAATGCCTGGAGTTAGAAGGCAGAGCAATAGATGCATTGCTTAGACCTCGGCAGAGATAGATTGACTCCCCATTTTCACTACTATGTCTGATGGTGGTGCCTGTAACTGCTATCATCTGTCACTATAGAAATGTGTAAGGGTGGGGGGTAGTTTCAACCAATACATACATCATTTCCATCTCCATGACTTCTAATACTCACACTAAAGTGATCTTTATATAATATGCGTATAACAGAATCTAATTTCTAGATTCCTTTCTAGATTCATTTTCTCCACCTATTTTATGAAGGGATAGTTAGCATTATAAAACCTTAACTACATTATATCATTGTGTTTTACTAACACCACTTTCCAGCATCTCTTTATCCCTTAGAATTTAACAGGCTGTTTTAAGCTTGAATGGCTTGAATGGGCAGGACCAAATTTCTTTAGGCTGAATAGGTGGATATATGTAAATTAATTGTGCATTTGTGACATCACACAAAAAAAAAAAACAACAACAACAACAAAAAAAAAAAAAAGTGCTGTCTTTGGAACCAAGTTTTGATATATGGACCAGGGAGTAAACAATGGGTTTTAAAAAACAGTATTTACAAACTACTATAACTCACTTATTTCAACAAAGTGATGGAATTTTGTTTTTCCATGATATGGGCCCTTTGATAACCAACGAAATTCATTATTTGTAAGGCTTCAGCGTGTTGGTTCTTGCCCTTGATAAACAATGTCTCTGGGTTTTTAAATGCAAAAGTCCAGCAGACCATGGCTTTAAATCATAGTCAAGATTTGAGGAATTTCTTGCGGTGAAATGGATTCAAGGTTGGGTTGTTTAACCTTGAGAACAGTGAGTCCTATTATTTATGATATTGGCGGGCCGTTCATAGTGACAGCAGTTTTTTAACTACTCCAACATGCGCCTTGACCGAGTTCACTTGCAGCCCTTCAGAAGAGCTCTACCCTGTTTAAAACATATTTTATTATATTGCAATAAGGACAGCCCTCCTCAAAATTATGTACAGGATAACCTTTTTGCTAATATATTATGTAAATCAATGGTATCCTGCTTTAGCATGCTCTCAGTTACAGTACACAGGCATAAAATAGCACTGACGAAGGGTGAAAGAGAGAGAAATAAATGCTGGTATAACAAAAAATAGAGGGTCACTTTAAATAAGTGAATCTATGCCGTACAGAGCACTACAGAGACTGCAAATCTAAGGCATGAAGAGTAGTCTCTTGAAAACAGTGGTGTTTTGCTGTCTTCTGTTAATCAGTGAGCCGTTTGTACATTTACGGTGCTGCATGCCTTAGAGCATTATTCAAGGTTATTTAGAGCAAAGGTGACCAATCCCAGTCCTGGAGATCTGCCACCGTGGAGTGTTTGGATACAACTGGCTCTTCAATACTCTTGGCTCTAATATTCAGATGCCCCTGAAAACTGGCATGTTAAATCAGGCTTGGAACTAAACTTGCAGGTCTTTCAGACCAGGATTAGACACGAGTGATATCAGAAGAAGAACTTTTGGCTAGAGAAACTTTCAATGGATGTTTCTTTAAGGGTTTCAAACTCAGTAAAAAGGTTGTTTAAAGATAGTGATTCTCCTATGACCCACTATCCCAGCAGGACAGCCTTCGAGAGTCACTACCGGACTTACTGACTGACTAACTGACTGAATAACTAAACCACTGATACTCATTGTTGAAACAGACATGTGCAAGCTTCGCCAGAGACAAACAACAGGCAGCAGTATCTAATTAAATGAAGCAAATTCATTTCTTACATACTTATAACAATGTAGACGACCTTTCTCACCCCTCTCATGGACTCTGCGTTTCTGACATAATTTAAAAATACCTGCTGCCCATGACGTGAACTTACCCTTCTCCAGTGAAGATCATTTTGGGGATGCAAGATTTTGTTAATGCAGCAGCGATTTGATGATGATTCATATATATATTGTTTTGTTATTCTGTCTAGTATTTATTGTCTCGAGTCTGTGTTCTGTATATTTAGTGTACATTCTTCACACTGTCGTATATATCTGCACTGCATGTTCAGTGTAATCTGTTGCTACTGTGCGTTGCACTATGGGTGCCTGAAGCACGACATTTTGCTCCAAGGTAAAGAAGTTCTGTTGAGAAATGACAAAAAATATTTGGCTTGACATGACCTATAAAATAATGAAAGATGCCAGAAAACACATTCACTGAAAGATGACATGGGTCTTACAAAACAACAAAAGTTGTTCTTATAACAGTAACCCAGTCATGAGTAATGTCTCACTGATCACTTTGTAGTGTAAGCAGTGTTATTCACCAGTATTTCCTTGTTGTAACTGTAGGAAATGACTGGCATTTATGTGAGTGAGTGTGGGAGTAGAAAATTAGACCTCAGACACAATCAGAAATTAAGCGTTTGATTTCTTTTGCACACCAAGCTGGCCTCAGCTATTGTGATTTTCTTAAGTGCGTTATGAGGGGACATTCATAGAATACGCACTTTTGTTCAGTGGTTTTATCATCCAGATGGGAAACAAAGTTGTTTTTCCAGCTAAATTGCGGTCAGCAATAGGGAACAGCTGCAGAGGACACTGTGATGAAAAATAAGCATTTCAGAGCGATAGAGAGATATCTGTGGGACTTTCATCTCCTCTCCTCACGCGGAAATACAGCAAGCTGTAATTGGTTGTTTTGAACGTCAGTCAAATGGCAGGGAAAAGCAACAAGCTCTCAGCTGACAGGCACACATCTCGCTTTCGAGAATATTTGAGACCTAACTAGATAACTAAACCAAATCAGGTTTCATGGATCCATTCATGACATGTCACTGAACAGAACAGGAATGGAAAGAAATCCACAGAAAACACTGATTTTAGTCTCATGTATTTTTGTGCTTGTATTATTATTATTATTATTATTATTAGTATTAGTAGTAGTAGTAGTAGTAGTAGTAGTTGTTGTTGTTGTTGTAGCTATAGTATAAAAGAAATTGTGTATATTTATTGACAAAATGGGGCTGGTAAAAATGTGGGCATCCACCAGACACTGGAGGCAGGTGGACAAATCTTAACTGGCCACCCTGAAAATAATGCAAGGGTGTTTCTAACCTGCAGATGATAGCGGTCCATCAAAACTTACAAATATCACTAAATAAGCCAAGTGTTCAGTGTGATAATACTTAATGCATAAATCTGAGGCTCATTTATGATAATCATTTGATGCTCAGCCAGATGAACAACGTGCTCTTGATCTGCAGACTAGAGCAGACATAGTTTACATACCTCTCCATCTGGGTCCAGTGACCACAGTCCTCAATGTGGCCCCTTGTTAAATTGGGAATCTTGAAAAAACAACACATCAATATGCATTCAACTCACTGAATCAGCATATGTCACACACATATGTCAGTCAAATGGCAGGGACACATGATATGTGTCATATGTAATGCACTCTGTTTATTGATGTTGTGTGAAATATACAATGGTTACATTTTTTCAAATTAAAAAGTGTAAATTTGTACTTACCGTGTTCTCCATGCCGGTACTGAAGCTGGGCAGAAGAACTCTGTCCTTCCCTGCGGTCACCATCAAAGCTGGCATCAGGATCTGCATGCAGGAAAAGAGCTCCCTAAAGCATGTGATCATCTTATGTGCTATCTAAGCTAAACAATATTGCAAACTAACTGCTCACACTTGATAAGAAGAGTAAGCTATGACATACTTCTTTAAAGCAGACAAATAAACAGAGTGGCTACTGCAGAACAGAAGCCAGCAGTGAGAAAACCCTGGTTGTGGTCTACATCTACTGCATTAAGAGATATGTTTATCAGAGATGTAGCGGGAGCAACAGAGCACTTCATGCCAGGCCTCTCAGGAGCAGATGTTAGGGAATAGACAGCGGAGGCCATCTGTTGTGTGCAGTGTGCATGAGTGTGCTTAATGCCGTGCGAGTTTGCCGAAGAGCAGGGCGCTGGGGTGTTTTTGACAGTGATGGTGTCAGAGCTGGAGCACAGCTAGAGAAGCTGGAGCACACTTGCCTTGCCCCTCGGCCTGGAACACAGCCAGCGCCAGTTTCTCTCCACGTTCCGATACCAGTTTAGAGGACCCCTTGGACACAAACATTCCCTCAGTACAAAAAACTGCAACTCTGACTATCATGTATGGCTATGCATGCATAATCAGTGCATAGATTATGTTAAACTTGTTTTTTTCTCTCTCATATAAAGTATATATAAACTGCACATTTCTGATGTCTTGGTACATCAGTGAAGGTAACGTCACTGTCCAAGAAACACAGGTATCTCAAAAATGGCAACTTTACAGGAGAGAGTAAAAAAAAACTAATTTAATTTTAATGTAAGTCGGTGGAACCTGACTTTTTTCCAAGCAACTTTTGATCATTTCTGATGGTCCAATCACCATGAGATTTCACACAATGTAAACGGCAGCTGATGTTCAAATGATGCATAATAGTAAAAATTGTCAAAAATGCAGATACATGTTCTTCACTGGACAGAGATGATATACAGTATGAATATTATTGTAATGTAATATCTATGCACATCAAATGATTAGCAGGGGGATAAAAATCTTGACGGAGAATGCAATGCTCTATGGATCTGAGCCTCTGTCTCTTATTACCTGAAGCCAGATTTTGTGAACTGCTGTACATAGTACTGTAGAGCCTCCTCACTCAGAATGGCACTTCTGGGAATGTCCTCAGGCAGCCCAACAAACAGGCCTCCTGAGAGGATAAAAACAAATATTCACAGAGTCACCAAAGACACTACACAGCCCAAGGTGCCAGGAATGCATCCAAACAACAGTCCAGAAGGTCAAACTAGACTCACAAAGTGTGACTCAAGTGTGTTTAATGAGACATGAGATCAAATGATTACTGCAGGTGGTTCATTAAACATTTTGCAGTGATGCTTTTTGCATAAACTCAAACTCATATGCAACACATATTTATTACCTTTCTTAAGGACCCCAGAAGAAATCACCTGAGGTACATTCTGTAATAAAAACATGACAAAAAATATTTTACCAAAATGACTCTGTGGATAGTTCCATGACATAAAGTACAAGTGTTATTATTTTTTCAGCACCAGGAATGAAGTATAAAACATGCATATAGAAGAGAATTGCACAGAAGCTGCAATAATGTCATTTTTTCAGATTTTATTTGTTTTCAGAATTTCCAAAAAGATCTGCAGGCATATTTCCCCACACCTATAGTTTAGTCTTAGAAGACACATTAGCCACCTCTTATGGTCCAAGTAATCCTAAGTGTTCAGGGATGTTGAGGTCTGGACCATGGAGTGGTCTGCCCATTGTTCGAAGAACAACAGCAGCTTCTTGGTTTGGAGATTTTACTCTTTTATGTCTGTTTTCTCTTCTCAGTGAGGGGCTTCTTGACAGCTACACATCCTTTCAGACTCATAGCATTAAGCTGTCTTCTCACATCGGAAGGAAGGACAGAAACACTTTCCGATTTTTCAGATCTAACTAAACGTTGTCTCCTCTCTCTCAAAGATGACAGCTTTAATAGGTGTTTATCAGATGATGACATTTTTGATGGTCTAAATCTGGTCTTGTTTAGCTAGTTTTTTTCCTTTATACAAGTGGATTATTTTATATTCCAGGTCCTCAGAAATAGCTCCTGAAACTTTTGCACAGTACTGTAACTTCACATTAACCTTGTGATGTCACCTGCTTAGAAAAAACAATGTAGTCTCTTCACTTCACCTTTTGTTCCAGTGCTATTTTTCCTGGAGCCTGAATGTTAATAGTCATAAAATAACTGATAGAAGATATCTGAATTTAATTAGCCCTTCTAGATATGATCTCCGTACTTCAGTATTTCTCGGATTAGCTGCTACTCTCTGAATGAGATAATATCAAATCTATCACACTTTGCCCTGATAATAACGCCTTGGAACTTCAGCTCCAGTAATAATATCACCACACCCCTTTGTGGAGCAAATGGCATTTACGGGTGCAGTGTGTGTGGGAGGAACGAATGGTTACGGTAATTAGTGTGGAGCGCTCCTGTGAGGTCTAACCCCTCCGTGAGCGGGTGACATCCTCCGTTTGACAGGGGCGAGTGTGGAGATAAAAGGCTGCCATCAGAGTGGGGTCTCTGGCCAGGCCTCCACGCTGCTGGCCCACGCACTCATTAGGATGCGCTGTGGCTGTCTCAGCCTGGCTGAGTGATGGCCTGACTGGTCAGTAGTGACTCGTTGCTCCAGCAGCAGAGGCCCGGATAGAGGGCCTTTATGTGGCCCTCATTACGATGCCAAGTCACTCAGCCACAACAACACAGCCTGCTCTTTGATCTCCATCAGCACTGCTTTTTGATGGCCATGATAAACCTTGTAAATATGGAAAGCGTGCCAATGGCACTTGTGTTGAAGGCAGACTTCTGTACGAGCTCTTGACGGATCAGGACGAGAGTTTGCAGGCTTGTAATGCAGATACCTTTTTTTCCCTCCTTCACACTGCTTTAGTCTTCAATTTCGGCTGCTATTCTGAGATAGGAGCAAGATTAAGGCTGTAGGGCATATCTGTATTTTGTTCAATTTGAGGAAGAGTGCTGAGACAGCAGAATCCCCATAGTTGGCACTTCCCTTACTAAGCAATATTTAGGGGATGTCTTTTTGTGGAGAGCCTCACAAGCACTCTCACGGATTGAGCAAGAGAGTCCTGAGTTAAAAACTGATCTTTGTGGTGCGGAACTGACCTCAAAACCTTTTTTTATGCGTGCTGTGTGTTTTGTTTCAGTTCTATTACTTCTGTAATAGAACTGCAAGCACTGCACCAGCCCATTAATGGGGAATTCCACATGAACCCAAAACTGGGTTCATTTAAACATTATTATCTTTTTAGTTTTAAAGTAGGGCTGACAGGGACCAGGAGTCACAATGTCTAAAGTGCAAACAGAATCATTTTATTTCCTATTCAAAATGACCAGTGAACCTACTTCTGTCATCTGAGTTTCACATAAAACAGTGAAGACAGCATATGGCAAACAGCTTACTCCTACGCCCTGCATGTACCCTGCCAAAAAATCATGTTCTCTGGCATTCACCAGTGTTTTGTTACTTGGGTTTTGTTCTTAGGTAAATACAAAATCTATATACACTAAGAGCACCAAGATGACGATAATTCCACGGTTTAGGAAAACATCATGAATCTGATGTTGACTTTTTATTAGGATCTTTCTCAAGAACAGATTTAAGAAAAACTTAGGAGGTTACTGGGGAATGAGGCCCAAAGAGACTATTCAATAGTTCCTGTCCCAGTGCTGTGCACACTTCAAAAGCCTCAAGCTGACTATTGGGCAATTATTGTGCATTTTTATCATGTTTCTGTTTTGAACTATTCTATGTTTAATATCTGTTCTTGCTTTATTCTAGAGTTATTTATTTTGTTCTATTCTGATTCTTCATCCTCCCATCTAATTATTCTTTCTTTAGTCAGATGTTATTCCTGTTTATGTTGGTTACATACCTAAATTTCTATATATTTTAATACTTGGAAATGGAACTAAAGCACTTGAATATACTGTGCAAATAATCTGTTCAATAACAGACAATAGTAACAGGCAGTAATTTGTAAGTTAGTATACGCTTATTGTAAACTGTAAATGTACTTTGTGTTTGCAGCCCAGAGCTGCACTGTCTGACTTACTGTCTCATGACTAGCAGTAAACAGCAGTTTGAAAGTCCTGGCCAGGTTCTTCTCCAGTTCAGCCTCTGCTACACCCTGTTCAAACAGACAGAGGGAACATGCATACTGCGTACTGCCGCCTCTGACATGGTGCAAAACAAGTATTATTCAGATAAGACATTATTCAGTGCCTGGAAAAAGTATTCAAACCCAGACACATTTTAGCCTCTGTTTTATTGCATAGGACATATATGCATTCAATAAAGTTTTTTATGGAAACAAACATATGGAAAACAGGCCCACTCAGGCTTAGGGTCAAACAGAGAGTATGAATAATGGGGAGTTTACTGTTAATAAATATTTAACTAAAATGACTGATTACATATATATTCAGACCCATGACAATTTTAAATTGCAGTAAGATGGGAAAGTATTGAATACATTGCAACAGACATTGACCTGCATAGATATGTTCTACGTCAATGGAGATCGTCTTTCCTTGACTAATTCAATATGAATGAAAAGATCAATAAGTGAGTCTGTTGGGAAGGCATAAAAACTAAGTGCAACAAATTATCTCAGCATGTATTGTTATGGATAAAGTTCATAAAGTTCTCCAATGAATATGGAAATCACACATGGAATGTGGTGTAAAAGTGGCCCAGCGCATTACATAAACAAGCATTCATCAACAGTATTTAGAAAAACGATATGAGAATGAAGACCCAACAGAAGTTAGTAGTTAAATAATAAATCTGCATGGTTTAAAAAAGGCAGGACCAGCTAATATTGGTCTAAATATTTGGGTGGTGGTAATGAGTCAACTTAAAACAGCAAACAGGAAAAGCCACTTTTTAGTGTAGTAGTGATGTTCAGCAGTGATGTTCCTTAGATATCCAATCATCATGCAACTCAAATAAGAGTGAAGCACAGCTTGCAAGTGGCACTAGCAGCTATACTAAACTTGCTAAAAATTTCACTTTCATAAAAAAAAAAAAAAAAGGTATTAGCTATATACACTCATATATAATACAATGCATAATACTCAGAGACCACCTTTTATTGATTTAGCTTTCAAATAAACTTTTCATTTTTCAAATGCAAAACGCAAACACAGAAGCCTCACCAAGTAAATATGATATTAAATCGTTTCTGCCTTTGTTAGAGCTTCCACTCACTCACATCTCCAAAGTTCAGGTAAAGAAATTAGCTGCTTTTTTGCTTCTGAATGCTGAGGTCTGCACTCTAGGGTGGTCAGTCCCTTGTTTTGAGCACACCAGCTGATTCTTTCTTTCTTCTTTCCTTTTCTCAGTAAGGGTCTTATTGACAGCTACATGTCTTTCCCATAGACCCATAGTGTTCAGTTATCTATTCATAGTGGAAGGATGGATAGCAACAGCAGTGGATTTTTTCAGATCTGAAGCGGGAAGCGTGGAGCTTGATTTTCTACTTAAGCTTCAAATACTGTTTATCTGATGGTGATGGATATGATTTTTTGAACTTCAGTTTAGAAAATGTCTGTATTTTTCTTTGTTTTTATTTGAATTTCCAAAATTTTACATTTCATTATTTCTATTGTTATTTTTATTCATCCAACCAGGTGGGTCTACATCCTGTATTTACAAATGTGCAATATGGAATACAGAAAAGTCATTTTTTTAACTCACAGGCTCCTGGAAATAGACCTGATACTCAAAGATCGGCACAGACTTCAGTCTATCCATGGGGTTCTTGCTTGGATCCGCAGGGAACAGTGGAGTGTTGAGAGAAGCCACAGCCCTTGAATGGCAAAAAAATATTATGTGAATTAAAATCAGTTAAGACCAAACTGTTATTGACTGGACTGAAATCTATATAGTATAACATTCATACTGGGTGAACACCATCATCTGCATATAGAACCTCTGTTAGTCAGTGTTGAGGTGTTTTGATGGCACAGGGCTTCATACCTCAGTCTCTCTGGATGGCATTGAGCCATATTCCAAGCCAGCGAACCACCCCAGTCATGGCCCACCAGAGTAACCTGAGCAATACCCTGGGTTTAAGAAAGAAGAAGAGAAGTCAGAACAATCACCTTGCTGGATTGAACAAAACTGAATCAAGTTTCCGCTATTTGAGTTACTTGCTATTTCATTGAGCTGCAGGGTGCACTTTTATTACTGCACAGTTTTATTTATGTAACCAGTCCATCTCTAAGTGAACATTTGAAGCCTATTTAATAAAATAATGTTTAGTATTTACTTGAAAATAGTAGTCTTTTCTCACATGACTGGATACCCATTTACAGTAACTATTAAAATAACTAATCTTCACTAACAGTATGTCCAAAAAGAAGCAGCTTATGTTTTTCAGTGTCTATCAAAAATGTGGCATGCTGTCAGTGTGATGTCTTGGTGTGTTAACACCAACCATTTCTAAAAACCCAAAACTATTAGTCTTAAATATCCACCTGTTTATCTTTCAGCCAGTGGAGTCTGCCGCAGTCAGATGTCAGCCATTTCCCAAATTAAAAAAACAATCACTTCAACCACCAGCATAATTCACTTTACTCTGGACAATATTTACTTCATTAAACTGCCAACTGCAGTGGCTAATTAGAGGATAATGACCGTCCTCAAAATAGGGTGACAGTCCTGCGGCTACCCCTCCCCCACCATCCTTGTTATTGTATGAGAGTAAATTATTTCACACTGGGCTTGGCCTCGACATTTGATATCACATCTTCATAGACTGTAACCTCATTAGATGTTTAACATTTTAAACTAAGATGGAATATCATGTACATTTGGTGATACAGAAACTGCCTTTCTGCTAATGAACTATTCATCAATCCACACTTCTTATCAGACGCTAAATTTTTATGTTAAATATCCGTACCTAGTTAAAAATTCAGAGCAAACTAGTTGCAAGAGATTTCCACAGTGTACCTAAACTGACTGGTGCTTTTTGGTGGCTCTATCATGTCAGTCATCTTACGTGTCTTTCTTGATCTTATTCCATGTCACCTCTGCAAAACTTCTCCTCCAATTAAAACTGGGTCCAATTCAGGCTCACTTTTAAATTTCACAGGAGCTTCTGCAAAAGGCTATTTATCATTTATCAACTTGGTATTTTGCCTGTTTGTATATTACGGGAACAATTAGGGTTTTATTGACAACTGAAACAAACATATGTAAACATTAATATAAGACTATTTTTTTAATTGTCATAAAAGATGCTTTTGTCAATTTCAATGTCAATTCACCTCAGTAAGTGTTATGACATACTGGATAGAATGCTGTAACCTATAACTAGTGTATTTGAGTTTGACTTGGAGAAATTCATAATAATTTTAAATATATTCATTGTTGTCTGCCAAGATAATGTGACAGGCCATGCTATCCATCATCTCTAATTTTAAAAAGCAGTGAAAACGTTTTTACCATGACATGTTCTCAACAAAACAGCTAGTCAAAGACAATTTTATCTGAGATTCAAATAAATAAATTATATGTGCAATTTCTCATTGTATGTATTAAAACTTTGTAAAACATTTGAAACACCCATTTAGTATAATTTGGTATAAATGTATCTAATCCACACCCCCAGTCAGTACATCATATTCTGGTTCCTTAGCTTACTATACCAGTTCTGGAATCTTCTATCCAAGCACTACATTTGAACTTCATATATTCATAGTAGTGACTCTGTGCAAACCCATCACAAAATGGAAGCCCCAGTAAACAGAACAAAGTAATCTGGAGGTAGGAGCAAGATTTTAAATTTACAGAAGTAAAGGTTTTGTGATTAAAAAGTGTAACTTTCTCTGTCAAATATGATTTAGCATTTTTTTTAAATAAAAAAATATATATAATTGGCAAATGTGCATATTTCTATGAATAAAATCTCAAAATATATCTTTCCATTTAGGATGTCAAGACTGTTGACTGTTTTCTCTGTCACAGTCTAAAAGAAGTGCTTGCTCCTTCCGCAATGTTTTGTATTTACTGGTGTGTTTCACAATGTATGTAATTATGTGGCTTTATTTCACAAAACTAGTTTGTGTATTAGCTTAGGATCATTTTGACTGCAAGAACACATAAAATAATCTAAAATACTCCTGCAAATTGCGACCCTCACTGTTCATTTTTAAATGCACTGTTCTTCCTGGAATAGCACAGCAATGACTTGCTAGCAGCATGGTAGCAACCACCTGGAATTCCATAGCAAGGGTCTAGCAACACCGTAATAACCACCTAACAACTACCAATCAATGGTCTAACAACCAACTGGAGTACCATGAAGCAACACCATCGCAACTAGTCAGAATTACAATTAAACCCAATAAAGATGTTATATATAATCTACATTAACATTTGAAGCATTATCAGCTGACTTTGTCAAGGTTACCTTGACAAAGTCAGCTGATAATGCTTCAAATGTTAAATGTTCTTAGCTGATTAATGTTAGTTCAAAGATCTATAACACATCTTTTGAACTTAACTTAACTTTAACTTAACTTGAACTTAAGTATTTACTGGCCAAAACTCCGGTACTTTTTCCAAACTTAATGTAACAGTACACAGATGTACAAAACCACTGACCTGCAATGCAAATATGCATGTCAAAATTTAAAAATAGAAAAGTCAGTTATGCCAATCTTAGGCATATTAATGTTGAATTTGGAAACAAGTTGCCCTCCGGACTAACTTAAATGTGTAAATTTACAAATATCCTGGTATCACCAGAAAAGGAATTCCCGTTTTCTTTTTATCACACTTCTCAGCCTTGACACTTAAACAGAGAATTAAATTCACCCAGACACTTGACTATGTGTGAGTCAGCCAGGCTCCTGCAATAGTGAGAAAAGATGCATAGAAAAGTCCAGCAGCAAAGCTGAACTAATAAACATCTTTTCATGCCTTCTGGCCTGAACAGGAAGAGGAAAAACTCTGACCCTGCAGAATGTATTCATTCATCCAGACAGCAGTTAAAAGCTTTGACTATGACCCAGTTGCCCTGACACCAGTTGTTATGAAGTGCTTGAATGAAGAGGCTTGTACACATCCAACTGATCCAGACAGTCACCAATTTGCTTATTGAGGAAACAGATCTACAGAGGATATGGTTTCAATCGCACTTTATACAGCCCTGACCCACCTGGAGCATCCAAACACATACATCAGGATGCTATACGCTGGGTTCAGCACCACTTTATAATCTCCCATAAAGTAGGAGACAAACTCAAAAAGAAGCCACTTCACTCTACTTACGGATTACAGCCTCTGTCACTAACACAAAATGTCAAAACAGACAGCAACACATCCTCGACCCCCATCCTGAAAATAAGTACACCGTAGTGCTGCATGCTTAGCCCAGCCCTTTCTACTCTCTTCGCCCATGACTGTTCCCCTATTCACTACTCTAACACCATAGTGAAGTATGATGATAACACCACTATAGCAAGATTAGAGAGGAGATTAGAGAGGAGAATCAGCATCTGTTTGGTGGTATATGGACAACAA
Organism: Semaprochilodus insignis; assembly: GCA_034552555.1. Lineage (NCBI taxonomy): Eukaryota > Metazoa > Chordata > Actinopteri > Characiformes > Prochilodontidae > Semaprochilodus > Semaprochilodus insignis. Next base: position 23,674,006 of record CM067483.1, on the reverse strand, counting down.
TCTGGTCCTGAACACCACAAAACCCAAAAAGATCATTAAGGACTTTAGGAGGTCCAGAAAGAGCACACATCCTCTCTTTTCCACATAACTGGTGAGGAGGTGGAGAGTGTTGATAATATCTGTTTCCTGGGAATCGCTCTAACAAAAGATCTCTTATGGTCCCTCAACACCTGTTGAACAAAGCACAACAGAGGCTTTTCTTTCTAATAAACCCCAAGCAGGCCAAACCTCCCTCTCTAGTAAACTTTTACAAAAGTGCCATAGAGAGTATCCTCTTGCACAGTGCCATGGTGTGGTATGCCAGCTGCACTGCCAAGAATCGGAAGGACTTGGCCCAGATGGTAAGCATGGCAACATCAGTAAGGATTATAGTCACCTCACCATTAGAGAAGTGAAACAGTGCCCACAAAGCCCAGACTAACAGACTGAAGAACATCTTCTTTCTCAAAGCTGTAGCCTCCATCAACGCCCCCGCCAACCTCCCATGGATGTTAAGGACTGAAGACTGTATTGTTTTAGTTATCTAACTTGTTTTGTTATCTAACTTGTAATACCTGTTTATCTTGCGCTGTTTGTACTGTGACTGTTTACCTGCCTCAACTAAGTCCCTTTATTTTTTATATATAGATAGATGCCGCCACCTTAACACATCCAACCTCTTTGTTATCTGGTTTTCTCTTGCTGCTGGTCTGCATTGTATGAACACAATAACAAATAAAATGTCTTCTAAATTTTTTCCCCACACTTCTCCACCACAGTCTTGACTCTTAGAAAGAGAACTGAATCCACTCTGACTCTCGGGTATGCGTGAATCAGCATTGAAAGGCAAGCTCCTGTGAAAGTAAGCCAACTCTTAGGAACACCCTTTCAAGCCTTCTGGGCTGAACAGGAGGAGGAGAAACTTTGACCCTACAGAATGTATTCCTTCAGTCTGGAAATGTGCAGCTGAATTTGTATTTCAAACAAATGAGTTGAAGTCAGCACTTCCTGAATATCCTGCAATTTGAGAGACTGGAGATTTATGGTTCCATATGCAATGTGACTGTTTCACACTGCTTCCCAATGTAATACACAGACAATTTCCAATGTAATGCATACATAACTGTTCATATGTGTAATGGAATATACATACCAACTTGTCCAGGAATGTCACCAAATCCTATAAACAAGATAAGAAATGATATGAAAACAGCAATCATTTCTATGGACATTTCTATGTATTTGGGTGTCACTCTGCTGCATACCTGTGAAATATTTTCTTGGGAATACTCTTCAATATCTGCAAAGATATTAAAGGATTCAATCAGAACTGTCTGGCTTAATGGCCCATATTCCATGACAACAATACAGCAACAAAGAAACCAACGATCCCATAAGATATAATCCCAGAAGATAGAAAACACCAAATGTATAAAGTATTAAACAACAGCAATTCTCATTTTCGTTCTCAGCATGGTGCCCAAACCATCATGCAACGTGAACAGAACCAGAATACCTTGAGGCAGGTGTTGCCCTTACCTGAAAATTCATGCTGTTTTTTTTAAATTGAATGTGTGACACATCATGTATATAGTACACTTTAAAAGAAACCACATGGCATTTGGACAATGTATTTGAGAAATTAAGGAAGTACTGAAACCACCCCTTAAAGAACTTCCAATGATAAAACAGCAAATGAGATTAAATGAACAGATTTCCTTAAATCTTTATATTGTTGTCATTTAAAACAGGATAGAAGGGTGTCGTCACCAATACCAAAGAATATGTTTTACAGCAGCATAAAAACTAAATTAGAGGTCATTTTTAACCAGCAATAGTTTACATACATCCTTGGACAGGATGGTTATGTTACATGAGGTTATCAGAGTAAACATTCTTAAACATTCTGTAAGACATTGGAAACTTATGCAAATACAACGTAATGACATTCCTCTCCTATCACAAGGATCTGCAATGTCTTAATAGGAATTAAACATTAATATCATCTTTATTATGCACTGAAAGTGCTTTTCAAACTCCAAGAGATCATTTTAGAGACCTTCAGAGACAAATAGGACTTTGAAAGAGTTGGGCCAGGATTAAAATGCCACTAAAAGACTGTCTCGTTCACATATCAAAGGCCCTGCTGATTTAAAATTCAGAGGGCATGGATCAGAAGCATAAGTGAATAACAGAACTGGACAGATGGGGTGCTGCATTTCCAGTCCGACAATGAACTTTCCGTAGCTTCACAAAAACCTCTTGATTTTATCCCTTGATTTTATGTCTCATTTCTAAGCAGTTCTAAGTGTGACCTCTATGCCCTCAGAAATACTGAGCGGAGATCAAGTGGACCAGAGACAGTGGGAAAGAGGGAAAGATATGCAATTAAACCATTTGAAATGAGTACAGCTTATCATAACACGGACTGACCTGCCGGAGCGGAGGAGTCTCCATAGCCTTTCATGTCTGGAGCAATAACCCTGAAGCCAGCATCAGCCAGGGCAGGAATCTGAGAGCAGGAGAGTATCTTGTCATTAACGCCTGCTGGTTCTAGCATGCTGAAGTTCACACATTACATCATTAACGAAACACTTCTTACAGCAAAGCTTTCAGAATTCGGCTCATCTTCCGGACTGTCTCTGGCTTTATGGTATAAGGGCTGAGCCTGCACTGGGTTGCATGTGCAGTTTGCATTTTCTTACCTGGTACCTCCAGGAAAACCAGCTTTCAGGGAATCCATGGCAGAGCAGAACAGGAGGGCCATCCCCCATCTCCACATAATGGATCTTCACCCCCGGCTAAGAGAGGAGGAGGCACCACAAGTCACCCTGCTGCTAGGCAACAGCATCAGCACTGACCCCTAAAACTTCTATGTTCACATTACAAGCCTTATTGCTCATTTTCAGTTGCCTAGATGGTTCACAGTTGTGTTAGTAAGCGATTCATATGCATCATTAAATGTGATCACTGGCATTAAGACATGTTTGACTCCTGTAAGTTTAACGGAGAAATCCACTGATATTTCAAAATTTCAACAGAATTAAACCGTTATAGAATTAAGTCATTCAGAGCAAATCGATGTGAAATGCTACATTCTAGAGAAACTTAGAGTAAGTTGAATAAACCGTTCACAGTGGCGGTGATGGCATCCAGACGACTGAACCATTTAATGCCTCTCAACACGAACACAAAATGGCAACCAATATGTTCCCTGATGCCTTCAGATGTCTTCAAATACTTATTTTGAATCCACTTTCAGGTTCTAGGTTTTTAAATAACTCATAGTTAACTGAACTGTTGTTTGCCACTTAATGTCATATCACATGTCACTATAGCCTTTCATGTCTAGAGCTATTAATAAAGTAATTACAAAATCCAGGTTTGGATTTGAAGACCTCTGCCTAAGGAAAGGTGCATGGAGGGCATGATAGAGCAAAACAGACTCCACATAAAAGTTATTTTTACAATATTAATATCAACATACATCCAAAAACTCAGAAGACACATGTAGGATCATTTTGGACAGTAAATAAAAGACTTGTTAATGAAGTCAATTAAATATTTTATCAGTACTCATTATAGGCAACCTATTACCACCACTGTAATGAAAGTTGAGCAAGTATGTTTTTCTAGAATGAAGCACATCAGAACACTCTAATTTCAAAAGTTTGAAATGACTCAATAATATAAAACCACTGTGTTGCATGTTCAAATAGGTCTACACCAATATTCATAGGTACAAAATAATTAGTAGAAGAAAATTGAAGAAATCATGAACAGAGCTCTAGATGATTTTTAAATAATCAGTAATTATCAGCAATCAATAGTTCAAACAAAAAGAACATTCACAATGCCTTGTATTTCCAATGTGCAAAACAAACTTGAGGCAGGTTTGCTACTTATATTATTATGTTCAGATTTCATAAGGCAAAGGCTGCAACAATTCAGAACTGGTCAAAGGCTACTGCTTCTGTCAAGGCTCTTTACGATTATACTAACTTATTATTATTATTATTATTATTATTATTATTATTATTACTATTATTATTATTATTATTATTATTATTATTATCGTTTTATTGTTGTTTTTCTTTTACTTTGACTGCTGCCTTATGGGTTGGACATGGACACAATCACCCACCAACTATGCCCCCCACTCTAGGCCCGGTTGCATTAATTAATTTATTTTATTTATTTACACATTTTTATTTATTTATTTCCTCATTTTTTCTGTCAATTTGTAACAGAGCACTTGTGTTATTGTATTGTTGTATGTTCAAAATATAATAAATGCTCATTAACAAAGAAAAAAAACAACTTGAGGCAGATGATATTTTTATAAACAGATAATTACAGTATATTGCTTATAAGTTCATAACTTAATGAAATATTCAATGAAACACATGTAAATTCTGTCTGAAAATACATTTTCAATATTTAGTATAATATGTAAATCCTTACTGTCCTACTGATCTAGAGTCATTATTTCACATAAAATGAACTACTACAAGCAATCCCAAACTTTTGAAAGGAAGTGTATGCACAGAAAAGATCATATTTTTGTGTTTATTAAGTTCAGATCTGTGTCACATTCAGTTTATTATATTTTTCTTCTTCTCTGTAATGTGGACATAGCCCTACATAGCGTTTTACACTAGATCTTATCACAATCTTTTTGCAACTAAAAAATACATGCAGGTGCACGCACCACACGTAAATGATTGTATCACTCATACAGTCGGAATTCAAAAACATTAAACTGGTATGATGATGTCGTGCTTTTACCTTGACAGTAACATATCCATGGCTGACCTCTTCAGGATCACAAAAGCGAGGTGTCTGCTCACCAGTAAGCTGTTGATATCAGAACACCTGTCACTGAAACATCTGACCTTCACTAGCAAACAGCACATCACACAAAAAGGTGTTGATCCTCTGATCCTGACATTACACTGACCTTCTAATCAGTTTTAGTTTAAACTGAATGTGGCCAAACTGACCTAAATTCTCTATATTTCGCTGAATGCACCAACACCTTTAACTATATATGAATGGCAAAAGCCTTAAATGTACAAATGAACAGACGGGCAATGTCTGGATAGTGGATAATTCATGTACATCTTTGAAGGCTTTTGACTGAGTTCTCTTTAAATACTTCAGAATACAATCATCAGATTCAGCCGCGTGGGAACAGGGTCTGAAGCACAACAGACGTAACAAAATGTTTTATCTTGATGGCGTGATGTCACTCCACCTCCAGCCCTACCACAAAATCTGCAGAAACTGCATGAGAATATTCAAGCTGCATGGGATGGATTATCACAGGACACCACTAGGAACAACTCCATGCCGAGACATATGCATGTTGCATTAGCCAACATGGTGACCTGATACTGATACTGATCCATACTGAGAGACACTACTTCTGTATGTGTAGCTCTATAAATATTGTTCATATCCGTCCAAAATTATCATCATTTATTGTTCCTGGTAAACTTTATTTCCTTCCCAATAGCATTGCAATACGACACTTCCTTCTGGGTGCAACTATTCTTTTGATGACAAGTGTACGTACATATCTTATTAGGCATACCTAAAGAAATCGTAACTCCAAACTGGTGTACCTATGAGGAGCCTGAACTCCATGTGGACAAGATTTAAAAAATCATTACCTTCATCCCAGTATGTTTCTCCATCTTCTTCAGTGCTTCATTGATGTCAGTAATGTGAACAGCAGTCATGCCCAAGCTTTCAGCTGCCTTCACACTCTCTTCAGAAATATCCAACCAGAGAGCCTAATGCCAATTAAAGAAATGCAGGTATGACGATCATTCTGCATATGAAAGCTCAACCAACATTAGACCAGCTAAGGGTGTGAAAATTTAGGGCCGGAATCCAGCAGAATTTTTTTTGTCCTATAACAGTTAATGTCTGAGTCGAATCAGGTGTGTTTCCCACCCTTGAACTTGCTGAATATAAAACACACAGAATTAACCAATTACTAAATCGTGTGAAAAGCTCAGCCAAACATGTATTGCTCATCTTCTGTTTGAGGCTCAAGGACAATGTTACTCCTACCTCATGGGGTTTAACATTCAGTTTCTCCAGGGCGCTGTGGAACACAGCAGCTTCAGGAAGCTTTGCCCCAACTTGGCAGGATCTCACCACCAGGTTAAAATGGCTTTCCAAGACTGAGAGAAGTTTGGCAATACTGTCCCTCTGAGGAGTATCGTCAACCCAGATATTTGCCAAGACACAGGTAGTTATTCCTAAATGAGGAGCCAAAGAGAATAACATCATAGAATAATCAGTAAAGCACTTTGTATCTACATTGTTGTATATTTTTATATATGATAACCCACTGTATATGCTACATTGATGCTGCCTTGGCTTTACAGGCAAACAATTTAAAACAATTATTATGAACAGATTTACGTGCTGTAATTTTCCCAAAGCACTTTTTTTTTCTCATGTTGTACATCTGTATTCACCCCCTGTTTCTGAAATACTCTGTTAACACAGCATGCTGTGTTAAACCCTATCTCCCAAGTTGGTAGACCTGATCCACCTTCACAAGCTAGATTGGAGCAACACAGTTTCAGAGTGTTAAGTTTTCACTTTTTTGTCTGTCTGTGTGTTGTGTGAGTTCCTGCCAAAATTGTCAGTAATAAGGATTGTGTTACATGATGTTACATAAATTCCATCAAGGTTTTTCAGGTAAAAAAGTGGTTTGTCTGGGAGAGAGTTTCTCTCTCTCTGGCGTGTGCTTTGGGCTTTACAACTTTCGCAAAAATCTAACACACTAAAGGAGTGAGAAAGAGAGGCATAATAGGTTCACTTTTGGTAAAATATCTATTAAATGAATCTCCACTGATTTTTTGAAAATTTCAGAGTCAAAATTGTTCAGTGGTTTTGATGGTGTTCAGATGTCAGCAAGTGCCTCTAAAAACAAACTTGCAGAAAACCTTTGCACGAACCGGCTATGTTTTAACTTATTTTATTATTTTCATTTATATTTTACCTTCTTCAACATTACATAAAAAACGTATAAGACGTGTTCATGTGCCATTTTGGATGCCAATTAATATCTCTATTATTGTGTTGTAGGCTTTGCGACTCCTGGTTTCTATAACCACCACTGTAAAGAAATCCAAGTCCGTAAGCTTTTCTACAATGACTAATTTCACATCAGCAAACTCTGAATGACTCTGTATACATTTGTACATATTTCAGCCACTTAATTATGAAGACTTATTAAATATATCCTAACCGTAATACTGTTGGGAATCCACTGGAGAAACTACTTTTCATCATCTGGTTGATAAATTAGTAAATTCATTAATAGTAAATAGCTGGATCATATCTATAGGGTGCTATGAAGATAAAGCTGTAGTGAGGTTTGCTATGTACTACATACCTTGACGCTGAAGATTGGCAGCAGCATCAAGCACTGTCCTGTTCAATTCCACCTGTCGTATCTCATCAAAGAGGACCTGGGCTGAGAACTGGGCAGGCTGAGGGAGGCCCTGACTCTCTGCCTCCTTCTGACATTCAGCCTCCAGCTCTGGAAGCATCTTCAAGCAACAGACCCATAAGAAGACTGAATCAGTAATTATGCCCCACAGAAGAAAAGCACTGACATTTCTGAATGCTCATCCTAAACTGAGTAAGCCTCCAGAAGTGAACTTTGCACTCGGCACAGTCACAGAAAAGCTAAAGGTTTACCTGTGCAAGGGTCAGCTTTCCCCGTTCAGCACGAAACAGAGCATTCTCGTTTCCTCCCTTCAGGATGGTGTTCCATATGAAGTCCCTAGAGGGAATACACTCTGCTTTAACCTCAGGGCTTCATTATCAACTCGACATGAAGACATGAAATTACTTACTTTGGAAGGTTTAGAACTTTTTCCACTTTCTGAAAGGACTTCAGCGGGTGAGTGGTTACCACCCCACCCCACAGACCAAACAGCACAGCTTTATACATCGAACTTGATAGTCGAGCTGAAGCAGCAAGCACCGTAGAACGAGTCAGAGAATGAGTGACAGCGCATGCACTGAGAGAAGCCCTTTGTATGCAGCTCGGCACGCGACGTACTGACTTGTGATTAGTCCGGGAGAGTAGAGGGGTGGGCGGAGCCAAGGGTCAGAGGACGCTGAAGCTCCACTTCCCTGTATTACATGTTTTTTTTTCATTCAGCACCAGTCAAAGCCTGGACACACCAAATTGTTATTCAATGTTTGTCTTTAATTTTATTATTTGCTAATTCATTGTAAATTGATATGATACTGAAGACTATCAAAACTATGAAGGAACACATATGGAATTATGTAGACAAACAACAGTAAGAAAATACAATAAACAAAGCAGTTCTTCAAAGTAACCACTATATGTATGTTTATATCATGTCTGATTATACATATATATGCATACATACAGCGCTGGAAATAAATAAGAGACCACTCCAGTTTCTTCTTAAATCAGCATCTCCGCATGTACAGCAGGTTCTTAGTGAGGAACAGAAGGTTCGGTTCTAGCTTTACTAGCAGATACAGTGAGAGTCTGGTTCATAAGAACAAGGTCAAGCAGCAAACACACAGGACAACACAGCTACAGACTGGCAGAGGGCGAAAACCACTCTCTACTGACCGTGATGAGCACCATCTCATTCGAATGTCACTTAACCACCGTGAGATGACCTCAAGTGACCTACAGAAAGACTGCCGAGCGGTGGCTGGGGTGAAATGCACAGCGAGCATGGTTCAAAAAACAGGCTTCTGGAAGTGTCATTAGTCATTTTCTAAATAAACAGATCTAAAATACAATATTTTATCTGGAATTTGGGAGACGTTTCCAGTAGTCTATAGAATAAACCAAACTGCCCATTTTGGTCAAACACAAACCCATAAACTGTAAAACTGGAGAAACTGATTATTTTGAGGTGGTCTATTAATTTTTTCCAGAGCCATATATACATGTAAACATAATATTTACTTATTTTACTGACATCAGATTTTTTTTTTTAAATATTTAAATATCCCACCGTCTAAAAAATAGCTGCACCCAAAAGGAATTAACCAACATAAATGAAACTTGGTGGGTAGGTCTGACATGTTGAGACATGCAATTGATTTAAGTTTTATTTTCAGCTGCCCATGTGACGTAAGCAAGGACAGGCCTTGTCGCTGTGCCTGACTGGCCCAACAGCCACAATTGCAGGCATTCAGTAAGCAGTGATGCCCTCCATGAGTTATCCTGTTAATGCCAGCACCGTTGACAGATGGCTGCACGACACAGGACTACATGCACGCAGACCAATGACGATGACTGCCCCTAACACCACATTAATGTCATCAATGACTGCAATGGTGTCGTGCCAGACTGTCATGGAGTGACTCAGATGGAGTGACTACTCAGTGTGTCTAATCCACAGCCATACTGAACTACACGGCTCTTTGTGTCTATTCCACAGTCATACTAAACCACACTCCTCTGTGTGCCTAACCCACAGTCATACTGAACCACAGGTTCAGGTTAAGAAGAAGCAATAAAGAATTCATTTGTTGATGTCTTACTTGTGGTAGATAGAGATTCCAATGATCAGTTGGTGCTATGATTCACAAGCTTAAGTTCATGCACTATTCATTCACTGTTATCTGATGAAATCATGTATGTCCATATTCCATTCCACAGAATGCCTTAGCAGTACTATAATATTCCCTACACACTTGAGTATAGGATGTCAGTAAAAGGAACTGCAGTGGAGAAATATCTTCTTTCATAGTGTCCTACAACATCATAATCAAACATTCATATTCAAGAGACATGCGATGGCTGATAGGTAAACTTTCCTGCAACTTTCTTCGAAGCGATAAGCCGTTGTTCACTACTAACTGTGCAGTTTTAAGTTTCCTGTTATGGGCAGTTCTTCACTCCCTGTGGTTTGGAATCACACTCTCAATACCCTGTGCATTACACTTTGCAGGAAACTGTGAGAGCGGTTGAAATGCACCTACAGTTTACATTAGAGCTGGATACAATTTTGGCATTATATCTAATTGTGATTTTTTTAACCAATAATGTGAATATGACTTAAATTACAACTGTTTTCTATAAACTGAGGCATGTGGTAAAGAAGACCAGTATATACTTTTTCTGGCTTATGGCTTGAATGCTCACAGTGTGCCAAACTGCCAGATATTTGCACTAATTTACAGAGTCCTTTGCATGTAGCTTTCTGTTTAACCTTTTGAGGTATGCAAAAATGACTTTGCATTAAGGAAATGATACATTAGAAATGTGCCGTTAAATGATGTCCCAATGTTCACTCTGCCCCAGGGAGCTAATAGGGTGTATAGCATAGTCTGTGTTAAGACTTGCTGTTAATGTACCTGTTTTTAATATATACACTGAATCTTCCACACTATTCACAGTTGTAACGCAGCTTTCCATCACAGATCAACCGCAGGACAGATCAACCGCAGGACAGAGGACTGAATGAGAGGAACGGAAGACCAGAACAGCACTCAATAAGTCAAATGCCTTTAGAGTGACACAGAGATATTCTAGTCAGGAGAACTGCCACTCAGTAATGTGTGATGCTAGAAGGTGTCCTAATTTCCCATTAGTATAAGCACAGGGACAAAAAGATGGGATCCACACTGTTTAACCCATGATAAATAGGATTTTATTCGAATATTTGTGGTGTCCACCATGAACCGCATTGCTTCTGAGGCACTCGGGAGGCATGGCAAAGCAAAGGACCATGCTATGAGACTCACAGTAGGTGCCGCGCTGTAGTAGAAAAAAAGATCTGTTGTTGTTAATGTCGTTGTTTGTTAATCTGAAAACTGTTCTCTGTTACATACATTGTGATTGTGTTATGCTGTAGTTTGGTAAGCTTGTTGTGGCGGTAAATATCACTGGGGGTTGTATGGCATGTGGTGACCACTTGTACCTCTCTTTTTGACGTACCTTTTCTGCTGGTGTTAATAAAGAACACATCTTGTAACAGAAAGCTCAAAGAAAGTAAAAAAGTCAATCCTTCTACCACATGACTGAAATTCTTGAAACTGCAGACTGAATTGAATGACAGTCCAGGAATCATTTAGTTTATTTCAATTGCATTTTCACATTTCACACCTGACAGGAATAAAATGCCTACATCAAGCACCTCTGTTTAAGGCACTTCTGTTGTTCATCCATTGATGCTCATAAATCCTACATTGCTTATTTCTATAAGTCTGGTCTGAGCCAACTGAAGGTAGACTAAAAATTCTGTAAGATTTTGGAAGAGCTGATATAAGCTGCATTCCAGTGTCCCAAAGCAGTACTATTATATTCCCTACACACTTGAATATGTCGGTATCAGTATGTCGGTAAAAGGAACTGCAGTGGAGAAATATCTTCTTTCACAGTGTCCTACAGCATTATAATCAAACATTCATATTCAAGAGACATGTAATGGCTGATGGGTAAACTCTCCTGCAACTTGCTGCAAAGTGATAAGGCGTTGTTCACTACTAACTGTGCAGTTTTAAGTTCCCTTTTAACGGCAGTTTTTCACTCCCTGTGGTTTGGAACCACACTCTCAATACCCGGCGCGTTACACTTCGCAGAAAACTATGAGGGTGACACATCTATTATTTACATTAGAGCTGAACAATTTTGTCAAAATATACAATCATGATTTTTTGAGCGGTAATGCAATTCTAATTTAAATAACAATTGTTTTTTATAAACTGAGGCATGGTTAAGAAGACTGGCTTGAGGCTTAAAGGCTGACAGCACACCAGCTTCAAGAAGCAAACACCTACATCAAATACCTCTGTTCCAGGTTTTTATGGTGTTCACCCATTGATCGCTTATTTCTCCAAGACTGGTCTGAATGGAAGGTTGATTAAAACATTATTTCATAACATTTTATTTTATATTTTTTAAGTTTTTGAAAGTTCTGTAAGATTTTGCAAGAGGAATTTTGCCACCCTCTGGTGTGCACATTTACTAAAATGGTGCTTCCAAGAGAAACTTACAGTGGTGTTGATATGAACCAGGGGTCTCTATATCTAGAACACAAATATAGCCATTTTGTCTGCTATCCAAACCCACCCTTAAACCAACACCTGCAAAAAAAATAAAATTAAAAAAAAAATTTAATTTAGTCATTTCATTAGTCATGGACAGCGATTTTTTTATTTAATTTTAGAGTTTTTATTTTAGGCTGGACAAATGACACACTTTTTACAGTGTGGTCACTGCAGCATTCAACAAACATAATGCCATGCTCAGAAGCGTTAACTTGCTCTTACAGCCTCCCATATTGAAGCCTAGCAAAAACAACGCAGTATAGACACAAACTAACACATGGGGGAAGGTAAGCGCCCAAGATGTCATCAGGAGCCAATGGGAAAGGAGTTTTACTGGCCAGACATAAGGCAAGCAAATTTATCACAGAGCCCCAAACTGTCAGTAGCCAATGAAATGAGTTGTGGGCGTGGCGTTTGAATGCAAACAAATGACATTTTGTCACGAAGTATAATGAAAAACTAATTTCTATGGTCTAAAACAACACTGTGCCTTTGTGCCATACTAGCATATCGTCGCTGTCCAAAGAAAAACAGGTATCTCCAAAATGGCAACTTTACAGGAGAGGCCAAAAACCTCTCTTAATTTGAATGGAAGTCAATGGAACCAGACGTCTTTCCAAGCAGTTTTGGGCCATTTCTGTTGGTCCATTCTTCATGAAATTTCCACACAGTGTAAATAGCAGCTTGTGTGATCAAATGAGGCATAAAAGTAAAAATGGACAAAAATGGAGATACATGTTTTTCATTGGACAGTGACGATATGTTCTTTATGTGAAATAAACAGCCTCTCAGAAACCTCTTTTTGTCGTATGAGTGTTTATATGTAATGATGATGATGGTAAAATGGCGGGAAATTAATCTTCTTTGGGGACCATTTTTAATACAGTTTAAACGAAAACCTTCTTAAAGCAGTTCTATAGCAACGTCTCAGACATCAGACACTTTCTGTGAGGGAACTTTTCGAGGTGGATGCCTGTTTCCTATCACCACTACAGTGAGCAATTCAGATTGTAAGTTTCTCTAGAACAGGGAATCTCACACCAAACCCCTGTGAATGACATTCATAACATCTTAATCAGTTATTTACACAGAAAGTTTAACAAATTGTCTGAATTCTCAAAATTAACCAAATTCTCCATCAATCAAGCTTCCACAAATACACACAGCATAAAGCCTTTATCCCGTCTCTGAGCTGAACAATCCTACAGGTTCATCCTCAGACGCCATGCGTTTTTTCCCACCTGTATTCCGAGATATCCCGCCTCTGTGATTGGCTGCTGGTATTCAGCCTCCTGCGCTATGATTGGCCAGTAGTTCATACTCACAAGCCGCTCTCCTTGCAGTCGGGTGTGTCTCAATACGGGTGGGTTAATATACCGCTCCTGAGAAGCATATAATCCCACCCATGAATCACAATCCATGGAAACGCGCTCCTTCTCTATTGGCTCGGTATTCCCTGAGGGAGAGGTCTGATTCCAAACCCGTGCACCAGCAGGACTCAGACTGGACTAAGATCAGCAAGGAAGGCAAGCAACTAAGGAACTGCTGAAGAAAACGCGGTGTGATGTAAATGAGATCAAGTTGGATTTAACTGAAATCTTCCCGCTGGAGCCTGACTCTTCTCTCTGATTAGGATATGGGATCAGATCTAGCGACGCTCTTAGCGAAGACTTTATTGCTCTGCTGTGTGTGTCTTTGCGAGGCTGGTGAGTGAGCAGAACATTATTATACATATGGAAACTGATGTGAATGGAATAATGGACATATAGATCAGTGTTCAGGTCAAATTACATAGCAAGTTGACTAGATTCAGGTCCAGCAGAGGTTCCATCTGCATAGATTTCAAAGGTAGATATTTTAAACTGTTTGTAAAGTGGTCAAAGGTTTCTTAAGGTTGGACTTTTGCAGCTCATCTCATCCTCCCTCAGTTCCCTGACACTGTTCCCTTTTTGGAGAGTTTGTCAAATGTTTGGGTTTCCTAAAGCAATGTTCCTTGAAGACATGAGCTATGTTTTTATTACACATTAAACATACATGAATATAAACTGTCCGAAGAAGAGCATTTATCTCCATTTTTGGTTGAATTTATGCATCATTTGAACAAATTTAAATTTGTGTACAAATTTAATGATGAATGAAAATGGCCCAAAATTGCTTGGACAAAAGTCCATTGCCTTACATTAATGTTAAGGTTAAGTTTAAATCATTAGGTTTTAGACACATATTCTCACAACATAAATAGACTTGGTGATATGTATATATATATATATTAGAAAATAATTAACACAAACTTGTATGTGTATGTATTTGTATATGTATTTATAAATATGTATTTGTTTTTTATTTGTTTGGTTCTTGGAAAATCATTTAATTAGAGATTAAAAAATGGGTTCCTTGTCTGATGCCACTTTTGGTTCCCTAAGGTACCTTTCAAATGATGGTTCTTTTGAGGACCGTATTTGTAAATGAGATGTGAGTGGGAAAAACTTTACAAGTTTATTGTTAACCTTTACACTGATAGAGAATCTCTACATGATGTGGTTGTTCTACATGCCTTGGGCAGCTTGAACATCTATGAACCAAACATGCAAATAAAGTCTATTCTCCAGACTCAAGGCTCGTCCCGGTTCGGTTCTTTGATCGATCAAGGGGTTCATTTCAACATTTGTATTTTTCTATCGCTTCAAGAACTCCTGTTTTAAGAGAGCATGTCAAGATTCTATAACCATTATAAAAGGTCTTTAACTCACACACGTCCTTTAAAAACATGCCCTGCTAAAGAGCCATTTTTAGCACCTTCATTTTTTAAAATTCTACTGTGTAAGGCTTTTAGATGCCAGTATCAGTACTAACTGATTTACTATCTATATTTTTCAGGTGATTGGACCCATGCCCATGCCGAAGACCAACTGTTTAAAAAACTCTTCAGTAGTTACAATAAGTGGTCCAGGCCTGTGCGTAATATTACTGATGTTGTAATTGTGAAGTTTGGCCTCTCGATTGCCCAGCTGATTGATGTGGTATGTTGTTATGGTATAAATATCATTTCCATTGCGGTTTAAAATGACACTTTCTTCAGAAAAATCACAATATTTGTAAACCTCAAATTAAAGCTCAAACAATCATCTTATCCATAGCATTGCTATAGATTATATCAACTGGCACAATATCTGTCTCTCCCTTCACTACACACATGCTCAAGCCATATTGTTGTTTTGTGCTATTCTACAAATAAGCAGTAAAGCAGTGGCCCTATTTCAAACATCTTGTCAGTTTTTTAGCCTTGTGCTACACTGGCCGGCCTTTATGCACCTTGTTTTAATGTAATTAAGTAGTTGACTGATTCGAGCTGTCTTCTGTCATTTCCTGGCAGGATGAGAAGAATCAGATGATGACAACTAATGTTTGGCTGAAGCAGGTGGTGCACCTCATACGTGACACAAAATGTTTTATACAGTTGGAGAGAGTGGATCACAACCTGACACATTTTGACTTTTGCTTAATAACATAAAAAAGTATTATTTTTATACAAGCAACCTACACATCTCTGCTACAAATGAAAACATACTACACTTTGTTTATGAGCAAACGTTACAACTAACCAAATAGGTTGGGTAATTGTAAAAGAGGGGCACAGTCACTACATTTCCTTTAAACTGTATTTGCAAAATACAACCACTTTAATACAAATCTATATTAGTTTGAACCATAGTTGTATAGTACTGACTATCTCAGCACAGTAAATTTAAATATATTTTAAAAACACACTGTTTTGATTTTATATTGGGGGATATGGACCATATTACTTATCATGTTCTTGTAACAGTGTGTTAAAATTAACCTTGCCCTGTCAGTTATAGCCAAGTTATATCAACCTGGTGCTGTTTTACAGCCACCAAGCAGGAGATTAACATAACATAGGTGTGAATTCTGTGTTTTATGTATACTACAAAACTGAAAATTGATTATACCTGATGTCTAAAGAAATATTAGAGGAGGACTTGAAGCGCTTTCTTCTTGAATCTGTTTTAATGCATAAAATATCCATGTGACATTTTAGTTCATGTTAGTTTGTGCCCTACTCACCCCAGCTGTAAACAAACTTATAATGAAACCAGCAACCCTTAAAATGACTGCAATCATAGCATACTGATAGCATACTGATAGAGTCAAAAGGCAAATCACATATAAATGGAGTTAATAAAAGTCATAGATTGTACATTCATATATATATATATATAT